>CM069410.1:237324468-237989468 GCA_035609135.1 Eleutherodactylus coqui | reverse complement strand
TAGAAGAAATACTGAGCGATCACACAGTTTGGTCCACCTTTTTGGGCCATCAGGACTTTCAGACATTCTCCACAGTCGATCCGGCCCATGCCCACTGTCAGTTGGGGCACATTTTGGTGATAAATAGAAGCAGCTCTCACAGCCCTTTCCGGCATACATACATATCCACCAAACATGTTCAATGGGGTTACTTTCCGGTGAGTTTGGGGGCCAAGGCAGTGTGGAGAATTCAATGTCATGTTCCTCCAACCAACCTACTGATCCAAGATCGATGACATGGGGCATTGTCCTGTTAAAAGATAGCACTGTGTTTGGGGAGATTATGGGTGCAAATGGTCAGCCAATGTTCACTGTCGCATTCACCATTCAAGGATTGTGGTATGATAACCAAAGGTCTTACGCCATATCAGGAAAATGCTCCCTAGCGCTTGACACTGCCACCACCGGCTTGTTGAACCCCAATGGTACACCCATGGGATGCGGCTTTATGCTGTCTACGGCAGATGTGGAAACGGCCATCCGTGTGATTCAGTAGGAAACAGGACTTGTCACTCCACACGACCTTCTTCCAGGTGTCCAAGTTCCATTGTCGTCTTTCCTGGGCTCATGTTGGCGATGACGCTGGGTCATCAAGGGCATTTTTTTCGGTCTTCAGTTACTGAATCCCAGTCGATGCAAGGTACCCTCATGGTCATTGCGGAAAATCTGTCTAACTTACCCGCTGTTGTATTGCTAGGTCATTTGGTCCACTGTGGCACATCGTTGCCGAGATCTCAGACCCGCCAATCGACGCTCCTTCTAGGACCGACCACGCCTGCGCTGTTTGATCTTCTGTCGGATGTCTAGGCATGATTCAAACCGTCTTGGTACACTTTTTGTACTGTGGTTCCGGGAACAGCCAACAAGTGCGGCTGTTTCAACAAAAACTGGACCACAGCTCCATGTGTCAACAATCTGTTCGCAGTCAAAGTCACTCAAGTCACCACCTTTACCCATGGCTGCTAAATATTAACTTCTGCTGCTCAGAGAGGAGGTCAGCATGTTACCTGAGAGCAGATCGTGACGTGGCCATCACGCGGTACCGCGTTACTAATCACAAGATGTCACGTACCAGCTGTTCCTAGTGCAGGGATCGCTCAGTGTGGGTCCAGGAGATTCTACGAATGTGCTACTGTAATTCACGAGGTCAGGCCAAAGTAATGGTAGCTGCACCACCTCAACGGCGTCATCAAGTAATGCTCTTGGCCTGTGGCTCAAGCGGTAAATGTTGTCATGTAGCTCATGGACACTTTGTATTTATCTCATGACATTTGTGATTTATTAATTCATGATAAGGATTTCATTACCGTGGCACACACGCCTGCAGGCGTCGTAACTTGTGGTAACATCCTTGTCGCCGCAGCATCGATGATGTATCCGTGACCAGTCCAGTCATGTATTATTTACCAGCTGAAATCCAACTGTCACAGCAGATTGCACAAAGCACAGGGGTCGAATACATTTCTTGACTACAGCAAATGAAACGATATGCGTTGCCCCTAGGATCCAATCCATGCCAGTTATTGCTTTGTGCCAACTTAGATTGGTTAGATCTATGATGGCACCTAAAAGTTGGTTTTGGTGGCTCCATACCTATTTCAAAGTTGAACTTTCACGATATTAGGTTGTCTTTAGATTTGTACAAAGAAATCAAACATTGGACGCAATGGTACCTGCTAAATAATGCCCTTAAAGGGGTTTTCCGAGCACCTCTCTGCTGCCTCACTGCTTCCTCACCACCAGTTTTGGTCCCTAAGTCTGCTGTTTACCTCGGTGCAGCGGTCACATCGCTGTTTTCCCATGTGAACGCTGCAATCAATAGAAGACCCAACAGGCACATCACTAGTGACATCCCATAAACCTGACTGGGACTTCTACATTAGAAGCCCTTGTGACAGGTTTACAGGACGTCACCACTCCAGAAGACCCGGTGACGTCACCTGCCAAATGCAATGGTGCCGTAGCGCTAAAATGGCGATCCAGCACCTTGGCAAGTATATTGCTTTTACACCGTTTTGGGCTTGGGGGTCCAAAGCTATATAAAAAGCAAGTTAGAAAACCCGTGAAGTGCCACCTCTTGCTGCAGGAAAAGAAGTCCTACAACTCATTTTGGTTGAAAACGGCCCGAAGAGGAAAGGCACATGTCCGAGTATCTATTTCAAGACCTTGAATGGCACTACGGGCATCAGGATAGACCACTGGGGTAAATACTTTTGTAGGGCACTTTATCTATATAGTAGAGGTTCCCTTTTAGAAAAAAAAATCCATTTGAAGTATCGGCATTAGATTTTCGAGTACTTCCGTACTCGGGTGAAAAGATTCGGGGGGCGCCGGGGGGCGGGGGGAGGCGTGGTGGAGCGGGGGGTAGCAGCGGGGAACAGGGGGGAGTCCTCTCTCCCTCTCACCCCCACTCCCCGCTGCAACCCCCCACTCACCCACGGCGCCCCCCGAATCTTTTCACCCGAGTATGGAAGTACTCGAAAATCGCGGCGCTCGGGCAAAAAAGGGGCGTGGCCGAGTAGGTTCGCTCATCTCTAATCGGCATGCCTTTACAAGGGCTTATTTTAACTGTACAGAACCTTAGGATCAATGAAGTGGAGGGTGTCATGTACACGATCACTGCTTTACGGCCCGATTATTGTGTTTTATGCTTTGTTAGACCCTCGGCGCTTCCAATATACTCGACTATTATGTCATACTGGTCAATATGATCCACACACCGATTTCCATGATACTTAGTGGTTGCTATTTGTAATGAACTCCTTAGTTCAATAACATTTTATGGACTTTATGGTGTTTTACTTTCTTACTAAGCTTTTTTTGCTTTTCTTTTCTCATTTCAGCCCTTCAGCCTCGTTTCCTCCAGGAGCCTAGTGACCAGACGGTAGTAGCCGGGCAAAGAGTAGTTTTAACATGTGTGGTGCTCAATTACTCGGGGATTGTACAGTGGACCAAAGATGGACTGGCGCTTGGTCTGGGGAATCTAAAAAGTAAGGCTTTCATTTTTTACATTTTTGACAAGAAAGACAAAAAGAGAAAATATAGTAGCCGAAAAATCTAAGACAACGTAAGAGAGATTTTCACCTCTCAACTGTGATGGAGTACTTTGTACCTGTTGAAGACCCCTGAGAGGGTTTGAAACGTGTTGTACTACACTGGTTAGGAGATGTCCACAACACCTCAATACATCCTCCCCCACTAATGGTGCTGCTGCGTGAAACTGTCTTGGAAAGCTCTCAACACCAAAGTCCAACAATATTTATTGAATTGTTGGGACATACAGTGTAGTGCTACGTACAACGCGTTTCAACCCTATCAGGGGTCTTCACCAGGTACAAAAGTACTCCATCATACGTACAGGTCTTATCTAGTTTGTGGGCTGGTACTTAGGGTTCTTCATCAGGTTGTAAGTACTCCGCTAGTAATCTGGCCACAAATTATTTAAGACCTGTATGTATGAAGGAGAACTTTGTACCCGCTGAAGTGGTTGAATACATTGTAAGGAGAAGTGTTGTTTTAACAGAAAAGAATGACAAAAGGGACTTGTAGTTAGCGGAGGGGTTAGTAAGTTTAGGAGGTGCTGCATAGGTTAACGGTAGATTTGTTGAGAGGACATGTGTGCTACACGCTCCCTATCCTCACAAGGCCCCAGTGAATACCTCATACATCAGGACTGGCTCTCGGAGCCTTCCCCATCCATCAATTACTGCCTCTTCTGCCCCCGCCAACTGCTTCTGCTCTACAAAACCGCAGGCAGCAATTTATCCCCCGGCCCTGCACACAGTTCCCGATTCTGCTGACTAACCAAAATTGCTCCATATACTTCATTTTGTTGGCGTCCTGTTGACACAGTGATAGATGCCAAGAGCTCTGCAGCTCCGAGAGGCTCCGAACGGGGAGACCAGATAAGAGAGCGGGTCACATTCAGGGGAAAGCCATCTCTGACCCTTCCCCACCGTGTTGTTACAGGACACCTCCAGCATCCATACTCATCTGCCGGGGAAAAGAAAATACCTTTTATGGGAATTTGTATGTTATTTCTAAATCAGGCTGGGCCGCAGAGAAGTAGGCCGGGACCACAATGTTATTGACGCTGTGTGAAAGAAAATCTGCCTGGGTTGCCCATAGCAACCAATCACAGCGCAGCTTATCTTTTACATCAGCAATATAAAAAATGAAAGCTGCGCTGTGATTGGTTGCTATGGGCAACAAAAACAGATTTTGCTTTTAACAACTTCCACAAAAGTGCGGTGCCGGCCTACTACTCTATGGCCCTCCTGTATAACACGTGTTAGACTTAAGGCCCAACACATGATATTCTGTGGCGCCCTGTAAGGCCCGACACGTGATATTCTTAGCGCCCTGTATAACACATGTAAGGCCCGACACATGACATTCTGTGGCGCCCTGTATAACACATGTAAGGCCCGACACGTGATATTCTGTGGCCCACAATGAGGTCTGGATGCAGAAGAAGCGGCACTCTGCTTTACCCAGAGAACGCAGCCAGCAGAAGGAGCGGGTGCCATCTTGGATTCTTAGCTCCGGCGCACATCCACACCGCTCAGTTCCGCGACTCACAGGTGGCGGCACATCTCCCTACACGGCACCCCTGCCACCCGCAAAGGTAGGAAGCTCAGCACTAAAGAGGTGGAAGGGGAGAAACCCATCATAGTGCAGAGAGCGCCGCAGCCATATAAAGAATGGTTACATTTTGGGCTCATCCACACGACCGTATACAGTTTTGGTTCGTGAAATGTTTTTTCACAGACCAAAAATGTGCGTATTCACTACATATTTGGACCACCTTGCCTTTTTTTTTTTGCGCACGTATTCACTTCGTTTTTCACGTGCACAAAAAAAAACACGCAGGTTCTGTAGATATTGTCCTGCCTTCATGCATAAATAATCAGTGAATACATATATATCATGCGTATTTATGGGATCCCATGACTTTAACCCCTTAGGGCAATTTTAATCCGTAATCTGGACTAGCTGTGATTTATTTTTACACCTGTGGATGGAAAAAAATGGTCGTCGAAAGGGGTCAGAGGAGGATGTCAAGAATCGTCCTAATGAACAGGCGCTGCGCAGCTACAAAAACTGCAGTTGAATACAACTCTGGTGCTCCTACTAACGTGTCTGCTGCTCGTTAGCATGGATAGGCTATAAGACAACTAGTTCCAGCACCATTGTGTCTAAGGGTACTTTACAGATAGTGAAAATGCGTAATTTCTGCAGTGCGAAAAATCTACAATTTTTTGCATCAAAAACCCTCTTCAAAATCCGTATTGGTGCAAATTTTAACTCAAAATCAGCTGCGGATCCACAGCTGATTTCAGCCTACGCAACGCTGCTCTCATCTCCCAATACGGAGCGCTGCTGCACCAGCCGGAGCACCGCTGCTGCCACCTAGTGGAATCTACACCACGACGGACTGCTGCGGTCCAACTTGCTACTAGATGGGGGCTCTAATAAAGTGGCCATTCAGTGTATATGACCATGTGCTGCTACAAACTTTACCTGACTTGGCATATGGCGTCATTTCCAAATGCACCAACATGATAGTAACCGCTCTGTACTGCATACATGAGCTCACAGGAATGACATGCAAACAGGTAGAGCCGCATTTCTAGAGCAGTCTTTGCCCTTTTATGTGTAGGTGCATCTGTGGGCCGGGGGGAGATATTCTCACACCCTGCTCCGAATATTAAAGAACGTTCCCACATGAAAGCACTGAAGGCGTCGCCCGATACAGGGCCGTTCTGGTGCTACGTAACCAAAGCATGTTAATATCATCTCTGAGTAATGGGACTAAATAGTCCACAAACAATGGCCCCATTAATGTAAAAGTCGCCCACATAAAGTGAGGGCAGCCCTTTTGTAGGATCAACCAATATTTTTTAAATCGCACCCCATGATTAACTTGTATACAGGACCATCTATGGTTTTTAAAAGGGTTTTTTTTAGGACAGGCCACCAATAATAAATCAGTGGGGGTCTACCATCCAGGATTCCCTCTCATCAGATGTTCATTGGGCTGGCGTCCTGCTGCACTGAGCTGATTTCTGCAGGAAACACACAGCTACAGTCTCACTGCCAGACTTCATTCAGACTTGAATTCAATGAGAACTTTGCTTGTAATACCAAGCCTGGCCACTGCAGTAGGAATGGTGCTGTCTGCTTCCTGCTGAAATCAGCTTAGTCAGTAGCTGATTGGTGGATGTCCCGGGCACACACCTACTATTTCCACCCTTTTTTCACTGTGGACACGTTAAAAACGCTCACTGCTGCCCTCATCCACTCTCGGCTCGATTATTGCAACACGCTGCTGATCAGCCTCCCCTGCACCAGACTCTCCCCCCTCCAATTCATCCTGAATGTGGCAGCCAGGCTCATCTTCCTGTCCAGCCTCTACTCGGCCGCCTCTGCCTTGTGCCAGTCACTGCACTGGCTGCCCGTCAAATAAAACTCACTATCTTCATCCATAAAGTTCTCCACAGCACCACGCCACCCTACATTGCCTCCCTCATCTCAACCCACCACCCAGCCCACGCCCTTCGCTCCGCTAACAAAATCATACTGAGTGCCCCTTTAATTTGAACTTCTCATTCCCGCCTCCAAGACTTCTCCAGAGCATCACCAGTCCTCTAGAACGCGCTACCCAAAACGATCCGGACAATCCCCGACTCACAAAACTTCAGGCGTGCCCTATAAACGTACCTCTTCAGGCCAGCTTCACACTGGCGATAGGCTATCTTGCGTTGCGAGAGTGAGTGAAAATGCATGAAAATGCACACTCGCAGCGCTAAGAAAAATCAGCGCTATCACCCATTGTTCTCAATGGGTCCGGCACCAGCAGCGCTGGCCCCATTGAAAAGATAGGCAGTAAATCACACTGCCCTGACACAGCTGTGACAACTATGGCAGGGGATTCCTTCATCCCCGCGGGATTCCTTCATCCCCAGCTGTCACAGCTGTGGCAGAGGTCCGCAATGCTAACCACTGCTTTCAATGGGGCCAGCGTTGCTGACATCCCATTGAAAGCAATGGGTTGCAGGCAACCACTGCAGTGATGATTTTTCAGGGAAGGGCTTGAAATATAAGCCTTTCCCTGAAAATCATCCTTAGCTGTAAAGAAAAGTAAAAAAAAAACTGTAACTCACCTAAAAGAGCCTTCCGGCTCTTCTCTCCATCCCCAGTAGTCATCTCCTGTCTTCTGGAGGTCGGGGATTGAAAAATCCCTGCCCTCCCCCCCTCAGAAAGCGCTGCCTCTGATTGGCTGAGGTATATGCAATCTCGGTCAGTCATATTATGTCTATGAATGCCCCCATCAAATGCAGCAAACTTGCTGCAGATCCCTTCCCTAGGTGTGAGTGGGGTTCCCTCTGCAGCAGACGCGCGGTTTTCTCTAAGGGCTCACTCAGACAAGCGTATTTTATCTGTATAATACGCGGTGCTAGAAGCCCGTAGATTAACGTTGGGCCATTCAGATCTACGTTTTTCACACACGCGTTTTAAAGTGCGTAAAACAAATGGCAATGACCTATTTTGGCGCATAATACGTCCGTTATAGGCTGTGGGGCTTAAGTTACGCAGTAAATATGCATCTTAGATATGTATTTGTTGCGGATGTGCCATAAATGTCCGAGGTGGGATATGTGCCTATCTGGAAAACAGGGGTCCCCCGATTCACTTGGTGAACCAGCCGCCACATCCAGGCAGAGAATAAATGTAGAGTTGGCCGCGCAAGAGCGCCATTCCCATCTGTGGAAGCTACAGCAACAGCCGATCATCCGCGCCGTCCAAATATCGGAATTCACCAACCAGGTACAACGTGGCACATTATGGAGAGCTATAGACTCCACCTTATGGGGATCGGTGGGGCTACATAAACCAGAACCCCCATAATCCACGGATACAGCGCACTGGACCCTCGTGTGGTTCACTGCACTTTACTGGACGGAGACCCTATGAAGTGGAGACCTATTTTGGTCCGTATGGAGGACAAAAAGTGAGTATGGTATGGTCCATACCATATCCGCACATTTAGAGATTAGAACCCGTAAGAACGAGACTCCATTTCAACATGACATCAGATGATAACACAACGCTAAACATGAGGAGGAGAGCCGAGATAAATGTCCAACTGTAGCTCTATAAATGGTCGCATCAGGCAAGGACCTGCTGCTTTAGTCCATGGGCCGCAGAATGTTTATTATCAGCCCACTAATACCGGAGACAACAAACTTTCAACTGGTCAAAGACACCCCATATATACTGAGAACCTCCTTTCCATACACACAGTATGGCCCCCAGCCCGTGCTAATCTAGTGTAAGACTACCACCTATAGGCACAGTTAGGAACTGCAAATATTGACGGTACTTTGTAAAGTCACGTTCAGTCATCTTGTGTATAAAGCTTAGGGTGTACTAAGAATAGGGGCCCCAAAGCAAAATGAGCTTGGCTTACTGGTGTGGGATGTAAAAATGGACCACAATAACCACATGTACTATTTGGAGGACAGACGATGTGTGTGATGTCTTCACAGCTCTACAAGGCTTCGTTGTCCACGTTCTGTCAGTTTATGAGGCCTCCCTGAATGTGGTGGCACCACACACACCAGATGGTCTCCATCTCCCAATAACATGGCCAACAGTGGACTCTGGAAGGTCCAGAAGCTGCGATGCCCCGTACTGATTGGTTGGTGACATCCCCCCACAAGACCCCGTTGTCAGCTCTACACCTGGTTGCATCCCCCCACCAGACCCATTGTCAGCTCTACACCTGGTGACATCCCCCCCCCCCCCCAGACCCCTCTGTCAGCTCTACACCTGGTGACATCCACCCACCAAACCCATTGTCAGCTCTACAACTGGTGACATCCCCCTACCAGACCCCATTGTCGGCTCTACAGCTGGTAACATCCCACCGCCAGACCCCGTTGTCAGCTCTACACCTGGTGACATTCCACTGCCAGACCCCGTTGTCAGCTCTACACCTGGTGACATTTCACTGCCAGACCCCGTTGTCAGCTCTACACCTGGTGACATCCCACCACCAGACTCCGTTGTCAGCTCTACACCTGGTGACATTCCACTGCCAGACCCCGTTGTCAGCTCTACACCTGGTGACATTCCACTGCCAGACCCCGTTGTCAGCTCTACACCTGGTAACATCCTACCAACAGACCCCGTTGTCAGCTCTACATCTGGAGACATCCCACCACCAGACCACGTTATCAGCTCTACACCTCCTGACATCCCCCCACCAGACCCCGTTATCAGCTCTACACCTGGTGACATCCCACCACTAGACCCTGTTGTCAGCTCTACACCTGGTGACATCCCACCACTAGACCCCGTTGTCAGCTCTACACCTGGTGACATCCCACCACCAGACCCCGTTATCAGCTCTACACCTGGTGACATCCCACCACTAGACCCCGTTGTCAGCTCTACACCTGGTGACATCCCACCACTAGACCCCGTTGTCAGCTCTACACCTGGTGACATCCCCCCACCAGACCCCGTTGTAAGCTCTACACCTGGTGACATCCCACCACCAGACCCCGTTATCAGCTCTACACCTGGGAGCCTCTGAAGGTTTCTGATGTTTGATACTCTCCTTTATATATAATGTTCACACATCACTGAACAGCACAGGATTGGTGGGGGCCAATACTTTTATCAACATAATGTATATAGGCCAGCCGAAACTACACTATTGTATGCCTGTCGTCCGCCATATCGTTTTTGTTGGCCAAAGTGTGCACAATAAATTAAATATCTTCTCTCTCGTCTTTCTTCGCAGTTTGGCCGCGCTATCAAATAGTTGGAAACTCAGAGTCTGGGCAATACAACCTGGAAATTACCAATGCCAGCATTTTGGATGATGCCAATTTCGAGTGCCAAGCCACCGAGGCCGCCTTGAGATCTCAAGGAGCTAAACTGACCGTGTTAAGTAAGGATTTAAAGATGTCCTAATTTCAGTAATGGAGCACTGCCGTGTTTACTGCAGATCAGCAGATCCTAAAGTGTCCATAGACCAAGAGTGATCACATTTTCGGTGCCGTCAAACAACAATTGACGGATCTCAAGCTAAGAGCCTAAGCTCATCCAGAGCATCATGGTTCACAAGCAGTAAAGACACAGGCAGCATTGTAGCTCTCTTTGCCAAGAGCTTCTGCAGCAGTTGGGGTTCTGGCACTTTAAGAGAAATGTTTTTTGCCTTCCACTAGTAGTTATAGGTACTAAAGTTCGATGCTTTCTCACACCTAAAATGGTTTTCTGTTTACACAGTGGGTGCAGCTCCCATCCCACCTCGCCAGGTCCTCTTGTTCGTTGCAATCTAGAGCATGCTGCAGCCTGTACAGTGACAATTAGCAGTCAGCCAGGCAGAAAGGCTTCCAAGTGCTTGCCCTCCCAGTAACAATTTAAAGGATGGAGAAAGCAACAAAGACTGCATTGTCCAAGGCTTTTCCTCTGTGAAATCTCAAGATTTTTTCCCTCTCACCTATTTCACTGTACAGAGCTTCCTGCAGTCACGAGTCTTATTACCGACACCTCAATGCTCCATTTGCTACTAATAGACGGATACTGTTTATTAGTTCTCGGCTAAAACCTCCACTTCCACCGACATTACACTGAATGCTGCATTTATTCACAAAAAGTGCAATTATTTGTATCATATTAAAATGTACTTTATATCCATTTGTTGCATCTTCTTACAAAAATATAGCCACTATAACCCTCTATGTACAAGAATATAACTACCATAATACTGCCCCCTATGCATAAAAATATAACTACTATAATACTGCCTCCTATGTACAAGAATATAACTACTATAATACTGCCCCCTATGTACAAGAATATAACTACTATAATACTGCCCCCTATGTACAAGAATATAACTACTATAATACTGCTCCTATGTACAAGAATATAACTACTATAATACTGCCTCCTATGTACAAGAATATAACTACTATAATACTGCCCCCTATGTACAAGAATATAACTACTATAATACTGCCCTTATGTACAAGAATATAACTACTATAATACTGCCTCCTATGTACAAGAATATAACTACTATAATACTGCCCTCTATGTACAAGAATATAACTACTATAATACTGCCCCCTATGTACAAGAATATAACTACTATAATACTGCCTCCTATGTACAAGAATATAACTACTATAATACTGCCCCTATGTACAAAAATATAACTACTCTAATACTGTCCCCTATGTACAAGAAGATAACTATTATAATACTGCCCCCTATGTATAAAAAATATAACTACTATAATACTACCTCCTGTGTACAAGAATATAACTACTATAATACTGCCTCCTATGTACAAAAATATAACTACTATAATACTGCTCCTATGTACAAGAATATAACTGCTATAATACTGCCCCCTATGTACAAGAATATAACTACTATAATACTGCTCCCTATGTACAAGAATATAACTACTATAATACTGCCTCCTATGTACAAGAATATAACTACTATAATACTGCCTCCTATGTACAAGAATATAACTACTATAATACTGCCTCCTATGTACAAGTATATAACTACTATAATACTGCTCCTATGTACAAGAATATAACTACTATAATACTGCCCCCTATGTACAAAAATATAACTACTATAATACTGCCCCCTATGTACAAAAATATAACTACTATAATACTGCCCCTATGTACAAGAATATAACTACTATAATACGGCCTGCTATGTACAAGAATATAACTACTATAATACTGCTCCTATGTAAAAGAATATAACTACTATAATACGGCCTGCTATGTACAAGAATATAACTACTATAGTACTACTCCCTATGTAAAAGAATATAACCACTATAATACTGTTCCCTATGTACAAGAATATAACTACTATATTACTGCCCCTATGTACAAGAATATAACTACTATAATACTGCCCCCTATGTACAAGAATATAACTACTATAATACTGTCCCCCATGTACAAGAATATAACTACTATAATACTGCCCCCCTACTTACAAGAATATAACTACTATAATACTGCTCCTATGTACAAGAATATAACTACTATAATACTGCCCCCTATGTACAAGAATATAACTACTATAATACTGCCCCCTGTGTACAAGAATATAACTACTATAATACTGCTCCTATGTACAAGAATATAACTACTATAATACTGCCCCCTATGTACAAGAATATAACTACTATAATACTGCCCCTATGTACAAGAATATAACTACTATAATACTGCCCCCTATGTACAAGAATATAACTACTATAATACTGTCCCCCATGTACAAGAATATAACTACTATAATACTGCCCCCCTACTTACAAGAATATAACTACTATAATACTGCTCCTATGTACAAGAATATAACTACTATAATACTGCCCCCTATGTACAAGAATATAACTACTATAATACTGCCTTCTATGTACAAGAATATAACTACTATAATACTGCCCCCTATGTACAAGAATATAACTACTATAATACTGTCCCCCATGTACAAGAATATAACTACTATAATACTGCCCCCCTACTTACAAGAATATAACTACTATAATACTGCTCCTATGTACAAGAATATAACTACTATAATACTGCCCCCTATGTACAAGAATATAACTACTATAATACTGCCTTCTATGTACAATAATATAACTACTATAATACTGCCCCCTATGTACAAGAATATAACTACTATAATACTGCTCCTATGTACAAGAATATAACTACTATAATACTGCCTCCTATGTACAAGAATATAACTACTATAATACTGCTCCTATGTACAAGAATATAACTACTATAATACTGCTCCTATGTACAAGAATATAACTACTATAATACTGCCTCCTATGTACAAGAATATAACTACTATAATACTGCTCCCTATGTACAAGAATCTAAACTACTATAATACTGCCCCCTATGTACAAGAATATAACTACTATAATACTGCTCCTATGTACAAGAATATAACTACTATAATACTGCCCCCTATGTACAAGAATATAACTACTATAATACTGCCCCCTATGTACAAGAATATAACTACTATAATACTGCCCCTATGTAGAAGAATATAACTACTATAATACTGCCCCCTATGTACAAGAATATAACTACTATAATACTGCCCCCTATGTACAAGAATATAACTACTATAATACTGCCCCCTATGTACAAGAATATAACTACTATAATACTGCCCCTATGTAGAAGAATATAACTACTATAATACTGCCCCCTATGTACAAGAATATAACTACTATAATACTACCCCTACATACAAGAATATAACTACTATAATACTGCTCCTATGTACAAGAATATAACTACTATAATACTGCCCCTATGTACAAGAATATAACTACTATAATACTGCCCCCTATGTACAAGAATATGACTACTATAATACTGCCCCCTATGTACAAGAATATGACTACTATAATACTGCTCCTATGTACAAGAATATAACTACTATAATACTGCCCCCTATGTACAAGAATATGACTACTATAATACTGCTCCCTATGTACAAGAATATAACTACTATAATACTGCCCCCTATGTACAAGACTATAACTACTATAATACTGCTCCCTATGTACAAGAATATAACTACTATAATACTGCTCCCTATGTACAAGAATATAACTACTATAATACTGCCTCCTATGTACAAGAATATAACTACTATAATACTGCCCCCTATGTATAAGAATATAACTACTATAATACTGCCCCCTATGTGTAGATCTGCACTGAGACTATACAATATGTGAATAATACAGTAATCATTGCTCTTTTCTTACACTGACATGTATTCTCTTTATTTCCAGTTCCTCCACAAGACCCGGTTATAGAAGACGGCTCAAGTGAAATCCTTCTCAGAGCCGGGACCCCGACTAACCTGACTTGCGAGGCAAAAAATGCTAAACCTGCAGCCTCTATAGAATGGTTCAGAGACGGGACTCCACAGGAAGGCGCTGTCACCAGCACGGTGAGTGGTAGCCTGCGGGCGTGCATGCCTCTGTACTGTACAGGCTGTGTCTTTCCTGACAGAAGCCTTTGTTCTTCTTCATGAAATCCTGCCCTATCGGTTTGAGGCAGCCCTGTGGCAGACACACCGGCCCTGGAAAGCGCAAGAGATTTTGATCTGTACTGCCGAGCCGACATAAAAGGTCTTTGTGGAAGTATCCGTCTTCAGTTCTTCCAAAGAGAGACAACTGAGGTGACCAGAGCCGCGTTGCTGAACCTTGTAACAATGCCTTCATTATTCAACACAGAACCTTGGTCACCTCCATCTGTAAGCCGAGGAAAGTTCTATCACGCCTTTCTCATCTGTGTGGAGAACATATTGTAGGTTGCTGGAACTGGTTTTATGCTTTCTAGAACAGGGGAATGAAATTTCCACTAGCGCCCCTCAGCTGTGACCGAATCACTGGAATAAACCATAGAGGTCAATATTGTGTAACCAGCACCCATCGTCCCCTGTGAAAGCCCAGATATAAAGGTTGAGCATCATTAATACACTTGACAACTGTGGAAACGCTTTAGTGTTGTCCAACCCTCCCAACTGCCTCGGATTCAGTCGGACAGTCCCGGTATTTTGGGGGCTGTTCCGCCATTCCATGATACAAACAGTGTCGTGACTCTCCTCCCCACTGTAAGGACTCTGGACGTCCAGACCAATGGAAGAAGTAAAACACCGGCATCTCCATTATACACTAGTTCTGGACATTGCACTCCCTGACCCCTACCGCCATCTGCAGGAGAAAGGGGGAGGACTCAGGTTATGCTAGGTACAGTGTTACGTTCGTGCGGGCCGTCGGAACAATGACCTATACAAATGCAACCCAATTAGAAGGCTGGACGGAAAACAGGAAAGTATATGCACTTGCGAACAGACAGCAAAACATAAACCGGATGTGCATACCAACACCAGACGGCCAATTACTCACCAATGAACTAATTTACACAGGCAGATGGAATTGCTAATTGGTCTGTATGAGGTTTTCGTTTGTATTTTGACCAGCATACATAAGCTTGTAAGCCCACATCAAGGGTCCTCATTGTCTTGCGAGTCCCTACTCTAACAAAACAACTAAAACCACAAAAAAGGGAGCCCTGCCTGCTAGCGGGGCAATTGTCCCAAGAAGGACGGACCCACATTGGAACGTAGGGGCCTGGCTCGCGCTGCAGAAGTGTGCTCCTGAAAACCCATATAACTACAGCTTCCAGGACCATAATGTGACACATAGCATCCGGTACTACTAGTGTGCATGATAAAGATGCCAGTTTTACTGCTGCTGCTGGATCCGATGGAGCCACAGGAGTGGGCAGCACTAGAACAGTAGCACCACAGAGGGGGCATTGTTACTAAGCAGGGCCACAAAGAACGCACTATAAGAGTAGCACCATAAAGTGGGTACTGAAACTAAGTAGGGCTGCAGAGGAGGCACTAAGTGGGGCACAGAGTGGGCACTAGTACTAAACAGGGCCACAGAGGTCACTATAAGTAAGGCAATAGTGGGGACACTAAGTGGGTTCATAGAGGGGCATTAGTAGTACTTGACAACTGTGGAAAAGCTTTAGCGTTGTCCAGCCCTCCCAACCGCCCCTGGTTTGATTTGACAATCCCGTATTTTGGAAGATATCCTACAATGCATGTAGAGCGTCCCACCTCTCGCTCCAGTGACTCTGGTGGTTTAACAGAGCAGCAGCAAAATGCCAACATCTTGATTACACACACCAGCGCTGGACGTTGCGCTCCCTGACTCCTCCTCCCATCTCCTGCAGGTTGATGGAACTCGTTTAGAACAAGGAGATAAAATGTCCACTAGTGTCCTCCACCTATGAAGGCACAATTACTAAGTGGGGCACAGAATGGGACACTGTAACTAATTGGTGCCACAGAAGGGACAATAATGAAGTGGAGCACAGAATGGCACACTGCAACTAGTTGGGCCACAGAGGGGGTAATAACTAAGTGGAGCACAGAATAGGACACTATGAAGTGGGGCCACAAAGGGAGCACTATAAATTTGGCAGCAAAGGGATCTCTTAGTGGAAAAGAGGAGGTAGTGGCAGGATGGAAAAAGTGGGGAGCGACAAGCTGTGTCTGGAAGAAGTCTTCATGGTGGTCTGGGCCCAGATAGAGCAGAAAAAAGAAAATAGATTACTCCAATCAGAGAAGACACCTCCAATGATCACTAGATGTAATACACTATCACTGTGTAGAATTAGTACCTGGCTAACAGGCACTATCACTGCGAGTAGACACAAAGCACACAGCTCAATGTTTAAGGAGGCGTGGCCTAACATGGAAAAAAATTACTGCTACAGGACTTTTCATGGTTCAAAAATTGCGAGCTATGGTTACCATCCACCACTGCTCAGCAATGGAATGTACTCATACGCATATATTGGGGCAGTATGGGCAACTCTAGATCGCAAATGAAGCACGTAGCGCGTTTCATGGTGAGGCAAGCAGACTCCCATAAATCACAGGTATGATTGGTCAGGTGCAGATGTAATGGCCTCAGCACAGAGTAGATCTGACGGAGGGGTAGATCTGGACAGGTAGCGATGGGGAAAGATAAATCAGTGTGTATTATGGCATTTCGGGAACTCGGTGAAGGTCTATCTCTATTCGTGCGTCAGACAGCAGTAGGGTATTTTTGTGTAGACACAAAAGAACTTTGCGTTAAGGACATTGCAGGTTCTCTTCACTTCTTCCCATATTGAGACAAGAACAACAGACTGGCAGCACTTTTGGCGCGCTCCATATGTCTGCCAATAGGTGACACAGACTGACAGAAAGCGGATAAAACTGAAATGTATTTTTCTTTTTTCTCTGACTGCATGTTGAAAGGATTATGTCCTTGACTGACGCATTTTGGGAACACAACCCTCATTCATATTCAGACACAAAACGCGTTAGGATTGGCGATTTTTCTAATTCAGCCATGTAATAATTGTAATAATAAATGAAAGGTTTTAGATGTTCTTTATTGTGCATGCTGGGACCAATGGGAAGATAAACAATAACATAGAACGGCTGCATTATCTTTCATTTCTCACCACAGACGGTGGAAGGAAAACTGGAGACCACAAAGAGCTACCTACTGATCGTCCCCACAGACCAAGACATTGGCCGTGTGTTTACCTGTAAGACTTCCAACTACGCCATTCCGACCGGGAAGGAGACTTCGGTCAAACTGGACGTTCACCGTGAGTCCAACTTCATAGTCCACCTCACTATAGACACATACACTTCAGCAGGTCCACCATGCTTGCGTCTTGTCACTACTATCTACTAGACCTCCAAGTCTCAGATTTTCCTTCTTCGTCGTAACAACACATCTTTTGGTTTCCATATAACAGACATGGAGCCCACGAGGATCTATCCACGTGTGATTCAGTAGAACCTCAGGGGTGTCACGGTCTTGTAATACTTACATCAAATGTGGCCATAATATGACACCTACTTTGTAGTACTTTGACTTGCTCCGCTATAAAGCGGAGGTTTTCGAGCCAAGTGGATGCACCAGCAAGAAGTATAGATCGAATGGCCACTTTTAGAGACCCCCATCTAGTAGAGTGTTGGACTTCCATTGGCCTTCAGACCAAAATGACTCATTGTGGTGCCCAACCACACCTATCAGAGGACCCAGGGTGCGCCAAGAAAACCTTCCCTACACCATTACTCCACTAGTCTTACAGGAAGGGTTCATCCATGCTAAGGAACAGCGTTCAGACATATTAGTTGGAGCTCCAGCTCTGTCTTTGGCTGACAGACGCTGTTTCTCAGAACGATTCCTGATATCCTCCTCTGACCCCTTTCAGTGAGGAGTTGTTCCAGTCCGCAGAATCCCCTCTTGCTGGATGTTTTCTTCGATCACATTATTCTTAGTTTTTTCTCCACACTGTTACATGGGAAAACCCTACAAGGTTGAAATCCTGCCCGCCTAGTCTAGCACTAATGACCAGGCTCGTTAGAAGTCAATCAGATTGTCAATTCCACATCGGATGTGGAAAACTTCGAGGTCATAGCTCTAATGTCCATACAGGGGGCTCTAATAAAGTGGCCATTCAGTGTATCATTGAATTGACCGTGTGTAGCATTATTATATATCATCTGGCCACTCCTGATGTACTCCGGCTCCCCGTTAGACAGTGATTATCCTCCGGTAATTAATAGGCTGCAGTCTTACTTGGCTTCTTTGAACCATAAGAAATAAATCCTGAGCTATACACTGGAATCTCCTCGTTATTTTCCCCTTTGTACCTGGACATTTGCGCGCTTCCTTTCAGAGTCTCTCCTTCTCCATCCCTCCGCCCACGCTGCCGTATACCGATGGCTGTGCCGGCCGCCTCCATTTGCATAGATGTATGGCTGTGCGACTTAAAAGACAATTTACTTAATAGCATTTATCTAACCTGGGCTTATTTTCCATGCACGGCATCTGACGCCAAATGAATTTAGATGAGGGGAGAGAGACAATACATCTCTGTGATGGGGATTTAAGATATTCTCAGCTATTTATCGCTGGCAGATAGAAAGGCCGGGATGCAATCTGCACCTATCAGTCCATCACAGCAGCCGGCGCACACCGACACCTGCTGCTGCCCTCGCTCACACGTGACGGAGGATAGGGGCATGCATCTGAAACTGCACTAAATACAGGGAGAAGAACGTAATGGAGACCGTGGGAGAACCAGCAGCGGATGCGAGTGGGCATTATTCCTTAGGGAAGCCAAAATTAATAGCCAGAGAGAAATACAGTCATTTCCCTCTAAGTGGCAAAGAAATAGCAACCACAAAATATATGAACTGAAGAGTATTTATCCTGTACTTATCCTGAGTTACATCCTGTATTATACTCCAGAGCTGCACTCACTATTCTGCTGGTGGAGTCACTGTGTACATACATTACTTATCCTGTACTGATCCAGAGTTATATCCTGTATTATACTCCAGAGCTGCACTCACTATTCTGCTGGTGGAGTCACTGTGTACATACATTACTTATCCTGTACTGATCCTGAGTTACATCCTGTATTATACTCCAGAGCTGCACTCACTATTCTGCTGGTGGAGTCACTGTGTACATACATTACTTATCCTGTACTGATCCTGAGTTACATCTTGTATTATACTCCAGAGCTGCACTCACTATTCTGCTGGTGGAGTCACTGTGTACATACATTACTTATCCTGTACTGATGCTGAGTTACATCCTGTATTATACTCCAGAGCTGCGCTCACTATTCTGCTGGTGGAGTCACTGTGTACATACATTACTTATCCTGTACTGATCCTGAGTTACATCCTATATTATACTCCAGAGCTGCACTCACTATTCTGCTGGTGGAGTCACTGTGTACATACATTACTTATCCTGTACTGATCCTGAGTTACATCCTGTATTATACCCCAGAGCTGCACTCACTATTCTGCTGGTGGAGTCACTGTGTACATACATTACTTATCCTGTACTGATCCTGAGATACATCCAGTATTATACTCCAGAGCTGCACTCACTATTCTGCTGGTGGAGTCACTGTGTACATACATTACTTATCCTGTACTGATCCTGAGATACATCCAGTATTATACTCCAGAGCTGCACTCACTATTCTGCTGGTGGAGTCACTGTGTACATACATTACTTATCCTGTACTGATCCTGAGTTACATCCTGTATTATACTGCAGAGCTGCACTCACTATTCTGCTGGTGGAGTCACTGTGTACATACATTACTTATCCTGTACTGATCCTGAGTTACATCCTGTATTATACTGCAGAGCTGCACTCACTATTCTGCTGGTGGAGTCACTGTGCACATACATTACTTATCCTGTACTGATTCTGAGTTACATCTTGTATTATACTCCAGAGCTGCACTCACTATTCTGCTGGTGGAGTCACTGTGTACATGCATTACTTATCCTGTACTGATCCTGAGTTACATCCTGTATTATACCCCAGAGCTGCACTCACTATTCTGCTGGTGGAGTCACTGTGTACATACATTACTTATCCTGCACTGATCCTGAGTTACATCCTGTATTATACTCCAGAGCTGCACTCACTATTCTGCTGGTGGAGTCACTGTGTACATACATTACTTATCTTGTACTGATGCTGAGTTACATCCTGTATTATACCCCAGAGCTGCACTCACTATTCTGCTGGTGGAGTCACTGCGTACATACATTACTTATCCTGTACTGATCCTGAGTTACATCCTGTACTATATTCCACAGCTGCACTCACTATTCTGCTGGTGGGGTCACTATGTACATACATTACTTATCCTGTACTGATCCTGAGTTACATCCTGTATTATACTGCAGAGCTGCACTCACTATTCTGCTGGTGGATTCACTGTGTACATACATTACTTATCCTGTACTGATCCTGAGTTACATCCTGTATTATACTCCAGAGCTGCACTCACTATTCTGCTGGTGGAGTCACTGTGTACATACATTACTTATCCTGTACTGCTCCTGAGTTACATCCTGTATTATACTCCAGAGCTGCACTCACTATTCTGCTGGTGGAGTCACTGCGTACATACATTACTTATCCTGTACTGATCCTGAGTTACATCCTGTATTATACTCCAGAGCTGCACTCACTATTCTGCTGGTGGAGTCACTGTGTACTTACATTACTTATCCTGTACTGATCCTGAGTTACATCCTGTATTATACTCCACAGCTGCACTCACTATTCTGTATCTGTACATGCATACAGTTTGGGAAACCTGGGAGATGACACAAATGTCTTTACAGTCATGTATTAATCCTACCATGTGTTCTTCTTCTTCACAGACCCGCCCACCGTCACTTTGTCCATCCACCCCCAGACAGTACTTGAGGGTGAGCGGGTACGCTTTACCTGCATGGCCACCGCTAACCCGGCCATTAAAGGTTACAGGTCAGTATCTGATATTTCCATGTATTGACTCCTCACCGCCATCCGTCAGGTTACATTACGTTAAGTCTTTTATAGTTGGCAACCACTCAGGGAAATTTGTAGACCTCACTAGCCGCTGTTCATTTACTAATGGCAGAGTTGTGTTTCCTCTGCAGCAGGGACATAATGGCTGAATCTGAGCTCTGCCAACCGGCGTCACTGCCAACAACGCCGACGCCATATTGAATAAACTGCGGTCCTGGAGATCCCAGCTCATATGATTAATTATAAAAATGATTTACAGACCTCGATGTCAGCAGATTTCCTTCTTTACAAATAAAAGTGTAAGCTCATGATAATTTCCGGTTGATTTTTCAATATGGCGTCGGTGTCGCATGATGGCACTCTCTAAATTTACCTCATCCTCTTCTGTCAAGGCGTCAGATATTCTAGTAGCAGGTCTGCTGCTGTTTTATTGCTTCTCACGAGAGAGACTCACCAAGCTTAGGGAGACATATTTTCAGAAAATGCACCATGGGTAATAGTATGCAAATTAGCTCATGGCAGCAAAATTGGAGACTCCTCTGTAGACACATTGTTTCAGGATTCTTGCCCCTCGTAAGTATAGAACAAGCTGATGGTATGGACCTTCTCTCAGCCTATCACGTGGTGGCTGGCTGATCAGCTCATTTTAATAATTAAGCCAGCCCCTTTCTCTGTCTATGCCATAACAGAGAAGGGGGAGGACTTAGTTATTGACATAAGCAAAACAGTCAGCCTCCTTAATGATGCGGCACGCACGAAGAAGGTCTATACCATGTGACCTAGTATTGGAAGAGGACAGTCCAAGACCACATGTCTGGGGAAGGTTCTCACTTCCCTGGAAAACCCCTTATTGATGACCTACCTTCAGGATGGGCCATAAATACTTGATCGGAGCGCGTCTGCCACTCCAAGTTAGAGTGTGCTAGGATAAGTGCTGCTGTCATTTCAATCCATGTCAGGCACAGCGCCGTACATTGTACAGTGGTTGTGCATGGCATTGCAGCTGGGTCTCATTCACTTGATTTTGATCTCAGGCCACATAACCGATGAGCGGGAAATCACAGGCCTGATTAGAGGCTGCAGCACTCATTGGAGCGCTGCAGCATCTTTAATCAGCTGATCGGCAGAGATCCCATATAGTGAACCCCACTGATCAAGTACTGATGACCTAACTTGGTGATAAGTCATCTATACTTCAGTCCCAGAAAACCCCTTTAACCCGTCCTAGGGCATAGATGTACACCCTGGGCGGGAGGTGGTTCCCGCAAATAGTCAAGCACTTGCGCTCAGCTTCTGAGCCCGTGCCATTCGCAGCAGTAGCCAATCCTATTCCTTAACCCCTTACATGCCATGATAAATGTTGATCGCACCATGTAAAGGGTTCCCAGGGGGAGGGCGCTCCCTTTTTGACATAATCGGCCCTTCACCATGTAATTGCCATAGCAACCGAACGCCAGCCACTGCGTCTTTAAAAGACTGATCTATCAAAATAATGCATTATGTACCCCTCAGACTGAACGTTGTAAAAAAAAATAAAAAACGCCAGAAATGCGCTTTTTTTGGTCACCCTATCTCCAAGACAAAAATGCAATAAAAAGCGTTCAAAAAGTCGTATGTATTCCAAAACGATGCCAACGCGAACTACAGGACATAAAATGCAAAAAATGAGCCCTCGCACGACTATGTTGACGGAAAACTGAAAAAAGTTATTGCGCGCAGAAAATGGCGCCAGAAAATAATTTTCAAAACTACAAGTAGTACTGCAAAAAAAACCAAAAAAACGATATAAGTTTGATATCGTAGTAATCGTACGGACCCGTAGAATAAAATTATCGGGTCATTTTTGGCACAAGTTTTATATTTTAGTGGTTTCTTTAGTCCCTCAAGTGGACTTGAAGATGAAATAATGACTATAATAGTACACTGCACTACTGCACTACTGCATGTAGTGCTTTCTACTATACCTACGACATCAGCCTATTAGACTGTGCTGGAGGCCTTTTGTAAGGTTGCGGCTGCCATGAGAACCTATTGGTACCTTGCAATCACATTGCATGGTGCCGATGGGTGACAGAAGAATCCCCCTTCCCCTTGTCATCTGCTTAATCCTGCAGTTGCTATTGATTGTGGCATGTAAGGGGTTAAACTGCCAGAATTTGAGGTTCCTCCTCTCCTGCCGGTTAGAGCAGGACCCTGGCTGTCAGTAGTCAGCCAAGCCACTGCCTTAAAAAGATGTATATGCAGGTTTAAAGCCCATTAGAAAGGCGTATTGGCGGTCACTCAGGGGTTAATCTTCCCCCATGCCCCCCGCCATGGCCTAGACCATCAATCCACCACCCGAATGCGCGGCAGCAAGCGTAGCGGAGGCGAGCCTGAGCCCGAGATGTCCATTAAACACCTTATCTGAGGAATTTAATGCCTTTTTATTTTACGACCCTGTTTACTGCCAACTGCTTCTGTTTTACAATCATGCATATTTAAACCGAACGGGTGTATTAATGTTTTATTTATCGCTGCCTTCAAGAGCGCCTGTTATCCGCCGTGTTTGTGTAGCGCGGGCAATAAGTGGGAACGGGTCCGCAGTGGAGAGTGGGGAGAGGATCGCGCCAGCTTAACGATACCCAGCGTTACTATTCAAGAGCCCTATAAAGGGACGAGCGGAGAAAGCACAAAAACACTACTCCGAGACACGATTCAATGCACTACTGCATGTGAGCAGGATCTAGAAGGCGGGTTAGGAATAAAATGCCAGAAAAGCAGTGAAGACTGACACCCCCACAGGCACAGCACCAATAGAGAGGGTGAGGGGTTGGGTTTTCGGGTGGCGCACACGGTTTTGGTGGTGTGCACATACTTTCCAGATTTTCAGGGGGAGAACAAACTTTTTAAGGGCACTTTTTTGGTAGTGTAGGCACTTTTCGGTGGAGTGTACATACCTTTCGTGGAGGAGTGCATAAGCCAGTTAGGCGGACACACTTTTTTCAAGGAGTGCACACACTTTTCAGGGTCGTGTACATATGTCTTTGGGGGTGCATATACATTTTAGGTTTTCGAGGGTCACATACTTTTTTTTGGGGTCGGGGGGGGGGGAAAATCACACTATTTTTGGCGGAGTGCACATATGTTTCAGGTTTTCAGAGGGTGCAGATACTTTTGTGGGGAATACATTTTTGGGGGTGCGCCAATTTTTTTTTTTGTGAAGTGCACATACCTTTCAGGGACAAGTACACAAACGTTTTTTGGGGACATGCTTATTAAAGGGGGAACACACACTTTTCAGGGTTGTGCACATACTTCTTTGGGGACACAGGTACTTTTGGGGTTTTTAGTTGGTGCACATACTTTACAGAGAGGTGCACATCCTTTTTTTGGTGGCGCGCACAAACTTTTTGGGGGCCCTACTTTTTTCAGGAGGGGTAAAACACTTTTTAAGGGGGACACTTTTTTTAGGGGCGAGCACACCAGGGTTTTTGGGGTTGGTGCACATACTCTTCAGGTTCGCATGGGGGCGCACATACTTTTCAGGGGAGGTTGCACATAATCTTTTACAAGCGAGTCGTCACAATACGCCTTGGCTTTTATATGTAAAGCATTGAGAACTGGATGCTGCCAATTGGGGGCATGTCCCTCCACAATGCCCAATCAGTGACAGACTGTATATGGACACGCCCAGTTGCTAATTTATTCATAAATGCTCAGGAGGAACAACAGAGGAACGGCATAATGGACAGTTCTAAGAAAAGCTGCTCCTGTGCTATTATTTCATGGGGAATCCAAGTATTTGCTGAAGCGCACATCAGGGGGCGGGGCAAGCCAGTGACTACATTTGCAACTATCATCATAACAGAAGTCCCATAATCCAGCACTCATTCCGGATTATTGGAAGTTACTGCATACGGCTTGTCTATTGTTCTGGTTGATGTAAAGGTCTCCTTATGTCCTACATAGTTAAGTCTTTACCAGTGGTTGCCAGATGTGGAAAAACTACAACTCCCATCATGCCTTTTTTCCCCCTTAGGTGGGCCAAAGGGGGTGTGATCATCGAAGCAGCGAGGGACAGCTCCTACGAGACGCAGGTGGATTATACGTTTTTCACAGAGCCGGTCTCGTGTGAAGTCCACAACGAGGTTGGAAGCACCAACGTCAGCACTCTGGTGGACGTGCAGTGTAAGTGCTGGAGAACTACACTCCCCAGCATGTCCTGCCAGCTGGCAGCACATTCTGGGACATAATCATGCATAACAGCTACATTGCCATGTCTGATGTTCAGTCTACTGTGGGCTACCAGGTTCCCTCTGTCAAACATGCCTGTCAACAAGGCTGTGCGGTGAAGCACATGACTGATGCAGATAAGAGGCGAGGCTGTGATACATCGGGCGAGGGTGCATGTGAAATAAACCTGAAGATATGATTACAACAGTCAGGACTTGCACTTATGTGTCAATCACGCGGCACGGCGGCATCTATTTGCATGACAATATTCGCACTTTACCCTGACAAGTAACTTGAACTTATTTCCTCGAACAGAATCAATTTTCTGCCTACTGCTCAGACATGAAGTACATCGTCCTTGTACACCACTAGTCATTGCTCTAGACAGCACATGGCGCTCCGTTTTTATTAAATTAACCATTTTTTCTTAGCATGCATTAGGCTCTGAACCTTTGTGGAACCAAGCTAAGGTTCAATTACTCCTAGGGCTACTGAGTCCTGTGCCTATAAGCTGCAGTAAGGGTTAACCTCGCCGCTCCTCGTGGGCAGAACAGACAACCATTGGGCCAGAAACTCTCCAATGGGGAGCAGTTGTGCAACATGTACCCCTGACCCTCACCGTGTATTCTCTTACAACAGCACAGCCTACTGACCCCACCCCTGCTTAAAAAAATAGGCATGGCAAAGTATGATAAATTCTTCTCCTAAGCACCACCCACCAAAGTGGTTCCCACCCCTGCTTAGAAAACTGGGCAGGGCAAAGTGTGGCCCTTTTTTTTTTTGCTAAGCGCTTTCTTCCCCAGGCGTTAAGAACTACTTCTAACCCCTGCTTAGAAGATTGCACAGTGTAAAGTATGGTCCCTTTACTCTGCTTAGTCACCACTTCTCCATGTTTTAACCCAAAGGTCCCACTTTCTGGTTTTGTCTGCTGCTTAGAAAATTGAGCAGGACAAAGTATGTTCCCCTTCTTCTACTTAGTGGCTACTTTTCCATAGCTGTTAATAACTACTCACCAAAGGTCACAGGAGTGGTTCCCACCCCTGCAAGGAAAATTGGGCTGGACAAAGTATGGTCCCTTTCCTTTGCTTAGTGATCACTTTCCCAGACATTAACAGCTACTCACCAAAGGTCTTAAAGGTAGTTCCCACTAACTGCTTAGAAAACTGGGCAAGCCAACACATGGTCCCCTTTTCTCCGATTAGTGACCAACTACTCAACAAAGGTCTCATCAGTGTTTACTGCCCCTGCATAAGACAAATTGGGCAGAGTAAAGCAGGGTACCTTTCTTTTGGCTAGTGACTACTTCCTTAGGTTTCAACAGCTACTCACAAAAGGTCATGAGTGGTTCTTGACCCTGCTTAGAAAATGAGATGAGACAAAATATTGTCCCTTTGCTCTACTAAGCGACCATAACTACTCACCAAAGGTCCAAGTGGTGGTTCCTGCCCCTGCTTAACAAATTGGGCGAGGAAAAGTATGATACTTTCCTCTACTTAGCAATCCCTTCTCCAGGCATTAATAATGGCTCATAAGGGGTCACGGAAGTGGTTTACCCTTCTGTTTAGAAGATTGGACGGGGCAAAGTGTGGTCCTCTTCTCTCCAATTAGCCACCCCTTCCCCGGGTGTTAACAGCTGCTCCCCAAAGTGGTTCCTACCCCTGCTTACAAGACTGAGAATGCCAAATATGGTCCCTTTCCTATGCTTAGTGGCCACTTTTGAAGGCGTTGGCTACTCACCAAAAGTCTCAGCAGTGGACCAGCTCACTGTTGTGGAAGCCACGTGGTTCTACAATGTAAACATTCTCTTTTAGCCCTCATCTCAGATCAGTAGTTCGGTTGGACAGCTCATACTCCACTGCTAGAGGCCACTTTGTCATTCTTGCTGGAAATAAAAAATGCTCCTTATAAAGAGGAACTGAGACTTTTTTTTGTAGAACTGATTAACGAAAAAAAAGGCAATTCTGCTCCATTAGAAGACACATTACTTCTTCTTTTGAAGGCAGAGAGGGAATCCATCTCTCTGGTGATCTGCTTTTGATTTACAATGTTCTCTCGCTTTGGTACTAGGGATGGGCATGAATAAGTAATGCTTAATACCCCTGACATAGGATGGGGAGATCTATTTTAAGAACTTGCCTGAGCGAGTTCCTCACTTCATGTGAACGCCTAGGGACCCCCGCTAATGATGTGAATGCTTCTTTCGACAGTTGCCCCCAGAATTGTTGTGGAGCCAAAACCTATGACAACAGACATGGGCTCAGATGTAACCCTGACCTGTATCTGGACGGGAAATCCACCTCTTACCCTGACGTGGACCAAGAAAGGATCAAATATGGTGAGTAGGGGGATGGAGACAAGTGAAGGTGACAAACCGATACGCTACCTGACAGAGCATTTCAAGAAAACTATGTGGTGATCCTTTTGGGTTGGGGCATAATGGTTTGCTCATGGTATGAGGTTAAAGCGAACCTCCGGTTTCGGGACAACATTTTGTCCCAGAAACTGAGAGGGCAGTTCTATTACCAGCTGTTGGTCTTCTGTGCTGACGCCCCCTAGTCCCCTGGTTCCAGTTCCCACTTTTAGCTGTTCAAGATGGCTGTCACAGTCTTTAGACAACCTAATCCCATAATGCACTGGTAATGATAGACTACCAATACACTATACCTGCACTCTGATTGGCCACCACGGTTGACGTAATCAGTGATGGCCAATCAGAAAGCAATGCACAGTAGGTCTTTGGTTGCTTGAAATGTGCAGTGGCCATCTTTGACGACTGAAAACAGAATCCCAAACCAGCTGATTGGAGGGGCAATGGTATAGTACAACAACAGCAGGTAATACAATCTGTCCAGGGACAGACTTTCAGCCCAAACCTAGAGGGTCACTTTAATAAGGATAGAGCCTGGAGACCACAGACTGATCATTGAAGGTGCAAAGTCCTGGTGGTACGGATATTGTGGGAGGCAGTGACCTGTCCAGTCACATGCATGAGGCATATGGAAAAACAGAACCCAGAAGTTATGTAATAAATGGACACATGAAGCAATGTATACAACTATTTTAAAGGGGATTTAGAATATCAACGGCTTATCCTAAGAAGAGCCATCACTATCAGATCAGTAGGGGTCTAACTTCCAGCACCTCTGCTGACTGATGGGGTCTCAGCATACCTCTCCATACTTTTTCCAGTGACTGTGCTTCATATTGCAGTTCACTCCCCTTAACTTGAATGGGACGGAGTTGCCCTGAGCTGCAATACCAGGTACAGCCACTATGAAGAGTACAGAGCTGTGCTTCATGCCATGATTATTAAGACTTCCAGTGATCTAATATTGATCGCTTATCCCAGGTATAGGCCATCATTGTTCTAGTCCTGGAAATCCTCTTTAAAATTACAGCAGTCTCGATTTCTTGCTTGTAGGTTTTAAGCAACAGCAACCAACTATTTCTGAAGTCAGTGAGCCAAGACGACGCCGGGCAGTACGTGTGCAAAGCTATCGTTCCCCGTATCGGCGTTGGAGAGAGGGAAGTGACGCTATTTGTCAATGGTGAGTACCAAAATATAGGCTATGAGGCAGGTAGTGTATCCACTTAACCCCTCAAGAGTTGTGTTAAAATTGGAAAAACCATCACGAAAATGTAAATTTTGAATTTATTTCTTATGTAAAAAATATTACTTATTACTACTACATATTTTGTGTAGAGGGCAAAAGTTAAAAAAATTAAAAATCTGGAACAACGGCTGTATGTCACGGTCAGCAATCACTGCAGTATCTGTGGGGTTAAACAGTGTAGAGGAGTAATTAGATGAGAAAGTCCTTATCTTTTCTGGGAGAAAACCCATATATGATAATCAGAGAGCAAGTATTAATGGAGGAGTGGGGGATGGGTGATAACTTCAACAAAAGTTCATATAACCACCAGGCCCCCAGCACCACCTGCCTCCATGACAGACATATACAGGAGGGTCACAGATCTTCTCTTCTGTTGGCTTATTTCCCCTTCCCACACGCCAGACGGTTCGGTCGAAACTGTAATATTTTTTTCCCTTGGAACGAACAGGGCTCGTCCTATACTGCTGGGGCTTAAATTCTCCATTTTTTGGAACATACCACCTGACCCAAAATGTAGCTACATCAAAAGTTGCAGTCCGAACTACCGGAGCGTCGCCGGAGCTGGTGGAGAGGGAACCCATTAATCCTGCAGAACAGAAATGTCCCCAAATTATCTATGACTGCGGAGCCAGAGCCCTCCCAGAGTGACCTTTCATGAGAACTAGTGAAGTGAGGAAGGGAACCGGCGATGGACGGGAAATGCAGCATCCATCAGAGTAATATCCACTTCGGTTAAACTGGCACAAGCAAATTAGACGCGGAGATAAAACCAGCAGATTGGACGATAAAACAAAGGAAGATATAAAACAAATAGTGCATATTACGCCTAATGTGGTAGCAAATTCGGCAGGATTGCATTAATTCCCCCTGATGAGATAATGGGCATGAACGCCGCCCTAATCTATCTCACAAAGAGAGGTTTGTCGGCCCGAGTGCAGCCTTAACCCCTTAACGACCGCCAATACGCCTTTTTACGGCGGTCATTAGGAAATCTTATTCTGATGCATGTGCATTTTTACAGCACTATCGGAAATCTGACACAGGACGCCCGTGCCAGGGGAGTGGGGGTTCGCGCACCTGCTTTAACAGATCCCCGCTGTTTAAGCCTTCACATGCTGTGGTCAGTGCAACCACAGCGTGTATAGGGCTAACAAACTGAAGGATTGGGTCTTGATGGGTTGCTACAGCTTGAGGATGGCCTCTGGCCTACCAGCTATGGTGGCCTATAAGACTCAGCCACTGGATGAGCTTCATAGGCTTTAGAATACTATAGTAGAGAAGTATTGCAGTGTATTATAAAACCGATCAAAAGTGGAGAAATTCAAGTCTTCTAGGGGGACAAAAGTGAAAAACATAACTTGTCCCACAAGAAAACAAGACCTCATACAGCTATGCTGATAGAAAAATTAAAGTCTAGGAATGGGACAATGAAAGAAACGGAAAACTTAATTGGTCATTAAGGCGCAAATAGGCTTTGATACTAAAGGGGTTGAAGGCGCCCTTTCATCAAATCTGCCCAAATGTTAAACAAGTCAAAGAAATCTCGCATCCCTCATGACTTGTTCTAGGATTAAATGCTTGTGTCTACGCCAATTAAAGTAGAACTCCAGTCACAACCGATAGGAATATCAACAGTGCCACAAAACATGGTCAAAAACATGAACCTTCACCATCATCTGCCTGTTCTTCTTTAAGGTCCTCCAATGATCACCAGTGAAGGAGAGCAGTACGCAGTGCGAGGAGGCGTAGGGAAAGTGGAATGCTTTATCGGAAGCACGCCGCCTCCTGACCGGATTGTGAGTACATGTTTTATTCTCATGTTCATTCCAGTTCCTTCCATGTGCGCACCTTTATGGACAAATGTCCTTGTATGTTCCATCACTGGTGGGATGGAGGGTTGATGTTCCTACTGATGGCCAACTACAGTCCGAAGGGACAATCCTTTAGCAAGTAATGAAATACTTTGAGATTGCATAAGTATCAGTGATGTACTTAGAGGGGGGGCACAAGGTGCAGTCACACCCGGGACAGAATATACACTAATGAGGGTCTACTACATTAGAGACACCTGCCCTTTCACAAGTGGTGCTTCCATGTACGGTCGTTAGGGCAGAAAATCACGTGACACGTTTTCCATGGATCAGTTTCAGTGTGAATCCACATTAGATGGGAAAATCCAGCAATGTGAGCGACTTCCAACGAGCCTGATCATCGGTGGAAGACTAGTCGGGGCCGGGATGTCACTGCCAACTGCAGGGGGGATGGGGGGGTTGTTTTACAAGCATACAGTGAATGGTGTGATCAAGGAAAGCATCCAGCGAAAGGGGATCCTGTGGATGGAAACATCTCATCACCATAAGGGGTCAGAGGAGGAGCAGAAAAACATCTCCTGGTCAGATGGATCCAGATTTCTGTTGCTGCGTAATGATGGAAAGTCAGAATTGGTGCAAGCAGCATGAACTGATGACCCCTTCCTGTCAGCTGGTCAGAACATGTCAGCACCTCCATGTAATCTGCGGCAAATAAAGTAGCTTCCTGTCCTTAGGGGCCGATATTACTGTAGAATAATTTCATAATCTAGTGGAATCTACATGACGGATTGCTGCGGTTCTGAAGGACAAAGGAGTCCAACGCGCCACTAGATGGGGGTCTCTTATAAAGTGGCCATTTAGTATACATGGTAGGTGGTGTATATAGACCACCAGCTCATGTCTGATAGGTATGGGTTATCAGCTCAACTATATTTACTCTTGTACTCTCTGGAATGGCAATATATGTGAACCGAGCCGCCATATTGTTCTACTCAGTGAAGTAATCTGGAGCAGCCGACCTCAGGAAGGCAATTCCAGGTCTGAACTCTCCGTGATTAAAGTTCCGACCACCCTTGGAGAAAAGGGGATATACTGCAATTATTTCTTTTATGGGCTTTGCTCCGCTGATGAATGATTATTCCAATAATCACATCTTGCTGAACACACTACGACCCCGCACTATTGTATGTACCACAACCATCTCCTTAGCAATGGCGCCACCTATCTGGTTCTTGCAGTACTTCACTCCCTTTTTTTTTTCTTCTTCTTTCTTTTCAAATTTAAGAAACAGGACCATAAAGCACGAATAAACCTTTGTGAAGGTTTCAGAAGCCAGAGCCCTGGCATAGATGAAGGCAGTGGTTGGTCCCACCTCTCCGGATATATATGTCTTTTTGCATTAATTAAAGTGCAAATATGTGCTGTATTCACAGCTGCCTCACCACGGAGTCCCGAGGGAGACGCGTTCTCCAAACAGCATCCACTGCGGCTGAAATCATTTTATCACGGCTTACAAAATGAAGTGTTTAGCAGAGGAAGCGACTGAGGAGAATTCATTATAGGCTTTTCGGTGATTTGGATTTTCCAGTTAACTCTTACAGATCTGCCGAGCTCTGGAGAGAAATCTTTACGCCTCCCAAGGCTGCTCTATTAGGGAGGCCATTTAACCTGTGCCGATTGGATTATCAATAAATACCATGCCCAAACGTCGCGTCCGCCTGTGTATTAACACGACTGACAATGAAACACTCCACCAAATGCACTCATTGTCAAAAAAAACTCAATCACCTAGAAGTTGTCGAAATTGAATGAGACTTTCTCTGTGTGATTGTGACGTTGTAAGAGATTATAATATCAGGGCAAAAGGAGAATGTATTGTGGGGAACCGACCCCTTGTAGGGAGGCTCTAGTACCCTGTTGTACCACCTCTAGATTGGATACATGATGTGATACGGAGGGCATGGAGGCTCTAGTACCCTGTTGTACCGCCTCTAGCTTGGATACAAGATGTGATACGTGCATAGAGACTCTAGTATCATGTTATAGCGCCTCTAGTTTGGGTCCAACATGGGCTATCAAATGTGACCCCTGTTCAAATAACGCTCAGGCAAAGCTGCAACCGGACCCATTGGGTTTCCATTTTAGACCTTACCGGTTCCAATTCAGGACTTGAACCTATCCGAAGACTGGAGATCCAAACCTGCCAAATTCTGCGGAATTCATCCTAAGCGTCATTCTCACTGGCTCTCATTTCTTCATAGAGCATAAGGTCATTTAGCTCCTCCACCCACATGACCCTTGATTATTCGCCACAGTCCGAGAATAATCCTGGTTGCCAGAATAAGGGCTCCTGTCGATGGGCGATAGTGCATTGTGTTACTCGCAGGAATAATCCAGGCCGCGAGTAACTCAGTGCACGCTTTCCATAACGTTGCTATGGAAAGCGCAGCCCCGTCCACGAGCAGAGAATCATAGCGGTTTTCCGCTTGCGGGACTCAAATCACAGCATGCCACGATTCTCTGTCAGATAGGCTCACCGCTGAGACCTCTCAGCGCTCCCCCTTCTTCCCCCATGAAAGAAGATCGCTGGCGATATTCCGTCACGGCCGTGGACAGGCGGCCTAAAGAATCTCAGAACCACTTCTGGCCTTTCTAGTAGAGCACGTCGGTCTATAGGGTGGCCACCGGAGCGCAACCCCACCCTACATGAGACATATTGCCACTGTCATAGTTACAGCTCCAACATGTGGCCGGTGTTTGAGGATACATTTTATGTAAATAATCTGGGGTCCTGTATAATCGGGGAAGGATTTTAAAGCTTAAATGTGTTGTCCCGCGAAAGCAAGTGGGTCTATACACTTCTGTATGGCCATATTAATGCACTTTGTAATGTACATCGTGCATTAATTATGAGCCATACAGAAGTTATTCACTTACCTGTTCCGTTGCTAGCGTCCCCGTCTCCATGGTGCCGTCTAATTTCAGCGTCTAATCGCCCGATTAGACGCGCTTGCGCAGTCCGGTCTTCTCCCTTCTGAATGGGGCCGCTCGTGCCGGAGAGCTGCTCCTCGTAGCTCCGCCCCGTCACGTGTGCCGATTCCAGCCAATCAGGAGGCTGGAATCGGCAATGGAACGCACAGAGCCCACGGTGCACCATGGGAGAAGACCTGCGGTCCACCGTGGGTGAAGATCCCGGCGGCCATCTTCGCAAGGTAAGTAAGAAGTCACCGGAGCGCGGGGATTCGGGTAAGTACTATCCGGTTTTTTTTTAAACCCCTGCATCGGGTTTGTCTCGCGCCGAACGGGGGGGCTATTGAAAAAAAAAAAAACGTTTCGGCGCGGGACAACCCCTTTAAATCTTATAGTTTGCAAGCAGATGTGGCCAGGAAAGGGGACTCTTCTCTAATCCCGCACAGGGACATCAGAATGAATAGAGCACCATTTATTTTGTTGGGGCTGATGGAAATACCCAAGCCCTTGCTGCTTGACTATTCCCACAGTCCCATTGACAGTGAATGGAGGAACAGCATGTTTTTGCAAACAGTGCTCGATGCAGTCCCTTTTATACTGCGGGGAGTGCAGTAAGCCCAGAGTAAGGAAGAACAAGAGACACTGGACCCCCATTCTTAGGATCCATGTGGGACTCAGTGGTGAGCCCCCTACGAATCAGCAACTAATCCCCTGTCCTGGGGACATCCTGAGGAAAGGGGTAACTTGTTAGACTAGTACAACCCCTTTAAGTAAGTTTTTGGAGAGTTAAAAAAATTGCCTGATAGGGAATCAGTTCAAATTAAAAATAAATAACTAAAAAGTCTCCCCACCACCTTCTCAGGATCCGTGGCGGACTCAGTGGTCAGACCCTCACCAATCAGCAATTAATCCCCTGTCCTGTTTTTGGATAATTAAAAAAAATTGCCCCGTTCTAGTGCAGGAACCCCAGGTTACACCACTCTGGTCCTGGAAGAAGCTGGAGTGGTCCCATGCAGTTCATTGTACACATGACCACTCCACCAATTACTGGCTCCGGTGGAGATGCTGCCATGAACGGCATGGGATTGCTGAAGTCTGTGATTGGTTGAACAGTCACATGTACAATGAATGGCACTTATCAGCTGCAGCCTCTTCCGGGACTGGTGCTCTTGTTCTGGATCAGGGGGAGGATCTCTGACTGGCAAGTAGGTTTTTTCTTTTTTTCCTTCATATGAGACAATTTCTACCCAAACAAAGAATCCTTTTATTAATTCTCAGATAACCCCTTTAAGATACAGTGAATACATTGATGGAGAATAGCTCCGCTACCACAGCCAATATGTGATACTGAATGTATCCTTTGTGTTTGAATCTTCTAGAATAAGCTCTGTAGGGTCGTAATTCTCGAAAAGCCCTGGTTCTCCTTGTGGAGATTCAGCTGATGTAGGGAGTTTTACAGGCAATGCTTACTGGGAAAAAAACATGTAAATTAGCTCTCCACCAGAAAGAAGAAAACTCTCTAGTGCCACCTATATGTAGCTATCCTGTAAGTCAAAGTCCAACCCATTATGAGGTTGTAATAAAAACTATGGAGTCGTGATCTTAAAAGGGGTTGTCCCGCGCCAAAACGGGTTTTTTTTTTTTCAATAGCCCCCCCGTTCGGCGCGAGACAAACCCGATGCAGGGATAAAAAAAAACAAAAAACGGGTAGTACTTACCCGAATCCCCGCACTCCGGTGACTTCTTACTTACCTTGTGAAGATGGCCGCCGGGATCTTCACCCTCGGTGGACCGCAGGTCTTCTGTGCGGTCCATTGCCGATTCCAGCCTCCTGATTGGCTGGAATCGGCACACGTGACGGGGCGGAGCTACGAGGAGCCGCTCTCTGGCACGAGCGGCCCCATTCAGAAGGGAGAAGACCGGACTGCGCAAGCGCGTCTAATCAGGCGATTAGACGCTGAAGATTAGACGGCACCATGGAGACGGGGACGCTAGCAACGGAACAGGTAAGTGAATAACTTCTGTATGGCTCATAATTAATGCACAATGTACATTACAAAGTGCATTAATATGGCCATACAGAAGTGTATAACCCCACTTGGTTTCGCGAGACAACCCCTTTAAGTCTAAGATCATTATTACTGGTTTCTTCCAACTTCTGTAGATTCCCCGAGGATTATATATGGTTGCCAGTTATATAAAATGTGAAAAATAACCATCGTGACCACATCAAGATATAACTTTACATTTAGTAGATGAGGGATTTACGGGTTTTACCATTTTTTTAACTGATAATTGTTTTTGTTTCTTGCAAACTTTAGGCCTGGGCGTGGAAGGAGAAATATCTAGAGATTGGAACCATGGACAGATATACTGTAGAACGGACTAAAACTGAAAACGGAGTACGGTCCATGCTCACCATCAACAACGTCATGGAGTCAGATTTTCAGACCAGCTACAACTGTACAGCATGGAACACCTTTGGATTTGGAACGGCCATCATCAAGCTCGTAGAGAAAGGTATGAAACAAAATAGTGACTCACTTCCTCCGTCCAGGAAGCCGATTGGAGATTTTCTTTCCTACTGTCATAGGAGGGGAATTCTTTCATGTTTTGGGCCATTGTTCGCCTCTATCATTGTTTATACGTGGGTGCAGAGCCCTGGTTGTGGGGTTTTGCACTATTGGAACTCTACAGCAATCATAATGGGAGCATGCAAAGTGTTGTGTATGGTTACCCAGTTTCCATTGATCTCTGATGTGCCTGATTTTTTGCATATTGAAGACAATATTTATGTCTCCTTCAGTAGAAGGCACAGTATTTCTGCACATTATCCCTGCCACAGGGATAGGGCTCCCATTGTACTTATTGTTTACATTCCTCAACCCTTCAGTATTCTAGGCTCTAACTAGAATTGGGTCCCGAGTTGTGAACTCCCCTTAGCCAAGCATGTCTTAAGGCCCATTTACACACAACGATTATCGCTCAAAATTCGTTCAAACTATGGCTTTTGAGCGATAATCGTTGCAGGTAAATGCTACCATCGTTTGCTTTTCTGCCGAACGATGATTTTTAGTTTAGCATAAAAACCATTGTACGGCTGGCCAGCTGATAGCAGGGACCGCGTGCTGTGATTCTCCGCGGGGAGCGCTGATAACTTTGTTTCAGCTGCTGTCCCACTGGAGAACAGTGGAGCTGCATGAAGATAACAGACCACTCGCTGTTCTCCGCATACAGCAAAGGGAGGCTCATTTGTATGCAAAGGAAGCTAATAAGCTACTAATGAGCATTAGTGCCCATTACTAGTTCATGCAAAATAATCGCTCAAAACTGTCATTCAAGCTAGCTCTTGAACGAACTTTGAGCAATCATCTTGGTCTGTAAATGGGGCTTTACAAAAGTCTACCACCCCTTTAAGGTAATGATTGCCTACATACTTTTCTTTTGCAGAAGTGGTACCGGTAGGAATCATTGCCGGAGCAACCATCGGAGCCGGGATCCTGGTCATTATCTTCTTTGTCTTCTTCATTTTCTTCCTCTACCGCCGTCGTAAAGGCAGTGAGTACCAGCGTTAAACTTTTCTGACAAATGTATGAGAAGCTCATGACTTTCCCAGTGGAGCCAATTAAGAGGCTATGCCATAGTTTGCGATAAGTGATGTATCCAAGACTGCACAGTTGCTCGGTTTCTTGTGAGAGAAGAGACAGCACAACATTCGAATACTGAAATTCTGCTAAGACGCAATGTCAGTTCTCAGAGATGTTCTTGGCGAGATCGTATGCCAAGATGAGAAAGCCAAGATTACCACATAGCAAACAACCACCAAAGTCTAATTGTAGTTCAATGAGATTTCTTGTACTTTTAGATGGACATACTTTGGGCTCACATGTGCTTTGGTTAAACAGCAGTCTACCAAAAAAAGGCAGTAGCCAATTACATTTCACTGTGGGTTCGGAAAGTCTTCATAGCCTTTCACTTTTTTACATTTTGTTACGTGGTGGTCTTGTACAAATTTAAAAAATTAGGCTTTTGCCCCATCATTCTGCACTCAATTCTCTATAAGGACAACAAAATTTTAGAGATCTTTGTAAGTTTTTTAAAAATGGAAAAAAAACCTACAGTTTTTCATTAACATAAGTATTCACACCCTGTACTCGGGACCTTTGGTAGCGATTCTAGTCTCCAGTCTTCTTGGTATGACGCCACAAGGTTTGCACACCTGGATTTGGTAATTCTTTGCCATTCTTCTCTACAGACCCTCTCAAGCTCTGTCAGGTTGGATGGGGGCCGTCTGTGGACGCCGTTATCAGGTCTCTCCAGAGATGTTCAATTGGGTTCAAGTCGGGCCTCTAGCTGGGCCACTCAAAGACATTCACAGAGTTGTCTCTAAGCCCCTACTGTGTAGTCTTGGCTGTATGCTTAGGGTCATTGTCTTGTTGGAAGGTGAACCTTCTGCCTGATCTGAGGTCACTTGTGCTTTAGATCAGGATTCATTATCTATGTACTATGCTCCACTCAGCTTTTCATCAACCCTGACCTATCTCCCTGTCAGACAGCAGGATACTGCAGTCACCATAGTTTACTGTAGGGATGGCATTGGGCAGGTAATGAGTTGTACCTGGTCTCCTCCAGACAGAACACTTAGATTTGAGGCAAAAAAGTTCTATCTTGGTGTCATCAAACCAGAGAATCTTGTTTCCTACAGTCCGAGAGTCTTTTGGTAAACTCCAGGCAACTTTCATGTGTCTTGTACTGAGGACAGGCTTCTTTCTGGCCACTCTACCATATAGCCCAGTTTAGTGGAGACTGCAGTAATGGATGACCTTCTGGAAGTTTCTCCCATCTGTACACGGGATCTTTGGAGCTCAGCAAAATTAACCATTGGGTTCTTGGTCAGTTCTCTAACCAAGCACCTTCTCCCATGATTTCTTAGTTTGGTGGGTTGGCCAGCTCTAAGAAGAGTCCTGATTGTGCCAAACGTCTTTCCATGTAAGAGTTATGGAGGTCGCTGGGAACTTTCAGTGCAGCAGAAATGTTTTGTAGCTTCTTCAGATCTATGCCTCGACGCAATCCTGTCTTTGAGCTCTACAGGCAGTTCTTTCCTCCACATGGCTCGGTTTTGGCTCTGATATGCATTGTGAGCAGTGAGACCTTATATAGACAGTGGGAGTGGGGGGAGGGGGGGGGGGGGAGTATTTTAAAATAATGATGTCCAATCAACTGAATTTACCACAGGTGTAATCAAGGTGTAAAACCATCTCAAAGATGGCCAAGAAAAATAGAAAGCCCCAGAGCTAAATGTTAAGTGCCATACCAAAAGTGGTAAAAAAAAAAGAAAGAAAAACTAAGATTTCTAACATTCTTTTGTTACTTTGTCATTATGGGGTATTGAGTTCAGAACGCCACAAAAAAAAATATATAAAAAAGTGAAAGGGTCTGAAGACTTCCCACACACTATACATTTATATATATCTCTGAACCAACCATAATAATTTTAGGACTCAACAATGTTTGTTCCTTAAACTAAATCAAAAGGTTCGGGTTTTGGTATTTTCTGAATGTTAAAAAGGCGGCGCTTTTCATTATTTAAATAATCGCTATTTTCTTACCAGGCCGTAAAGATGTCACGCTAAGAAAACTCGATATCAAAGTGGAAACAGTGAATCGGGAACCTCTAACCATGCACCCTGACAGGGAAGAGGACACATCTAGCGTTTCAACTGCGACACGTGTCATGAAAGCCATCTATTCGGTAAGGAAAGTGCCAGCCTGCTCAAAAATGGAACCCATTTTAATATTTACTATAATTCAATATGGCTATCAAAGCCAAGTATTTCTACAATCAGGACATATTTATGCAAATATGGCCACTAGTTCAGCTTGGATAGAACCTTGTTGGTATTTGCTAATGTGATTTTGTGTTAGTTTCCCTTTAGGACTGAGTTCAAAGATTTACATGGTCATTTTAATCTAAAAAAAAAAAAAAAAAAGTAAAAAGCGCCTACACACATTGGGGTAAAGTTGACGACAATGGCGCATTTACACCAAAACAAATATTGGTTGATTGAAATTTAACAGCAATCGTTTTAGCCGATCAACGACAAAAGTAATTAGTATTTTCGTTCAATAGTTCAAAAACAATCATTTAGAGAAAGAACATTCACAGAGGGGTCATCTCATCTTTAGCCTAATGTCATTGAAAACGTACAGTATGGCCAGTTTGAACGACGGCAGTGGCCGATATGGACTAAAATCTGTATGGCTGCGTCAGCAAAACGATTGTTCGGCAGGTTACCTCCCTGAACACACAAATACCGTGTTTCCCTGAAAATAAGACAGTGTCTTATATTAATTTCTGTTCAAAAAGGTTTAACTTTTTTACATGTATAGCTGCCTGGACACTATTTGAATTGACTTTTTTAATTAACTGTTAGCAGGGCTTAATTTGGGAGTAGGGTTTATATTTCAAGCATCCTCAAAAAGCCTGAAAAATCATTTTGCATCCTCAAAAATTCTGGAAAATCATGCTATGTCTTATTTTCAGGGAAACAGGGTAGTTGGCCAAGCCGAATTGTTATATGTATGGGGAAGCCGTGGGAAACAACTGTTGGCCAAATGAGCAATCAGCCGACAGTCATTGAAAGAGTATGGATGCATAATTGGCATGATACAAATCATTGACACCTCAGGCTTTCAAATAAGTTGTAATGTACAAAATCCATTGCCATAGACCTTTCAGATAATGTTGCAAACCTGTTACGTAGCTTTTGTAAGGAATGGGTAGACTTGATTAATCTCATACAAATTTTTGCTTCTTTTTAGTCTTTTAAAGAAGACGTGGACTTGAAGCAAGACCTACACTCGGACGAGCAGTATGAGCTCAAGGTGCGGCACCCATATATATTCAACCAGTACAAATAAAATATTATAATCCAAAATGTGGCACTTTCAGGATGTCTAGTTACCACCAGTCCCTGCGCGAGTCCCCCGGAGCTGTGATGCTGGTGGAAGCTACCCGTGGCATCTTCTAGTCACAAGACTGAACAGATCTTTGATTTGCACACTGTACTAAGCACGAACGAGTTTTCTGGCATGCAAGATCATCGAGTGACGTGTAATTCTTGTGTAATGTGTAAATTATTCTGTGTTTAATACCTCTTTCTCTTCCTCTAAACTTCTTCTATACTTTGGAGAGTGAAGCAAACATTACTATACAGTTGCATACTTTTAGGGATTAGATGAGTATTGCGGTTCAGTTCCGACTTTTAAAACTGTTTGATGAAGATGGTTCGAAATCCCGAATACACTTCTGTGAAGTTAGGGGAGATGGTGGCAACAGATTGTTGCAAGTGTAATAAGGACACATTTTCAATACACATTATAGGACATGAAGCAAATGTTGTCTGGTAAGACAAGTGAACTTAAAATCTATTGAAAGTCCAATTGTTCTGACGGATCATACACCGGAAGTTCTGCGTTGACACGTTGAGGACATTTTATGCAGACTTGTGTGCAACTGTGTGGACTGTGCCTTCAGCCAATTGGAGTGGCCTTCACAATTCATATGGATTTACAAAACCGATTCAACCGGACATTATGGACACATTTCTTACTGTGGACTGATCAACCGCTTCTCCTCCTTTGTATCGATCGGATACCGAGCTTGGTGTACATTTCATCAGACATCACGTAACCATCACTGCCAAAAACTTGGGTCTAGTCATCAAAGTCATTTTAATTGAATGTAGTCATGCAGTTTAAGCCTTATAAGTTGAGAAAGTAAAGAATATTGACCCTACATCCAGGCTATAGGGAACAATTCGATGTCTAAATAGCATATCACAATTGTCTACTTGTAGCTTTCGCAAAACTTCCTTTCCCATCTACTAATATTGGTGGGTGGTACTTTCAACTAGATTGGTTCATCCTACCATGTAGATGCATGCAAGCTCCAAACCATGGACATAGTTTACCAGAGAATAGAAATCTTTTTGCTATGTAGACTTTGATGAATAGACTTGGGCAATTTTCATTTTTGTAACTCTGTAAATCGACAGGCATCGGCACTTGGCTACCATGTTTTATATTCTGAAAGCAAATGTTTATGTACATGTCTGTAGTCCAAAGCGATTTTACATCAATGTCTTAATAAATGTATGCACCTGTATAGTGACTTTTGCTTCACTGTGTACTTGAGCACATAAGTCTGTAAACACATACCTGAGTGTTCAGAGGCCAACTGCATATCTCAGGCTAGCCACCCACTTTCCTACTTCTATTCTTTCCTTCCTCTCAATAATCATTTTTCTTATTCTATATTCATGTCCATCATTATCTGCCATTGATCACGCTGCTCTTCTTCCCTAGGATCCAACCAATGGCTATTACAACGTCCGGGCTCACGACGACAGACCGAACTCCCGAACTGTGTTGTATCCAGATTACCGTAATCCTGGACCAGCACGTTTTGATGCTCGCCCTTCATCCCGTCTCTCTCACTCCAGTGGTTATACCCAATTGAACACTTATAGTCGGGCTGCTACTTCAGATTATAGTACAGACCCAACGCCCACAGTAACACCGGCAACAACAGATACCACCAGTCAGCTTTCTTACGATAACTATGAAAAATTTGGGACACATGGGTTTTCAGCCAACTCTGGCTACCCAACATACCGGCTTGGTTATACGCAGCCAACCACAACAGGTATGGATAGGGGACCATACGATACTTTTGATCCAGTCGGGAAGTTCACAGGTGCGACCCGATTCTCATACACTTCCCAACACTCCGACTATGGACAGAGGTTTCAACAAAGGATGCAGACGCACGTCTGAGGATTGTAAAAATAATACTGGTGGGCATAAAGGGGAAATAACAGAGAGGATGACACTATTTAGTTAAATCTCTCATGTAACATCTAAAGGCAAGAAAGGACTCCAGGAGAAGAAGCAACCTCTTACTGTGTCTTCTGATACTCAGGGACCTTAATGTCTTGATCTCAGAAGTCTCCAAGAAAACAGTCAGTGCCCAACCAGCAACGTCCCTGCGGCTTTGACATGGAATAAGATGCCGTACAGAAGCCTGGCCTTTTAGCACCTGATCATTCCTTGAATACCACTGTTTTTTGCCATCTGGTGTATGGCATTTGGTATGACTAAGAGTCAACTTGGTACCGGTGAAGCTTTTCTTTTCACTTTGAGTCCCTACACTCTCTTGGGACCCATGTCTGTTTTTTATTACGCTCTTCATTTGCCATTGAAAATCCGGTCTTACCATAGCAGGGTCTTTTTGTAGTTATACATTCCAACTGTTGGAAGAGAAGGCAAGAGAGTTATATTGTTATGTAAATTGTGTGACATGTCCTATCTGTTTTTAGAACAGGCTTTATACTTTTGGCATGTTGGCAGCTATTTTGGATAGCTATTGCTGGAAAGTGGAGAATGAATGAATCGGACAATCACAAAAAAAATGGGAAGCTTCATTTGCATCTTTATAGATTCTTTATAAACTCCACTTATGGAAGATTCTTATCTATGTACGGCTTTGGTCAAGCTCCAAGAAGGTACTGGTCCTCCTTGTGGAGATCCAGCTGGTGTAGGGAGTCTTACAAGGGAAGAATTTGCTACCTTGGTCCTACATGGTCTAGAATCCCCAACAAGCTCTGAGCCATAATACACTTTATATACACTTTTAATACAATCTGTTGAATTACTGAGCACTTCTCAATGAACATAACTCCATCCATGTGCATATTGTACATGTACTTTATAGAAAGTCAATGGCATTCCAATTTACAACGGTTTGACCCTTCCATCCTTGCTCATATTTTGATCTTTCCATCCTTGCTCTAATTTCTAACTAGACCATGATCTTTTCGAGTAGATTGACAACACTGAGCTTCGGTAGGCAATAAGTAATAGCCAGTGTTGCGTTTCTGAAACTCCAGCATTGCTCTTTGGCTGAAAAAAAAAACAAAAAACACATACTCAGGGACAAATCGTCCAATATCTTGGTAAAAATGAGGGGTCGCTTATACAAAGTAGTATTAAACATTGCAGGCTTTTAGATCCAAGTGGTACATGGAAACCCAAGAGAAGAATAGTTGGTATGGTCACAAATAGTGGAGACGGCTCGTGTGGAAGTAAGTTGAATGAGCAAAGCTAGATCACTTTAGTCTAGGAGCACCAAACATTCGGTCAAGTGTTAATTTTAGAGCACTTCAAGGTTTTCATGTAGACCTTACCCTATATACGAATGGAAAGCAGACTACAACGAACACAATGTCTCATAGTATAAAGTACATCATAGAAGATCCACAATACACAACACATCTTTTTATCCTGATGCTTGGGCCAAGATTTTGGAGTGCTAAAGCAATACTTTCAGAGGGTGTATAGAAACCCTTATTTTTTATGTTGGATGTTCCTCAGCTGTGACAACCAGCTTAATTCACTACATTGAGGTAGTACAATGTCCCATCACATACCATCATGACTCCCTTTGGTTCCATTCTACCTCATATGACATTCTGCTTGCTAAGTCTGAAAGTCGTGTCAAACATGAGGGTGAACTCATACTTATTTTACACTTTTTGGTCATTCTATTTATTACGTTTTGCCAGGTCGACAATATAAATAGGATATACAGCACATATATGGATATGGGCACGTTCCAAAAAGGTGTCTTAAAGAGCTTAGCCATTACTTGTTTCTTCTGGTTCCATCAATACTTACCACAAAGGGCATTTCTCTTGGTATTTGATATGGTTTTAATCACTTTTAATTTTCTTCTTCCTGTGCCTTGACACTTATAATTGTTAAGGGTTGGGTTTCTAGAAAACAGGTTTTAAAAAAACAAACAAAAAAAAAATACATCTTCATGTGCCAACACCCGTAGATGCATGGTACTTTATATTTATTCATGACAGGAGGGGGGAAAAAAAAAAGGCCAGTTTTTAATACGACGTTTCTACTTCCCTTCTTTATGTATAGAATCACAATCATGCAATTCTGAAAATAAAAAAGCAATGAAATAAAACAAAACAAAAAATTTTAGAAATTGACCTTCCTAAAGAACATCTTAATAGGCAGCACTTGCATATGGCAAAGAGTTAAAGGGACTTATTACTGACCTCAACTAAACAGCCGGTTGACTTACTGCTTGGGTAAATCGATGAGGTGTTCAAATTTCCTTTCAAAAATATTTGAAAAATTCCCCCCTTTTTATGGTACACTTATGTCAAACTAATGCTGCTTCAGCCTTTCCACAACCTCCACCTGTACATTACTGTTAGACTAGAAACAATTCTCTTTTATGTTTTGCCAAAGCAAACCAAGATACACTGCTTAACCAAGGCATATTTATAGCATATTCTCACCATTCCAAAAATTTTACCCAAATTTTACTTTCCACTTAAGTTTGTTAACCCCTCCCCCCCCCCCCTCCCCAACATTTATTCTTGGCAACGGTTAAGTAAATATGTATCGATTTCTTATCAAACTGTACATATATTTTTTTTTTTTTTTTACGATTTCAACCAAATGTATCTTTTGTACGAAATCTGTTCTTTTTGCAAACAGATCCTCGTAGGCAATCATTTTTGTACAGTACGTGTGTAAATATACATATATATTTTTTATATATCTTGTAAAACGTGAGAAGCATACACGAGTGACATTATCAGTATTATATTATTATTTTCTTCTTTTATCGGCACACCCGTTGACGTTTCTTGAGACATTTTTTTGGTCAAGAAGATTTTTTTTTTCCCCTTTTATTTGCTGTATCCAGATCCATTTTCTCCAAACTTAATTCAATGTAAGACAATACGAGCTCATTTTAATATACTGTGTCACTGGTTGTTCTGATATTTTACCATTTGTGTCCTGAAAATCTTTTTGGGACATTTAAAGGGAAAGCCACAAATTATGGATAGGATCATGTACAGTAAAACTCCTTCCGTCTTGCCTTCATTGGTCAATTCTGAGAGTCTGGCACTTAAAGGGGTTGTCCCGAGAAAGCAAGTGGGGGTAAGCACTTCTGTATGGCCATATTAATGCACTTTGTAATGTACATCGTGCATTAAATATGAGCCATACAGAAGTTATTCACTTACCTGCTCCGTTGCTAGCGTCCTCGTCTCCATGGTGCCGTCTAATCTTCAGCGTCTAATCGCCCGATTAGACGCGCTTGCGCAGAAGGGTCTTCTCCCTTCTCTTGGGTCTTGGCACGAGCGGTGTTCTGGCTCCGCCCCCTTCTACGCGTCATTGCGTAGCTCCGCCCCGTCACGTGTGCCGATTCCAGCCAATCAGGAGGCTGGAATCGGCAATGGACCGCACAGAGCCCACGGTGCACCATGGGAGAAGACCCGCGGTGCATCGTGGGTGAAGATCCCGGCGGCCATCTTAGTAAGGTAAGGAAGAAGTCGCCGCAGCGCGGAGATTCGGGTAAGTACTAAACGGGTTTTTTTTTTAACTCATGCATTGGGTTTGTCTCGCGCCGAACGGGGGGCCTATTGAATTAAAAAAAAAAAACGTTTCGGCGCGGGACAACCCCTTTAATGGAGCATGAGAAAAAGACTGAGTGGACTGAACCAATTAGACATTTAGCAATTTAATTTGAGGGTTTTTTTTTGTTGACTTCCATCTAATTTGTTGAAACGAAGGAGTTTTACTGTCCGACTAACTATACGTAATTAGGTGATTTGCATTGTATTGTTATTGCAATTTCTAAAAATGGGAGAAAAATAAAATATGTATTAAAGGAAAACCAGTATGTCACACTATACAAACACCTCCCCCACTATGGTAATCACGTATGTAACACTCTGATGCTCTGTTTAATAATAAAAGATTGCTACAAGCAATGTTTCTTATCTTTTCTAAAGCCCTCCCATGGTTATTTGTCATTATTATTTGCAGGAGATGCATTGTGGGTGGGTCAGGGAGCACACTGGGAGAACAGAGGAACCTATTCTAAACCCAAATTCCAAAAATGTTGGAACGCTGTGTAAAATGTAAACAACTGAACATATCAAAAGGAGATTTTTTAAAAGGATATGGAAAAATGAAGGCTTTTAGAAATTGATGGCAGCAACACATCTCACAAAAGCTGGGCCTGGGCTTTAAAAGAGGTACTAATGAAAAACGGCTGGAGGATTAATATTCTAAGTGATATGGCTGTATAAAAGAATATGTTAGAGAGGCAGAGTCTCTCAAAGAAAAAAAAAATAGTCAGAGGTTCACCAATTTGTGATAAACTGCATCTAAAAGTTGTAGAACAATCTCAAAAAAATGTTCCCAAACGTAAAATTGAGAAGACTTAATATCCCAACATCTACAGTACATAATATCATCAAACGATTCAGAGAATCTGGAGAAATTCATGATAACAAGCTGGATGGTTCTCCTCCTTGAGTCCATAAGATATGGCGTTTGTGGTTAACAAAAATAATTCAAAATTTTGATTCCTCTGACCACAGAACAGATTTCCATCCTGCCTCAGTCCATTTTAAATGGGCTTTGGCCCAGAGAAGACGTCGGCGTTTCTGGGTTGTGTTGATATATGGCTTCTCCTTTTCGTGATACAGCTATAACTTGCATTTGTGGATTGAACAAGGAACTGTTTTCACAGACAATGATTTCTGGACCTATCCCTGAGTCCATGCCATGATCTGCAGAATTATGCTTGTTTTTAAAGTGGTTTTGTCATAAAAAAAAAAAAATTCTACACTTACCTATTCCTCCCCAGGCAGATTCCTTACGGCATCTTCTCCTCGCTGATCTTCTCCAGTCCCTGAGTCAGCTCACAGCAAGTCGAAGGGATCCTCTTCTTCTGTTATGAAGCGTGCATTCCTCGCATTCTTCTTCCTGCAGGTCACTGAAGGTCATGTCCCTGTGACATAGCAGTCATTGGCTAGGAAGGAATGCTGATTTATTGCAGAGACAGCACGCATGAGCAGTCTCTGCAATAGCTCAGCACTCCCTGCCAGGCTGTGAACTAGTGATGTAGCGTGCATTGCCGGGCAGGAAGAAGACTGCCTGTGAATGCACGTTTCGTCACAGGAAGCAGAAGAATCAGCCAGCTGGAGGTGACCTTCACCCCACCTGCTCTTTGGGACTGCAGGAGACAGAAGATCAGCGGGAAGAAGATGAGGTAAGTAGACTGCCTGGGGAGGAATAGGCAAGTAAAGAATATTTTTTTTCTTTTTTAATAATAGAACCCCTTTAATGCAGCACTGCCTGAGGGCCTGTAGATTGCAAGCATCCAATATTGACCATCAGCCTTGTCCCTTGCGCACATGAATGTCTCCAGATTCTCGGAATCTTTTGATGATATTATGGTGGGATATTCAAAGTTTTCCCTATTTTACATTGAGGAACATTTTTCTGAGATTGTGCCACTATTTTTAGCTGCAGTTTTTCACAGATTGGTGACCTCTGACTATCTTTGCGTCTGAGAGACTCTGCCTCTCTAACATGCTCTTTTATACACAGTCATGTGACTTAGCAGAAAATTGACCCTCCAGCTGTTTTTCATTAGTACCACTTACTTTTCCAGCCTTTTGTTATGCGTGCCCCAACTTTTGTGAGATGTGTTGCTGCCATCAATTTCTAAAAGGAGGGTTTTTTTTAATGAAATAGAAAAAGGTCTTCCTTTCCACTTCTGATAGATGATCTATGGTGAAGAAAATATGGTTGGATGGGATAGCCTCAGGGTTAAATTAGAGAGGCAGCCACAGCAGCTCATCTTGAGCAAGATCGACACAATAGCCATTTCCTGAAACAGTGGAAGGACTACGGTTGTAAAATGTATTTTTAAAATTTTTTAAAACTTTATTAAAACATTGCTAACACAACCTTGTAATGTGAAGGCTGACCCTGCCCAATTAAAGAGGTTAACTGGGACTAAGTTAATGAGGACCTATCCTCAAGATAGGTCACCAACATTACATGGGTGTGGGTAAGCGCCCACGATCCCCACTGATCAACTGCCTGAAGAAGCTGCATAAGTCGGCTGAGCACTACAGCCTCTTCTCAAGCCTGTGACCTCACATCCACAAGTCTCATGGCCTGCCAGCAGCGCAGTCCCATTCAAGTCAATGGGACTGAGCTGCAATACCAGGCGCAGTCACTATGAAATGTAGCTGTGCCTGCATGCAGTGAAGTGACAGAGTTGCCCACCGCGACTCTGCAGCCACATCATTCGGCTGATCGGCGGGGGTCCTGAGCAGCAGGTCCTCACCAATCTGATATAGCTGACCTTTTCTGTGCCGGAAAAAAACCCTTTAACTCTTAAGCTAATATATATGGCAGCGGATATAAAAATTTACATATGAAAATACTTGCGTAACTTCAAAAACAAATGAGAAAATTCATTTTATTACAACCTCAACAGTCTGGTAACTAAGGAACTGGATCAGGAAATTTTAAAGTTGGTAAAAAAAAAAAAAAAAGAGGAAATTGCTAATTTGCATAAAATGTATGATTACATCTGTATTTTCCCAAATGAGATTCATCATAAATGAGGAATGTAAAGGATTCATGCATGTAAAACCGAGGATTGACTCTGGCCGGCTGGTACTTCTCTATACGTCACGGGTGAGTACTGCAATCAAAAAAAAAAAAAACTTGCCAAAAGTGTCACATAACTTCTCTTTTGAGCCAATAATACATAAATAATTTTCACCGCTCAATGAAATTTAATCACTTAGGTCAAGGATCTCAAATCTTCAGTGAGGACAAAGCCAAGGGGACCTTAAAGGGAATCTGTCACCTACTTTTAGCCCTGTGAGCTAAGCTTATGGGCTGAAAGTAGTGAACCCGCTGAGTCCGGGGGTGTAAGTGTTATACAACCTTCCCCGGTGTCAGAGCTGAAAGCCGCTGTTGTATGCATTGAGCGGCGCAGCTAAGTAATTCGGCAATTATAAAATTACAACGGGCGGACAACTTAGCACTCCGCTCAACGTACGGAGCTGCGACTTTCACCGGGGAAGGCAAGTAGAACACTTCCTTGCCAGACTCAGCGGTTCACCTACTTTCAGTCCATAAGCTTAGCTCATAGGGCTAAAAGTAGGCAACAGATTCTATTTAAGAATCCTTGGATGGACTCCTTCCATGGAGAAGCATTGCAGCACCAAGCTTGCCCTCTACAGACTGAATTCATCAGCTATTTCAGGTCATCGTAGTCTACTTTGCATCCCCCAAGGGGGTCTCCGTGACGTTGAGGAATCATCTCGAGAAAATGGTAATGATGCTGGCATCTAATAGAATCATTCTATAGCTTATTACATTCCGGCTAATGTGTATTTAGTGCCGAATTCTAATTACGAAGCTGAGGAACGGGCCCCTGGGATATCGCTCAGCTGCAATCCACATTAAATGGTCAGCATTTCTCTAGATGACCATTAAAGCAGCGCCGGCTGTCGGCAGGAACGCTCTTATCTGTAACTCCGAGGCGATTCCTGTGCTGTTCATTTACCGCCGGGTACCTTGTAGCCGAGGTTTATATCTTACATTATCATTTTCATGCCCGATGGCCGCAGACCGTTATTTAAAGGGCAGTCATTACATTGCAAAAAGTAACTCCATCCCTGCTACCGGGAACTTGAGGTTCAGGACGGGTTGGCAGCAGAACGTCCGTGACGTATTAGAGAGGTTTCCTGTTCGGAGAAGACGGGATCCGCTGGAGGCCATATGCGCAAGAGGAGGGTACTAACACCTTTATGATGTCGGTTTTTATTTTTTTTCCTTCATTCTTGGGTTTTCCTCTCCACTTTCAAAAAATTATAACTTTTATTTATTCATGGACGCAGCTGTCTGCGGGTTGTTTTTTGCAGGACGGGTAGTGTTCTTCAATGGTACTATGGAATGTACCAAATAATGCACTGAAAAACTTTTTTTAAAAATTCTATGTCGAGTAAAATAGATTAAAAAAAACAAAAACTCAATTCCGCCATCTTTGGGGCGGAGGGCCCTGCTTCTAAGGCAGTACACACTGCGTCAAAAATGACGCGATAACTTTATTCTGTGGGTTGTGTTGTTTTTTTTGGGGGGGGGGGGGGTAGTTGGGTGACCAAAAAAAAAAAAAAAGCACAATTCTGGGAGATGTGTTTGTTTGTTTCTGATGACGTTCACCAGGCAGGATAAATAATGAGTGACTTTGATAGATCAGACGCAGAGACACCAAATATGTTTTTTGGGGGGGGGGGTTGTTTTGATTTTTTCACTATAAATATAGGAAAGGGGTTTTAAAAAACTTTTTCGAATAATTACAAATCTATAAAAAAAAAATTAAAGGGGTTGTCCCGTGCCGAAACGGGTTTTGTTTTTTTTTCAACAGCCCCCCCCCCCCCCCGTTCGGCGCGAGACAACCCCGATGCAGGGGTTAAACAAGAACACCGGACAGCGCTTACCTGAATCCCCGCGCTCCGGTGACTTCTTACTTACCTGCTGAAGATGGCCGCCGGGATCTTCTCCCTCGGTGGACCGCAGGGCTTCTGTGCGATCCATTGCCGATTCCAGCCTCCTGATTGGCTGGAATCGGCACGTGACGGGGCGGAGCTACACGGAGCTACACGGAGCCCCATTGAGAAAAGAAGAAGACCCGGACTGCGCAAGCGCGTCTAATTTGGCGATTAGACGCTGAAAATTAGACGGCTCCATGGAAACGAGGACGCTAGCAACGGAACAGGTAAGTGAAAAATTTCTTATAACTTCTGTATGGCTCATAATTAATGCACAATGTACGTTACAAAGTGCATTAATATGGCCATACAGAAGTGTATAGACCCACTTTGTTTCGCGGGACAACCCCTTTAAGTACTCATATAGGATTTGAACTTCTATACCGTTTCCCTGAAAATAAGACATACCCTGAAAATAAGACATAGTATGATTTTCCAGGCTTTTTCAGGATGCTTGAAATATAAGCCCTACTCCAAAATTAAGCCCTGCTAACAGTTAATTACAAAAGTCAATTTAAATAGTATCCAGGCAGCTATACATGTAAAAAAGTTAAACCTTTTTGAATAAAAATTAATATAAGACACTGTCTTATTTTCGGGGAAACACGGTAGTATAATGCAATACCATAGTATTTCATTATATCATGTTCTTACAGATTGCCTAATAAGCCATGCCTAGATAAACTATCAGAAGGCCCCAGGCTGCCATGACAACCGACTGCATCTCACAAACCCCGCACTTCCATTACGTAAATATAGGTCATGGGGCATGAAGGAGTTAAATTAGAGCTACTTTGGAAGACGTGTTTATGTTGAAGACTATTCTTTACAGGAATCTCCAACCATTGCTGAATCTGGTTGGGAAAAGTAGAGGAGGCCTTCATATAGTTTCATTACTTGATGCTCATGGAGCGGATTGTGAGCTGTGATCCAGTTTGTAGGAAAATGCATCAAAACCGTAAAAAAAGAATGGTGGCACGATCCTACTGATAAAAGGTTTGTTACGAGAGATCGTGGATTTGGTTATGCAAAATATTACGCAAATTAAGTGGCGCTATCTGCTGGCTAAAGCCAGTACTGCATGAGGTGACACGTTGGATAGGCTCCGACAGCAGAGAGGCTGGCAATATACAGTAAGAGAACCCTGACGGACGTCTTCAAACATTGGAGCTGTACAGCCTTAAATCATAATGTCTTCAGACGTCAGACAGTGGATTGGAGAGGGTTAAGGCCTCTGATCAAAGCGTGGGAGGAGCAGAAAATTAAATCACCACCCCTTAGACTTCTTAAACAGAGAGTTATGCTCTAATGGAGTCACATCTGAAAACAACACAAGTGCATCGGCCCAGAGAACAGGTGAATGTTGGGAATCTCTAGTGCCAGAACTCCACTAATCTACCATTGATGACCAATCCTCAGGCTAGACCATCAATAGCTTACAAATGGACAACCCCTTTAATGCTCACTATCTTCTGTTGGCACACAACGTCATAATAAGAGGTTTACTGTACGGCAATACAGTTTGTACCTTCCTACCGATTTCCAGTGAATTTGACTTCTGTGAGACAGATGCCTCCATGCGGAAAAAAACCGTAATCCATTGGTATTCATCGATACTTGCTAAATAGCGGGACGATGGTGGGGGGCCAAATTTCAACAGCAGTGGCAGCAACGTGAAAGCCACGTTCCGGATGGCCATGCACAGCTGTCACACAACGAAACGATGATCCGCTGATCGAGACGCTCTTCCTTTCCTAGTGTGACAGCTGTGTGTGGTTGTCCGGAACGTAGCTTACCTTTCTCATCGCTGTCACCACTGTTGGAACGAGCTACTCACCGCCTCACTGTGCTAACATCCAGCTAGTTTCCAACCAGCAAGAAGAAGCTTTGTGGGTGTAATTACTCCCATCGCTTTGACAGGGGAGCAGCTACATACCCGAGAGCCCCGAATCTACATCCTGTAATGATGCCCACTGGACACTAAATGGCAGTACTGGCTTCATCTATAGTAATCCCACTTCTTGTGAGCGAACGGTGTCTACCAGTACTCAGATACCCCCACGATTTACAGTAGCGCCAAACTGAGCAATAACCGTACAGTTGAATAAGCTATATGAAGCAAGTATCAATACTAGTAGGTAATGCATGCCAATAGGGGACATGAATATGATGATGTTGATGGTGACCTGATGATTGCACAGATGGATGGTGATAACAGTAGGACAATGGAGCAGATGGGTGATGGATACAGAAATAACAACCTGACAATATTTCTATTAGTAGGCTATAATTCTAATAGTAGGTTTCCTATATCGTCCCCTAACCTATCCCTTATGCTGACCCTAACACCAGACACCGCTGTCCAAGAGTATCCTAAAGATATCCCAAATGGAAATCCCATCAGAAGCACTGACTCTGTGGCAAACAATTAGAAGGCAACTAAAACCTAGAGGCAAGAAAACCAAGCTGAGCAAAACTGAACTATGAAACAAGGCAAAGACAGATACAAGCCGTAAAACAGCATTTACAAAGCTAAGAAGCAATAGCCGGACTAGAAATAACCACAGGAGCAAACTATAGTGACATGGGACAAAGCTAGACTAGGAGCAAAATGCTAGAAGCATACAAGGATTCAAAAGACTAGACCAGGAACAAGATGCATATTGCTAACGCTGTAACCAGCAACACACTGCAGAAGACAGATATACTTAAAGACAAGGTAGCCAATTAGAAAAACACTAAAGTCGTATTCACAAGGGTGTATACGCAGCATTTTCATAAACCAAAGAGGCGCCTATTCACTGCGGGGGTTTTTTAGTTTTTTTTTTTTTTAACATGCAAAAAAAAAAAAAGAAGCAACAAGTGGCCACTGATTTCATGCATAAATACACACTGAATACTCCACATGTAACATGTATTCACATTGGGATGTGTAGAAGACTAGGAGAGAGCAGCTTCAGAGAGGCTGGTCTTGTGGGGTCCCTGGTATGTAGCGGTTAGTACCTATCAAAAGTAGTCCAAAGGTGAACAACCACCGACAGAATCATGGCCAGGGCACGGAGGGGGCCCAGTACGGTTTTTGCCGTGTACACGAGTTACCTTATACTTTACGATTATCATCTCTCAGACTATCGCCCTCATCCTGAGGCATGCTGGGAGGGACCGTAAAATACAAAAAAAAAAAAAGGATTTAGCAAAATCCCTTTAAATATGAGAAGCTGTTTTTGGAAGCCTCCGGATCCATCTGTGCCCCCTGCTTCTCCGATGCTGGATTTTACTGCGCAAATAAAAATTTCACAATAATTTTAGCAGGCGCCATCAATTCCCCTGTAAAACGACAGCGTCATCAGGTTTTATATACTGAGAGGACGAGACGAGAATGCTGAGGAGCGCGGAGCGTCGACGATACAAGGGCGCCATCTTCAGGAGTCACGTGTCCACTGCCGAGGACGCCACAAAGATAAATGAATGCGTTCGCCGTGATTTATTTGGCTTTATTAGGTTTAGTGCAGTTAGATGCGCGACGGTTATTTGTACGATTTACGGGATTCATAAAAGGGGGAAATTTTCATAACCGTCTAATAAATATAAAGAGGAGAGCGACAAGAACGTCAGCGGCCATAAACAGCAAAGGCCTTAATGAGGAGTGGAGGAGAGGGGGCGCTGTTGGCATCGATAGAAGACATTGCCAACAGGCTTTTATATACATTTTACTAATGAAATAAACCTAAATGGCCGATTTATGAGGCTGTAAAACCCAGAGAGGAAATATAAAATATTATTATGTGAGATGTCTATGAGAGGGAGATAAACCACACAGACCCCCAAGAGCTACAACCAATCATCCCTACACTAAGGGCCATCCTCATCATTGTTCTATGCAGAGCAGTATTATAGTAGTTATATTCTTGTACATAGGGAGCAGTATTATAGTAGTTATATTATTGTACATAGGGGGCAGTATTATAGTAGTTATATTCTTGTACATAGGAGGCAGTATTATAGTAGTTATATTATTGTACATAGGGGGCAGTATTATAGTAGTTATATTCTTGTACATAGGAGGCAGTATTATAGTAGTTATATTCTTGTACATAGGGGGCAGTATTATAGTAGTTATATTCTTGTACATAGGAGCAGTATTATAGTAGTTATATTCTTGTACATAGGGGGCAGTATTATAGTAGTTATATTCTTGTACATAGGGGGCAGTATTATAGTAGTTATATTCTTGTACATAGGGGGCAGTATTATAGTAGTTATATTCTTGTACATAGGGGGCCGTATTATAGTAGTTATATTCTTGTACATAGGGGGCAGTATTATAGTAGTTATATTCTTGTACATAGGGGCAGTATTATAGTAGTTATATTCTTGTACATAGGGGGCAGTATTATAGTAGTTATATTCTTGTATATAGGGGCAGTATTATAGTAGTTATATTCTTGTACATAGGGGGCAGTATTATAGTAGTTATATTCTTGTACATAGGGGGCAGTATTATAGTAGTTATATTCTTGTATATAGGAGCAGTATTATAATAGTTATATTCTTCTACATAGGAGGCAGTATTATAGTAGCTATATTCTTGTACATAGGTGGCAGTATTATAGTAGTTATATTCTTGTACATAGGAGGCAGTATTATAGTAGTTATATTCTTGTACATAGGAGCAGTATTATAGTAGTTATATTCTTGTACATAGGAGGCAGTATTATAGTAGTTATATTCTTGTACATAGGAGCAGTATTATAGTAGTTATATTCTTGTATATAGGGGGCAGTATTATAGTAATGTTCTTGTACATAGGGGGCAGTAATATAGTAGTTATATTCTTGTACATATGAGGTAGCATTATAGTAGTTATATTCTTGTACACAGGAGCAGTATTATAGTAGTTATATTCTTGTACATAAGGAGCAGTATTATAGTAGTTATATTCTTGTACATAGGAGCAGTATTATAGTAGTTATATTCTTGTACATAGGGGGCAGTATTATAGTAGTTATATTCTTGTACATAGGGGGCAGTATTATAGTAGTTATATTCTTGTACACAGGAGCAGTATTATAGTAGTTATATTCTTGTACATAGGAGGTAGCAATATAGTAGTTATATTCTTGTACACAGGAGCAGTATTATAGTAGTTATATTCTTGTACATAGGGGGCAGTATTATAGTAGTTATATTCTTGTACATAGGGGGCAGTATTATAGTAGTTATATTCTTGTACATAGGGAGCAGTATTATAGTAGTTATATTCTTGTACATAGGGGGCAGTATTATAGTAGTTATATTCTTGTACATAGGAAGCAGTATTATAGTAGTTATATTCTTGTACATAGGGAGCAGTATTATAGTAGTTATATTCTTGTACATAGGAAGCAGTATTATAGTAGTTATATTCTTGTACATAGGGAGCAGTATTATAGTAGTTATATTCTTGTACATAGGAAGCAGTATTATAGTAGTTATATTCTTGTACATAGGAAGCAGTATTATAGTAGTTATATTCTTGTACATAGGGGGCAGTATTATAGTAGTTATATTCTTGCACATAGGGGGCAGTATTATAGTAGTTATATTCTTGTACATAGGGGGCAGTATTATAGTAGTTATATTCTTGTACATAGGGGCAGTATTATAGTAGTTATATTCTTGTATATAGGAGGCAGTATTATAGTAGTTATATTCTTGTACATAGGGGGCAGTATTATAGTAGTTATATTCTTGTACATAGGGGGCAGTATTATAGTAGTTATATTCTTGTACATAGGGGACAGTATTATAGTAGTTATATTCTTGTACATAGGGGCAGTATTATAGTAGTTATATTCTTGTACATAGGGGGCAGTATTATAGTAGTTATATTCTTGTACATTGGAGCAGTATTATAGCAGTTATATTCTTGTACATAGAGGGCAGTATTATAGTAGTTATATTCTTGTACATAGGGGGCAGTATTATAGTAGTTATATTCTTGTACATAGGGGGCAGTATTATAGTAGTTATATTCTTGTACATAGGGGGCAGTATTATAGTAGTTATATTCTTGTACATAGGAGGCAGTATTATAGTAGTTATATTCTTGTACATAGGGGGCAGTATTATAGTAGTTATATTCTTGTATATAGGAGGCAGTATTATAGTAGTTATATTCTTGTACATAGGGGGCAGTATTATAGTAGTTATATTCTTGTACATAGGGGGCAGTATTATAGTAGTTATATTCTTGTATATAGGAGCAGTATTATAATAGTTATATTCTTGTACATAGGGGGCAGTATTATAGTAGTTATATTCTTGTACATAGGAGGCAGTATTATAGTAGCTATATTCTTGTACATAGGGGGCAGTATTATAGTAGTTATATTCTTGTACATAGGAGGCAGTATTATAGTAGTTATATTCTTGTACATAGGAGCAGTATTATAGTAGTTATATTCTTGTATATAGGGGGCAGTATTATAGTAATGTTCTTGTACATAGGGGGCAGTAATATAGTAGTTATATTCTTGTACATAGGAGGTAGCATTATAGTAGTTATATTCTTGTACATAGGAGGCAGTATTATAGTAGTTATATTCTTGTACATAGGAGCAGTATTATAGTAGTTATATTCTTGTATATAGGGGGCAGTATTATAGTAATGTTCTTGTACATAGGGGGCAGTAATATAGTAGCTATATTCTTGTACATAGGGGGCAGTATTACAGTAGTTATATTCTTGTACATAGGAGGCAGTATTATAGTAGTTATATTCTTGTACATAGGAGCAGTATTATAGTAGTTATATTCTTGTATATAGGGGGCAGTATTATAGTAATGTTCTTGTACATAGGGGGCAGTAATATAGTAGTTATATTCTTGTACATAGGAGGTAGCATTATAGTAGTTATATTCTTGTACATAGGGGGCAGTATTATAGCAGTTATATTCTTGTACATAGAGGGCAGTATTATAGTAGTTATATTCTTGTACATAGGGGGCAGTATTATAGCAGTTATATTCTTGTACATAGGAGCAGTATTATAGTAGTTATATTCTTGTACATAGGGGGCAGTATTATAGCAGTTATATTCTTGTACATAGAGGGCAGTATTATAGTAGTTATATTCTTGTACATAGGGGGCAGTATTATAGTAGTTATATTCTTGTACATAGGGGGCAGTATTATAGTAGTTATATTCTTGTACATAGGGGGCAGTATTATAGTAGTTATATTCTTGTACATAGGAGGCAGTATTATAGTAGTTATATTCTTGTACATAGGGGGCAGTATTATAGTAGTTATATTCTTGTACATAGGGGCAGTATTATAGTAGTTATATTCTTGTATATAGGAGGCAGTATTATAGTAGTTATATTCTTGTACATAGGGGGCAGTATTATAGTAGTTATATTCTTGTACATAGGGGGCAGTATTATAGTAGTTATATTCTTGTATATAGGAGCAGTATTATAATAGTTATATTCTTGTACATAGGGGGCAGTATTATAGTAGTTATATTCTTGTACATAGGAGGCAGTATTATAGTAGCTATATTCTTGTACATAGGGGGCAGTATTATAGTAGTTATATTCTTGTACATAGGAGGCAGTATTATAGTAGTTATATTCTTGTACATAGGAGGCAGTATTATAGTAGTTATATTCTTGTACATAGGAGCAGTATTATAGTAGTTATATTCTTGTATATAGGGGGCAGTATTATAGTAATGTTCTTGTACATAGGGGGCAGTAATATAGTAGTTATATTCTTGTACATAGGAGGTAGCATTATAGTAGTTATATTCTTGTACACAGGAGCAGTATTATAGTAGTTATATTCTTGTACATAGGGGGCAGTATTATAGTAGTTATATTCTTGTACATAGGGGGGCAGTATTATAGTAGTTATATTCTTGTACACAGGAGCAGTATTATAGTAGTTATATTCTTGTACATAGGAGGTAGCATTATAGTAGTTATATTCTTGTACACAGGAGCAGTATTATAGTAGTTATATTCTTGTACATAGGGGGCAGTATTATAGTAGTTATATTCTTGTACATAGGGGGCAGTATTATAGTAGTTATATTCTTGTACATAGGGGGCAGTATTATAGTAGTTATATTCTTGTACATAGGGAGCAGTATTATAGTAGTTATATTCTTGTATATAGGAGCAGTATTATAGTAGTTATATTCTTGTATATAGGGGGCAGTATTATAGTAGTTATATTCTTGTACATAGGAGGCAGTATTATAGTAGTTATATTCTCGTACATAGAGGGCAGTATTACATAAGATATTCTTGTACATTGGGGGCAGTATTATAGTAGTTATATTCTTGTACATAGGGAGCAGTATTATAGTAGTTATATTCTTGTACATAGGAAGCAGTATTATAGTAGTTATATTCTTGTACATAGGGAGCAGTATTATAGTAGTTATATTCTTGTACATAGGAAGCAGTATTATAGTAGTTATATTCTTGTACATAGGGAGCAGTATTATAGTAGTTATATTCTTGTACATAGGAAGCAGTATTATAGTAGTTATATTCTTGAACATAGGGGGCAGTATTATAGTAGTTATATTCTTGTACATAGGGGGCAGTATTATAGTAGTTATATCCTTGTACATAGGAGGCAGTATTATATTAGTTATATTCTTGTACATAGGAGGCCGTATTATAGTAGTTATATTCTTGTACATAGGGGGCAGTATTACATAAGATATTCTTGTACATAGGGGGCAGTATTATAATAGTTATATTCTTGTACATAGTGGGCAGTATTATAGTAGCTATATTCTTGTACACAGGGGGCAGTATTATAGTAGTTATATTCTTGTACATAGGGAGGCAGTATTATAGTAGTTATATTCTTGTACATAGGAGGCAGTATTATAGTAGTTATATTCTTATACATAGGGGCAGTATTATAGTAGTTATATTCTTGTACATAGGGAGCAGTATTATAGTAGTTATATTCTTGTACATAGGGGGCAGTATTATAGTAGTTATATTCTTGTACATAGGAGGCAGTATTATAGTAGTTATATTCTTGTACACAGGGGGCAGTATTATAGTAGTTATATTCTTGTACATAGGGAGCAGTATTATAGTAGTTATATTCTTGTACATAGGGGGCAGTATTATAGTAGTTATATTCTTGTACATAGGAGGCAGTATTATAGTAGTTATATTCTTGTACACAGGGGGCAGTATTATAGTAGTTCTATTCTTGTACATAGGGAGCAGTATTATATTAGTTATATTCTTGTACATAGGAGGCCGTATTATAGTAGTTATATTCTTGTACATAGGGGGCAGTATTATAGTAGTTATATTCTTGTACATAGGGGGCAGTGTTATAGTAGTTATATTCTTGTACATAGGGGGCAGTGTTATAGTAGTTATATTCTTGTAGATAGAGGGCAGTATTATAGTAGTTATATTCTTGTACATAGGGGGGCAGTATTATAGTAGTTATATTCTTGTACATAGGGGGCAGTATTATAGTAGTTATATTCTTGTACATAGGGGCAGTATTATAGTAGTTATATTCTTGTACATAGGGGGCAGGCTTATAGTAGCTATATTCTTGTACATAGGGGGCAGTATTATAGTAGTTATATTCTTGTACATAGGGGCAGTATTATAGTAGTTATATTCTTGTACATAGGGGGCAGTATTATAGTAGTTATATTCTTGTACATAGGGGGCAGTATCGCATAAGATATTCTTGTACATAGGGGGCAGTATCATAGTAGTTATATTCTTGTACATAGGGGGCAGTATTATAGTAGTTATATTCTTGTGCATAGGGGCAGTATTATAGTAGTTATATTCTTGTACAAAGGAGGCAGTATTATAGTAGTTATATTCTTGTACAAAGGAGGCAGTATTATAGTAGTTATATTCTTGTAAATAGAGAGCAATATTATAGTAGTTATATTCTTGTACATAGGGGGCAGTATTATAGTAGTTATATTCTTGTACATAGGGGGCAGTATTATAGTAGTTATATTCTTGTACATAGGGGGCAGTATTATAGTAGTTATATTCTTGTACATAGGGGGCAGTATTATAGTAGTTATATTCTTGTACATAGGGGGCAGTATTATAGTAGTTATATTCTTGTACATAGGGGGCAGTATTATAGTAGTTATATTCTTGTACAAAGGAGGCAGTATTATAGTAGTTATATTCTTGTAAATAGAGAGCAATATTATAGTAGTTATATTCTTGTACATAGGGGGCAGTATTATAGTAGTTATATTCTTGTGCATAGGGGGCAGTATTATAGTAGTTATATTCTTGTGCATAGGGGGCAGTATTATAGTAGTTATAATCTTGTACAAAGGAGGCAGTATTATAGTAGTTATATTCTTGTACATAGGAGGCAGTATTATAGTAGTTATATTCTTGTACATAGGGAGCAGTATTATAGTAGTTATATTCTTGTACATAGGGGGCAGTATTATAGTAGTTATATTCTTATACATAGGGGGCAGTATTATAGTAGTTATATTCTTGTACATAGGAGGCAGTATTATAGTAGTTATATTCTTGTAAATAGAGAGCAATATTATAGTAGTTATATTCTTGTACATAGGGGCAGTATTATAGTAGTTATATTCTTGAACATAGGGGGCAGTATTATAGTAGTTATATTCTTGTACATAGGGGGCAGTATTATAGTAGTTATATTCTTGTACATAGGGGGCAGTATTATAGTAGTTATATTCTTGTACATAGGGGGCAGTATTATAGTAGTTATATTCTTGTACAGAGGGGCAGTATTATAGTAGTTATATTCTTGTACATAGGAGCAGTATTATAGTAGTTATATTCTTGTACATAGGAGGCAGTATTATAGTAGTTATATTCTTGTACATAGGGGGCAGTATTATAGTAGTTATATTCTTGTATATAGGAGGCAGTATTATAGTAGTTATATTCTTGTACATAGGAGCAGTATTATAGTAGTTATATTCTTGTACATAGGGAGCAGTATTATAGTAGTTATATTCTTGTACATAGGAGGCAGTATTATAGTAGTTATATTCTTGTACACAGGAGCAGTATTATAGTAGTTATATTCTTGTACATAGGGAGCAGTATTATAGTAGTTATATTCTTGTATACTGGGAGCAGTATTATAGTAGTTATATTCTTGTACATAGGGAGCAGTATTATAGTAGTTATATTCTTGTACATAGAGGGCAGTATTATAGTAGTTATATTCTTGTACATAGGGGGCAGTATTATAATAGTTATATTCTTGTACATAGGGGCAGTATTATAGTAGTTATATTCTTGTACATAGGGGGGCAGTCTTATAGTAGTTATATTCTTGTACATAGGGGGCAGGCTTATAGTAGTTATATTCTTGTACATAGGGGGCAGTATTATAGTAGTTATATTCTTGTACATAGGGAGCAGTATTGTATTAGTTATATTCTTGTACATAGGAGGCCGTATTATAGTAGTTATATTCTTGTACATAGGGGGCAGTATTACATAAGATATTCTTGTCCATAGGGGGCAGTATTATATTAGTTATATTCTTGTACATAGGCGATCAGGATAAAACATGCGCACCTCAATTCACCTGCGAGAACTGCAAAAAACTCTAGAAGGTAAAGTAAAATGAAGGTAGTTGTTGCTCACTAGATGTCTTAGTTTTACATTGATTTCATTTTGTTCTTCTGCAGGTTGGTACAGAGGAGAGAATAGGGCCACGAGGGTTGCAATTCCACGAATTTGGAGGGAACCTACTGACCACACAAGCAACTGTTACTTCTGCATGGTGGACCCTTCAAAACGCCAATCTGGTAAAGATGCACAACCAGTGGTGTATCCAGACATTCCTTCATCAGTCGCCCAAGTGCCACACGGCTCAGGGTGTGCAGTGCCCACTTCACCAGCAGAAAAAAACTGTTAAGATCCTATGAAAGTAGCGAATCAGACAGCGAAGGAGATGAAGATGTGGATTTCTCCGACACTGCTGCTGCCATATTTCCCGAATCAACATGACCTGAATGATTTCATTAGAGATCTTGGACCTCCAGGCCCAAGCAGTGGAACCTTTTGGACAAAAGCGTACATGTAACAAACCAGAGGAAGCTCCACCACGTTTTTACAAGTTTCTTCACCGGTCAAGATGGACTACGGTATGTTTGTGCCACGATGTGAGAGGTCTGTTTGATGCCATCGGCATCACATACAGCGAGAACGAGTGGCGCCTTTTCATTGACAGTTCATACAAGAGCCTCAAGGCTGTCCTGCTTCATAATGGGAACACGTTACCTTCTCTTCCCCTGGCGCACTCAGTGCATCTCAAAGAGGACTATGAAATCGTGAAGATTTTACTGCACCGACTGAGGTATGATGAGCACCGGTGGGAGGTCATGGGAGTTTTTACAATGGTGGCATTCCTGATGGGTCTCCAAGGTGGTTTTACAAAGTTCCCCTGCTATCTTTGCCTTTGGGACAGTAGAGACACTGATTCACACTACCATAAGCGGGACTGGCAACTGCGAATGGAGTTGGACAGAAAAGTGTCAAGTGGGAGCCACTGGTGGACACTACAAAGGTGCTGATGCCACCATTACACATCAAGTGGGAGCCCCTGGTGGACACTACAAAGGAGCAGATGCCACTACTACACATCAAGTGGGAGCCACTAGTGGACACTACCAAGGTGCTGATGCCACTACTACACATCAAGTGGGAGCCACTGGTGGACACTACCAAGGTGCTGATGCCACTACTACACATCAAGTGGGAGCCACTGGTGGACACTACAAAAGGTGCTGATGCCACCACTACACATCAAATGGGAGCCACTGGTGGACACTAGAAAGGTGCTGATGCCACCACTACACATCAAGTGGGAGCCACTGGTGGACACTACAAAAGGTGCTGATGCCACCACTACACATCAAGTGGGAGCCACTGGTGGACACTACAAAAGGTGCTGATGCCACCACTACACATCAAATGGGAGCCACTGGTGGACACTACAAAGGTGCTGATGCCACCACTACACATCAAGTGGGAGCCACTGGTGGACACTACAAAGGTGCTGATGCCACCACTACACATCAAGTGGGAGCCACTGGTGGACACTACAAAGGTGCTGATGCCACCACTACACATCAAGTGGGAGCCATTGGTGGACACTACCAAGGTGCTGATGCCACCACTACACATCAAGTGGGAGCCATTGGTGGGCACTACCAAGGTGCTGATGCCACCACTACACATAAAATTGGGGCTTATGAAACAGTTTGTCAAAGCTCTCGACACTGACTGTGCAGCCTTCAAACACCTAGAAGACCTCTTTCCAAAGCTCTCTGAGGCCAAAATCAAGGCCAGTGTTTTCATTGGACCACAGGTAAAGAAGCTCATCAAGAGCACTGAATTCCCAAAGAAGCTAACCAGAAAGGACAATGCAGCTTGGAACGGCTTTGCGGCAGGAGTTAAAGGTTTCCCTGGGAATCACAAGGCCCACAACTATGTGAAGCTGGTTGATACTCTGGTTAAGAACTATGGCAAGATGGGTTACAGGGTGTCTACGAGGCTTCTTTCCCAAGAGCGAATATTGGCCGTCCGTTTTCATGGCCGGCTGATATGCACTGTGATGCATTGGATTCCAATGCATCAGATCACATGGCCGTATTCTCGTGATGTTAAAACGCCTGGCCGGCCAATATGGCGTCGGGCGTTTTTACGTCAGGCACAAAAGATAGTCCTGGAACCATCTTTTGGGCCGGAATATGTTGGCCGCTGCATGGGCTCCTATGGGAGCCCATGGCAGCCGCAGCAGGTGGGAGGGAGTTTAGCAGCGTGGCTGCTAAACTCCCTCCCTCTGCTCTCCTCCCACCATACCGGCTCACCTGTCCTCTCCTCCCCGCTGGCTCTCTGCAATGGGAGGGGGTGAGACGGGGGCAGAGCTAAGTGTCGGCCCGTCCCGCCTCCTCCCATTGCTGGCGGTAGACAAGGGGCGGGATGTGGGCGGAGCTAAGCTCCCATCCCTTGTTCATAGCCATCAATGGGAGGAGGCAAGACGGGATGGTGCGTAGCTCCCCCCATCTCGCCCCCCTCTCATTGCAAAGAGCAAGCGGGGAGGAGAGAACAGGTGAGCCTGCGATGGGAAGGGAGGGAAAAGGGGCGACGGCATGGTAGTCTCAGCATATATGCGCCGGGACCCATGCCGTCTGAACGGGCGCACAAACGCTTGATTTGTGCGCCTGTTCACCAGTTTTAACTCTCCAAAAAGAGCGTAAATCAGCCGGCCGTGAAAACGGCGGCCAATACATGCTTGTGGGAAAGGAGCCTAAAACTCCATGGAGAGCAGTACAAGGAGAGCATGATGGGAGACTACATATGGGGACTAATCCGGGAAAGTGGTGTGCAGTACCACCGTAAATCTAGAAGAACCGCACATTTCTAAGTATTGTCTCTGTTTGAAGTATAAATAAACAGTACTGCTGATCTAGAGGTTGTCTGTTTATGAAAAGAAAGATTTGTTACCCATTTACGTACTGGTACTGGTGTACGTTGACTCCACCGGAAGCTAGGGGTATAACAGGAGGAACGCCCCTGTCACACCCCTAGCTCCCGATTGGCGGATTTGTGAATGCTCCTAGCAGCAGCAGCAGCATGGTTTTTTGCCTGGGTTGGAGGGTTAGGGTAAGGATCTGTATTCTCCTAACAAAAGAATAAACCCTTACCCTAACCCTCCATCCCAGGCTAAATTCAATGCACAGGCTGCTGCTGCTGCAAGCTATGCCTCTCCTGCCAGGTCTGCCGCCGGGTCGCCTCCCGCAGATGCCGCTGACAGCGGCTCTCAATTCTGCCACTGCTACTCCTGCAGCCGCCGCTGACAGCATCTCTGTCCTCCTTGCACCAGCTGTCCTGCAGCCGCTGCTTACCAGCTCCCTCGTCCTGCCACTGGCGCTGCCAGTGCTCCTGCCGGCGCTGCCTCTCCCACACTCCCCGCTGTGCTTCGTCCGCCGCCTTTGGTCCCAGCATCAGCGCTGTCCTCCTGCCGTCAGCTGTGCTCACACCGTCGGCGCTCTGCTCCTGCGGTATTAGTGTATCTTGACGCCACCGGAAGCTAGGGGTTTGACAGGAGGAACGCCCCTCTCACACCCCCAGCTCCTGATAGGGTGAAGCGTACAAGCTCCTAGCAGAGTGGGGATTAAGTGAATGCTGGGAGAGAGGGTTAAGTTTAGGGCTGGTTTTAGTATTCAGGCCAACACTGAAACGAACCCTCACCCTAACCCTCCATGGCAGCCACAGTGTGACCCAGCTTGTTACCAGAACAGAAATACCAGATACCGCCGTAGGTCCCCCGCTCCCTTATGGTCCAACAGCGGTGGGCAGTCCATGTAGCCAGACGAGGAACTCGTTGTGTCAGCGCCACCGCTGTCCAGTGGAGTGAGGCGGCCAGGAAACGTGCTGTGCCGCCGGCGCTTCCTCAGTGTCAGTGGGCAATGCAGAATGCATGGAGGGCGGCGGGGAAGGCGCTCTGCCGCCGAACCTCCCTCCATGTCCGCCGCTGCTCCGTCTCTGCCCCTCAGCCACAGCCAGAGGCAGGGCGCTGGCGAAAACAATCTTGTGCCGCCGCTCCATTACTGGCGCCCATCACTGCCAAGTGCAGGCATCCAGGTGGGGAAAGCGCTGTATTTTGCACCGACACTCCGTTTCTGTCCCCCACCGCTACCGAATGCAGGTAGCCCGTCGGAGAAGGCACTATGCCACGAACGTTCCTGGTAAGCAAACTTTACTGATTTGCAGGACCTGAGAGGGGGGAGTGGCCGAGCTGTCAACCTGGGTGTATCTTGTCACCACCCACACTTCTGGTGGTGTCAAGATACACTAATACCTGCTCCTGGCTCTGCCTGCAGCTTTTAGTTCTTGCGTCGCCGCTGTGCTCCTGCGGGATTAAACACGCCCCCAGCCAATCAGCAGCTGGGGGCGTTAGTAGCTATTTCTGACAGCTGTGTTATGTCGCCACCCCTTACTTCCGGTGGCAACATACTACACCAGTCCCTTACATATATGAGGATATGCAGAATATAAAACTCATTCTCCTGAGCACAAAAGCAAACTTTGGAAGGTATAATGGCCAATTTCTAAACATAAGAAAGAGGAAATAACACTCACCAAGCACAATATGCTAATGAAGTAATTAACAGGTACTTACATTATACAGGTAGGTGACGCCTGCGGTTTTGTACTGTCAGCTGATCATCAAGGTGCGGATGGGGTGAGATGTGGGGTCACTGATCACTTGGTGTAATGAGGGCTTTGCAGGGTCTCTACTGGTTATGGTATTTACCAAGCCCCCCCCATCCCTCGGGCTCACTACTCTATACACTGCGGAGCCGCTCACCTGCATCCCTCTACAACCCTAACAGGACAGGACTACATCTCCCGGCATGCTTAGGCATGACGTACGCTACGTCACCACGCAGAGCCGCACTTGCTTGTGGGATGTCCTAGCCGGCCTCCGTACAGGAGAGGCGGAAGTGGCGCTCCGTGAAGATGGGGCTGGCCGTCTTTTTCGGTTGCACCTTTGTGGCCTTCGGGCCGGCGCTGTCGCTGTTTATCCTGACGATCGCCGGCGACCCGCTGAGAGTCATCATCCTAGTGGCCGGGTACGGTACTGCAGTTGTCCGCGGGGCTCCCCTTATGCTTTGCTCCCTAGGAGCAGCAGACATAACGTGAAGCCGGGGGTCGCTAACGGGTATTGGGGATTCCCACAGCGGCACAGAGGATGTCAGCAGACGCGAGTTGTATGCATGTGGTGTTAAAGGGCCGTCATGTGATGAGAGGACTGGAGGAGGCTGCAGGTGGGCGGAGCTTACACGGCAGCACAGAGGATGTCAGGAGAGGCTGATCGCTGCGGTGACGTATCGGCTGATCGGGATTGGTTGCGCATGCGTGCGGTTTTCAGCGTACCGCGCAAAAGGTGAACGCCATCAGAAAGCGGCATTACAGGCGAAGTATATATATAGTATTTTTTTTCTGCGCCTCAGACGGATTCCGCGTTCGCCGTCCGCGCGGTAACGCTCGCCATTGACAGAAGAACCCTCCTGGATCGCCATATTGTGGCCTATTACAGGCTTTGTCATTCACTGACAGCAAGCAGAGATGCTGAGATTGGTGGGCGGTCCTAAGTGTTCTGTGCGCTGACGTGTGCCCCTCCCCCACAGCTCCTTCTTCTGGCTGGTGTCGGTCCTCTTCTCCTCGCTGGTCTGGTTCATCTCCGTCCAGGTCAGTAACCGTGACGACGCCGTCCTCCAGTACGGACTGTTAATATTCGGGGCGGCCGTCTCCGTCCTGCTGCAGGAAGCCTTCCGATACGCCTACTACAGGCTGCTCAAGTAAGTGCGAGCGGGAGCGTCACCCCGGGCGCCGTGTAATGTCCCCCCGCCCCCCCCCCCCTGACTCCTCTCTTCTGCCGCAGGAAGGCGGACGAGGGTCTGGCCACCATCAGCGAGGACGGCCGATCTCCCATCTCCATCCAGCAGATGGCGTACGGTGAGTGCCCAGCGCTGTAGGACGGGGGGCCGCCACCCCTGGATTATGAGCTGACTCTTCCGTCTCGTTCCCGCAGTATCCGGCTTCTCCTTCGGGATCATCAGCGGGGTCTTCTCCGTCATCAACATCCTGGCGGACGCAGTCGGTCCCGGCATCGTGGGCGTCCATGGAGACTCCCAGTATTATTTCCTCACTTCAGGTAAGGTATAGATAGGACTGGGTGCTTAGAGGGGCGGGGTCATGGGGGCAGACTGATGGCGGTGGGGTGGGGTCACGGGGGCAGACTGATGGCGGTGGGGTGGGGTCACGGGGGCAGACTGATGGCGGTGGGGTGGGGTCACGGGGGCAGACTGACGGCGGTGGGGTGGGGTCACGGGGGCAGACTGACGGCGGTGGGGTGGGGTCACGGGGGCAGACTGATGGCGGTGGGGTGGGGTCACGGGGGCAGACTGACGGCGGTGGGGTGGGGTCACGGGGGCAGACTGACGGCGGTGGGGTGGGGTCACGGGGGCAGACTGACGGCGGTGGGGTGGGGTCACGGGGGCAGACTGACGGCGGTGGGGTGGGGTCACGGGGGCAGACTGACGGCGGTGGGGTGGGGTCACGGGGGCAGACTGACGGCGGTGGGGTCACGGGGGCAGACTGACGGCGGTGGGGTGGGGTCACGGGGGCAGACTGACGGCGGTGGGGTCACGGGGGCAGACTGACGGCGGTGGGGTCACGGGGGGCAGACTGACGGCGGTGGGGTCACGGGGGGCAGACTGACGGCGGTGGGGTCACGGGGGGCAGACTGACGGCGGTGGGGTCACGGGGGGCAGACTGACGGCGGTGGGGTCACGGGGGGCAGACTGACGGCGGTGGGGTCACGGGGGGCAGACTGACGGCGGTGGGGTCACGGGGGGCAGACTGACGGCGGTGGGGTCACGGGGGGCAGACTGACGGCGGTGGGGTCACGGGGGGCAGACTGACGGCGGTGGGGCGGGGTCACGGGGGGCAGACTGAAGACATAGGGCGTGGTTTTCTTTTAACCCCTTAAGGTCCAAGCGCGGTAAATATACGGTGCTTGGTCCTGACCTTTAGCAAAAATACATGGTGGAATTAATGCCTCTGCTCCTGCAATCTAGAAGGAGCAGGTCGGGTCTTTGGATGTCGGACACAGCTGAGGACCCAGAGGAGAAGGGAGAAGCAGTTTGTACTAAAGTGTAAAAGTGGAAGTGTTACTTCCACTATTCGAGCCAGCGATCACATGACCGCCGGGTGCCCCCTGTTACAGCAGAGCTGTAAGGTCCTAGCGCATCCTGATCAGCTCTGCCAGTGACTATTGGCACTGCAGGGGGATGTTTTCCTTGGAGCTCCTCTGGATGCCCCAGCTACCATGTGAGAGTGTGAAATGTAAACAAACACAATGTTTGTGACCCCCAGAGGTCTTATGATGCCATGGGGGCACAGATGGGAAAGAAAATGGTTACAACAATAAGTATAAAACAACCGACCACCGACGCCAACCCGAACCATCGCCTCATGCGCCCTGTGATCCAAAACTTTACTAATTTCCCATACTCTATTTTAGTGTAAATATACTAATGAATAAAATAAATATACTATAGATTTTAAAAAAATTAAGCTTTTTATTCCCAGTTAAACAAAAAACGGAGAAAAAGTCAGTAAAAAAAAAAAAAGATATTACAAAAGCAAAAAATAGCCAAAAGCCTTATGTGCAAAAAAAAAAAAGCGCAGCAAAACTAATTTTGGTATCTGAAGAAAAAAAAATAGGGCAGTAAAACCACCAGATGGGCAAAATCCCTATAAAGTGCCTGGTCCTTTTAGGACTGAAACGCCCTGGTCTTTAAGGGGTTAAACCTGCCTCCATTTTTCTGTCTCTCTAGGGGACTTGAACTTGTGATCACTGGATTGCCTATACCATAATTACTGCACTATATAAACTTTCAGTGTTGCATATTAAGCCTTGCCAGAGGCAGGGCTTAATAGGGATCTGTGCTTGGCAGCCCTGAGGGAGGGGGGAGGGGGGGTGACCTGTGCTTTACGGCAGCCTACTGACCTGTGACGTGTCCCCGCTTCCCCGCAGCATTCCTGACCATGGCGATTGTATTCCTGCACACCTTCTGGGGGATCATCTTCTTTGCAGCTTGTGAAAAGCGGAAACCGTTCCACATCGTGGGCGTGGTCGTAAGCCACCTGATCACCTCTGGGTTGGTGAGTCCGGCACCTTGCCACGCGCATATGTCTGTTGGTGCACTTAACTCCTTAGTGGCTGGTCTAGTTTGTGCCTTAAGGGCCAAGCGATTTTTCATTGGAAACTCCATAACTCGCTGACCTCGCCGGGGGGCTTTTTTGTGGGGATGGTGGCAGTTTGTATCGGTGCCGTTTTGATCTGTGACTACACTGAACTGTTATTTTTTATTGTGTTTTTGGAGAGGTCAGCAAAAGAAAAAAAATAGTTCCAGCATTTAGTTTTTAAAATTATTTGTATGGCATTCATCGTATGCGATAAATAAGAAGATATCTTCATTGTCTGGGTCGTTACCAACTCGGTAATACCTGTTATGTGCCGCTTTTTTTTAGCATTTTTTTTTATTTAAAAGGGTTTTGGTGGAGAAAAATTTTTTTTTTTTTTTTTTTCCCCAATTTTTTTTTTTTTTAAACGTAGAATTTTTTTTTTTTTTTTTTTAAATTTAAACTTTATTGAACTTTCACTAACTTTTTATTTTTGTTCAATCACCAGGATGGTTCACTGCATTAGGGCACTTTTTACACGGGACGCGCTGTTAGGCACAGATGCCTGTCGGGTCGTCCCAACGATAATCGTTCCGCTGCTTTTACACTGGAACAATCATTGCTCAGGGAATGGGGGTGGAGCAGCCGGAGCTCGTTCCCACCCGCCCCCATTCACAGTAAACAGGCAGTCATTCATAAGGGATACTGCCTGTTTACCCGGCCGATCCGTCGTTCAGTTCTCTGCATGCGGAATCTGAACCATTTATCGACCATGTAAAAGGGCCGTTTCTTATATGCTGTATTCTGCCAGGTCTGTGACAGCAGCCTATTATACTCTGCCAGAGGCGGGGTCTAATAGGCTGAGTTACATGACAGACGTGGAGGCCTTTGTCATGCATCCGGCTGCCATGGGAATGCATTGGGACCTTGCGATTGCATTGCAGGGTGACAGGTGGAGCCCCTGCTGCCTGTCATCTGCTTACCTGCTGCCGTTGCTGTGGATTGTGGCATATAAGGGGTTAAGCAGTCAGGATCTGAGGGTTCAACGCTCCTGGCAGTTAGAGCAGGAGCCTGGCTGTCAGTAGTCGCCACCTTCAATTGAAAGTGTGAAATCTACTGTGGATCTGCATTAAAATCCATATCAAAATCCACTATATGTGTGAACGTACCCTAAAGGGGGTTCCCCACTAAGAACATCCACAGGATAGGGAGAACGGTCTGCCCTCTGGAGGTCCGACTGTTGGGACCACCAGGAATCGCATGTAAGCAAGCATTGCTCTATTCACTTCTATGGAATGAAGGGAGAGCCCAGTGCACAGATCTCCCTCTATACTGTAGAAGTGAACAGGGTCGTGGTCGCACATGTGCACCGCCACTACAGTCACACGGTGCACTCGGGTCGTGCCGCCCTTTGTGATCCCTGGGGCCCCCCGTGGTCAGACGCCCGGGTCGTGCCGCCCTTCGTGATCCCTGGGGTCCCCCGCGGTCAGACGCCCGGGTCGTGCCGCCCTTTGTGATCCCTGGGGTCCCCCGCGGTCAGACGCCCGGGTCGTGCCGCCCTTCGTGATCCCTGGGGTCCCCCGCGGTCAGACGCCCGGGTCGTGCCGCCCTTCGTGATCCCTGGGGTCCCCCGCGGTCAGACGCCCGGGTCGTGCCGCCCTTCGTGATCCCTGGGGTCCCCCGCGGTCAGACGCCCGGGTCGTGCCGCCCTTCGTGATCCCTGGGGTCCCCCGCGGTCAGACGCCCGGGTCGTGCCGCCCTTCGTGATCCCTGGGGTCCCCCGCGGTCAGACGCCCGGGTCGTGCCGCCCTTCGTGATCCCTGGGGTCCCCCGCGGTCAGACGCCCGGGTCGTGCCGCCCTTCGTGATCCCTGGGGTCCCCCGCGGTCAGACGCCCGGGTCGTGCCGCCCTTCGTGATCCCTGGGGTCCCCCGCGGTCAGACGCCCGGGTCGTGCCGCCCTTCGTGATCCCTGGGGTCCCCCGCGGTCAGACGCCCGGGTCGTGCCGCCCTTCGTGATCCCTGGGGTCCCCCGCGGTCAGACGCCCGGGTCGTGCCGCCCTTCGTGATCCCTGGGGTCCCCCGCGGTCAGACGCCCGGGTCGTGCCGCCCTTCGTGATCCCTGGGGTCCCCCGCGGTCAGACGCCCGGGTCGTGCCGCCCTTCGTGATCCCTGGGGTCCCCCGCGGTCAGACGCCCGGGTCGTGCCGCCCTTCGTGATCCCTGGGGTCCCCCGCGGTCAGACGCCCGGGTCGTGCCGCCCTTCGTGATCCCTGGGGTCCCCCGCGGTCAGACGCCCGGGTCGTGCCGCCCTTCGTGATCCCTGGGGTCCCCCGCGGTCAGACGCCCGGGTCGTGCCGCCCTTCGTGATCCCTGGGGTCCCCCGCGGTCAGACGCCCGGGTCGTGCCGCCCTTCGTGATCCCTGGGGTCCCCCGCGGTCAGACGCCCGGGTCGTGCCGCCCTTCGTGATCCCTGGGGCCCCCCGCGGTCAGACGCCCGGGTCGTGCCGCCCTTCGTGATCCCTGGGGCCCCCCGCGGTCAGACGCCCGGGTTGTGCCGCCCTTTGTGATCCCCGGGGCCCCACGCGGTCAGACAGCCAGCAATCAAACAATTATCTGTTTTCCTGTGAATTGGTGATAAAGATATTTAGCGGGCCTTTCCCTCCGCAGCGGTGCTGTCAAGGCATGCTGAGATTTGTAGTTCCACAACAGTTTGACACCCCCATGAACTTCAGGCTTTTGTCTTCTCCTTCCAGACGTTCCTGAACCCGTGGTACGAGGCCAGCCTGATCCCCATATACATCATCACACTAGGCATGGGGGTCTGGGCCTTCGTGGCTGCCGGAGGCAACCACCACACCATACGCAAATGCCTTGCTTGTAAGTATGGCGCCGCCGGCTGATATATGTAGGTGGTATTACAGTTCCTCACAATGTTCAGATCCTGTTTGCTGTCAGTGAATGAAACGTTGTTGTCTGACAATGTTCGCTGTGCCGCCACGTTATAGCGGGCGTTATAACGTGTGTATGGAGGGTCTCTGCGCTGGAGAAACGGGACGGAAAGTTATTATCATGGGGGGATTTTTCTGCATTTATTGTCCAGGGTCCCATTAACAGCTTGGTGATGCAGCCCCCCCCACCCCCACACTTTTTTTTCTATATTTTTGGTTTATCCTCCTCTAAAAAAAAATCCCAGCCCTTTTATATATCCGTAGTCGCGGCAAATGAGGTTTTTTTGGTCCTATTAAATATATTGATACCATTTTCGATGTTAGTGAGAACATTATTGAGGCCTCCTCCACCAGAGCCGTCCAACAAGAAGACGGTTGCCCATAGCAACCAATCACAGCGCAGCTTTCACTTTACCTCAGCAGCATCTTCTGCTATAAAGAAGCCCCCAGGCTTGCTCTTGCACCCACTTTGACCCCTTTCCGTGCCCTTTGGTGTCGTTAGATTTGTGACATCCTCACCACCTCTGCCGTAAAAGCATAACATTTGAGTTTGATACATGGAGTGATCCGTCAGGCCAGGTCAAAGTTCCTGTGTTAGGGCCTCGTGTCCACGGGCCTACTGATTTTGTGCGTAAATGGGCAGCGAACGCTCAGGTTTCCTGCCCATTGATTTCGGTGGGCTAGTACGGCGCGGTGCGTAATACGCTCCAAGATGGGACATGCTACTTCTTTTTCTTGCAAGTCGCAAGGAAAATGGACAACTGTGACTGAAGCCATTGAAATCGCTGCGTATTTACGCTGATGTGAAAGAGCCCCAAGACCCGGAGCGTTCGTAGTTTTCTCGTAACGGCGCTCTGTGAGGTTTTATCTTTCGCGGTAAGAGTTGCCGTTTTTAGTAGTAGCATTTTGAGGTACATGTACACTTTTTGATTGCTTTTTATTGTGTTTTTTTCGGGAGGTGAACAAAAGAAAAAACAGTAATTCTGCAATCGGTTTTTAAAATGTATTTTTATCAGCGCTCACCATAATATTTTCGTTATCTGAATCGTCACGGACGCGGTAATATCTATTATGTGGGTTGTTTTCAGCCGTTTTCTTAGTTCCTCAAGAGAAATTGCAGATGCGATTGCTGGATTAGTAGACTGCATTACTTAGGTACTGCATTGTACTAGGCTTGTGACACTCTACTGGAGGTGGGGCTTAATAGGCTGAGTTACATGGCAGACATGGAGGCCTTTGTCATGCATCCCGCTGACATGGGAATCCAGTGGTACCTTGTAATTCGCACCGCAAAGTGCTGATAGGTGACAGGAGGAGCCCCTCCAGCTATCATCGGTCTATGAGAATGGGGGCCTGGTGCACTACTGCTCCAATCAGTTCACTGGGACCACCAGAGATCTGCAGGTTCAAGCACTCTGCTATCGCCAGCGGCCCCGATTAAAAGAGTAGAGCTGCAGTGTGCAGGTACGACCACCGCTGCCTCCAGACCCCCAGGGTCCCATAGGTCATAGCGTCACTGATCTGTACTTTATCCCCTGTCCTGTTTCCACAGGACAGCCCCTCCTAGGACATTTGTGTTCTCAGGTAGTTCTCCTATGAACATCACAATGATGTTCTCTATGGCAGTAAAGGCATTGTCTCGTTACCAGACCCTTTGACCCCTTAACGCTCCAGGATGTACATTTACATCCTGCAGCGTCGGCGTATGTATGAAGAGAGATCGCGGGGCGACTTCTCTTCATACAGCACGGGCGTCAGCTGTAACTAGAGATCGCAGGGAGCTGTGCGGGTGTCATGGCAGCCGGGGGCCTTCTGAAAGGCCACAGGGCCGCCTTAGCAGACTGCCAATCAAGCCATCCATGTTGGGTGGCTTGAAAGACTGCCTGCCCGATTGCAGTATGATGTAATGCTGTGGCATTACAACATACTGCAAGAGCGATATCAAAGCATTGCTAGTTGTGGTCCCCTAGGGGGGCTAAAGAAAAAAAAAAAGTCGAAATAAGATCAATAAAGTTTAACTTACTTTTTGTAAAAAAAAAAAAAAATAAGTTTAAATCACCCCCTTTTGTCATATCTATAACAAAAAGAACACAATCCTAAAACAAGAATACATATTTGGTATTGCCACATCCGTAAGAGTCCGATCTATCAGAGTAGAGCATTATTTACCGTGTACGGTGAACGTCGTTCGAAAAAAAAAGAAAGTAAAGAACGCCTGAAATGCACTTTTTCAGTCACCCGGCCTCCCAGAAAAAATACAATAAGAAAAAAAATAATAGTACAAGTTACATAGTAACAATAGTACAAACCATACAAGTTTGGTATGGTAGTAATATTACTGACCCGTAGAATAAAGTCATCGCGTCATTTTTGTTGCAGTTTGTGCGCCATAGAAACAAGAAGCACCGAAAGATGGCGGAATGTTGGGTTTTTTTTCACTTTACTCCACTTAGATTTTTCTTTCATGTTTTTCTGTACATTACATAGCACCATTAAAAAATACAACTGGTCCCGCAAAAAACAAGCCCTCATACAGCGACGTCAAGAAAGGACGAAAGAAAGGAGTTACAATTTTTTTAAAACTGGGAGGAAAAAATAAAAATGGGAAAGGGTCTGCGTCCTTAACCCTTTCCCTCCCCATGACGTAAGGGTACTTCCCGCAAAATAATGTTTTTTATGCTTTTTCTCATATTAGCGTAAAAAAATGTAAAAAAAAAAAACCCCACATATTTGGTATTGTCGCGCCCGTAATGACACGTACAATAAATTGAACATTCTTTTTATTCTGCATGGCAAAAAACTTTTATAAAAAACTGAGGCAAAATGCTAACTTTTAGCATTCTGCCTCCCAAAAAACGCAATAAAAGTGATAAAAAAACATATGTACCCCAAAATGGTACCAATAAAAACTACATCTTGTTTCACAAAAACCAAGTCCTCACAGAGCTCTGTCCATGGAAAAATAAAAAAGCTATAGGACTTTGAATGCAGCAATTTTGAAAAAAAAAATATTTTCCAAAAAAAAGGGTTTTTATTGCAGAAAAGTGGAAGAACCTAAGGGCTCATGTCCACGGGCAAAAGAAGAATTAAAATCCGCAGCGGATTTTAACTCTTCTCCCGCCCGCGGATCCGCACCCCATAGGGATGCATTGACCACCCGCGGGGTAGATAAATACCCGCGGATGGTCAATAAAAGGGATTTTAAAAAAATGGAGCATGAAAAAATCTGGACCATGCTCCATTTTCGTGCGGGTCTCCCGCGGGCTTCTATTGAAGCCTATGGAAGCCGTCCGGATCCGCGGGAGACAAAAATCAGATTTTACTCACCCGCTCCGTTTCTTCTCTTCGCCGCGGCGCCATCTTCTCTGTCGCGGCCGGATCATTTTGCTTCTGGACGGCGCATGCGCAGGGCACGTCACCGACGTCATCCTGCGCATCCGCCGGGCCGAAGAAAGTAGATCTGGCCGCGACGCAGAGAAGATGACGCCGCATCGAAGGAAGTATCCGGAGCAGGCGAGAGGTGAGTTAATTCTGATTTATTCTTATTTTCAGCGCTCATGTCTGCGGGGCAGGAGGGACCCGCTATGGATTCTACATGGAGAATCCGGAGCGGGCCTGATCTTCCCCGTGGACATGAGGCCTAAAAAAAATGTAAGAATTTTGGTATGGTTGTAATCGCACCGACCCGCGGAAACGTAGTGTGTCATTTATGCTGCATGATTAACGCTGTAAAAAAAAAAATCTATGGCAGAATCGATGCGTTTTCTCTCCCTGGTATAAAAAAAATTATAAAAGTCTTACAATATAGCCTATGTACCCGAAAATGGCACCGATAAAAACTAGAGTTCGCCACCAAAAAACAAGCCCTCATACGGCCGCGTCGACGGAAAAATAAAGTTATGGCTTTTGAAAAATTGAGATGAAAATCTATCAGAAATCGTTTAGTCCTCAACGCAAAAATAGGCCTTAAGGGGTTAATGGGGTTGCTGGTAGTAGAACAACCAATAAGGAGTACTTACCTCTCAGCTGGGATCAAACGCTGCGGTTCTGGCGGTTGTTGTGACAGCTCATCTCACAGGACGTGGGTTGACCGCTGCAGCGTTGTGTTCCCGAACTCCTAGCATCATGGCGCTCAGAATGTGAGCGGTGGCACTGCAGCGGTCACCTGACTTCCTGTGTCACCTAACGCCTGGACTGCAGCACTGGATCCCAGCGGAGAGGTAAGTACTCCTTAGTTTATTTTACTACAGGCCGCCCTATTAAAGGGATATTCTCCGATGCCCGCACAACCCTTGGAGTATTCCGGAAACTTCGTGGTTTTTTTTCAAGTCTTCATCCATCCATTGTAGGAGTGAAAACTGATAGATCGCTAGGACCCCCACTGATCATGACAACAGGGGTCCCGTTTCCCTCTCCTCCTCGCTGCAGCCCCAGCAGCCGAGTATAAAGCGCTTAACTATTTGTCAGCTCCATTAAAATGAATGGATCAGCTTGTGCGTAGCATTCAGTGACATCCCTGCGTAGTACCTTCCCTCCTGTAGTACCTTCCCTCGGTTCTCAGGACGCCTACTAATCTGTCAAATGGGAAGGGAAACTTGAAAGAACAGGAAGTAATGGGAATACCTCTGTAACCCCTCTGCTGCCTGCTATAAGGAGGATCAATCTGGGTGTTGGGATAGTACACGTTTGGCACCTTCCTGCAGGCAGCATGGGGGTTACTGTATATCCCCTCCCCCTTTCCCCGGCCCCCCTAATTTTGCAGGATCTGCCTGCGCCCGAGCCACTTATGGCTTAATAGGTAAAACAGAAACTGTTTTGTTTCTGCAGGCAAACGGCAAGAGAGTAACCAGGTTATGGTCTATTCTGCTCTTCAGGTGCCCAATGAGGACTGAGGCCCGCTCCGCTGCCGTGCAGCCACCAACGGACATTAACTGAGTCACCATTCAAGTGCTCCTCTCTCCCAGAAGCCGGCCCCCTTTTCTATTCCTCCCTCCCACCCATCCCAAGACGATAAAGACGGACCCGTTCCTCGTATCCTAGGTTTCTTCGGTTGGCCTCCAGCTCCTTTCGTCCTGTGTGCCGGCTCTGGGCCTACTCAGGCTGTGGGGGCAATCTGGAATTGCTCATCATGTATTGACAACCAGTACAAAAAAAATGGTCAGACTCGCCAGCCCCAGCGTGCTGCTCTACCGGGATCCTCAACCGGTCTACGGCTTTTGGGTTTTTTTTCGTTAAGATTCATCCATGACAACTGACGGGGGAAGTAAAGTCAAGAATGGTTTGATCCAAAAAGGTCTTCGCTTGGTGAAGGAGAATTTTTGGACTTCTTTAGAATTTTTTGTTTTTGCAGCATTTTCAGCCCTTTTTTTGTACGCGTTCTTCTATCGGGATTTAACTACTATCACACTTACTGCAGGATGATCTGTCCGCACTGACCTACTAACAGTACTTACCGAACCTCAGAGATGTCAGGATCTTTTATGGTGCCACATCCTCATTTTTTTATTTAATTGACTCTTTAGCTGCTTGATACATTATACATTTTTTTTTTTGGACTCTGCTGTAAATGTCAAAAGGGAACCGAGCCCTTTAGACCGCTGCCTACGTAGCCCGGGGTTCCCGTCACGGTTTCCATAATGTCACGGTTTGAATCTACATAAAATGTTGAGTATTTTTGTAAATACTTTTGTTTTTACTTGTTTTTGTACCAATTTTTGAATTCTTTTCAGTCTTCTCCACTCGCAGCCAAAGTTGTGGCCAAAATTCTACAGCAGTTTAGCTCCTCCCCACTATCAGTCATGTGACTTAGCAGCTGAGCTCCCATAATGCACTACTTCTTGCTTACAGGAAATGAGCAGAATTTCGAGGTTCGCTTTTAGATAGGACGTGAAAATGTTACTGTCCAGTTGTAAACTATATATGGCCTATTTTTAGGACTGATCGTGAATAGTGGATTGGTCTGGATTCGTCACTCAGGACCGCTGCTAATTTAGCTGTTTACCAACTGTTTACACTGGTGTAGTGAGCTGATGTATGGAGGAAGCAGACAGCTCCATTCCTACTGCAGTGGCCAGGCTCTGCATTGCAGGCAGTGAAGTGAATGGGAATGTGTCCTGCAATACCGAGCCTGGCCACAACAGTGGCAACGGAGCTGTCTATTTCCTTCACATATCAGCACAGTGCATGTGGGCCAGAGAACAGCTGTTCTGCTGACAGACCCTTGCCAATCTACAATTGATGACCTGTCCTAAGGATAGGCCATGAATAGTTTACAACTGGACAACCCCTTTAACATGTGTTCACACGTTGTGGAAATGCAGCAAAACCGCAGGCTAGAATTGCAGTACAGTTACAGAAGAAAATCCACAGCAGTTTTTTTTTTTTTCCCCAGGATACTGCTTGGGACCCCCGCTGAAAGCTGATTGGGCGCCCACTGTTATTGCTATTATACACTGGGACATGATGTGGAAGCTGTTGCTCCAACCCCTGTGTAGTGGTCGGCACTTGTAACTGCAGGTGCATCTCCCACTGATTTTAATGACACGCCAGCCTGCAGTTACACTTGCCAGCCACTACATGGGTTGGAGCAGCAGCTCCCACTCTGAACCCCAGTGTTTAGGACAATAACAGTGGGCTCCCAAGCAGCAGCCCCCGGCCGGTCAACTATCCTGAGGGACAGGTCATCAATAGTGTTTAACTCCAAATCAAAAGGATTTATAAAGGTGCTCAATATGATTTTAGTAGATTTTTGATTGGACATTGATGATTAGTGGAGTTTTCCTTTAATTTCAGCTGCTGTTTGGATTTTGGAGGGTACAACTGGCTAAATGTTCCCAAGTCTAGTTTATTTCTGTACGTGTGTCTGATCTAAGGAGAATTCAGGAAGTTGATCATTCCCTTTGTTGTCCAGGGTTAGAAAAACATGGCCGCTTTCTTCCAAACACAGCGCCACCCTCGTCTATAAGGTTATGTCTGGTATTGCAGCTCAGCTCCATTGAAGTAAATAGAAGCAGAGCTGTGATACCAGACACAGTCCACGGATAAGGGTGGCGCTGTGTTTTGGAAGAAAGCAGCCATGTTCCTCTAACCCCGGACAACCCCTTTTAAGACTGTCGAAGTGGCTATTTTGTGGGTTGGAATCTTGTTTTGGCACATCATCGCAGACTTGCTGCCTATCTAATATAATGTCTGCCTCCATAAACATTCTCTACATCCCCACCGTGAAGAGGAAAGAAGGAGGAGCAAGAAGTGACCTCATCAGGGTTAACTTTGTAGTTTAGGTTTTTTTTGATGCATGGGGGACCATTTGAAAGGATCACATTTAAAGGGGTTGTCCACCAATTGAAGTGATCCGCTAGTCTTGTACAAGCAAAGATGGCCTCACCGCTTCTCTGACTACTTGATGCACATTGTGTATTAGTACGCATCCGTAATCTAAGACACTACGTGCTGCTTTGATTGGCCAGCACTGCCCGCATGAGCTGAATTAGCCAATCAAAGCCGGTGTAATGCCCAGTGTGCAGGGTTTGTCCAGGGCCAGAGCGCCACTTTAAACTAAAAGAATCTCCCAGAAGAGGAGCTGCTTTCTGTTTTTTCTGGATACACGGTTTAACAGTAAGACCCTCCTTCTTGCCCACAGCCACCAATCAGAGCTCAGCTTTCATTTTTCCAGAGCAGTTTTATGAAATGAAAGCTGAGCTCTGATTGGTCGCTAGGCGTAAAACAAGGACGGTCTTACTGTTAGTTTTAGTAAATGAGTTCTACTGTCATTTAAAGGAGTTCTCTGGACAAATCCTATTGCGGGCCTATCCTCAGTAGTTGATCGCTAGGGATCCAAAGTGAGGAGTCCCCAGCGATCAAGTGATCATGTAGCCCGCTGTCAGTGCAGTGGAGCCAGACGTCATCACCGGCGGACATGGCAGTGTTATAGGAGGCAGCGCCCCCATTGGTTTCAGTGGGGGTGATGTGATGTCATCTAGGACACTTCTGCCTCCGACCCTGCTGGTCCCGCTGCACTGACCGCACGTTGGGCGATCAGCTGATTGCTGGGGTCCTAAGCGGCAGGTCCCCCTGAGGATGGGGGCAAAGATAGGATTTGCGCCGAAAACATCTTTTAACGCTACCCTCTGGTAGGAAAAAATTCAGACTGGGGGCGGAGTTACAGTACCTACCACTCCCAGTTTTTGGTTTTCCAACATGGCCACCACAATCTATTCACTACCTAATGCAAACTGTGCTATTGTAGCGTGGCAGACTACCAATTGACTACACCTGGTTTCTGATTGGCTAGTGCCGCTCATGTGATCAGTGCTGGCCAATCAGAGTGCAGCATGAAGTACCTTAGACTAGTGATGCGTGATGGCAGATTGTGGCAGCATCTTAGCAGACAGAAAACTGGTGGCTCCAGAGGACAACTGTGCAGGGGACCGGTGGCAGTTATGTAAAACACCCACCCCCCCCTCAGTTTTTGCCCCAGGCATGGTTGCTTTAAACTCCGTCCATCCTAATGGTGCTTATGGACAGGGCTTGGCCTAAGTGGACAATCCCTTTTAAAAGGGGTGTTCTGGTTGTAAACTATTGATGGCCTATTCCTAGGTTAAGCCATCAATATTAGACTCGCCAGGGGTCTGCTACGTGGGACCTCTGCCAATCAGCTGGGTACTAGACCATCCTGCTTGTGCACTCAGCTGACTGCTCTGTCCCCAATGCGGTGGCCAATCTTGGTATTACAAGGAAAATTCCCATTCGTTTCAATAGAAACTAGGACTGCAATACCAAGTCTGGCCACTACAGTAAGAACAGAGCTGTTTGCTTCCTGCAGAATTCAGTTCAGTGCACAATGCAAAAGCCCACTGGACAGCTGATGGGCAGGAAAACCCCTGTCAGTCTACTACTGGTGTGTATAGGGCATCAGCAGTTTATAAGCTTGAACCTCTCACCAACCGATGTATTGCAGACGACGTGGGCTGAGCGCAGGCTGCTACGTGGCTGTTGTGGGTTGTGTACTTTTTTTTTTCTTTATCATCGTTGAGAAAATCCAAAGAGTTTGTGTTGTAATCCTCCGCAGCCATTATCCGACTATGCATTGCAGGGTCTCCGGCCTCGTCCTGTCAGCAGCGAATGAACATGTACAAAGTGATCACTACTGTTTTTACAGTCCTGCAATACATTTCTCCAATAAAGATGAGTTTCTTGGTTATGTCGGTGTGTATTCATATATGAGCGCCTCCACTGGAGGAGGAACCGGTGCCCGGGCAGCACTGTACAGGGGGTATACTGCTCAGTTGTAATATCATGCCAGGGATCAGTCATGTAATGACCGAGCTAAGCTGCTAGGGGTGGTGACTGTTTACAGGATAGTGAGTGCAGCTCTGGAGGATAATACAGGATGTAACTCAGGATCAGTACATGATAAGTAATGTAAGTACACAGTGACTCCACCAGCAGAATAGTGAGTGCAGCTCTGGAGGATAAAACAGGATGTAACGCAGGATCAGTACAGGATAAGTAATGTATGTACACAGTGACTCCACCAGCAGAATAGTGAGTGCAGCTCTGGAGTATAATACAGGATGTAACTCAGGATCAGTACAGGATAAGTAAAGTACGTACACAGTGACTCCACCACCAGCAGAATAGTGAGTGCAGCTCTGGAGGATAATACAGGATGTAACTCAGGATCAGTACAGGATAAGTAATGTATGTACATAGTGACTCCACCAGCAGAATAGTGAGTGCAGCTCTGGAGTATAATACAGGATGTAACTCAGGATCAGTACAGGATAAGTAATGTATGTACACAGTGACTCCACCAGCAGAATAGTGAGTGCAGCTCTGGGGTATAATACAGGATGTAACTCAGGATCAGTACAGGATAAGTAATGTATGTACACAGTGACCCCACCAGCAGAATAGTGAGTGCAGCTCTGGAGTATAATACAGGATGTAACTCAGGATCAGTGCAGGATAAGTAATGTATGTACACGGTGACTCCACCAGCAGAATAGTGAGTGCAGCTCTGGCGTATAATACAGGATGTAACTCAGGATCAGTACAGGATAAGTAATGTGTGTACACAGTGACTCCACCAGCAGAATAGTGAGTGCAGCTCTGGAGTATAATACAGGATGTAACTCAGGATCAGTACAGGATAAGTAATGTATGTACACAGTGACTCCACCAGCAGAATAGTGAGTGCAGCTGTGGAGTATAATACAGGATGTAACTCAGGATCAGTACAGGATAAGTAATGTATGTACACAGTGACTCCACCAGCAGAATAGTGAGTGCAGCTCTGGAGTATAATATAGGATGTAACTCAGGAGCAGTACAGGATAAATAATATATGTACACTGTGACTCCACCAGCAGAATAGTGAGTGCAGCTCTGCAGTATAATACAGGATAAGTAATGTATGTACACAGTGACTCCACCAGCAGAATAGTGAGTGCAGCTCTGGAGTATAATACAGGATGTAACTCAGGATCAGTACAGGATAGGTAATGCATGTACACAGTGACTCCACCAGCAGAATGAGTGCAGCTCTGGAGTACAATGCAGGATGTAACCCAGGATCAGTACAGGATAAGTAATGTATGTACACAGTGACTCCACCAGCAGAATAGTGAGTGCAGCTCTGGAGTATAAAGCCCCATTTACACTGGACGAATGTCAAGCAAACGATGCCCGACACTCTTCCCCACAGATACTTCCTCCTGTGCTGTTACACAGGAGTGAGTATCACTGGATGTCTGACAGAGCGGCCAGCAGGGGGTCCGGGGCAGTTGGCGATTTCTCTCCCCACCCTCCCCCGCCCCTCTCCATTCACTGTTCAGTACTGAATGGCTGCTGTTTACACTCATCGCTCAGCATTTTATGCAGCATAAACGATGGCCGATGAGCTGAATGATGAGTGTAAGTAGCAGCCGGTCAGTACTGAACGTCCGCTGTGTTACGGAATGGAGAGGGGCGGAGGAGGTCGAGAACAGAAATCTCCACCTATCCCGCTGCGAGCCAACGATACTCCTGTGTAACAGCACAGGAGCGAGTACACGCAGGGACGATTGTCGGGCATTGTTTGCCCAACAGCCGTCTCGTGTAAATGGGGCTTTATATTTCAGAGCTGCCCAGAATCTTGCAGCCCCCTAATTACAAATGTGGAACGCCCCTTTAATAAATCTGCACATAGTTGTATTTCAGTAGGACTTTACTATTATTACAAAATCATAAGACACAAATAACATACAAGTCGCGGACGCACTACACAGTACTAACACAAAACGGGGCCCGCTGTGCTGGCAGACTATGGCTGAGGCATGATGTGCCGCATGTATGCTAATGAATGCCCACATTGGAAAATGGCCGACTGCACAGTACGCAGGCCACAAGGCCACTTAACACAAAAAAGTCAAAAATACTATTTTCCAGCATCGGATTTTCTACATATTGCAGAGGCTGCTGGCACATAGTCATATCTCACATAGTGCAGGGAAACCTCATGGTGACTTGCAGGGGGATTGACGATGGTTTAATGCAAGAGGGAAGCTGAAGGCACTTTTATCCAATAGGCAGCTCTAGATTGGGGGGCGGGATCTGTACAAATGGGATGTACTGTGGGTATTCTTCTATAGTTTACACTATGTACACTCATCCAGTCTTCCACATGGAGGGGGGACTAGTCCGAACTCAAACCCCACCAAGATGGATGTCATGCTATCCCAAGGACAGCGGCCACTGGCATGAAACCATACCCCAGACAGCTACAGAAGGTAGATGTAGTGTGAGGCAGATCTATTCTGGATCCTCTTATGATATGTCAGTAGATTGCTATTCAGGGCTGGCCTGTTTGTGATGTATGATCTTTGATTTTGATGATTGTGTTAAAACAAATGCTGCAGTCAGGTACTTACAGCAGCATAGGCAGTACAAGACTCTACAATCACAACTAAAGGGCCTAGTCTTGTCTTATAGAACTGAAGCTTAAAAGGATTTCTGGGATCTAAAAAGAAAATAATTAGAGGTAGAGAACATTGTAACAAAAAAGAAATGCGCTATAATCTCCTCCTTAAGTGCCTCCTCTGTGCAGCACAGGATCTCCGGTTGTCATCATTGTACATGTGATCGCTCGCCAATTACAGGCTTCTGCAGTCATGTACCATCCATGGCAAAATCACAGCCACAGCTTCTTCCAAGATCAGTGCAGTGGAGACTGGGGCGGCTGCGCTGGACGGGAGGGGCATCTGACCCGGGAGTATGGCTGATTTCTTTATTTTACAATTTTTTCGTGACCCAATTTAGGCCTGGAAGACCCCTTTAATTATTGTATAATATGCAGTTGTGCAGCTTCCTTTATATACTTCAATTCCTCGACATTTTCAGGATCTCTGCTTGCAGTCAGTGAATAGGAACATTTTATTATCACCCAGAGGCTGAACGTTTTCTGGGAGTCTGATACTGATGACCAATCCTCAGGGTAGGTTATCAATATCTGACTGGTGGGGATTCACTATTCAGCTGTTGGAGGAGACCAAGTCTCTTAGGTGAGCGCTGCAACCTCTTCCCCCCCCCATGTCAGGCACAGTGCCGTACATTGTATAGTGGTGGTGCCTGGTATGGTAACTCAACCTCATTCACTTGAATGGAACTGAGCTGTTCTCGGGCCATGCGATGAATGAAGGTGACGATGCAGGCGATATTCACCGGAGTCTCTTCAAACAGCTGATTGGTGGAGATCCAAAGCATATAACGCCCACCAGTCAGATATTGATGACCCATGCCAAGAATAAGTCATACCCTTCACATACCATAATATTTCTCACAACTGATGGTTTGTAACAATAGGGGTTGTATACTATTTTTGGGATGGGTCAGCAATATCTGATCGGTGGGCATCCTCTGCCAACCAGCTGTTTGAAGAGACTGCGGTCCACGGGTGAATGCTGCAGCCTCTTCTCAGGCCTGCAGCGTCACATTCATTCATCACATGGCCTGAGAGTAGTTCAGTCCCCTTCAAGTGACTAGGATTGAGCTACCATACCAGGCACCACCACTATACAATGTACGGCACTGATGAGCGCGTGTTGTGCAGTGAAGATGTTGCAGTGCTCACCTTAGCGCCATGGCTTCATCAAACAGGGTCCTGAGTAATGGACCCCCACTAAATGGATATTGCTGACCCATCCTGAAAATAAGTCATCGATATTGGAGTCCCGGGAAACCCCTTCAGGGTGTGATCATACGGGGCGGAATGTTACCAGTAGAAAATTCCACTAAGTTTTCAGCATCCAGCAATGGTTGCGCTGTCAGCATGCTGCTGGTCAGGCGATGCCACTTCCGTATTACCCGACCAGCGAGTTAGCGCTCACTAGAGGGCGCACTAACAGCTAAAGCATGGCAATGTGAGGCCCTGTATCTGCTGCGGCCTCTGATTGGCTGCAATGGTCATGTGGTAGCCGTTCCTAAACAAGGACTCGGAGGGCCATGGGAGCCGCAGCGCTGGATCATTGGGTGAATATGGCAGCTTTTATTGTTTTTAGCACAGTTGCTGCCATTTTTTTTTTTAAATGGTCCACACCTGGACAACCCCTTTAAGCTTCAGTTAGAGGAGACTGGAGGACCCCTTTAATGTTATAATACAAACGGGAACCTCTAAATTCAGATCTACGGAAGCAGATCCATCCACATATGGCTAAGACTCCAGACCCGGATATGTAGTAGGAAGGATAAGACACTTGGGGCGTGAGGAAGGCGGTGTGCGGGATATGAGGGCGGTCAGCTGGTAGGGGGTCCGGTCATGGTGGTGCCCCCGGAATCTGTAGGAAAATTCATTGTATGGGACCCCAATGTATTGTTACAAGCTGGTGGCCGGCCATGTAATATTCCGTGTGCAGAACGCCAACAGTTTGCTTGGTAAATGCAGCATTTTCGGGAAAAAATGTTTCACAGTCTTCACGCTGCTCCGGCGCGGGAGCGCAGCGTCACAGTCTTTTGAAGCCTTCATATATTTTCAATGTTAAGCCTTCATAGCCCCGACACGTTCAACGGAACCCAACGTCGGCGCCATGTGTTTCCTGTGGAAGGATACAATGAAGAACCTGTTTATTTTGCAAATGTGAGTGCAATACCAAAAATGGCCCGCAGATGGCGCAAAATGATTAATTTACAATTGAAACCTGTTTGGCGGTATGAGTGTGACATTGGCGTAACCGCAGAGCAGACGGCTAGAGAGATCCTAACATCAGAGATATAATCGATGCCATGTAACGTCTCGGAACGGAATACAATATAATGCTTAATGGGCGGAGATTCTCACTAGAGCGGTGAAATCTTATTAGAGGAGGTTCTCATTTATAAAGCAAAAGGGAAAGTGGATAATTCAGCATAATACGGGACAATCGCTTAAATAGCGACTCCTTTGTATAGTGTTATAACAATTGCTCCCATTTGCTGGTACCACTGAGCTGATTCACTGATGTGCCAGAAGTCTTGGGATAGCGGTATGTACGTTGATGATTGCCGTTACTGGAGGGGGCGGTTCAGGAACGCCCACACCTGTATAAGTTGCGCAGTGTTATTCTATGAGTGACGGTGAACACCAGTCAGCGGACTCATGGGAAGGCGGCATGAATTATCGTTGGAGTTGGAAAGAAGTGTGATGGCGGGTGCCAGCAGGGCGAGTCATTTTCGAAGTTGTGCGGGCATTTAATGTTTCTCGGTCCACAGTGTTAATTGTGTTCTGGGAATCCATCATAGAAGGCATTACCACCCGCAGTGGTCGCCCACGGGTGCTTAATGATCACGATCGGCGGCATCTATCTAGAATTGTCCGTGTGAACAGATAAGTGACTTCAATAGAAATCACATCCACATTTAGTGCAGGAGACCCCACACGTATATCCCGCAGGTCTGCGCAGGAGACCCCACACGTATATCCCGCAGGTCTGCGCAGGAGACCCCACACGTATATCCCGCAGGTCTGCGCAGGAGACCCCACACGTATATCCAGCAGGTCAGTGCAGGAGACCACACACGTATATCCCGCAGGTCTGCACAGGAGACCCCACACGTATATCCAGCAGGTCAGTGCAGGAGACCACACACGTATATCCCGCAGGTCTGCACAGGAGACCCCACACGTATATCCAGCAGGTCAGTGCAGGAGACCACACACATATATACCGCAGGTCTGCGCAGGAGACCCCACACGTATATCCCGCAGGTCTGCGCAGGAGACCCCACAGTATATCCCGCAGGTCTGCGCAGGAGACCCCACACGTATATCCCGCAGGTCTGCGCAGGAGACCCTACACGTATATCCCGCAGGTCTGCGCAGGAGACCCCACACGTATATCCCGCAGGTCAGTGCAAGAGACCCCACACACGTATATCCCGCACATCAGTGCAGGAGAACCCACAAACGTATATCTCGCAGGTCAGCGCAGGAGACCCCTCACATACATTCCGCAGATCAGTGCACGAGAGCCCACACGTATATCCTGCAGGTCAGTGCAGGAGACCACACACGTATATCCCGCAGGTCTGCGCAGAGACTCCACACATATATACCGCAGGTCTGCGCAGAAGACCCCACACATATATCCCGCAGGTCTGCGCAGGAGACCCCACAGTATATCCCGCAGGTCTGCGCAGGAGACCCCACACGTATATCTCGCAGGTCTGCACAGGAGACCCTACACGTATATCCCGCAGGTCTGCGCAGGAGACCCCACACGTATATCCCGCAGGTCAGTGCAAGAGACCCCACACACGTATATCCCGCACATCAGTGCAGGAGAACCCACAAACGTATATCTCGCAGGTCAGCGCAGGAGACCCATCACATACATTCCGCAGATCAGTGCACGAGAGCCCACACGTATATCCCGCAGGTCAGCGCAGGAGACCCCCCACGTATATACTGCAGGTCAGTGCAGGAGACCCCACACATGTATATCCCGCAGGCCAGCGCAGGAGACCCCACACACATATATCCAGCAGGTCAGTGCAGAAGCCCCACATGTATATATGCAGGTCAGTGCAGAAGCCCTCCATGTATATTCCGCAGGTCGGCGCAGCGTTCCGTAGCTTCCATGAGTTATGGGGGCAGAAGACCCATCAGAGCGCCTCCTGTTACCCCCACGACACCAGACACAGCGCCACACCTGGGCTCATGAGGTTTCTAACTGGACCCTAGAAGGCTGGTAACGTGGTTCGATGAGTCACGGTACCAACTATTTCGGGCTGATGGTAGGGTTCATGTGGGGCGCAGACCCCCTGAAGCCATGGAACCCAGTTGGCAACACGGCACTGTGAAGGCTGGTGGTGGCTCCATACTGGTGTGGGGTTCTCATGACAAGGGCTGGGCCAACTGGTCTGCCTAAACATGTCATTTACCGGTGCCTGCTATGTTTCACTGCTTGGTGACCATTTGCAGCCCTTCAAGAACTTCATGTACCGCCACAATGATGGGATATTCCAGCAAGATAATGCACTAATGTCATTGGGCCCAAGTTGTCCAGACCTAGCTGGAGGAGCTTTCTGGAGTGTTCTATGAATGGTGCGGTCGGCATGAGCCCAATCCAGTATTTATGGGACGTGGTGAAGAAGTCTATTCACACCTGAGATCCGGCCACTACCTAAGAGCTCAACATCCCTCCAGATGTCTTCCATCCACTTGTGGAATGGATGCCATGTCTAGTTTCTGCCCTGCGTCCCACATATTAGTTTTGTCCCATGACTTTTGGCACGTCAGTGTTGAATATGCAGGACTATGTATGCGGATATACGGATCCAATGACTGGGTAAAATACTGCAGATGACAAGTAGAGGGGGACATATTTTGACAAGGCCCCCTTTTATGGTTAACATCCCTTTAAGCAGATCCCTCACGTGTTATCAGCATCTGATGTGACAGAAGTCCTTACCTGACTTGTTTGACGACAAAGTACAAAACCATGGAGAGACCCAACAGCCCCAGGAGCGCCCCGAATATGATGCCGAGGATTTTACCTTTAAGAAAAAAGAATATTTTTGCGTTATTTTCCAGTCTTTGCTCTGAGATGGGCCGACATCACTGCGGGATCTGCTCAGCGTCTGGTCATTTCCAATCAGGTAATGTCCAGATACCAGCGGCCCCCTAGAGTGATAGGTCTCTGCCCTGTGGATAATAGATCACGGGATCCCCCTCAACTAACCTCATAACCTTTAAAGGGGTTTCCAGAATTAGAAAAACTTGGCTCTTTTCTTCCCAAAACAGCACCACCCCTGTCCATGGGATGTCTGTGGTATTGCAGCGAAGCCCCATTCACTTCAGTGGAGACAAGGTGCAATACAACACACGACCTGTAGACAGGTGTGGTCCTATTTTGGGAGGAAAGCTGCCATGTTTTTCTAATCCCGGACAACCCCTTTAAGTATACAATCTATGTTGTGTTCTCTCCCTTTAAAGGGGTTGTACCAAAGTAGACGAGTGATAAAAGTCTGATCAGCCACGGATACCCTCACTCAGACCGAGAATGGATTTATCTGACAGTTCTACGATCACGTGACCGACGCCTTAGTGCGTTCTGTAGGACATTGCCTGTCCAAGTGACTCCTACTTCTCAGAATGTAGTCAGGTGTAGAGAAGGGGTCACAGGAGGTTCTATCAGCATATTGCAGCTCCGTGATCCACCAATCATCAGGATGGGGGCACTCCGTCAGTTACTCTCTATTAACACATTGACTGCCACACTAGAAAAAAATATATATATTTCCTAGGGGCCGTAGTGTTGTATTACAAAAATAGAATAAAAACTTTGAAAACAAAACGATCCTTTCCAATTTAATGAAAAACTTTTATATCTTACGGTTTTCTGTACATGAGTTGTATGGAACCTCACACAGCTCCCATGGGCTTCATGAGGCTCTGGGCTCAAGACTAGCATGAGTTAAATAGAACTAAATAAAAAATCTAGGTGCTCTCCCTAAGGCCGCCTGCAGACGGGCAAAAATTCCACGGCTGCATTTCCCGCGGAATTTCCGCCCTTAGAAGCTGCCATAGGATTGCGTTAGCAAACGCAATTCTAGACAGACGGCCGCGGTTTGTCCACGTGAAATCTCGCGCGGCAAACAAACCGCGGCATGCTCTATTTCTGTGCGGGGCTGCAGCCGGATCTGACCCGCCCGTCTGCAGGCGGCCAAAGGAGAAAAGGCAGCTTTAAATAGAACTCACATGGCAGTTAAGCTGCATCCACACAGGCGACGCGAGAAAAACGCAGCAATATCGCATCGGAGGTCCATGCGATATCGCTGCATTTTCCCGCAGTGATAACGCGATTTTGTGTGGCTATAAAGTCACGCAAGTTTGTAGCACCACATGCGAGAATTTTCGGTTGGGCCTGAAATATAAGCCCTACCACAAAAATAAGCCCTAACTGCAGTAAAAAAAAAAAGCACATACATTACTTAAGAGGCGCGTCCTCTCCCCTGAAGCTCCTCAGCACTCATCTTCAGTCTTCTGCCAGCCCTTTCTGGATTAGAGGAGCAAAATCCCAGCTTCCAGGAAGGGCTGGCTGTGATTGGTTCACGAACAACGTGGCTCAGCCAATCAGAGCCAACACTTGATGAACCAATCACAGCCATTCATTGAATGGCTGTAATTGGTTCTTTAAGCGCTGGCTCTGATTGGCTGAGCATCATGCTCGGAAACTAATCAGAGGCAGAGCTTCCTGGAGGCGGGGATTTTCAAAGTCCTGACCAGGAAGCTCTGCAGTTGAACTTCAAGCAACTGCTGGGGAGCTTCAGGGGAGACATGCGGGGAGATGACAGCGCCGGAGTGGTGGAAGAACCCATAGGAAAGCATGGGCTCTACATACATGCGATTTGTAGCACTGTCGCATTGCGGCAAAATCGCATTGACCAAATGGATGCGGCCTTAATGTGTTAGAAGAGCTATCCGGGTCAGTTCCCATCAATAGTTGATCGGTGGAGGGTCTGGCATTTTGGAACCCCAGTGAGCAACTGTTTTCTGGCCCGCTGTCAGTGTGTATGGAGCTTGTAGCTGACAGCTGTTGCAACAGCCCAAGTTGATAATGCAAGTACAACTCCCACTGCATTCAATGCAATACCAACACGGGCCACTGCAATGTGTATGGAGCTGTCTAACTAACAGCAGGCCAGATAACAGCAGGCAGAACCCCACCAATCAACTATTGATCAGGATAAGTCATCAGTAGTTCAGACCCACCTTTAAAATGCGCGGGAGAGAAAAAAACAACCAATTGAGCTGCAAACCAATGCAGGCCATTCCCACCAGTATTAACTGGAACTGTAGATCTCCTCTATAAGCTCACAGGGAACTGGCGGATATGAGACGGTAAGATAAGAAAGGGTTATTACCTGTAGACAAGGCTGGTTCTGGGGAAGAAAGAGAAAAGAATAGTTAAAGCATATAAAACTCCATCAAGCCCCAAATCCCGTCACAAGGAAGTCAGGCCATGTTGTAGTGACGGTGGCCTCAATGGCTGGACTTACTGGATCATAGATGTGTAGGGACATTGGACTCTGTCACAGGAGAGTTTAGAGAAAGGCAACAAAGTCGTGTACAGAGGGTGAATGAGACCAGATCATCCCTCACCTTCTATCATAACTGGGGCCATAGAGCTATCATACCCTTCCATAGTTGGACTTGCAGGTATTTTGCACATTATCAAACTCCGTCTTGTAGGTCCGACTCAGGTCTGTATGGATGTTGGGGTCATGATGAATCTTTCAGTTGGAGGTGGATACAAACTAAGTTGTCCCTTTATTAGCGCCTGTCCCTTTGACTTTTGGTGCTTCCCTGCATGGAAATTCTCCCCGTGACCCCGGAGTGCAGCATAAAATCACATGACAGGTTTTCCGTGGATCAGTTTCAGTGTGAATCCACATTAGATGGGAGAAACCAGCGATCCAGGCCAGGACTTCACTGCCAACCGCGTGCGGTGTTCTCATGTAACGGTGTAGAGCAGTGGTGGCGAACCTATGGCACGCGTGCACGCAGAGTCCTCTCTACCGGCACGCGCCGCCATCGGCCGCCCACTACTTGTGAATACCTGCAGGGGCTGCGGCTCCCCTGCCAGCATTCACTCAGCTGCTCTGCTAACAGCGTCGATCCTGGCGCACACTGTGGCGTGATCAGACGGCACTGGAGTATTATGTCACCACCGGAAGTAAGGGATGGCAACATAATACACCTGTCAGAGAACTGGTTCACGCCCCCAGAATGTTTAGCTTGCAAAAAAGAAGGCTGAGAGGAGACTTAATAGCTGTCTACAAATATCTGAAGGGCTGTCACACTGCAGAGGGATCAGCCCTATTCTCATCTGCACAAGAAAGGCTAGAAGCAATGGGATGAAACTGAAACGGAGGAGACACAGATTAGATATTAGATAGTGAGGTGGATCAATGAGTGGAACAGGTTGCCACGGGAGGTGGCGAGTTCTCCTTCAATAGAAGTCTTGAAACAGGGGCTGGACAGACATCTGTCTGGGATGATTTAGTGATCCAGCATTGAGCAGGGAATCGGACCAGATGACCCTGGAGGTCCCCTCCAACTCTACCATTCTATGATTCTAAGCTTCCTGTCCGCAGGGGCCGATATTCCTACAGAACTATCTCATCATCTAGTGGGATCTATGCCATATATATATTTGGACTTGTAGGTATGTAATGGTAGTGATACTGAATCCTATAATAGTGGAACCTTTTATTTGATGACTGAAAGGACCCTGCTTTTCACTGGATGATGAGGATTCGCAACCTTCTCATGGGTAAGGGTAGAATAAGTTATCATAGCTGACTTTGTAGAGTTGTAGGACTCTACTACAGGTGAGGTGTGTAGACCTTGGATTTGTAATACTATGAGAAGAGAGTAGCCTCACTTACGCATCATAAAGGAGGAATAGACAACCCTCTGGTTCAGAGGCTGAGGATCCCGGACATTATTCTGTAGGACGACTGAGGGGGAACTGGCTTGGGTAGAATAAAGCATCGTCTGGAGCTTCTCCATCTACAAACACACATGAGAGATTCTACATGAAAACTGCAGAAGTTGAAAAAAAATGGTGGCCCATGACAAGGAACTTTATGGCTAACATGTTAGGACCGCACTCACCTGAGACACCGATATCTGGACTTTGTTGTGGAAGACAGTCCACACCACGCTCTCGTAGCAGGGTGGAGTAGTCAATGAGCCTGCATATCGGAAATAGTGGTCCAAACCCTCCGGAAGCAGGTTTTCGATATTGAAAGATGGAATGGATATGCTTTGGTCTGTCGGAGACAAAAACAATACAGCTAGAGAAGAGCGCCTCTCAGTGGTGCAATATGAGGGCTACATCAGTGGTCAAGAAAGAAAACGATTACATGTTTTAGACCAGATTATCTTCTTACCTGCATAGCTGACCTTATCCAGGTAGTTGATGATATTTCCGTAAGCTGCGTTATCCTCACTTCCTGTCTATATTATAGGATGAAGACAAGAGATAATGATTCATCAAAGTAGTTTTATTGGGGGTTGTCCGGACTTTGGGTGTTTTTTTTTCTGTAGATGACTGGTGAGGGACCACCGCTCAGAATCCAGTACGATTCCCAGCTCCACTATCATTAGGATCAGAGCAGGAAGCAGATAGCTCTGACAGCATTATAGTGGCTCGGTTTGGTACTACAGGCACAACTCCTATTGACAGCGTAGTCTACTTCCTGTGCTGTCCATGCTAACAGCAGCATCGAAAATCAGCTGATTGTCGGGGATCCTGAGTGGCTGACCCACACCGATCATCTATGGATGACCATAAGTAGAAAAAACACCCAAAGTCCAAGAAACCCCTTTAAATAATATTAAAAGCAACCCTCTTATCATGGGAAGAATTCTTGTTTTGGGACCAGAGGGTCATTTGAAGGGTGCCTTTGCAAGGGGCGCAAGTGGTGTGGAATTTCCACAGGAGCATTGACTGGGGAAAATCCTCAACATTTACAGGACAAGCGATGTGGATAAGTAAGACCCCACCACACACACCGATCAGACTCGGATGGATGATAAAAGTCAACTTTGGAAATATGCTACTAAAGGGGTATTCTGGGACTACAACTGCTGATCACCTATCCTCAGGATAGGTCATCAATAGTTGATTGACTGCAGCCCGCCACTCAGGATCCCCGCTGATCGTTTGGCCGAGTTTCAGTACAGCAGACCAGACGTCGTCATCGGTGGTAAGAGGCCAAGAGTGTAATAGTTGGCTTCACTCCCGTGGAGATCAATAAGAGCGATGCCTCGTATTACACTCCCGGCTCTTCATTGTGGTCAGGGTCGAATGATTTGAATGAAAGTGAAGCTGGCTACTACACTTTTGTCACTGACCAGCGATGACAACATCAGCCGATCAGTGGGGATTCCGACGGGCAGGCCCATGTTGATCAACTATTGATGATCTCTTCCGAGGACAGGTCATCATCAGTACCCCTTTAAATGTCTTGCAGTTTGGAATTCCAATGCTTGTAAGTATTCAACATGGCTGCCCACTGCGGCAGCGCCTGCACTGTCAAGATCAATGGAGAACCCAGAGGTCAGACCGCCACCCATCATAAAATCACTATACGAGATGGGGATAACCAATAGACCCAATAATACTGTTCATATTCCAAGTCGTTCTCCATTCAGCTCCAGAGCTTCTTTCATAATTCTGCTGGTCACCCTTGGAAACAGACAGCAATTTAGCTCCACCCCTCTGTCAGTCTAATTTTGCACATCTACACCCTACCACACGGAGGTGGCACCTCTCACCTCTATTAAGACACCCAGTACGGCCAGTCCATTCGGCTTGCTTTTGGCTGCATTGACATCCGCATACTTGTCGGAGTTGTAATGGACGATGTGCAGCTGGATGGTGGAGGAGAACGGGTAATAATAACAGGATATCAGAGATCAAACTGAAAACCACATCCAAATAGGAACAACCAAAATAACTCGTACTAAACAGCTTGCAATCTAAAAATTAACCCCTGAAGTCCCGGCCAAAGAAAGTGTGCAATCAGGAGTAATGAGAGACAGAGGATATATGGTAGATGATTCCATACATCACACTGATATACTATAATCCTGTATTATTGGATGGGGGGGGCAGATTTGCTGACGCCGCTGTCTGAGTTATTAGGTTCTCTTTGTTTCGTGAGCCCGGAGCAGCATGGGGCGGCTGGCGGCGGGTAGTAAGCACATTCCTGGAGCTGGCGGAAGAGACCCCGCGGCTTTCTAATCCTTATGGACTTACTGAACTAGAAAAATGACCAACTGTGAAGCAGCAGGATAACCTTTCCATATAGAAATCAGGAGTATAGTCAGACAGTGAATTATAGACTCTATAATAATACATGGAGGACCCAAGGCCAGCGGTCCCCAGAGTGATGGACAGCGACCACATGATGCTGCATTTATAAGACTGCACTGAGCATTATTTTAGTATTTATATGTAAAGGGAATCTACACAAACAGTTGAGCAACTCTATAAACACATTGCTTTACTAGTCCTGTATTATACTCCAGAGCTGCGCTCACTGTTCTGCTGGTGGAGTCACTGTGTACATACATTACTTATGCTGTATTGATTCTGAGTTACATCCTGTATTATACTCCAGAGCTGCACTCACTATTCTGCTGGTGGAGTCACTGTGTACATACATTACTTATCCTGTACTGATCCTGAGTTACATCTTGTATTATACTGCAGAGCTGCACTCACTATTCTGCTGGTGGAGTCACTGTGTACATACATTACTTATCCTGTACTGATCCTGAGTTACATCCTGTATTATACTCCAGAGCTGCACTCACTATTCTGCTGGTGGAGTCACTGTGTACATACATTACTTATCCTGTACTGATCCTGAGTTACATCCTGTATTATACTCCAGAGCTGCACTCACTATTCTGTTGGTGGGGGTCACTGTGTACATACATTACTTATCCAGGACTGCTCCTGAGTTACATCCTGTATTATACTCCAGAGCTGCGCTCACTATTCTGCTGGTGGAGTCACTGTGTACATACATTACTTATCCTGCACTGATCCTGAGTTACATTCTGTATTATCCACCAGAGCTGCACTCACTATTCTGCTGGTGATGTCACTGTGTACAAACATTACTTATCCTGTACTGACCCTGAGTTACATCCTGTATTACACCCCAGAGCTGCACTCACTCTTCTGCTGGTGGAGTCACTGTGTACATACATTACTTATCCTGTATTGATCCTGAGTTACATCCTGTACTATACTCCAGAGCTGCACTCACTATTCTGCTGGTGGAGTCACTGTGTACATACATTACTTATCCTGTACTGATGCTGAGTTACATCCTGTATTATACTCCAGAGCTGCACTCACTATTCTGCTGGTGGAGTCACTGTATACACACATTACTTATCCAGGACTGCTCCTGAGTTACATCCTGTATTATACTCCAGAGCTGCACTCACTATTCTGCTGGTGGAGTCACTGTGTACACACATTACTTATCCAGGACTGCTCCTGAGTTACATCCTGTATTATACTCCAGAGCTGCACTCACTATTCTGCTGGTGGAGTCACTGTGTACACACATTACTTATCCAGGACTGCTCCTGAGTTACATCCTCACTGCTGTAATGATTCTGTGTTGTTCTTCATGTTAAATAGGCTGAATTGATGTCTTGATTGGCATTGGTGACTGGTGGATCAGTTTATAGGTCAGAGGGATAGAACAGCTTCAGTTACTCAGTATTGCTTAGTGTAATTGACCCTCTAGCCCCCCCCCAACCCCCCCCCCCCCCCTCCCCTGCTCTATGCTGTTGGAGGACCCCAGAAGTTTATAAAATGTTTTGAACATTTCCAGAAGCTTCAGATAGGAGAGCACATGAGGTGTAGCACTTAGTGCAGAAATCCAGGTAGGGAAATTAACACCAATCCTCATGTAGCCTGCTTCTTGGGTCTGAAGAAGGTGACCGGTATGACAATGCAGGATTTGTCCCAGGGCCGCAGTGAAAAACCTGGATAAGCGGTACCGAACCTAAGGCCTATTTAGACACAACAATTATCACTCAAAAGATCGTTGTGTCCCTTTACAGCGCAGGGTGATCGCTGAAACATTGCGCTCCGAGCGGGGGATGCAGAAGACAAGCGGGGTCACTTGTCTTCTGCATCCAGCTGTTCCCCACTCGGAGCACCCGGCTGTTATACAGCCCAGCGCAACAAGCAGAGGATGCAGAAGACGAAGGAGGTGTCTCCGCTTGTTTTCTGCATCCAGCTGTTCTCTGCACGGAGTGCCCGACTGTTATACAGCCGAGCGCTCCGAGGGGGAATGGAGAACACAGCTGGGCTGCTCTGTTCTTCACACACTCGCCTGTGCTCAGGGAGCGGGATACAGCTGAAACAATAGTATCAGCTGTATCCAGCTGTGAATTCCTGATAAGATTCGTCATTGTGTTTCAGCATTCTGAAAGACAACGATGAGCGACGGCTTAATGAAAACTGCAGGATGTCAGTGCAGTTAGACACAAGTTTTGCTCAAAAGACGGCTTTTGAGCGATAATTGTTGTGTCTAAATGGGCCTTTAGTTGTAAGAGCAGTATCTCCAGTCACCATCTCTGGAATTGCATGATGGGAAACGGACTGCTTTGGATATCACCCTGTAAGCCACCTGAAGCTACAATCAATGTGAGCTGTTTTTTTTGTTAACCCCTTCCTGACTATGGAGCTCCTTTCCACTGGGAGACCTGCGCCACACTACACTGTAACATCATCCCAGGAGCAGAGACCACCCCTAACATCAAGCCCCCCGTTATTAACTGTAGTGCAGCCAGGTGGGAGTTAGATATTAGCCTCCTGCCCTGTCTCATTACAGAAGGATGAACCCCAGTCTCCTTTCCACTTGGCTTCCGATGTCATCGTTGACTACCAACCAAGCAGGAGACCCTTATTTTTTGCTTTTGAGACCCTCTGTCCACCCTCTTTATCTCTTGGGTTACTTTCTCCATTAAATATTTTGTGGCACCATAAGGGTCTTTTACGTCTTTGGAAGGAACAGTTGGGGAAGCTTCTCTTCTTGTTGGAGGCTTAGCCGGACTCGGACTCAAGAAGGAGCCAAATTGGAATTCACCTTCACAGGGAATACCATATAATCTAAGCTTTGAAGCCATCTTGATCCCTGGAAGCATTGCCCAGTGAGCCTGCAGCATGGTTTAGTCTTGGCATTTATGAAGAAAGATTCATGGTAGCTTTCTTTGAACCCATTCCTGTCAATCAAGTCCATTTCTGGACACTGGGGGCCTTTAGGGTTTACCTCTTGTCCCACTTCTGGTGGGAAGGTGCACATCAGGTCTGTGCCACAGCACCAGTCTCTGTATGTGATTTCCCCATCATCTCATCCGCAAGCTGGAAGACGCCATGAAGGAAAAGCTCCTCATGCTTCTCCATGGGAGTCAAGACCCCACTGTTATACAGTATGCCCAAAGCAAGAAGAGGGTCTTGGCAGTGGACCGCAGAATACTCCTGCTGAGGGGATCAGACACTATCTAGGGACCCAGACGTTTCCATTCCCTGCAATGTAAGCTATGCATGCAATACCAAGTGTGGCCACTGCAGTAAGAACAGAGCTGTCTGCTTCCTGCAAAAATCATCTCAGTGTACAAGTGTATAGGACCAGGAAACATCTGATCCACAGGGGTCCCAGGCAAGGGACCTCCCGTTGAGCCACCATTAATGGCCTTAATCTAGGGTTAGGCCATTAAAAGTTTTCAACCCCGTTAAAATGGGTTGTCTGGTTACTGAAAAACCTTGCTGCAATAGGGCTGCTTGGAGAAAAATAATAAACTGAGATATACTTACCTCCCAGCGGCCGCAGAGGAGCAAGCATATCGCAGTTTACTATTTTAGCCCAGGCAGCCCTACCTGAACAACCCCCTTAAGTGATGCACATGCAGATGCAACAAAACATTGTCCCAGCCGTACAGGAGGCACCCAGAGATATGTGAACATGTGAAGGACAGGGTTCATAAGGAGCCTCCAGTCATGGAACGCACTGCCGGTGAGAGCACCAGAGTAGCTGACCGCCCGCTCCACCGAGGCCCATCATCTTATTGATCCAACAAACGTTTGCTCCCCATTAATGTGTATTGAAGTGATGTACTCCGCGCATTCCTTGTACTGTTACCATGTAGCCTTCATGGCCTGAATCCTGGCTGACCCGCGCTACTGGCAAGGATGCTGCGAAAAACATTTCCTGCAAAGATCCAGTTGAGTTGAACTTAGTGCTGCAAACCGTGTGATAAGATTATGAGCTTCGAAACAACAATGATTGCCCTGACATTCGGATATCTCTAATAAGAATTCCAAGGGGGAAGCTTAATCCCTCACCTTACAGTTCTGAGTATATAAAGTGGTTACCGCCAAATGGGGGAAAGTACTAACGTAATACCAACAGAGCCGGATGTCTGTTCTATGTTCTTATTCTTTACTACTGTCAATATTTACATTTGCTTCAATATCATATCAATTTCATTAAAATGTCCATAGGGGGCAGTATTATAGTAGGTATATTCTTGTACATAGGGGGCAGTATTATAGTAGTTATATTCTTGTACATAGGGGGCAGTATTATAGTAGTTATATTCTTGTACATAGGAGGCAGTATTATAGTAGTTATATTCTTGTACATAGGGGGCAGTATTATAGTAGTTATATTCTTGTACATAGGGGGCAGTATTATAGTAGTTATATTCTTGTACATAGGGGGCAGTATTATAGTAGGTATATTCTTGTACATAGGGGGCAGTATTATAGTAGTTATATTCTTGTACATAGGAGCAGTATTATAGTAGTTATATTCTTGTACATAGGGGACAGTATTATAGTAGTTATATTCTTGCACATAGGGGGCAGTATTATAGTGGTTATATTCTTGTACATAGGGGGCAGTATTATAGTAGTTATATTCTTGTACATAGGGGGCAGTATTATAGTGGTTATATTGTTGTACATAGGAGCAGTATTATAGTAGTTATATTCTTGTACATAGGAGGCAGTATTATAGTAGTTATATTCTTGTACATAGGGGCAGTATTATAGTAGTTATATTCTTGTACATAGCAGGCAGTATTATAGTAGTTATATTCTTGTACATAGGAGGCAGTATTATAGTAGTTATATTCTTGTACAGAGGGGCAGTATTACAGTAGTTATATTCTTGTACATACGGGCAGTATTATAGTAGTTATATTTTTTGTACATAGGGGCAATATTATAGTAGTTATATTCTTGTACATAGGGAGCAGTATTATAGTAGTTATATTCTTGTACATAGGGGGCAGTATTATAGTAGTTATATTCTTGTACATAGGGGCAGTATTATAGTAGTTATATTCTTGTACATAGGGGCAGTATTATAGTAGTTATATTCCTGTACATAGGGGGCAGTATTATAGTAGTTATATTCTTGTACATAGGGGGCAGTATTATAGTAGTTATATTCTTGTACATAGGGGGCAGTATTATAGTAGTTATATTCTTGTACATAGGGGGCAGTATTATAGTAGTTATATTCTTGTACATAGGAGCAGTATTATAGTAGTTATATTCTTGTACATAGGGGGCAGTATTATAGTAGTTATATTCTTGTACATAGGAGCAGTATTATAGCAGTTATATTCTTGTATATAGGGAGCAGTATTATAGTAGTTATATTCTTGTACATAGGGGGCAGTATTATAGTAGTTATATTCTTGTACATAGGGGGCAGTATTATAGTAGTTATATTCTTGTACATAGGGGGCAGTATTATAGTAGCTATATTCTTGTACATAGGGGGCAGTATTATAGTAGTTATATTCTTGTACATAGGGGCAGTATTATAGTAGTTATATTCTTGTACATAGGGGCAGTATTATAGTAGTTATATTCCTGTACACAGGGGGCAGTATTATAGTAGTTATATTCTTGTACATAGGGGGCAGTATTATAGTAGTTATATTCTTGTACATAGGAGCAGTATTATAGTAGTTATATTCTTGTACATAGGAGGCAGTATTATAGTAGTTATATTCTTCTACATAGGGAGCAGTATTATAGTAGTTATATTCTTGTACATAGGGACAGTATTATAGTAGTTATATTCTTGTACATAGGAGGCAGTATTATAGTAGTTATATTCTTGTACATAGGGGGCAGTATTATAGTAGTTATATTCTTGTACATAGGGGGCATTATTATAGTAGTTATATTCTTGTACATAGGAGCAGTATTATAGTAGTTATATTTTTGTACATAGGAGGCAGTATTATAGTACTTATATTCTTGTACATAGGAGACAGTATTATAGTAGTTATATTCTTGTACATAGGAGGCAGTATTATAGTAGGTATATTCTTGTACATAGGGGGCAGTATTATAGTAGTTATAATCTTGTACATAGGGGGTAGTATTATAGTAGTTATATTCTTGTACATGGAAGCAGTATTATAGTAGTTATATTCTTGTACATAGGAGGCAGTATTATAGTACTTATATTCTTGTACATAGGAGACAGTATTATAGTAGTTATATTCTTGTACATAGGAGGCAGTATTATAGTAGGTATATTCTTGTACATAGGGGGCAGTATTATAGTAGTTATAATCTTGTACATAGGGGGTAGTATTATAGTAGTTATATTCTTGTACATGGAAGCAGTATTATAGTAGTTATATTCTTGTACATAAGAGCAGTATTATAATAGTTATATTCTTGTACATAGGAGGCAGTATTATAGTAGTTATATTGTTGTACATAGGGGGCAGTATTATAGTAGTTATATTCTTGTACATAGGAGCAGTATTATAGTAGTTATATTCGTGTACATAGGGGACAGTATTATAGTAGTTATATTTCTGTACATACGGGACAGTATTATAGTAGTTATATTCTTGTACATAGGGGGCAGTATTGTAGTAGTTATATTCTTGTACATAGGGGGCAGTATTATAGTAGTTATATTCTTGTACATAGGAGGCAGTAATATAGTAGTTATATTCCTGTACATAGGGGGCAGTATTATAGTAGTTATATTCTTGTACATAGGAGGCAGTATTATAGTAGTTATATTCTTGTACATAGGGGCAGTATTATAGTAGTTATATTGTTGTACATAGGAGGCAGTATTATAGTAGTTATATTCTTGTACATAGGGGGCAGTATTATAGTAGTTATATTCTTGTACATAGGAGGCAGTATTATAGTAGTTATATTCTTGTACATAGGGGCAGTATTATAGTAGTTATATTCTTGTACATAGGGGACAGTATTATAGTAGTTATATTCTTGTACATGGAGGCAGTATTATAGTAGCTATATTCTTGTACATAGCAGCACTATTAAAATAGATGTATTCTTGTACATAGGGGGCAGTATTATAGTAGTTATATTCTTGTACATAGGGGCAGTATTATAGTAGTTATATTCTTGTACATAGGGGCAGTATTATAGTAGATATATTCTCGTACATAGGGGCAGTATTATAGTAGTTATATTCTTGTACATAGGGGGCAGTATTATAGTAGTTATATTCTTGTACATAGGGGGCAGTATTATAGTAGTTATATTCTTGTACATAGGGGGCAGTATTATAGTAGATATATTCTCGTACATAGGGGCAGTATTATAGTAGTTATATTCTTGTACATAGGGGGCAGTATTATAGTAGTTATATTCTTGTACATAGGGGAGCAGTATTATAGTAGTTATATTCTTGCACATAGGGGCAGTATTATAGTAGATATATTCTCGTACATAGCAGCACTATTATAATAGATGTATTCTTGTACATAGGGGCAGTATTATAGTAGTTATATTCTTGTACATAGGGGCAGTATTATAGTAGATATATTCTCGTACATAGGGGCAGTATTATAGTAGATATATTCTCGTACATAGGGGCAGTATTATAGTAGTTATATTCTTGTACATAGGAGGCAGTATTATAGTAGTTATATTCTTGTACATAGAAGCAGAATTATAGTAGTTATATTCTTGTACATAGGAGCAGTATTATAGTAGTTATATTATTGTACATAGGAGGCAGTATTATAGTAGTTATATTCTTGTACATAGGGGGCAGTATTATAGTAGTTATCTTCTTGTACATAGGGGGCAGTATTATAGTAGTTATATTCTTGTACATAGGGGGCAATATTAAAGTAGTTATATTTTTGTACATGGGGAGGGCAGTATTATAGTAGTTATATTCTTGTAATATAGGGGGCAGTATTATAGTAGTTTTATTCTTGTACATACGGGCAGTATTATAGTAGTTATATTCTTGTACATAGCAGCAGTATTATAATAGATATATTCTTGTACATAGAGGGCAGTATTATAGTAGTTATATTCTTGTACATAGGGGGCAGTATTATAGTAGTTATATTCTTGTACATTGGGAGCAGTATTATAGTGGTTATATTCTTGTACATAGGGAGCAGTATTATAGTAGTTATATTCTTGTACATAGGAGCAGTATTATAGTGGTTATATTCTTGTACATAGGGAGCAGTATTATAGTAGTTATATTCTTGTACATAGGGGGCAGTATTTTAGTAGTTATATTCTTGTACATAGGGGGCAGTATTATTGTAGTTATATTCTTGTACATAGGGAGCAGTATTATAGTAGTTATATTCTTGTACATAGGGAGCAGTATTATAGTAGTTATATCCTTGTACATAGGGGAGCAGTATGATATTAGTTATAATCTTGTACATGGCGGGGCAGTATTATAGTAGGTATAGTCTTGTATAAATAGGGCAGCATTCTATTGATATTGAACAATATAGTAGTAATACATTTGTCCACAGAGGGGCAGTATAGAACCTTACCTCTCCAGGGGAAATCTTTCCATCTATTTGGTGCTCTGAGCCTTCTGGGTTGGATATGCTCCCCCAATGTAAATGAAGCTGGACAGCAGAGAAGTTATATGGGAGTCCATGGAGCCGCATAGATGACGGTAGAGAGAGCATCACTGGATTAATTAAGAACAAGGTGTTAATTAGTTACCTATTTTAACCAGACCTTCTGACCTACTTTACAGTCCGCCTGTCGCTCCAATATTCTCTCTTTATATGTCTCAGCAATGCAAGACATGAGCTAAGAGCAGACTCTTGTGACAGACGGCTCCTTGGCACATTTGTACTAATTATGGTTAGTTTTACAACAGATATGACTTCAGTATTTTAGGGTTAATCTCTGTGATTCTGGAGTTGATTCCTGATTGTTGTTCCCCATGCGGTCCTTGCCCTGCCAGCGTATTATGCCAACCCCCTGGATAAGAGCTTCTCCTTCTCATCTTTTACCCCCTCATTCGATACCTCTGTTTACCGCCGGCGCTTCCCGGTCCCCTTCCACACTATTCTGTCTCTTACAAAGTGACGATTGTCCCCATGGCCGCATCTCCTGACAGCGCCTCTCGTCTCAGCTCCCTCCTCCAATATCTGGGCCAGCAGAGCCTTTGTCCTCGTCCCCCGGTGCCAAGATCTACCAGCGAGCTGTATGTCACCAGCCTGTTCCGTCCTCACATAGTTTTGATGCCTTTATGGTGACCTTCTTCCACCCTATCCTGCCCATCAAAGTGATGGACGAGGAGAACATCAACAGGGTCCTCCTCACGCAGCAGATGTGACCCCAACACCTAACGAGGCTTCTCTCAGCGCCTCCAAATACCTCGTTTGCTAACGAGCTGCTATTTATAAAGGCTGCAAACCTTACAAAGGTTTTAGCTTAACCAAAGTCGGCCCTAAAAGTCCGAAAAAACACGCTGAGGGACCCCAATTCTCCGAAGGGCAGTGAAGATGCTTGGGTTGCACCAAGACCTCGGGTGCTTAAAGGGGTTGTCCCGCGCCGAAACGTTTTTTGTTTTTTTTCAACAGCCCCCCCCGTTCGGCGCGAGACAACCCCGATGCAGGGGTTAAACAAGAACACCGGACAGCGATTACCTGAATCCCCGCGCTCCGGTGACTTCTTACTTACCTGCTGAAGATGACCGCCAGGATCTTCTCCCTCGGTGGACCGCAGGGCTTCTGTGCGGTCCATTGCCGATTCCAGCCTCCTGATTGGCTGGAATCGGCACGTGACAGGGCGGAGCTACACGGAGCCCCATTGAGAAAAGAAGAAGACCCGGACTGCGCAAGCGCGTCTAATTTGGCGATTAGACGCTGAAAATTAGACGGCTCCATGGAAACGAGGACGCCAGCAACGGAGCAGGTAAGTGAAAAACTTCTTATAACTTCTGTATGGCTCATAATTAATGCACAATGTACATTACAAAGTGCATTAATATGGCCATACAGAAGTGTATAACCCCAACTTTGTTTCGCGGGACAACCCCTTTAAAGGAGCCCAAAGACAATTCTGCACATTGATGGGGTCTTAGGATTGATAGCACTGTGCGGAATTTTGTTGGCACACCCCCCTATCATAAGAAAAAAGCGATATATAATGCACTGGTAGGCAGCTTGCCTGTACTCTGTTTGCGCAGAAAGCAGCAAGATAGCAGCATACCCAAAGCAGAACAGCACTGTGAATAAATACTGTACCAGAACCAAGCTCAGTACACAGAAACACCAGAATTAAGCTAGATTTGTCACATAAATACAGCATCAGAACTAGCTTCAGCATATAAATACAGCAGCACAACAGCTCAGTGAATAGTACCGTTCCAGAACCAAGCTCAATACATAGATACGATACCAGAACCAAGCTTGCAAAATAAATGCAGCACAAACCAAGCTTATACCGTAAATACCAGTAGGCCAAACTGGATGGACGTGTCTTTTTTCGGCCTTACATACTATGTTACTATGTATTGAGTCCGTTTGCTGTCGGTTACAAACATGGAGGAGAATTAAGTCTGTGAAGAAGCACTAAGTCCAATAAATATTTTCCTCCTTAAAAGGGATCTCCCATCTTATAAAGTGATGGTATATGGCTAGTAGATGTCATCACATTATCATTGATGGGATCCAAACCTCTAGGTTTCATGTTGCACAGCAGGCTTCTGGCAACGTTCTGCGCAGGAAACTGACGCATTTGAACAGAGTCACGCTGCAGTTCCCTACACAGCCAGGGATGCCGCTGTTCAGGGCAAAACTAGAAGGGGATGCAGCCCTGAATAAGTGCAGTGTATTTCTATTCTCAGGATCAGTGGTGGTCCGAGAAGTTGGACCCCCAACAATTCAGATGCAATTGCACAGCCTAGAGATATGCCACTACTTTCTAAGATGGGAATACCTCTTTAAGGCCTTTCGTATCCTTCTTGTGAGGATGATACAGGAACGTGACCTTGTAGATGGAGCACATTCCTCAGCTCGTCCTCCGCTGGGAGAATCAGCGGGAATACAGATACTTAGTTTCCGTAAACAGTAATGGAAGTACATGTCACTGTCACTAGTCGCTGACTACTTCACATCACTGTCGGAGGCTCTGTTGCTGAATTCTGTTTAAAAAACAGGACGAAATGGCACCAAACTGTTTCATCATGTGAAGTGCCGGAAACCGAACAGACCCCTTTGTAATCAATGGGGTGCATTCGTCGCCAATCAGTGACAGAAGAATGCCTCCACAGCGTCACCTACTGGAAGGTAGCTACGATACGAGGCAATATCCAACCTTTTATAAGCCCAAGCACAGTACCCCCGTACTAACAGCTGTTTCGGGGTTCTTGGCCCTCATTAGTGCACAGTAGGGTTCTTGTTGGCTGGGTGAGAGGCTGGGAGGTAATGTTTAACTTGTGGAGAGCACGAGTCTTATAAGCCATGCAATGCTACCTGGGAAAAAGCTATGCAAATGAGGGGTAGGATAATGCCTTCACAGTGCTATCTATTGAATATAACTACTCTGAGGCCGGATTTACACAGGCGGGTGGGATCTGACACTCTTAAACTCAAGTGCAATGTGTTTTTGTAAGAAAAGTGCACGGATGTGTATGTGATATTGCCGCGGGAAAATCACGTTTCAATAGAAAAATGTAAAAATTGCATCATACTGGCAGGTACATGTGGGTTTCATGCGTGTTCTGCGATCTCACAGGAAAAAATGGAACATGCTTCACTTATTCCATCTGGTGGCATTGCTGCAAGAGGAATAACGCCCGCATAAATGAACCCACTGGAAATAATGGGTTAATGAATCGCACAAATTCTATGTGCGGCGCAAACACACAGCCATTTTCTAACAGGCCTTGCAACATAACTATGGATATAAACCAAGTTTTAAGATAACTTTAGGCCGGGCTCACACGAACACAATCGATTCTGCATGCGGGAATGGATGTGGAATACCGCAGATTGTCCGCGCAGGTGAGGATCACAGATTCCGCAATCCAAATCCGGTCGTGTGAAACGCCATCTTTACATTGGGTGATTATCTCTAGTAACAGCAAATTTAGGCGATAATCATCTCATGTAATCACAGCCGCCAACAGGGCAAGAAATCCCCCACCTGCCAGAGTTGCTCGGTTTTTAGCAGAACTAAAAACCAAACAACTGTCGGGCCGCATAATCAGGAGCCGATGAATGTTTGAGTGACTGCTGTTTATGGAGGCGAGAGGCCGGGACGATCCTTCACCGCTCCACCTCCATTTACTTGGACGACTATTGCTCCTGTGTAAGCAGATACTCGGGCGGTGGTCCGTGGGGCAGCTGTTAGGCGCTTATATGCCCAACGGTCATCCTGGGTGAAGGTACCTTCAATTTCCAAAAGAGATTCCCGGATGGCCGTCTGCCCTATCTCCTATCAGCAGCCCCCACCTTTGCTTTCAGGACCCCCTATGAGGCTCGTTAATTAGGCAGGTAACACAATGTTCACCTCTGATCTGGAAGGAAACAGTCATAAATAGAAGCAGCTTTGTATGGCAGGATGGACAATGACATTATATCTCTGTCTTTGTGAGGAAGGTGAGGACGATACTGGATACATTGTATGGGGACGTTTGCATTCAATCACCAAACAATCAAAACGGCCACTTAGCTCTAGGTGGTAATTAAGAAGTCATTTCCATATGTTCTGTAAGGACATAGATGTTGTTTGTGATCCTCATGTGCCACAGTGTGCTGCTAATCTGAATGGCCGCCATGTCACGCTATATCTCCTCTGTAGCTCTGTCCAGCCGATGCGGCTTCCTTCGGTAACCACGTTTGGTCGCCTGGGGACTTTGTAAGGTTCCTCTGGTAGGTCACCACTAAGTTCCAGAAATGAAGTCTCAAGATGGAACTGGTGGACCATCAGGAGGCACTTGTGGCCCTCAAGTCGATGGACATGATAAAAGCTCTAACATAATCTAGACAGCCGATGACAATCTGGTTTACCATGAAAAGCCATTGTCTATCTAAAAAAGGTCACCTCTGAGTAATCGGCCATACCGGAGTCCTACATGTTCTGACCAACATTCATCTGTGCCCATTAGTCTGGACAAAAAAAAACACAAACAGATGTGTGGGGTCAATAATCAGTGGCCAGGGGGCAACTTCGGGGCACAGACAGTAAATAAGGGGTCACCAAGTGGTGGCCCTGTTGTAGCTGACCTTTTGTTTCCTACCCAAACATAGAGGCTGAGATAAGGAGGGAGTAATTATTACTAGTGAGATACACACGGAGAAGGAGGCTAAAGGCCCATTTAGGCTGGCTTCACACGGGGCGGATTTGCCACGGAAATTCCGTGCGGAATTTTGCCACGGCAAATCCGCATGCGGACGCTAATCCCGGGATTAGCCAGCTATGTGGACGAGATTTCTCAGAAATCTCGTCCACACGGGACGGCAAATCCGCTGTGGCTAAGCCGGCAGAAGCCGTCGCTGCGGCGCGGATTTGCTGACCGCAGCATGTTCATTTTTTCTTATCCCGCTGCGGCCGCACTCTCCTCTATGGGAGCGCCGGCCGCAGCAGAAGAGCAAGCGGCCGGGCCGCTTCAAAACCGTCGCGGGTTTTGAAGCGACGGTTCTCCCGGCGGAAATCTCGCGGTTTTTTGCTGCAGCCAAACCGTGAGATTTCCGTCGGGAATCCGCCCTGTGTGGACTCAGCCTTAGACCCAATGATTCTTGCTCAAAATTCGCTCAACGCCGTCTTTTGAGCAAAAATCGTTGGGTTTATATGCGCGGCCATCGTGCAAATCTTGTTAATGATTCGCTCATCATAGTCATTTAGCAAGCTGAAAGACAACGATGAGCCTTAGGACCACGCGCTGAGTTCTTAGCGGGATACCGCTGATACTATTGTTTCAGCTGGTATTCTGCTCGGAGAACACAGCAGAAGTATGCAGAAGACAGTGCTCCAGCTGTCATCTGTATAACCCACTCAGAGCGCTCAGCTGTATAGCAGCTGAGCGCTCCGAGAAGACAACAGCTGTATGCAGAAGATAGCGGTCCCGTAGTCGAGCAAAAACATTCAGCGAAGGAGAACCCTGTGGACAGAAACGACTCAACACCGAAAGGGGGAGGATGACCGTTAACAACTCCTAGCCTCTTTCTCCTCAGATGGTCATGTTATCTCAGTTCTGACCAGCTCAGATCTACTTGGGGTTAGGTGTTCATTTTCTAGTCAGTTTCACAGTCTCTATGATGCTCTTACAAGGATCTACCACAGAAACAATCTTCATGGGGACATACGTACTCCTGTCACAATTACTGATGATGATCACACAGGTATAATAGAGGAGATCACAGCTCATCCTCCTGATTGTGGGCTTGTTGTCTGTAGCTTATTTAGGTACATATAGAAGGTAATGTTAATTAAAATGTCCCCCTTGCAGGCAGAAATGGTATACCCTGAGCTCATGCTGTTATGATGCATCATGGGATTGATGTTAAACTGAAAGTAAAAAAATTAACTCTTAAGATTGTGCCTGATAAGTATCAGACAGGGGGTTGCACTGTATGGAAATGGCTGCAGAGTGTGGTAGGTGAGGGGGGCAGGGATGGAAAAATGTGTTTTGGCCAGAGGGGCCCTTTAATGGAGCAGAACTACACTATAGGTGTTACACCACTTCTGGATGAAAGCAGCCATGTTTTTCTAACCTGGACAAGCCCTAAAAATCTAGACAAATTCAATTTTCTAATCACAGTTCAGAAGAAAGAAAATCCATTATCGGGCTGGCCGGGCGCCATGTGGTGGGTGTAACAGATTAATTCACTGCCTCACAGGGTTACAAACTCTGAGCGATGACAAAGCATCTTTATCCCCGCCAAATAATACATCCTTCATCCTGGGGTGGAAAAAGGAGATATTGATCAGGATCTGAGGAAACCCTGCGATTGCAACAAGCGGCCAGATATGTGACTGCAGTTATTCTCTGTTATGTAATATTATCCAACCACGGCCAAGGCACGTACACTGCAAACGTGAACACCGCCGCCCATAATACCGTCATCCAGCGCCTACATAATAGTTTCATACACACATCAAATCCCACTTACCTGTGTGAGCATTGTTACTGAGGGAGAACGGGACGCCCCCTGGAGTGCTGTAGCCCTCTAGACGTATAGGAGGTAAGGCGGCATCATGGGACACGTCTGCCGTCTTTATATTGATGGGCGACTGGGCCGTCCCGCCACAGTCGGCATAGGAATCTGCCCAATGGTGCTGGCCGTGGTCACCTGCGAAGAAAATGTGCTGCGATTAGATCGCCAGAGAGGAACTTCACAGATAACTTGGACTGTGGACTATCCAAATGCTCCGAGAATCCTCCCGATTATACCACAGTGACTTGTTGTTCTGTATATAGATTGTTTATGTGGAGTTGAGTTCAAGAGTTTACAGTAAATGGACAGAATCATCCATTCCCGGTTCTTGTTCAGAAAGTTGCCCTGTGTGTGGGCTACTTTATTACATCTGGAGATCCACCGCAGAGGACGGAACAGTGGCGTCACGGACGCTGCACATATTAATTAAAAAGACCAAAATTGAGGAGAATTTTTATAATGGGGGTGCTGTTTTTTAGAGCTGACACCCGCCTGCAACAGCTCCAATCAGCACCGCCACTGATTGCAGCTGTTAACTCTTTAAGTACTGCGGTCAATTTTGACAGTGGCATTAAGATGCCTCGATCGCCCCCCCCCCCCCCCCACAATGAGGCTGCAGGGAGACTTTCGGTTCCCCTGGCAGCCGGGAGCCTTCTGAAAGCTGCCATTGCTGATTGTCTGTCTGTGGCGTGGCTTGATAGATTGCCTGTCAGATTGCGGTATAATGTAATGCTATGGCAAAGCATCGCAAGTTCTAGTTCCCTATGGGGGGGAAAAAATGTAAATATGAGTTTTAAAAAGTTTTATTAATTACTAAAAAGAATAAATAAAAGGTAATAAAAGTAAAAGCAAAAACTTTCCCCATATTTATAATAAAAAATATAAATAAAAAAAACATTACTATGGCTGCGTCCATAGGTATCTGATCTTTTAAAGTAACATATTATTTACTCTGCCCAGTGAACATCATCAAAAAATACACAACGCCAGAATTGCACGTTTTTGGTCACCCCATCGCCAAGAAAAAATGTATTAAATAGCTATCAAAAAGTTATATGTATTCCAAAAGGGTATCAAACTGCAGGATGTCCCGCAAAAAATGAGCCTCACGCACCTGTCAACAGAAAAGTAAGTTATGGTGATTAGAATTTTTTTCCAAAGATATTTTATATTTTAAATATAGTAGCACAGCAAAAAAAACTCTATACATTTTGTATTGTTGTAATCGTACTGACCCATAGAATAAAGTTATTTTTGTTGCAGTGTTTACATCAAAGAAGCAAGCCCCCCCCCCACACCCCACGCCTTTTCCCCCCAAATTTGTTTTTTAGCCATTTCACTCCACTTACCATTTTTTAAATGTTTTTAAGTACATTAACCCCTTGACACTATAGGACAGTGATTGCAAACTACAACCCAAAACCTACTTATTTATCACAAAGTGCCGACACGTCAGGGGGCGAGGCTTATCACGACGTATGATTTTACCCCCCTCGTTCTAAAAAGGACAGGGTCAATTCGAAAAAAGACAGTGTGCAGATTTTGACTGCTTTGTGGTTGCGGAAACACTGCAGAATGTCCTCAGCGGAGATTTCTGTAGCAAATTTTGTCTATTTTGAAACAGCCCTGCCCATTTCCACCGCATCTAAACATATCCCAGAGGTAATGGTACCCCCCCCCCACCCGCCCACAGCGACCTCCAGCAATAATAGCGACCCCTTCCACCCCAAGAGATAATAGTGAAATCCACACACACACACCCACAGCGGCCCCCAGTATAATAGTGACATCCCACAGCACCCCCAGTATAATAGTGACTACCCCACAGCGGCCCCCAGTATAATAGTGACATCCCACAGCACCCCCAGTATAATAGTGACTACCCCACAGCGGCCCCCAGTATAATAGTGACATCCCAAAGCAGCTCCCAGTGTGATAATTACACCCTCACAGCAGCCCCCAGTGTAATGGTGACACCCCACAGCGGCCCCCAGTAGTAATCGTGACACCCCACAGCGGCCCCCAGTAGTAATCGTGACACCCCACAGCGGCCCCCAGTAGTAATCGTGACACCTCACAGTGGCCCCCAGTAGTAATTGTGACACCCCACAGTGGACCCCAGTAGTAATGGTGACACCCCACAGCAGCCCCCAGTAGTAATGGTGACACCGCACAGCGGCTCCCAGTAGTATTGGTGACACCCCACAGCGGCTGCCAGTAGTAATGGTGACACCCCACAGCGGCAACCAGTAGTAATGGTGACACCCCACAGGGGCCCCCATCCTCAACCGAGACCCATATACTTACCCCCTCCTCCTCCTCCTCGTGTATCACTAAAGTGGTGAGCGGCCGATTGTGGCGTGTGCCAGCAGGGAGGGCGTGCCATAGGTTCGTCACCAATGCTATAGGATGTATAGTAATGTCCTGCATGTTCGGGGTGTGTATGGAAGATCATGATTGTATATGCTCAATCCAATGCGGGTGCCGTCTGTAAGAAACAGCAACAGCTCCGATAAGCCGCACCGTTCATTGGAGCTGTTAACCCTCTAAATCCCCCCCCCCCCCATGATGAGATCGCAGGAGCCGTGCAGTTGTCATGGCAGCCGGGGGCCTACTGAAAGGCTCCAGGGCTGCCATTGAAGAGTACCTATCAAGCCATCCCCGTGGCGTAGCTTGATAGAATGCATGTCAGAACGTGATATGATGTAATGCCATTGCATTACATCATATTGCAGGATCGATCAAACCATCGCAAGTTCTTGTGCCCTCTGGGGACTAAAAAAAAAAACCAAAAAAACATATCCGGTATAACTGCATCCGTAAAAATCCGATCTATCAAAGTAACACATTATTTACCCAGCACGGTGGACATCGTCAGAAAAAAAAATAACGCCAAAATTGCGCTTATGTAGTCACCCCGTACCCAAGAAAAAAATGTTAAAAAAAACGATCAAAAAGCCGTATGTACTCCACAATGGTACCAATAGCAACTGCAGGATGTCAAAAAACTAGCCCTCGCACAACTAGGTCGACGGAAAAATAAAAAAGTAATGGCTGTCAGAAGGTGGTGGCAGAAAATAATTTTTAACTTTGAATTTTTTCAAAGTTTTTCAGTACATTATATGGTACATTAAATAGTACCATTAAAAATACAACTCGTCCCGCAAAAAACAAGCCCTCATACAGCGACGTCGATGGATAAATAAAAGAGCTATGATTTTGTAAAAGTGGGAAGGAAAAACTGAAAATGAAAAAAAGGGGCGGTCCTTAATGGGTTAATGTAAGCGTGCGTTCACATGTAGTGAAATTGATGCAAATTTTCCACTGTGGAAAATCCGCACCAAAATCTGTGTCCAATCCCCCATGACACCCCTAGTGCAGATCTAAACGTGGCTCTGCAACAGGCTTTACCCCTACATTTGAAAGGGTGAAATCAGCTGCAGATCTGCGTCAAAATCCGCACAACTCTGTGTGCATGTACCCTTAGAAATGTCCTTTATTTTAGTGGCCCAGAAGACCATCCTGGTCCCCTCCATAAATGTCATACATGTTTGTCCTATGTAGATGCACTGTGCAAAGCTTCTCCTGTCATATCCAGTGTGTGTGTTGCACAGCTGCGGCGCTTGAGAGGTTAACTCTAATAAAATCACTGCCTGCATGTAAATGTATCAGTTTGTCATGTCATGTAGTATGAGTGAAGGGATAAATAGGAGTGTTTGAGAGTGGGAAAGAGGGTATCATCTTGTCGACCTGAGAGAGTGGTAACACAGAGCCACATAAAAGCACCTTCAGCTTCGATGTAGGTGAAGATGGAGGAAGAGGAGCGATATCCTGTAGCGAGTGAAGTCTGGAGGTGAATGAAGTGATTCCTACCATCAGAGAGAGAGAGCAATCCAAACTAGTTCTGTATAGAGGAACCCAACGTACAGGTACCAGTTCACACGTCAGGTTTCCTGCGCAGCCGTCCACAGTCTGGATCCCCGCACAGAGGTACACTACTGACACACCCATGTGCCTGCCATGTGGGGTGATATTTGTTTAAGCCTTCCTGCCAATAATTGTCTGCCAGAGAGTCTACAAGATGACCCCTAATCCCCTTCCTCCTCTGGAGTGCTACCAGTCCAAGAGCGGTACCGTACAGCTAACGTGGACTGTAGGACCGTATTCATCCTGTGTATCCTCCCTGACCTCTGAGTTTAGACCTGCTGGTGTTGAAAGTGAATTGTACCTGCCTTACTTTGATTACCTGTTTTGTAAAGTTAAATCTTGAAGTAAAGTTATACCGGGCCTCAACCGTTCCTGGGGATCCAAGGTACTATACACAAGTCTCTGTGTTCTTTTCTCCGCCGTGTAGAATACCGGTGTGTGGGAACGATGGCGTCACGAGTGATAAGTACTACTACCTCCATCAACCTGTTTATTGGCATTCCCTATCCTAGGGGTGTCGAAGGTGTCCTGTGATTCTGCTCTGGCCTTGGATACGTGTCATCCCTCAGGGACCAGAGCCTGGTATGTGCCGTTGTGACACGTCAGCACTTATCCCTCCCAGCTCTACACAGTAGTCAAGTGTCCAGGGTCATCCATCTAGGGTGTTGCACTTGGATAGATTATTAAGAATGATCCTTCCACTATATAATCACCTATACCAGCTAAATAGTACAGATGATTGTAATTGAAAGGGTTAGTGTGGGGAAGGGGTTAATTTTCTTCTCCTCAGGCTACCAACACATGGGTGAGTGCGAAATCGGCAAGAAACGTGGCCGATATCGCACTCGGCAACCTGCGTTTTACCAGCAGATGTGAGTTCATTTTCAGGTAAAACTGCCTCACATCGCAACTGTAAAATTCCGATCCTCTCGTGTGAGTTTCACGTGTGACAGCGAATCGGAAGTGTTTCCCATTGATTTCACACAGCATTAGAGAACCAATGCGATGTAATAACCCTTTCCAATCCAATTTGTATCCCAGTTTTCCTAGGGGGTTACTCTTTTTCTGCTGGTATACAACGGCGCTATCTGCTGGCTAAAGCCAGTACTGCATGAGGTGACACGTTGGATAGGCTCCAACAGCAGAGAGGCTGGCAATATACAGTAAGAGAACCCCGACGGACGTCTTCCGACATCGGAGCTGTACAGCCTTAAATCATAATGTCTTCAGAGGTCAGACAGTGGATTGGAAAGGGTTAAAGGTCCCATTTAAATCAATGGGCGATGCATTTTGAGGGACGCAAAGAGACAGGACATGCAGCGATTTTTTTCCCCGCACCGCTCGTGAATATGACTCATTCAAAAAATGGGGTTCACTTTTGCGCGAGATTTGTGTGAGAGACCGGCTACTACAGCACTGACATACGGGGAAAGCTGGATGCTTTCCTGACCAGCACTGTAATCAGCAGTCACTTATGACGTCATCAGAGCCTGAACCAATCATGTCGTAATGTCGGCACCCAAACCACAGGCAGTTAGATCGTCTTATCTGTTGTGGGTGGCCGCGATCACCAGCTGGCAGCAGATTTTAAATTTACACCGCTGCTGCACAGGACGCCAAGGCAGCAGCTATGTAAATTTACTGTGGGTGGTTGAGGAGCAGTTAATCAACCAGCAACTCATTTGTAGGCGAGCTGAAAAGAAGTGACTAGTGAACAAATTCTCACTCATCACCTGGCTGGTGGCCGTGTTTACACATAACAGCTGTTCTATCGAGGGACTATCCGGACATTGGTAAAGCACAGGGCCATTAGATGCGCCATGGGTAAATCACAGGGCAACTAGATGTGCCATGAGTAAAGCACAGGGCAACTAGATGTGCCATGAGTAAAGCACAGGGCAACTAGATGTGCCATGGCTAAAAGCACAGGGCAACTAGATGTGCCATGGCTAAAAACACAAGGCAACTAGATGTGCCATGGCTAAAAGCACAGGGCAACTAGATGTGCCATGGCTAAAAGCACAGGGCAACTAGATGTGCCATGGCTAAAAGCACAGGGCAACTAGATGTGCCATGGCTAAAAGCACAGGGCAACTAGATGTGCCATGGCTAAAAGCACAGGGCAACTAGATATGCCATGGCTAAAAGCACAGGGCAACTAGATGTGCCATGAGTAAAAGCATAGATCAACTAGATGTGCCATGGCTAAAAACACAAGGCAACTAGATGTGCCATGGCTAAAAGCACAGGGCAACTAGATGTGCCATGGCTAAAAACACAGGGCAACTAGATGTGCCATGGCTAAAAACACAAGGCAACTAGATGTGCCATGGCTAAAAACACAGGGCAACTAGATGTGCCATGGCTAAAAGCACAGGGCAACTAGATGTGCCATGGCTAAAAACACAAGGCAACTAGATGTGCCATGGCTAAAAGCACAGGGCAACTAGATGTGCCATGGCTAAAAACACAGGGCAACTAGATGTGCCATGGCTAAAAACACAAGGCAACTAGATGTGCCATGGCTAAAAGCACAGGGCAACTAGATGTGCCATGGCTAAAAGCACAGGGCAACTAGATGTGCCATGGCTAAAAGCACAGGGCAACTAGATGTGCCATGGCTAAAAGCACAGGGCAACTAGATGTGCCATGGCTAAAAGCACAGGGCAACTAGATGTGCCATGAGTAAAAGCACAGGGCAACTAGATGTGCCATGAGTAAAAGCACAAGGCAACTAGATGTGCCATGGCTAAAAACACAAGGCAACTAGATGTGCCATGGCTAAAAGCACAGGGCAACTAGATGTGCCATGGCTAAAAGCACAGGGCAACTAGATGTGCCATGGCTAAAAGCACAGGGCAACTAGATGTGCCATGAGTAAAAGCACAAGGCAACTAGATGTGCCATGGCTAAAAACACAAGGCAACTAGATGTGCCATGGCTAAAAGCACAGGGCAACTAGATGTGCCATGGCTAAAAGCACAGGGCAACTAGATGTGCCATGGCTAAAAGCACAGGGCAACTAGATATGCCATGGCTAAAAGCACAGGGCAACTAGATGTGCCATGAGTAAAAGCATAGATCAACTAGATGTGCCATGGCTAAAAACACAAGGCAACTAGATGTGCCATGGCTAAAAGCACAGGGCAACTAGATGTGCCATGGCTAAAAACACAGGGCAACTAGATGTGCCATGGCTAAAAACACAAGGCAACTAGATGTGCCATGGCTAAAAACACAGGGCAACTAGATGTGCCATGGCTAAAAGCACAGGGCAACTAGATGTGCCATGGCTAAAAACACAAGGCAACTAGATGTGCCATGGCTAAAAGCACAGGGCAACTAGATGTGCCATGGCTAAAAACACAGGGCAACTAGATGTGCCATGGCTAAAAACACAAGGCAACTAGATGTGCCATGGCTAAAAGCACAGGGCAACTAGATGTGCCATGGCTAAAAGCACAGGGCAACTAGATGTGCCATGGCTAAAAGCACAGGGCAACTAGATGTGCCATGGCTAAAAGCACAGGGCAACTAGATGTGCCATGGCTAAAAGCACAGGGCAACTAGATGTGCCATGAGTAAAAGCACAAGGCAACTAGATGTGCCATGGCTAAAAACACAAGGCAACTAGATGTGCCATGGCTAAAAGCACAGGGCAACTAGATGTGTCATGGCTAAAAACACAAGGCAACTAGATGTGCCATGGCTAAAAGCACAGGGCAACTAGATGTGCCATGGCTAAAAACACAGGGCAACTAGATGTGCCATGGCTAAAAACACAAGGCAACTAGATGTGCCATGGCTAAAAGCACAGATCAACTAGATGTGCCATGGGTAATAAACAGAAGGCAACTGGATGTGCCATGAGTGGAGCTTCTCTACAAAAGGTGCATTGTTACCGGCGGACTGCATACAGCTTATATGATCCGAAGAGAAAATGAGTGGCCTCCGCTGATAAAGAAGAGTATAATTAGGTGAATCAGGCGATTGCAAAGACATCACAGGACCAAATCGAGCAAAGTTATAATTTTGCAGAAGGGGATCATGAAAGCGAGGGCTTCCGATCGGCCAGGAGCGTCATTATACGGTAAAGGACATTACAAGTCCTCATTCAGCACTTGGGTCTGGCCAGTGATTTCACAGCGCAGCCGACACGATTGAGGACTTTTTGGTGTATCTTTTTGTGACGGACTGATGTCAATAGCGGCATACATTATTCATTCCGCCGCAGTGACGCATACGGCATCACAACTGATGCATGGGATGTCTTGGACCGCTCCATAGGGATCAGTTGTGGCACCAGTTTCCGTCCGGTATTTCACTGCAGATGCCGGATGACTGGGTGGATGAGAACCCGACCTGTGACCGGGACGGACATGGCTGCAGGAGAAGAGGGAGATCATAGACAGATAAAAGAAAGAGCAACATCACACCGCAGTACAGAGTATTTCAGAAGGTTTTGGGGGAGTTACTGCAAATATATGTTGATGCCAGTGAGTGCAGTGATCATGAGGAGCAGTACCAGGATGTGATGAGGAGAATGGGGACACAGACGAGACTAGAACCGGAGAAGGAGTAAAGACTCACAGCGGCACAGAGTATTTTAGGAGAGGATACTGGGAGAGGTAGTATATATATATATATATATATATATATATATATATTAGCAGTGAGTGCAGTGATCATGAGATGCAGTACGGTGAGCGTGAGGGGGACAATGGAGACACATGGGAGATGACTGATAGATAGAAGGAAGGTCACACCGCAGTACAGAGTATTTCAGGCGGGGATGTTGGAGGAGGATAATAACCTCTCCATTTGTGATAGTGTTAGAGAGGACGGGGCTGCAGGTGAAGCTGGAGACAGATGGAAGATCACACAGATGGTAGGACGAGGAAGGTCCTCCAGCATCACAGAGTATTTCAGGAAAGGAGTGTTGTAATCTTGTAGGACATGGTGGCTTGTCCTCGCTCAGGGAGGAGACAGGACTGCAGGTGTTTGTGACAGCGTCAAGATGACAAGCACTTAGACCACAATAGAAACCTGTCGGCCATAGTCATAAGATGAGTTTCTACAACTGTCTCTTTAAATTCCATTGTGCCCTTCTGAATGGTAAATCCCCCTCCTTCCCCGTATGAACCCGCCATACAACCTAAAAGTCCTTACAATGCTAATTATTTGGGAAAATCTAGCACTAAAAGGCATCACTACATGACAGCCAGCTCCCTCATGCAAGCTTTTATGGCCACCCTCCTATTCTTGCATTGTTCTCGTTTGCATTCCCTCAGGAGGGGGGTTTAAGATTTATGGATGGAGGGCCATTTACATGTGAATGACCCCCTTTCTCTCCAAACTAATCTGAATGCAGGAAATAATCCCACAGTTGTAAAGCCATGGAGATTTGTCCTCTTCCCCCTCCTGACCCCCCACATCCATTATATAACCAGCCCAGGAATGCCTCTCGTACTGCGGGACGTCCGGAACACATCGCGCTCCGATTCACCTTCACAAGGGTGTCCTAAATATAGACAGGACCCAAAAATAGTGCCGGGACGCATCACATCTTGGGGCGGCTACTGAGAAGCATCTATCTAGACCGCAGAGAGGAAGCGCTTCATCTAAGGAACCTAGCTTCTGGCTCTTCACCTTGTGTGGGACTGCAAGTCCCAGCATGGCTTGGACAGGTGAATGCACAACTTGGAGAAGTGACCTCCAACAAGGCCCCAGGTTGGTCATCTGGGTGGAGTCCATGATCTTGGACCTCCTCTGGGACGCTGCGCTGATAATCACCTTTGTATGGTATTGGTAGTCACAGAGATTTCCACATGGTGCCAAAGGGGCGTGCAGCGCCGTCCTGACATTCTGCAAATTGGTGGTGGTCCAAGCTCGTGGTCTTCAACCATGTGACCTTCTAACATGTTCCTCTGACAAGCCAGAAGGCCATTTTCGGAGTCGGTTCTTTTTTTTAACCCCGTAAGGGTATGTTCACATGGTGGATTTCACAGAACTGAAAAAGTCTACATTAAATTCCGCCTACCAAAAGCACACGAACGCTCGGTTTTTAGGCGCCGTTTTTGCATTTGACGCCTATTTTGTAGTCTCATTGCTTTCTATGAAAAAAACTATGTGAAAAAGAAGTCACATGTCACTTTTTTTTTCCGGCGTATTTTAAGTGCACATCGGGAAAAAACACGTTGTCAAGACAGAGGCGCGGTTACTAGAGATGAGCGAACCTACTCGTTTCGAGTAATTACTCGATCGAGCACCGCGATTTTCGAGTACTTCCGTACTCGGGTGAAAAGATTCGGGGGGGGGGCAGGGGGAGGCGTGGCGGAGCGGGGAACAGGGGGGGCCCTCTCTCTCTCCCTCTCCCCCCCACTCTCCGCTGCAACCCCCCACTCACCCACGGCGCCCCCCGAATCTTTTCACCCGAAAATTGCGGCGCTCGGGCGAAAAAGGGGCGTGGCCGAGTAGGTTCGCTCATCTCTAGCGGTTACCCATTACAAATCAACGGGACACCTATTGTAAATGGATTTTGGCACGGAATACAACATGCTGTGTGGTCGTACCCTGGGGGCTGGTTCAGAGACCGAAACACTGCGTGTTGCGCTTTTGTTTGCACGTGTGAGCATGCGCTTTTCATACATTCAAAAATTCCCTGCAATAGGCCACATTGGTTTCCGGTGTAAATGTACGGTGAATTCACATGTATTCATTACGTATAATCATGGGCCCGTCGACTTTAACCCTTTGCAATCCAATTTTGGATTCAGGGATTTCCTAGGGGGCTTTCTCTTTCTGCAATTATACAATAGTGCCATCTGCTGGCTAGAGACACTACTGCGGTATGGGACATGCTGGAGAGGCCCCCGACAACAGAGCGGCCAGTAATATACAGTAAGAATACCCTGCCGGACGTCTTCTGACATCGGATCTGTACAGCCCTCAATCAGAATGTCTGAAGACGTCAGACAGTGGATTGGAAAGGGTTAATGGCCTATTTTGGACTGTAATATGGACCAAAATAGGAAATGCTGCATTTTTTTTAATGTGCCTGAAAAACACAGGTCTGAGTGCCCCAACGCAAATCACTCCGTATCACGCAGGTGAAAAATATAAGTGTGTAATATAATGCGTATATCCGCCTGAGCCCCAAAAGTCATATCAAAACTGGAAAATCCATGTGGAAAATGTCCATTTTTTTTGTTTGCAGACATTTATTTATGTAAATATAGTTGACATCTAATTTGGGCCCTTTTAGTGTATCTTAAGGGCTCAGTCAGACGGGCGTTATTATGCGCGTATGTTACCTGCATTTGCGATCCGCGTGTATTAAGAACCAATGCTTTTCAATGGCAGCAGTCATATGCCCGCTATTTACCTGGACACAAATGCACAGTGGTGAATGTAGGGCGGCGGATTTTAAAACGCAGGTAACTGCGGCATCCATCTTTTTTGGATGTGAGACTCCTGGTTTCACCTTATGCTCAATGGGGCCGGCGGCAACAGTGGCGACCCCATTGAGAACATACAGAGAAGATCGCGATCCTCTGGCACAGCTGTCACAGAAGCGCGATGTTCACCCATTGAATTCAATGGAGCCGGAGCTAGAGCCGGCTCCATTGAAAGCAATGGGCTGCCCAGCCCTGCAGTGATTTTTCAGGGAAGGGCTTTAAGTATAAGCCCTTCCCTGAAAAATCATCCCTAAAATGTGTAAAAAAAAAATAAATTTATATATATACTCACCTCTCCGCAGCTGCTGGGGCTCAGGCGCATCCAGCCGGGTCTTCTCCCTGCACTGCTCTGAAGTGCTTTCAGCAGGCAGGGATTTTAATTCCCCACCTGCTGAAAGGGCTGCCTCGGATTGGCTGAGCACTTTGACCAATCAGAGGCAGCACTCAGCTATGCGTTTTTGCACACATAAATAAATAAACGCCCATCTGACTGAGCCCTTAAAGGGTATTCCCAAAAATGGCTTTTATCACCCAACCATAGAATAGGTGATAAAAGTCTGACTGATGAGGGTCTCCTTCATCAGGCCCCTACTCCCAAAATTCCAGATGGCAGTACAGCTATCTTCTTTAGTTACTCCCAACAGGACGGCCTGCAGCTGTATGCTCTCTGCACAGCCCGATGCGTCCCCGGTCTCCAGCTCTCAGTATAGCAAGTGCTGGAGACAGGGGAGGGGTCAGGCTGTGCAGAGAGTAACAAAATCGATAGTTGGACTCCTAGCCAGAGATTTGGGGCCAAAGGGGTGGTAGTCTTACTTTGTTAGGCCCCAGAGTAGACACTAGTGCTATGGGAGGTGTACTGAGAGGTTCATTTAGTGCAGTGGCCGGATGAGGAGTTTTTGTGCAGGGACAAGTTGTGACCACTTCATTGCGGTCTGAGCCCAGAGAGAAGAAAAGGGAAAGTGAACAACACAAATTAAAGTAGACGTCACCAGTTATCACTGGAGGTAACTGCACTATAGTCACTATCACTGGAAGTAACTGGACTGTAATCACTATCACCGAGTAGAGCTGGTAGACCAATATATATAGTGATGCATTATTTAGGTATACTAGAGCTGAACCCGCCATGATATTAAAAGTTGAGTTGTCATCAAATATATGCACACCTGTTTAGGGTGGGAAGGTCTGGAGGGCGGGCAAAATTCTTACTTTTGCTGTGGGGTCCCATGAGTTCTTTGTACACCCATGCCTATGGGGATGACAAATACATGTATTTACAATCCTTTTGGTATTTATGTTTTTTTTTTTAATTATTTTATTTAGAAAATTAGTTGGTTTTTTTACGTCTTTTTCCGGGTTATATAGAAGTGCTGCTGCGGGGGATTGAACTTACAAACCAGGATGGGCAAGCAGCAGGAAAAAAAAAGAAAACAAGGAGTCAAAGGAGACATGGACAGCGGAGCTGACGTGAATGGGAGACAGAACATGTGAAGAGGAGATTAGAATACAGTTTTTGTTGCAAAAATGACAGGAAAAGACTTTCCTGTTTTTTTTTTACAAAAAGAGACAAAAAATGTGAGTGTGAACTATTAATATGCGGGTCGGAGTTGCTGATTACAAGCAGCCCTTCCCAAATGCTGCTCTGCTGTATTTCATGTTATGGCCCTTTTACATGGCCCGATCATCAGACACTAGTGTTCATCCCAATGTCCCTTGGCCTGATTGGTGGGCCATGTAAAAGAGACACCAATCAGCATTCGAGGCTCGTGTGAATAGAGAGATGTATAGCCGCCGGCCAACAGGGGGCAAACAACTGTAATTATGATCAACTCTCCTCATAAGCCAGGGGTGTCTAACTTGTTTTCACCAAGGGCCACAAAAAATGCCATAATTGGGGGTGGGGGTTGTTTTTATGGTGGGCACATTACTGCACAACGAAATGATAACTTTATTCTGCGGGTCAGTACCAGATTTTTTTTTCTACTTTAAAAGCATAAAATATTTTTTTAAAATATATATACAAAATATGTTTTGTGGTTTTTATTTTCATTAGGAAGGTTTTTTTTAGAACTTTTTAGTATCTTTTATTTTTCTTAATAATAAAGCACTTTCTTTTTCCATTTATTTTTCTTTCTTTTAATGCCCATAGGGGGACTTGAACTTGCGTTCGTTTGATTGCTTATACCATACACTGAAATACTTCAGGATTGCAATATATGGTATATCTTCAGACATTTTATTAGGACTGGCCCATCTTAATAGGTAGATATACATGTCAGTCCTGGGGGCTTTCAGAAGGCTCACGGCTGCCACTGCTACCAAACGGTACCACCAGATCTCATTTGAGGGGTCATTCATTACCCCTGAACTCCAATCGAGACGTTTAAATGCCGGCTGTTGCTGGCAAGTGTCAGCTGTCAGACACAGCTTCCGATCCTGCTCCATACAAACCTCGATGCTAAAGGGCATATGTGTACATCCAAAAGCATTAAGGGGTTAATTAAAGATATCTAAGTAACTGTCTGCTGATGAAGGGCAAAAAAGCCAAAACAGTGCTGTCTACAGAGAGATGGCTCTTCTTTTTAGAGGAGTGTATGGTATTAGAAAGCTTTCTTACTTCTGGAAAAAAGCCAATTTGCATATTTTTTTCCCATGGAGCATTGCCAGAAACTTAAGTCTCCTCAATGAAAAGCAGTACCCCTCGGAGCTATACCTCCTGGCTGAAATCACGGGTCCATCGTGGGGATGCCACCGTTCGAGGGTCAGCCACCATGTTGTACTGTGTTCTATGGTATCTTTAGCGTTTTTCTTCTATGCCCACACAAAGTATATAGTATAATTAGTAAAGTATACAAGGCCTCTTCTTACCTGTATAACTCCATGACGCACCTGAGGAGAGAACATAAAAAACTATGATTACCATCATGTGGGAAACATCTTCACACATAACAGATTTTTCTGTGCCATCATATAAGATACCAGAGAAACCAAAATAAGGACCACAAAGAAGTTAAAAAGGACCATGTAACCCTTTCAGTAGGCCCTCTTGGGGTACACTAAACTGAGGGTGGGATCGAAGCCCAGATTTCTGCTCTTGAGGAATGGTGGTGCCCGATGAAAACAATGCCCATTGGTGTATAACGAGGTCAACTGGCCTATGTGATCCTTTTTGAATGCTCCTTAGGGGATATTGATCCGAGAATGGGTTCCAAAGCCCAGATTTCTACTCTTGAGGAATGCTGGTGCTGACTGAAACCAATCCATGTCCATTGATTATAAGGAAAACAAAAGGTTTGGTACCATCTTAGCCAGTAGAGCAAAATGTGATTGTTCCCAAACAACTCAATACAGACATCCCTATACCGAAAACCGATTGATCGGCCCACATACCTCAGATGGGACAGTTTCCATCCTAAACACATCAAAAAGTCCATTGTCTACAGCCAGGCCATCAGATACAACCTGATCTGCTCCAACCCAACAGACATAAGGAACATTTGTGCCATCTTAAAAGGACATTTATAAATCAGGGCTACCATCCCACCTCAATTGATGACCAAATCACCAGAGCCACCCGGATACCCAGGAATCACCAGAGCCACCAGGATACCCAGGAATCACCAGAGCCACCAGGATACCCAGGAATCAACAGAGCCACCAGGATACCCAGGAATCACCAGAGCCACCAGGATACCCAGGAATCACCAGAGCCACCAGGATACCCAGGAATCAACTACTCCAATACAAGGAGAAGGAAAGAAACAATCGTGTGCCTCTAGTAGTGACCTACAATCCACAGCTGGAGGTACTAAGGAAAACCGGAAGAAAACTCCACCATACCCTGCACAAGGATGACCGTCTGAAAACCATATTCCCTGACCCTCCGCTTCTGTGTTACAGGCAACCTCCTAACTTGAGGAACTTTATAATCAGGAGTGCATTACCCTCTGACACACAAAAAGGAACTTATCCCTGTAATGTAAGGAGCTGTAAGACCTGTTCACATGTACGGACCGCAGACAGGATACAGAACCCCAACACACAGCGGGACTATAAGATCCCAGGGACATTTACATGTTCCACGTCCAATGTTGTGTACCTGATCCTCTGCAGGGAATGTCCTGTTGGGGGTCTTTATGTCGGAGAAACAGGGCAAAGACTGAAAGCCGGGATGAGATCTCATCGCCACACGATTAAACACAGAAGAAGAGAATTACCTGTGGCCGAACACTTCTCTAACCATAGACATGACATAGGAGATATGAGAGTTTTGATATTGAAGGGTGGTTTCAAGTCACAAAACCACAGAAGAATTTGGGAATATAAATTGATAACAACCTTTGACACGCTGAATACGGGGTTAAATTATTCCCCAGGATTTATGCGTGAATGGGAAGTGTGAGACATTTATTATACAGATAAGACCGCTGGCCCGGTGAAAACCACCATCCACAGTAATTCAGGGACCATAAACTTATAATTAGAGTTGAGCGAACGTACTCTGTCGAGCTTGATGCTCGTTCAAGTATTAGCGTACTCGATGGGGCTCGTTACTCAAACGAGCATCAAATCGTGTTCAACCCCGCCCCAGCTTTTGGCTTCTCCCCGCTGTGACGTGCCTGTTTTGGCCCCTCCCCGCCGCGACACAGCACGCATCATTTGAAATTTTTTTGTCTGGCAGGAAGGGGGAGAGAGAGAGAGAAAAACACACGAACCAAAAAAAAAGCTCGGGACCTGGCGTCCCACATACAAAAATGCTCGAGTCTCCCATTGTAGTCAATGGGGTTCGTTACTCGAGTAGAGCTCTCGAATTTTACGAAAAGCTTGACTCGAAAAACGCAGACCTGAGCATTTAGGTGCTCGCTCATCTCTACTTATAATCCCTTATCAGTGTCTAGTTAAAAATGTTTGTGTACCTCTTGTAGCATTCCTGGCCTGACGACCCCCCCCCCCCCCAACAGTAATTCAGAAACCATAAAACTTTCACTCCGCTATCAGTGCCTAGACAAAAAAGGTTTGTTTTTAATTGCAGAATTCCTTTTAAGTGCGAACCAATCACATCCATGTCTGTGCCTTGTCATAAGTATGTATGTTATAAGTGTGTATAAATATTCATGCCTCTTCAGATCTATTCCATTTAAGCCTGACGAAGAGCCCGAGAGGTTCACAAGCTCGTTATAACATCATGTATTTTTGTTAGCCATTAAAAGGTATCATATCTACAAGATTACGTGGTTTCTCTTACTGGGAACAATCACATTTTGCCCATTGATTTTAATGGGTGCTGTATATTGCCACATTCTTGCAGAATAAACCACAGAGATCAACTCATCACAGACAAAGGGGTGGTCCTTTGGACACAACTCTGAGACTAAGGCAAAGACATGACAAAAAGTTGACATCTTTTGGAGGCCCATGGGCTAGGTCGCTACTACAAAATGCCCCCCTTTTCTAGTATAGTGCCCTGTCATCTCAAAGATCTCCACATATCGGATAACTTTGCCACGATGATGGGACAGTCAGTACATGATTCCAGACAGGGGTGGAGTAAGTCTGTCATAAACGCTGGGCTATATAAAGATTGTGGTCCCTACCGATCTGAAGATTTAAAATTATGTCACTACATACTGTAGATACGATAACAGAACTAAGATTACTACATAGATATGGTACCAGAAACAAGGTTACTGAATAGATATGATACAGAGATACCGTATCAGAACCAAGCTTAATGCACAAGTATGCTACCCAAACCTACTGCATAGATATGGCATCAGAATGGAAATGACTACAGATTCAGAACCAGAATCAGGCTAATTGCACATATACAATACTAGAATTGTGCTTACTACATAGATATGGTACCATAGCCAAGTGTACTGCATAGATATGGTACCAGAACCAAGCTTACACCAGAAATACAGTAACAGACGTAAGCATACTGGATAGATATGGTACCAGAATGCAGCGTACTACAGAGATTTGGTACCAGAATCAAGGTTACTGCATAGATATGGTACCAGAACTATGCTTACTACATAGATACAGTATCAGAACCAAGCTTACACAATACGTACAGTAGCAGAACTGAGATTACTATACGGATACGGTACCGGTTTCAGAACCAAGCTTACCATATACATATTCTTACCTGCAATGTTTCCATCCCTCTTAAACTCTTTCTCCTCCCCTACTGTCCTAAGTTAGAGGAGAAGCTGAAGCCGGAACTTTGGGCGGGTCTATTCATCATGTTTCATAATGATTGGTGTCCCATAAGAGGTCCCTATCAGCTGCTTCCTGAGCGACGCACAGTTGTGATAGCACCCCCTTCGCCTCCCCACTGCCATCACACTGTACTCCCCGTGTGCGTACACTTCTGGGAGAGGACTGATGAGAGATGGGACTGTGCAACGGTATTAACAGAGGAGGTTTGGGTGGCCACGGGCCCTCCTGGAGCCTTGAGTCAGGGCAGTCACCCACAATGGCCCTGTTATAATCCGCTATTGATTAGAGGCCTCCAAAAAATTCCAATATGTCTCAGATTGTCCTGTGCAGCCGTCCATGGGTGCCAATAGAAATTTTTTAGTAATTGCAGAAGAAAAAGCTTCCGCACTGGATGACCTCTCCGGGTCTGGTAAATAATCAGTCAGGTGATACATTAAATACAGTTCATCAGCTATTCTACACAAGAAGTCTGCCAAATAAGTCATTCATTTCCCGAAAAATTGCCCAACTGCCATCAGGATTACGAAACAGATGTGGTCATTGGGATATCTAGTCTCAGAATGCCATTTACATCGCCATACCTGTCTATGACATAGGTCAGGGAAGTCCAACCTTCTGACAGGCTCACATGCAGTTTGCAGCCATGGACCTGTGTCTGACACCAGGGGAGGGACCTACAGAGTGAGTCGGCCACAGTGAGGCCACCATCTCTCGTCCTCATGTTGATAATGAATAGGAGCGGTCAGGTAACGAGTGGACAGGAAGAGAACCACCGTCGCACACTGCCCGCCGGACCCACAGTGACTGAGTCAGACAGAAAACATACGTGGCGGCATAGGTGGTGTGATAAAACAGCAACATTCCTCTTTATTCCTCCATAATGCACACTGCAATTTTTAGACCCTTATGGGTCTTTCTCAAGCCTGGCTGTGACTTGAGAAAGACCCATAAGGGTCGAAACGTTGCTGTGTGCATTATGGAGGAACAAAGAGGAATGTTGCTGTTTTATCACACCACCTATGCCGCCACGTATGTCTTCTGTTAACCCGATTTGGAGCTTTGATTTGGGGTCCATGGTGGCTATGCACTGATATCGCCTCGCTATATACGGATGTGCTGTTGACATATCTTCTTCTTTGAGTGAGTCAGACAGTCGCAGAGCTACAAGTGCCGCCCAGTGCCTGGTCATCTTTATGAGCCTGGCTGTGAGCGGAAGCTGCCGCCTGCGCGGACGCCCTCCCCTTTGGACCACATTTGGGCTGTGGCTTGGACACCCCTGGCACAGTGCATGGTAAAAGGGTTCAAAAGGGGTCATCAAAGGCCCAGAACACAGGAGATGAGTGTCCGCAGCAAGGACTTTCTCTCCAGTACTAATGATTTACTGACTACTCCGCGGTGCGTAGAGAATACTTTACTCAGTAATCAGCGTAAAACAACAGCTGGTATTGTTTCCCCTCCTCCTCCGTCCCTGAAGTGCCACTTTCACAGCTAACGAGCTCTAATTACTGTACAAAGGATAACCGGGGACCTTAATGACCAACCCAGATGTAATATATGTGAGGGAGGCCGCCATGGCAGAAAATGTACCGCTCTTGTGTTCTACGGAGAGGAAACACCAAGACTTGTGATCCGCTACAGGTTGGGGATGATATAGCCAGATCACGTATGATTGGATTAGATACAGCAGATAGTATCACAAATGATTATCGGCTTAGATACATCAGCTCAGCAGACAGTATCAGAGGCCGGATTCACGTGAGCGTATGTGTATTTGCGCATCGGAGGTTGCGTTTTTGCGCGCACTATCTTGCATATTTGCACACACAAAAGATCCCGCAGCTGCGGTCCCGTACACTGAAACGGCTAATTAGCCTAATTAGTTTCATATGTTCTATTTCACAGCACAAATGCGCAGAAAAATAGAACATGCTGCATATTTTTCTGCGTGACGCGCAATATAAGTGCATGTGAACGAACCGATTGAAATAAATGGGTTCTATTTACTGCATATTGCGCGCACAAATACGCCCCTGTGAATCTGGCCTTAGATACATAAACTCAACAGACCGTATCACACTATAGGATTACGTACAGATAATAAGCTTAGATACACAGGCTCAGCAGACAGAAGTACACGATAGGCTTAGATACAGCTCACAGCAGATAGTATCACACATAGAATAGGCTTAGATACACTAGCTCAGCAGACAGTATCACAAGTAATATGCTTAGATACATCAGCTCAGCAGACAGTATCACAAGTAATATGCTTAGATACACCAGCTCAGCAGACAGTATCACAAGTAATATGCTTAGATACACCAGCTCAGCAGACAGTATCACAAGTCATATGCTTAGATACACCAGCTCAGCAGACAGTATCACAAGTCATATGCTTAGATACACCAGCTCAGCAGACAGTATCACAAGTAATATGCTTAGATACACCAGCTCAGCAGACAGTATCACAAGTAATATGCTTAGATACATCAGCTCAGCAGACAGTATCACAAGTAATATGCTTAGATACACCAGCTCAGCAGACAGTATCACCAGTAATATGCTTAGATACACCAGCTCAGCAGACAGTATCACAAGTCATATGCTTAGATACACCAGCTCAGCAGACAGTATCACAAGTAATATGCTTAGATACACCAGCTCAGCAGACAGTATCACAAGTAATATGCTTAGATACACCAGCTCAGCAGACAGTATCACACATAGAATAGGCTTAGATAGACTGACTCAGCAGATAGTATCGCACATGATAGGCTTAGATACATCAGCTCAGCAGACAGTATCACAAGTAATATGCTTAGATACACCAGCTCAGCGGCTCAATCACACACGTGTATTTTCTATGCACATAACATGCACTATGCAGCATATACGCATGTAATATATGTATTCACTACAAATTCTACGCACTTCTAGGCTATAATGGGCGTACCATCATGGGCGTACTATAATGGGCGTACTATAATGGGCGTACTAAGCGCCAAAATAGCTCCATGATGCGTTTTTTTCACGCACATAAAAAACGTAGACCTGACTGATCCAATTTAAATTAATGGGGGGGTTTAGCACTGTGTATTCCATGCATTAGCAAATATGCACATAATACGCCCCTTATACACCGTGTCCGCTCAGAGTATCACACAGTCGGCTTAGATACAACAACCGGACAGGTAGTATCACTCATGAGCTGAGTTTGCCAGCATGTATTATGTATCACTGACTGTATGAAGGACTACGGCTATACCCGGTTATCTTACAGCACAGCTCTGCTACATCTGCGCACAGGAGCCAGAACGTCTTACACCCCTGATCTCCTAAACCTCGGGGGGCGCAGCACTCAGGGGGACGCTGTCCTCACACAGGAAAGAGCCACTTATTGGAGATTTCCAGCAGTGCCCCCCGTCTTCTCCCCCCTGTGCCCCCCTGGCACACCGCGCACTTTCCCACACAAAACAAAGCGGTGGCATGATTATGAAGAGACCACTTGGCCGGGCACCAGGAGCGCCGACTATGGCAGCCCCCTCCTCGCCCCCTAGAGCCCCCCAGGGAGATTGCAGCAGCTAAGTCTGTTAAAATGAGAAGGATCAATGGGCCCCGTTTATCAAAAGTGGCGAAAAGACGCGCCGGCATTGTTGCCACAGCGGGAAGCCCGCAGCAGATCTGCAGCATTAGGGATTTCAGCATCTACAGCACCCCGGCAGCCACTAGTGAGCGCTGCGCCAGTGGTCAGGTGATGCCACTAACACATCACTTGACTTGCAGCGTGGCAACCACTAGTGGCTGCCAGGGTGCGCTGCCAGTGCTGCACTCTTGGTGCTGGCAGCACAACATATTGCGACGCAGCACAGATTTTGTAGCGGCAATCACTTAAATGGGACCGAGCTGCTTTCAGGTCACATGACCAATGCACGCAGCGCTCACCCTACAGGGGTACCGAGCGACCGACCCCCACAAATCACTAATTGATGACCAATCCTGAGCATGGTTCATCACTAGTTTAGTCCTGGAAGACTCTTTTACTACATTCTATTGCTCTCTGTTATCAACCACTTCCGACTGTAATGGGATTAATAGAAGCAGTTCTTACAACCCACCAAGTTTGGGTTTGGGGTACGCTCACACATGACAGACTTTGATGCAGATCCGCACCAAAATCTGCATCAATCGATGCGGATCCACAGCAGATTTCCCCCTTTCAATGGAAGAGGCGAAGTTTGGTGCAGATTTTGGTATGAAAACGCAGCAATTTGGCACCCGTAGTTTCCCTTTAACACGTGGTATTCCCTTTAAAGGCGCGCTCAGCAGTCGCATCACTGAGAAAGCCATTTAGCTTTGTTTGGCGCGGTGCTCCAATATATAGTTAATGCGCCATTTCTGCAGATGTAAGAAGGTCGCTTTCTATTATTACAGCCCTGATGAACCCCTTTAAGATTTAAAGGGACACACAGAAGATTCCGCGTTTAATCCGCCCCTCCCTCAGTTATGGAAGTTTAATCTCCATGACTGCAGAATGTTAATTAATAAGACTCCTGGAAGATTAGACGTTGTGGACCGCGACGAACACGAGGGGCTCGTAATAACCCGGACGCCCACATTATAAATACCGTACATAACGCGTCCATATACGCTAATTACGTAAAATGCACCGGCCGCAGTCTGTAAGAAATGTCCTCGTCATGTCTTAGCTGGAAAAGCTGGGTGTCCAACGATACACTGTAACCCATCTTTCCCAGACTCCTGAGCGGAGTATCGTCTTGTTATGGGGGATGCAGTGTGGAAACGCTATACGAGAACCGCGTGGGAGCAGCAGGCGCCGTATTAGTCACCAATCACGTAATCAGACGGAACTAAGAAACAATTTCTAACCTGATTCTTCTTTTCTCCCAAAGACAAGACGACTTTCCCTTCAGCGGGTCAGCGGGTCACAAGTGCGGCGACGGAAACTGTGCGCCACTTTAATAAAAGTGGCGATGAATGGATATAGCGGAGCTGGATTTGACATTGAAGTGCACCTAGATGCGATCCCATCGGAAAGCACAGGTGATATAGCGGCATATAGCGCCCCCTGACAAACTCAGCTCTGCTACACCCCCACTTGCCGGCCTTCGCTGCGTTTGAAGGAGAAATGGTCTTGAAGGGCAGAGACAATATGATATTGGCGCGCTATCGGTGCATACCTGCTACTGCTGACTGGGCGATCCTTAGGAGGAGTATATAGCGTGCCAGCATCCCATAGGTGCTGCGGACGGACATAGTGGCGGAGGCTCTCAGGGATCAGGCTGCTGCTCTGCTGCTGACTGTCACAATGCACTGAGTTTTCTGGTCCAGCAGCTTGCAAACTCCAACCTCAATGAATCTGGCAGCGTCCTTTCAGCACCACACGGCTCTTTTTAAGGTGGTCCTAAATGGGCAGAGTCTGAGGGACAGGGCTGGGGGCCAATCAGCTCAGGGAGCCCCGTACTCCGTGTGTGCCCCCGCTTGTGACAATGTAAGACACGCACTACACCACACACACCCCACACGGGCTGGTAACACGTCTCAAGGCACGGCTCCACCTAAAATCCCAGTGATTGAAAGCCTTAAAGGGGTTTACCCATTATAAACATTCTGATCGCCGGGACCCCAATGACCTTGAGATGTGTGTACCCCGGATGCCACATGTGAATGGACGCACATGTATGACACCATTCCATATTCACTTGTACTGGACAGAGCGCATCCATCTCTGTCCATGATATAGAAATGAATGAAGCCATGGTCACGCATGCACACCGCCACGGAGCATTCGAGGTGCGCTAATCTCTGAACTGCTGGGGGTTCAGCAGTCGTGCCCCCAGCGATCAGGCATTAAACACCTTTCCTGTGGTTAAAAGATAAATGCCTTTAAAGAGGTTGTCCGGTTATAAAGTAGTCATGGCCTGTCATCAGTAGTAAAGTGGCAGAGGTCTGTTGCCCGGGCATCTTGCTGATCAGCTATTAGCCTGATTTGTGCAGGAAGCAGACAGCTCTGTTCTTTCTGTAGTGGCCAGGCTTGGTATTGCAGGTCAAGTTCCCATTGAAATGAATGGGAACTTTGCCTGCAATACTGAGCCTGGCCACTACAGTAAGAACGAAGCTGTCTGCTTCTTGCTGAAATCAGCTCAGTGCACAGGCACGCTAAACTGTTTAACGGCTGATCTATAGGGTGTCCTAGGCAACAGACCTCCGCCACTATACTACTGATGACCTATCCTGAGGTTAACCCCTTCAACCCTTTCATGCTATAGTATGCAAATATAATGTCCTATGGGTGCGGGATTAATATGGCACAGGCTTGAAAGCCGAACCCGCTCCATACACAACCGGGCCACAACAGTCACGATCACAATTCACAATGATCACAGATGTTAACCCTTTAAATGCCACTGTCAATTCTGACAGAAGAATTTCAATGGCCCATTTTTCAGCACATTATATGGTACATTAACCCTTTCCAATCCCCTGTCTGACATCTGAAGACATTCTGATAGAAGCCTGTGCAGCTCCAATGTCAAAAGACGTCCGGCAGAGTATTCTTCCTGTTTATTACTGGCCGCTCTGTTGTCAGGGGCCTCTCCAGCATGTCCCATACCCAGGGGCGTAACTATAGAGGATGCAGGCGATGCGGTTGCACCCGGACTCAGGGGCCTTAGGGGGCCCATAAGGCCTCTCTTCTCCATATAGGGAGCACAGTACTATGAATAAAGCATTATAGTTGGGGGCCCTGTTACAGGTTTTGCACTGGGGCCCAGGAGCTTCAAGTTACGCCTCTGCCCATACCGCAGTACTGGCTCTAGCCAGCAGATGGCGCCATTGTATAATGACGGAAAGAGAAAACCCCCTAGGAAACTCTGAATCCAAAATTGGATTGCAAAGGGTTAAGGCTGTTTTTACACGGTTGGGAAAATCTTTTGAATGAGGTCATACACATGGCCCATTTTTTTCCCGCATCACACCACGACACGTCCCACCTTTAGGCTGTTAGCCGCAGGTGGGGATCGTGGAGTTTCTCCCATTGTTTCCAATAGGGAAACCTCGCATCACACCGCGTGCACCCAGCACACAGCACGATGCTGCCACCGGCCCCATTGAGAGCAATGAGAGACATAATGCAAGGGCACGCTGTTAGGCACGGTGGAGAATCGCTACCTCCCCGAAGTGATGGGGGGCAGTTTTTATATTTAAAAAATGGATAAATGAATGATTTATGATTTTTTTTAAAGTGGGGAGAGAAAACCAAAAATGAAAAAAGTACATGGCCAAGTGCAACTCCCCAGAGGTATGACCCTTGACTACTGTGCAGAGCTGGGAGGGATAAGTGTTGGCTTGTCACAGCGGCGCTTACCAGGCTATGGTCCCAGAGGGATGATATGTAGCTAAGGCCAGAGCAGGATCGCAGGCCAGCTTCGACACCCCTAGGATAGGAAGTGCCAATGAATGTTTTGATGGGGGTAGTAGTACTTATCACTCGTGACGCCAGTGTTCCCACACACCGGTCTGTTATGCAACGGAGAAAAGAACATAGAGACTTGTGTATAGTACCTCGGATCCCGGGAACGGTTGACCCCCGCTGGCCCGGTATAACTTTACTTAAAGATTTAACTTTACAAAACAAGTATTCAAAGTAAGGCAGGCACAATTCACTTTCAACGCCAGCAGGCTTGAGCAGAGAGGTCAAGGAGGATACACAGGATGAATAAGGTCCTACAGTCCACGTTATTTGCACGGCACCGCTCCTAGACTGGGAGCACTGCAGAGGAGAAAGGGTGTAGGGGTCACTCAGCAGACTTACTGGCAGATAATTATTGACAGAAAGGCTTAAACAAATATCACCCCACATGGCAGACGTGTGGGTGTGTCAGTAGCGTACCTCTGTGCGGTGATCCAGACCTTGGACGGCCACTCAGGAAACCTGACATGTGAACTGGTACCTGCACGATGGGTTCCTCTATACAGAACTAATTTGGATTGCTCTCTCTCTCTGATGGTGGGACTCACTCCATTCACATCCAGACTTCACTCGCTACGGGATATCTCTCCTCTACCTCCATCTTCACCTACATGGAAGCTGAAGGTGCTTCCATGCGCCTCTGTGTTAGCACTCTGTAGCAGGCAAGATGGAGGCCCTTTCCCTTTCTCAAACACTCCTATTTATCCCCTCACTCACACCAAATGACATGACAGACAGTTACATTTACACGTAGGCAATGATTTTTACTGTTAACCTCTCAAGCGCCGCAGCTGTGCAACACACACACACACACACACAATGGATATGACAGGACAAGCTTTGCACAGTGCATCTACATAAGACAAAACATGTATGACATTTATGGAGGGGACCAAAATGGTCTTCTGGGCCACTACAGTTTACCCCCTACTTAAGAATAAGCCACCCCTGGCTTCTCCAAAACAGAGTGCATACATTGGGAGTCGGGCCATCTTGAGTGTCTAACTTTCACCCCCTTTAAGAACACACTGCACAGTCACGGAGTGTGCAAGGTGAATCCCTTAAACACATCTCCTACCCCTGGTCACCTATATATAAGGATATACCCACCCTCAATGTACTCTGACTAAAGGAAGTGTCATTCCTATGTGTGGCTTCTATTTATGACAGGCTGTAAAGGACTGTGATTGCAAGTACATTACAGAAAAATCTACTAGGCTGGACAGAATCCAAGAGCACTAGTATTGTTATGGAGCTTCATTCATAACACTTTGCTTCAAAGGCTAGTGATGTAAGATCAGTGGAATGACCATCACTGTTACCACACACAAAAATATGAAAAGGCGACTGGTAGGAAAAAGAGCAAAAATATTATCGGACCAGTCAGTGACCTAAGTCAATACCGCTGTCAGTGATTTGTATGAGATGAATGAAAGGCCCCGCCCACTGAGACAGACTGAACGGGCTGCTGAACACGGAAGACCGGACTAAGGGGTACACAAGAGACCTCCAGCCATACACATATAACTAGCATACCGTACACACAGTCTCAGGTATACGGTGACTGTACTAAACCAGCATGAATTAGCATGAATTGATTATATATGACTAAACATTAATTATGCATGAGAATAGTGAATGACTTTACGCATGAAGATTACTGTAGCATACGCCTTTACTTCACTTCCTCCATGTCACACTTGAACATTCTTAAAGGCTGCATAACTTTTCAACATGAAAAATACTTTGCAAGAAAAACATTACTTTGCCGTCTTTTGTGCATAACTGAGAAAACAAGAAAAATGACGGACTGTCTCTTACATAGAGAGCTCCCAGGAAAGTGGAAGTTATTCTGTATTCTTCCTATTTCTGCCCACCGCTGCTCCCTGCTTTCTACATCGGCCGCAGCTGCTGCAGCACCGTCACCTACCAGCGACTCCTCATCATACTCCATCCTTGCAGAGCTGGTAGAAGGAGAAGTAGATGCAGTGTCCATGCTGAGCACAGGGGGCACAACGGGTCTCCTCAGCGGTGTCTGTGGGAGTAAACGGACCGAGGTCTATCGCTCTCCCATGAAATGGAAGCTGAAGTTAGCGTCCCCACAAGTGAACACAAATGAACGCAGTGATTCTGGGATATATTCCCGGACGACTCAATTTCCCCGGTGAATCAGGATCCAAACCGGGTGTCCTGCCTGGGCTGTCACTCCATTTTTCCTGAAGAAGTATTGGGTTTGCGGAGGCCTTGCAGATCCCTCCATGTCCTCAGGCATTGGGAAGGTGGGGGGCCTAGTGATCTGTGGATCCTCCTCCCAGTACATTAGCAGTCTCCGAGGAACCGGCTCCACAGCAGCCACAGGAACTCGGGCAGCCTCTGGGTTCTATCAGTGGGATTCATTTTGCAGATCGCCTGGCCAAAAATGCTCTGAGCACAAGAGTCTGTAGCCGCAGTTAACTCCTCCAACATTGGGCACCAGCAAGTCCATTAAGTAGGGGTAGTTCCCCCCCCTCCCTACTTTGCACCAAGCCAGGGCATTGTCTTTTTGGCACCAAGCAGATTTGGCGGGAGTTACTTGGTGGGAGTGAGCCATAGAGGAGAGCATTATTATGAAATAGGTAACATCTTGGGTGGGTTCTGCAACACCCAAGAGGGATGACCCCGGGCATTTGACTACTGCGCAGAGCTGGCAGGGATAAGTGTTGGCTTGTCACAGAGGCACTTACCAGGCACTGGTCCCTGAGGGATGACACGTAGCCAAGACCAGAGCAGAATCGCAGGCCAGCTTTGTCACCCCTAGGATAAGAAATGCTAATAAATGTATTGATGGGGTAGTAGTACTTATCACTCATGAAGCACCATTCCCACACACCAGTATGCTACGCGAAGGAGAAAAGAGTGGTTGGGGCCCGATATAACTTTACTTAAAGATTTAACTTTACAAAACAGGTATTCAAAGTAAGGCAGGTACAATTCACTTTCAACACCAGCAGGCTAAAGCTCAGAGGTAAGGAGGATACAGAGGATGAACACGGTCCTACAGTCCACATTATCTGTACGATACGGCTCCTGGATTGGGAGGATTCCAGAGGAGAAAGGGGGTAGGGTCACTTCACAGACACTCTGGCAGACAATTAAAAAACAGAATGGCTTAAACAAATATCATCCCTCACAGCAGGCGCGTGGGAGTGTCAGTAGTGTACCTCTGTGCGGTGATCCGGACCTTGGACGGCCACTCAGGAAAAAACTGACGCATGAACTGGTACCTGTACGATGGGTTCCTCTATACAGAACTAGTTTGGATTGCTCTCTCTCTCTCTCTCTCTGATCGTGGGACTCACTTCATTCACATCCAGACTTCGCTCGCTACGGGATATCGCTCCTTTTCCTCTATCCTCACCTACATGGAAGCTGAAGGTGCTTCCATGTGGCTCTGTGTTAGCCTTCACGCAGCAGGCAAGATGGAAGCCCTTTCTCATTCTCAAACACTCCTATTTATCCCCTCACTCATACCACATGACAGGACAAACTGATACATTTGCATGCATTACTGTTAACCTCTCAAGCGCCGCAGCTGTGCAACACCTACACTGGATATGACAGGACAAGTTTTGCACAGTGCATCTACATAGGACAAACATGAATGACATTTATGGAGGGGACCAGGATGCTGTTCTGTGCCACTACACAAGTCCTTAAGAGGTTAATAGGAATACCCTTTTAAGTAGGTTTTCATTCGGCTTTCCCAGACTCCTAAATGGCAAATCTCCCTAGTAGTATTGATGCATTTCTATATACCAGATTCTGGGAAAGCTGAATGATAACCAGCGTAGGAGCAGAAATACCCACCATATGAGTTGTCTCATTTCTTTCCCCAACCCTTGGCATATCTGACATTGTTCTTGAGCCATACTTCTTTAACCAAATTTAGTTTATTCAGATGTTTCTTAGTCATCTTGGGGCGGGAAGGGGTTAATGAGACATATGTCTCCTGACTCTTAGAGCCACATAAATAGGTTAGATATGTCATTCAGAAGTCTTGGAAAGCTGGATGATGACTATGTGGCTGGATGTTGGATGATGACTACTATGGTGGCCAATACACAAACATCATGTCCCGTACTCCTTAATCAAGTGATTACTGCATAACTAGGTAGATTTACCATTCAGGAGTCTGAGAAAGCTGGATGATGAAGACCATATGGAAGGGTTTCCAAACAGGCATAAAATGCCCTTAAAACCCTAAAGTAAGTTTTGTTAGTTATTGGTATCTTGTCTGCTGTGTTTGTCCACTTGGGCGCTGCACACAAATTTTAATGATGGCAATCATGTATCTAAGGGCCCTTTTTATACCACTTGATTCCTGCCTATTGCGAGAAGCGCCAATTGATCAAGCATGCCCATCGGCATTTGTTTACTGCAGTTCACACACGGCAAAGAATTCAAGACAAGTGCATGAAAGTTGGTCTCATACCGTTGTTCGGCACCATGCAGAACACGTTCGTTGGCAGCGCATCCCCTGGTGTCGACAAGCGAGCATTCTTATGTCCATACAAAAGGCAGAATACGCTGACAAATCAGCATGTTGTCATTAGCTGATCATGTGCAACTGATGATCAGGGAGCCAAATGTTCAGGCGAATGTTTGTGCCCGATCACTGACCCGTGTAAAAGAGCCGTAGGTTAAGAGGCTACTGTGCCTTTAACCCTTTGCAATCCAATTTTGAATTCAGGGTTTCCTAGGGGGCTTTCTCTTTCTGCCGTTATACAATGGCGCCATCTGCTGGCTAGAGCCAGTACTGCGGTATGTGACATGCTGGAGACGCCCCCGACAACAGAGCGGCCAGTAATATACAGTAAGAATACCCTGCCGGACGTCTTCGATCAGAATGTCTTGAGACGTCAGACAGTGGATTGGGGAAGGGGTAAGAGCAACAGCATCATTTTATGTTATTGGGAGCTGTAGTTGAGAGGTCTCCCAACCAGCAGCTTATTCTTGGTAACACTGACAGCGGCGCAGGAGGAATGGAATATGCCGGCCCACTACTGCAGTGAAGAAGGGAGCGTGCCGATCCGCCGGGACTGTCAGCGGGGGACCAGTCGCAGCTGCGGAGCAGGCAGGGAAGATGCCAGGCTGCCACTGCAGTGAAGAAGGGAGCGCGCCAGGGACACTGAAAAGGCAAAGAGTGAAGACCTTCAGGGAAAGGTGAGGGAGTATGCCGCCAGGGACATGTCTCACCTGCCAGGGCCATTGGTCCGTCCTGCTGTATCTGGTCTTCCAGTCCGAAGCTAGGGGCGCTAACGTGGTGAGCGGTTGCTGGCTCTGCGTGCCGCCTCTGGCACGCGTGCCATTGGTTCGCCACCACTGCACTAGAGCATCTGCTAAGAGTCCCTCTGAAGCCTTCTCGGCGGCCGCATAGAAAATATTATAGCATGACACCAGGTCCTCAAATCCAACACTTCCGCGTGCTTGCCATAAGAGATCAGGTTTTTTTTCTCGAAAATTGCTTAATCCGTAAAAATAGAACTAGAAACCAACATCAGAGAAGTCAGAGAAAACGAACAGAGATAAGTAAAAACAGGAAAGAGATAGAGAAGAACTACCAGGAGAGGGAGAGCCACCCGGGGAAAGAGATAGAGAAGAACTACCAGGAGAGGGAGAGCCACCCGGGGAAGGAGATAGAGAAGAACTACCAGGAGAGGGAGAGCCACCCGGGGAAGGTGGAGAGAGAAACCTCCCGGGTACTTCCTGCCTGTAACTGCCCTGCTATCTGCTCCGCCTCATCTCCGTCCTGGCTCCGTCTCAATGCCCCTCTTGGTGCCCACCCTCCTACCATCCCACCACAACCTGAAACTCAGGCGAGTCGCAGTACGCGTTCCACAGCACCCAGGCATGCCCACTCAAACATGAACCCTCAGAACCTTCATAGTTATATCCTTTATGTTTGTGTATTGGTCAGTGAATTGGACACTAGTTATATACTTTATGTTTGTGTACTGGGTGCCTATTATATCCTTTATATTACTGTACTGGTCGGAGTATTGGGTGCTAGTTATACCCTTTATGTTAATGTATTGGGCACCTAATATATATCCCTTAGGTTTCTGTATTGCACAGTGTATTGGGCACTAGTTATACTCTTTATGTTTCTGTATTGGTCAGTGTATTGGGCGCTAGTTATACCCTTTATGTTTCTGTATTGGGCAGTGTATTGGGCGCTAGTTATACTCTTTATGTTTCTGTATTGCACAGTGTATTGGGCGCTAGTTATACCCTTTAGGTTTCTGTATTGCACAGTGTATTGGGCGCTAGTTATACCCTTTATGTTTCTGTATTGGGCAGTGTATTGGGCGCTAGTTATACCCTTTATGTTTCTGTATTGGGCAGTGTATTGGGCGCTAGTTATATCCTTTAGGTTTCTGTATTGGGCGCCTATTATATGCTTTAGGTTTCTGCATTGATCAGTGTATTGGACGCTAGTTATACGCTTTATGTTTCTGTATTGCACAGTGTATTGGGCACTAGTTATACTCTTTATGTTTCTGTATTGGTCAGTGTATTGGGCACTAGTTATACCCTTTATGTTTCTGTATTGGGCAGTGTATTGGGCACTAGTTATACCCTTTAGGTTTCTGTATTGGTCAGTGTATTGGGCACTAGTTATACCCTTTAGGTTTCTGTATTGGTCAGTGTATTGGGCGCTAGTTATACCCTTTAGGTTTCTGTATTGCACAGTGTATTGGGCACTAGTTATACTCTTTATGTTTCTGTATTGCACAGTGTATTGGGCACTAGTTATACTCTTTATGTTTCTGTATTGCACAGTGTATTGGGCACTAGTTATACCCTTTATGTTTCTGTATTGGTCAGTGTATTGGGCACTAGTTATACTCTTTATGTTTCTGTATTGGGCAGTGTATTGAGCGCTAGTTATACCCTTTATGTTTCTGTATTGCACAGTGTATTGGGCGCTAGTTATACCCTTTATGTTTCTGTATTGGTCAGTGTATTGGGTGCTAGTTATACCCTTTATGTTTCTGTATTGCACAGTGTATTGGGCGCTAGTTATACCCTTTATGTTTCTGTATTGGTCAGTCTACTGAACGCTAGTTATACCTTTTATGTTTCTGTATTGCACAGTGTATTGGGCGCTGGTTATATCCTTTATGTTTCTATATTGGGCACCTATTATATCCTTTACGTTACTGTATTGGTCAGTGTACTGAACGCTAGTTATACCCTTTATGTTTCTGAACAGGTCAGTGTATTGGGCGCTAGTTATATCCTTTATGTTAATGTATTGGGCACCTAATATATACCCCTTATGTTTCTGTATTGCACAGTGTATTGGGCACTAGTTATACTCTTTATGTTTCTCTATTGGGTGCCTATTATATGCTTTAGGTTTCTGTATTGGTCAGTGTATTGGACGCTAGTTACAGTGAAGGAAATAAGTATTTGATCCCTTGCTGATTCTGTAAGTTCGCCCACTCTCAAGGACATGAACAGTCTATAATTTTTAGGGAAGGTTAATTTTAACAGTGAGAGACAGAATATCCAAAATAACCCCCAGAAAATCACATTATATATATTTTTTTTGCATTTTGCACAGAGAAATAAGTATTTGATCCCTCTGGCAAACAAGACTTAATACTTGGTGGCAAAACCCTTGTTGCCGCACAGCAGTCAGACGTTTTTTGTAGTTGATGATGAGGTTAGCGCACATGTCAGATGGAATTCTGCCCCACTCCTCTTTTGCAGATCATCTCTAAATCTTTAAGATTTGGAGGCTGTTGCTTGGCCACTCTGATCTTCAGCTCCCTCCATAGGTTTTCTATGGGATTAAGGTGTGGAGACTGGCTAGGCCACTCTATGACCTTCATGTGCTTCTTTTTGAGCCACTCCTTTGTTGCCTTGCCGGTATATTTTGGGTCATTGTCGTGCTGGAAGACCCAGCCATGACCCATGTTTAATGTCATGGTGGAGGGAAGGAGGTTGTCCCTCAGGATTTTACGGTACATGGCTCCATCCATCCTCCCATTGATGCGGTGAAGTAGTCCTGTGCCCTTAGCAGAGAAACACCCCCAAAACGTAATGTTTCCACCTCCATGCTGGACAGTGGGGACGGTGTTCTTTGGGTCATAGGCAGCATTTCATTTCCTCCAAACACGGCGAGTTGAGTTAATGCCAAGGAGCTCAATTTTCGTTTCATCTGCCCACAGCACCTTCTCCCAATCCCTCTCAGAATCATCCAACCATCAGACCTGCACATGGGCCTTCTTCAGCAGGGGGACCTTGTGGGCACTGCAGGGTTTTAATCCATTACGGCGTAATGTGTTACCAATGGTTTTCTTGGTGACTGTGGTCCCAGCTGCCTTGAGATCATTAACAAGTTCCCCCCGTGTAGTTTTAGGGCTCTTTCACAAGAGCGCATAAACGGCACGTATTTACGGCGGCATATATTCGTTTCTACGGCGGCGACATATAAACGGACGAACGGGCATTTTCACACGCTTGATTGCTGCTGGTTTACACTTTCTCGCCCATGCACACGGAGAGTGACGTACGAGCGAAACACGGCGAAGTGTAAGGGAAAAGCAGCGGGGAAAGGGTTATCTGTAATGGCTCCGCCCTCATAGTGCAGCTGATCAAAGTGCGTACGCGCTCAATTTTCTTTCTATTCCCTTGGCATTTTGTGCTGGTTCGGGTTCTTTAGCTCGGAACTCTGTATTTGCGCGCCAACTATGGATAACGATAGTGAAGACATTGTCCTGACGTAGCTTTTGCATCGCCGTTTCTGTGCTGCCCGCAGAAGGCGGCAGCAGAGGGCCGAGAGGCTCGCAATTCATGCCGTAGAGGCAAATACTACTGCGAGTGGGAGGAGCAGAGGGCGCCGTTTTTGGGTACAGCCACTTCTTCAGGAGCGACGATCTGCAGCTCATTTTCAAGTGCTCTATGGGGGATTACCCTGAACAGTTCGCATTTTGTATTCTGACACTGATGCAATTTGACACTATTTTAGCGGAAGTTCGACCTGCACTTGCGCGAATAGACACGAACATTGTGTAACAGTAACAGAAAGGCTCTTGCTAACCTTGCGGTAAGTGACTAAGGACACATTTGCTGGAGATATTTGTGTGCAGGATGCGTTACTGTAGTTAAAACCCTCAAGATAGTTTATTTGGTGGACTCCGCTGTGATATTCCGCTGGCAGAGTCTGTCAAGGCCATGGGCATGAGGCCTTTCATAGCACGTGTTCACCACTCCGGTAGGAGAAGCTGATGTTGTTGGAAATATCTATGCTCGTTTCTTGCTTGCCACCAGATATTGGAAAAGTAGACATAAGCATGTGGTTTAAAGTTGCGTGACGATGAATGCATGCGTGTCTGATCACAAGTTGCGTGCTGATGTGTTCCCAGGGAAATTCCAGAGTTTCCAGAGACATGCAATTGTCTATGAGAGCGCCTCGTACCCAGAGTAATGGCAGTCCCCACACATGTTGGTTGGCAGGAAATTGCACAGGGACTTTGGCAGACTGCACAGTTTCCAAACTGCATTGGGGCCCTGGATGGAAAGCACATACGTGTTCGAAAGCCACCACACTCAGGTTCCCGATACTTTAACTGTAGGCATTTTTTCTCAATGGTCCTTCTGGCCGTGGCAGATAGCAACTACTGCTTCCATATAGTCGGTATTGGGACCTATGGTATCGCTGCTTCAGTGCTTCCAGAATGAGTAGGAGACTTTTGGCCGACCAGCTTGCTCTTCCAGCACCACGTGCACTCCCTGGGTCCACAGGCCAACCTGTCCCTTATGTTTTTGTGGCAGATTTGGGTTTTGGCCTGACTAATCATGTCATGCGTCCCTTTGCTCGCAGGGACATAGATGCCAGAAGTCACATTTTTAATTCACTCACACGTGCCCGGCGCTATGTGGAATGCGCCTTTGGTATCCATGCAAATAGGTGGCTCGTTTTCCACTGTGCTATGCAGTTGGCGCCGGAAAACGCGTGCGCAGTTATTAAAGCCTGCGTGATGTTGCATAATTTTTGCCATCAGAATAACCCTGTTTGGAATGCAGCTGACGCTCATCCTACAACTCTTGAAGGTGAAGTTCAGGATCAGTCGAGGCTGAATGGTAGACCAGCTGAAACTGCTATGAGAGTGTGTGAGCAGTTTGCAGATTTTTTAATGAGCCAGCATGGACACGTTCCCTGGCAGTTGGACCATGCGCAGGTAAGCAGGTGAGCTGGTTGCTCCAGAAAAGTTTTTTTTTTTAGGCCTACTACGCCTCTTCTGAGTTAGATAGCTGTAATTGTGACTTTTTTTTCTTTAATTATGGAATCGCAAGAAAATGAGGCCCCTTGACGTGGGTTGTGAGCTTACGCTAAAAGAAGTCACACAGGGGCCTTTTGCAAGCAAACATCTATTTGCCCTCAGAAGACTGTAAAGTACTTTCTGGCCATTTTAGTCACAAAGACCTCGTCCAACTGCTTTTAGTGCTTCCCCAAGCATTTGATTCTCTTGAACAAATGTTTGGCAATGCGAAGCATGCAATTTTTTACCAAAGTGGAAGGCACAAAATTAGGTTGCGCCAAAAACAAAAAAAGCATGCGTAGCAAACTTGCAGCAGCGGCAAGCAATACCCATGGCATAAGCAGCACAGTCCGTCTACCTTATAGCCACTAAGGACTTTATAGCCGGGCAGTAAAAGTTGCAGTGCTTAAAGACTGCAGTGACTAGTCTGTTCTCTGCTAAGGCCTTCCTGCTCAGCATTCCAAGGCTTCACGCAAGGGCCCCTTGTGCGGGACCCATGGGAAGTGTGTTCTCACAAGCTCAGCGCTTTGACATATGACGTGGCAACCACTGTTCCACCAATGTTGTTTTGATAGCGGCATTTTGACCCAAGCACATTCTAGTGTAAAAGTGCACCTGGGATCCATCTCCCCACGAGTCCTCTCCAACTGTGTTTCACAGTAAATGCCTTTGGTGGAATCTTTGGGAAAAAAAGAGTTTCAGCTGCCCTGATGGATGTGATCCATTAGGGCAGCTGAGAGTATTCACCCAGCTCCTCATCGATCTCCTGCGGTATCCTAGCCTCCCGGGACCCCGTGACACCTTCTGCGCGAGTGCACCACACGCCATATGTTACAAAATCTCTGTCTCCAGGCTAACATGTGTAGCCAAGAGTTGAGAGATTTCACCAATTGCCATTGCATGGGTTTCCTGGTGGCTGGATGAATGCAATCCCCTGGTTAATATCAATTAAGCATAGTTTGTTTAAAAAAGGTAGGAAGTTTAACAAATCAACAATTTAGTTTCATCTCCGACCATGAATCATATCCATGAGGGGAGGTGAAATTAAGTACTTAAGGCCCACTCAATTTTCAGTGGACCTCACCGAAGCTTCTACGCATGAGTCCACCAATGAAATAGCAGACACATGAGCAAGTTGTGCAGATTGTCAGGTAATCCAAAAATCTCCCTGCTGCTGCCTATCTAAAGCTGCCGAGGGCCTGCAGATTTCACTGGTGCCAAACGCCATGTGCTCCATGCTGACGTGATCTTCGTTTTCCAGTAGAAGTCGTCGATCAGGTCAAATTAAGAAAAAGTAACAGTTTAACAAAGACTCACGGTTGAAGTCCATAAGGAAAGGTGAAATTACTAACATAAGGGTACTGGTGATGTCCTACAACGCCATCTCAATCCGCAGAGCCTTCTTCCTCTTTGGTGCATGTGGCCATCAGCTAAATGATGGATGCAAGTGCAGAGGGCGGGGGAAGACCACGGGAGATTTTAAGTCTTCTTCCTCCTGGCTACCAAAAGTAGTCGATAGCCTGGAGCAGTGATCAGGGGCCATGGGGAGTGGTCCCTCGTCACGTGATTGGCTTTCAGCAATGGTTTAGAGTGATGACACAAAAGGGGGAAAAACAGAATTTTGATGTGCTTTTCGGGTACAGCCTTGGTGTTTCTACATTTATAGAATAAGGGCCACAATGTCAATATTATTTGAAGATGGGATAAACTGGGGAAATCTTTTTAGGGTAAAGTCTTTATTCATATGTGTGTGCTCTATAAAATAAATTTGTTATAATAATACAATTGTTCAAAAAAACAAAAAACTTAAAAATTTGGCTTCTAATTAGCACCAATTCTATTTTAAAATAAGCGGGGTAACAATTAGAATTACAACCACAACATTAATTTGCTTAGGGGTCTAGTTTCCAAAATGCGGTCATTTGTGGGGTTTCCATTGCTTTTAACTCTCAAGTCCTACAAAATTCTAAAATGGAGCAAAAGACACCGTTCTGCCAAAAATCTGTTCTGAAAGCCAGCGACTGTTCCTTTCTGTTTTGGTCACGTTTTGAATATGGTCACATGACTAAGTCCACAATGGCTATGTCTTAGAACACAGGACAAACTGGTAAAGCATTGCTGTGGTCAAAGCCTAATTAAAAAGTGAACTTAACCCCTTAACGACCGGGCCATAGTCTTTTTACGTCCTCCCGAAGTGGGCTTTATTCTCTGAGGACTTAAAAACATGCGTCCTACAGAGAATAAAGCCCCTCGGGCTCTGGACGTGACAGCTCCATGCTGTCTGTGCCCGCAGGTAGCCGACAGCATGGAGCTGTCATCCCGGGCTGCGGGGACCCCCCCCCCGGCAATGTGATCGGCGCTATCTAATCGATAGTGCCAATCGCATAAAAGTTTTAAAAAGTTTTAAAAAGTTAGATATTCAGCTGCCCTGTTGGATCGGATCCATCAGGGCAGCTGAAAATACTCACCCGAGTCCGCCGCACTGCTCCCCGCTCTCCCGATGCTCCGGGCCCCGAAGCCGGTCTTCTGCCCATGCGCGCCAGGCGGCATTACGTCAGCCGCATGCGCAGAAGGCCCGGAGCTGCGGGAGATTTAAAATCTCCTGGCTCCCGCCTCCTGTAGGTAGTCAGGAGGCAGGAGATGTCAGCGGGGAATGCGGTGAGCGATCCCCGATACCGCGATCGCCGTTATCCAATGGATAACGGCGATCGTGGAAAAGTGAATAAAAGTTTTTTAAAAACGCGTTTTTAATCCAGGGAGAAGGCAGCTTTGGTCGGCGCCATGGAGACAGGGACGCCAGCACCGGAGGGGGTAAGTGTATAACTTCTGTATGGCCAATATTTAATGCACGATGTATATTACAAAGTGCATTAATATGGCCATACAGAAGTGCATAACCCCACTTGCTATCGCGGGACAACCCCTTTAAGGGGTCTAGTTTTCAAAATGGGGTCATTTGTGGGGGTTTTCTATGGTTTTGGCCGCTCAAGAACTCTACATGTGTGCTATGGGGCCTAAAAGGACTTCAAGCAAAATTTCTGTTTTGAAAGACACTGACTACTCCTTTCATTTTGGGCCCTGTTGTGCACTTAGATATAACATTAGGGCCACAATGGGTATATTTCTGAACAGGGGAGAAACAGGGGTATCCATTTTGGGGTGTAAATCCTCATTTTCATGTGCGCTATAGGAAAAAAATATGTCTTTAAAATGACAGATTTGCAAAAATATGAAATTTTACTTTTTCTCCTCTAAATTGAATTAATTCCTGAAAAAAAAACTGTGGGGTCAAAATACTCATGACACCCCTCAGTGAATACATTAAGGGGTGTAGTTTTTTAAATGGGGTCATTTGTGGGGGTATCTATCATTCTGACACTCAGGAGCCTTTCCAATCTTGGCTTGGTGTAGGAAAACAAAGTGTTCCTCAAAATGCTAAAAAGTAATGTTAAATTTGTACGTCTCCTAAATGGTTAAAAAAAACCGAAAGTTTTTCCAATGTGCGCCCAAAATAAAGTAAACGGGTGGAAATATAAATCTTAGCAAAAATTTCTATATTATATTTGCACATATTTAAGATATTGCAGTTGGAAATGTGAAAAAATGACGATTTTCTCAAAATTTTCCCAATTTTGGCGCTTTTAATGAATAAACACAAATTCTATCGGTCTATTTTTTCCGCCTAAATGAAGTACAACATGTGGCGAAAAAACAATGTCAGAATCGCTTGGATATGCAAAACCTTTCTGGTGTTTTTCCATGTTAAAGTGACACATGTCAGATTTGCAAAATTTGGCCTGGTCATTAAGGCGCAAACAGGCTTGGTCACTAAGGGGTTAAGTTTGCACATATTTAAAAAATTGCCTTAGAGAATGTTCGAAAGGGATATGTTTTTTACATTTTTCAAAAATATTGCGTTTTACGTATAAACTTTTTAAGGCAACTTACTTTCACTACCAAAACAGTGTTACATTTGTGGTGAAAAAAAAAAAAGAACAATGGGATGGGCAAAACTATGACGCAGTTATTCTATGTTTTACATTCACAGACGTCAGATTACCAAAATATGGTCTGGTCATTAACCCCTTAATGACACGGCCTATTTTGGCTTTGAGGACCAAGCGATTTTTGGTATTTTTCCCATCTCCATTTTTCAAAAGCCATAACTTTTTTATTTTTCCATCGACGCGGCCGTATAAGGCCTTGTTTTTTGCGTGGCGAGCTGTAGTTTTTATCGGTGCCACTTTTGGGTACACAGACTATATCGTAAAACTTTTATTATTTTTTTTCTGATAGCAGGGAGAGAAAACGCATCAATTCTGACAAAGATTTTAATTTTTTTTTTACAGCGTTAATCATGCAGCATAAATGACACACTACATTTTTTCTGCGGGTCGGTACGGTTACAATGATACCAAAATTCTTATATTTGTTTTAGGTTTTTACACTTTTTTGCAATAAAAACCTTTTTTTTTGGAAATCTTTTTTTTTTTCTCTATAGCTGCATTCAAAGTCCTGTAACTTTTTTATTTTTCTATGTACGGAGCTCTTTGAGGGCTTATTTTTTGCGAGACAAGCTGTAGTTTTTATTGGTACCATTTTGGGGAATGTACGGCTTTTTTGATCACTTTTATTGCATTTTTTGTGAGGCAAAATGCTAAAAATTATCATTTTACCTCTGTTTTCTAGCATTTGTTTTTACGCTTTTTGTCGTACAAAATAAAAAGCGTGTTCAACTTTTTCTACACGTCGTTACGGATGCGTCAATACCCAATATGTGGGGTTTTAATTTTTTTTTACCTTTTTTATGCTAATATTAGAAAAAGCATAAATAAGGGTTTTTTTTTTACTTTTTTTTTTACATTTTTCTTTTTTTTACACTTTTCTTTTCTTTTTTTTTTACACTATTTGAGTCCCTCTGAGGGACTTGCAGCAGTATGCCTATGATCGCTGTGATAAGGCATGGCAGAGCTACTGCTCTGCCATGCCTTATCACTTATACAGCGATCATAGGCATAGGCAATACAGGACGCCAGTGTCTGGCGTCCTGTTGCCATGGTGACAGGCCGGGCTCTCACGATGACATCGCGAGAGCCGGCCGGAGACACAGAGGGAGCGCGCTCCCTCTGTGAACTCTTTCCCTGCCGCGATCTACTTAGATCGCGGCAGAGAAGGGGTTAACAGCGGGGGGCGCATCTCCGATGCTCCCCGCTGTTGCAGCGGGACACCGGCTGTGACTGACAGCCGGCTCCCGTTGCGCGATAGCGCGAGGTCAGTCATGATCTCGCACTATCCCGATGACGTACCGGTACATCCTGGAGCGGGAAGGGGTTAAGGTGAAAATAGTAAAGGTCACTAAGTGGTGTACTAAAGTGATTTTGGCTTCGACACTTGCAGCAAGGCTCGGTTAATGAGAACGTTCTGTTGCTTAAGGCCTGCAAATTTGACAATTGTGAAAAATAAGAGTTCCAGACATTGAGTTATAATACAAAGATTTACCGAACAGAATTTTTTCTTTGCTTTAAGATTAACAACTAAAAAGTTTAAACTGTAAAAACATGAATCTAACAACCTACAACCAAGTTAGCTAAAAACAACTGAATAAACAGAATTTCAATAGACAAGGTTCACCACCCCCCTAACCAAATTGCCCTTGCACATTGCTTGATGATGGCTGGCTGGCATGTGCTTGCGTGTAGGGGGAGAAACGTTGATTTGGTAGGCGCCTCACGCCCGCCATGGGTGTAGAGGCTCCACGGCCCATCAAATTCTCTATTTGTGGAAGGGTTTCAGTGTTGGTTAAGGAATAAGGGATTTGAGGCAGCACCCACAAATATGAACTATGAGCCTGTTCACGAAAGTATGAAATACCGTGGCTTTGACTTTGTTGCATTGCATTGACCGTTATATTACTGGGGAGTGATCTGTGGACCCTGGCGAATTCAGATTGCCTCCTGTAAGCAAGCATCTGACTGTGGTCTAAACTCCATGCGCCACTTGATGCCCAGCAGCCACTGGAGGGGTGGGCACACTTTTTTGTGCCGATGGTTGGGGCCACAAAATCTGATTCCACCACAACCGAACTAAAAACACTGCCCCCCGCCACACAAACAGGCTCAGGTGCACCACAAGCCGTCCTCAGGTGGCTACTACTATTGCAACTTACAGCCGGTGGAGGGTCTACTGCCCCCCACCACCAGCCAAGTCACCGCACCAGACACAATACAAATTACCCAAGGAGGGAGTCTTAAAGGGTGAGACCGTGCCCACCCAACTCCCCCCTACACAATTTCCAACGACTCCAAGGACTCCCCACCCACCACAGCCAGCACGGCTTACACCTCAGCCTGGTGTGCCCCCAACAAACTCAATGCCCTTTCTATACCTTTCTGGACCCCCATGGCCCACATGTCAATACCCACGTCATTCAAATGCACTCCGTCATCTGCCCAATACTCCCTTTTCTAAATCCACATGTCTCACACAAACACCCCCATTCCGTGCGACAAACGCTGAAATGTGCCTGTTCAACTTCACGCTAGCCCTGTTAATGCCTACCAATGATCTGGTGAATCGCCACTGCTTACGCGGAATAATTTCGGTTCAAACAATCACCATTTTTGGGAACATCTTACGAAGCCGCAGGAAATCGTACCAAATATCCCGTCTTAACTCCCGACTCCCCAGATCATTGACCCCCACGTGTAGTACCAGGATATCAGGACTCCTATCTCACCGCCCAAACCTCTCAACCTCACGCAACACTTGATACCATTTCATTCCTCTGATTCCCAACCAACGAAGAACTGCAACCTCCCTCCTAAAGCCCAACTGCCTCCCATTTAGCCGAACCTTGGCACGCTCCACTGCCTGGTACACGTATGAGTGTCCCAACAGCCCCACCAGAGCCGGCAGCTCCTGACCTGTAAGAGGATAGAAAATCCACGTATCAATCCCAATTCTACCCACTCTTTCCTTATTACATAACAACCAAGTATACTTATTAAAAAAATTTTTTATTTTTTTCTTATTGGTCAACTAATTCAGGCCGAACATATAACTGGAACCACCTTGACTCCCATCTCCCTATTTTTTTCACTATGTCAGAACCCAAATCCCTACCTGCCGCCTCTGTCCTGGCACCAATCCTGAACGAGTGGGAAGAATACCCTCCCACTAATCCCAACTTCACAAGCCCCCCTGCCACTCAGCAGTGTTGACATCTGGTTATTTACACCATGGATTATGTGTGCAGTGCTTCGCGTGGCAAGTGTTCCGCTGCTCACACTCACCCCCACCTGCACTGTGCAGCGCGGTCCTCCGTCTCGCAGTCCATCGAGGTTGTCCGCTGTAACACTGGCCGCCAGGGCTGCTGTCACGGTCTCTTCTGCTGGGTGCACCGCTTCCAACAGCGGCAATGTCAAGGTCCCCCGTTGACATTTGCATGCCCTTAGGTGTCAGTGGGGCCAACACCGCAGCTCTGCCTTCACCCCTCCCAGCTCCGCCACAGTTGCTCAGTCGCTGTCCTCGGCCAGCTTCTCGGCCGCCTCAAAGGAACAACGGTGACGTAGGCATTATACAGTGCCATCTGTACGAGGTGCATGGCCAGTTTTTTGTACCACACCCGTGTTTTCGACATGGCAGCTCCAGTATTATTATAGTCAAGGACACATGGCTTGGGGGTTTCTGTACTGGTACCTCGTACTGGCAGGGGGTACTGCTGTGGCCGTGTATTGCGGTCAACATAAGGACATCCCTCTTGTCCTTATATTTGACACACAATATATTGTCGCTGCATTGAGCCCGGCTCTCACCCCTTCTGAGCACTTGCCCAAGCAGCGTCTTAGGGAGGCTTCTCTGATTTTTTCGGATGGTGCCACATGCCACTGTTCTTCTGGAAGCGAGGCTCTGAAACAAGTGGACACTAGTATAAAAGTTATCCAGGTACAGATGGTAACCCTGGTCAAGCAGTGGGTGCACCAGTTCCCACACAGTTTTTCCTATTATTCTCAGCATGGGGCGAGGGGGCATTCTGGGGGCTCAATTTTGCTGTCCTTTCCCTCAGAAATTCTGAACTTGTGTGTGTACCCCGATGTACTTTCACACAGTTTGTATATTTTTACGCCATACTGTGCCCGCTCACTGGGCAGGTACTGGCGGAATTTAAGCCTCCCTTTGAAGTGCACCAGGGACTCGTCTACTACAATATTTTTTTCTGGGGTGTATGCCTGGGCAAATTTGGAATTAAAATGTTCCACTACTGGCCTGATTTTATACAAGCGATCATAATTGGGATGATCACTTGGGGGGCACTCTGCATTATCGTTATAGTGTAAAAATCTTTGGATCATCTCAAACCGTGTCCTTGACATCGCCATGCGGAACATAGGGGTGTCATACAAAATATCAGTACTCCAGTACGCCCGGATGGTCGTTTTTTTCTAGCGCCATATTTAACACAAGACCCCCTTATTTTTTTATTTCTAGTGCATCCACAGGGGTCCACTTATCGGGTCCTGCATAGCTGGAGGTGGGATTTTGCTGTATAAAATACTGGGCATATAAATTCGTTTGGGTCACTATGTGGGCAATAAAGTCATCTGAAAAAAAAACATTAAAAAGTCCCTCCCTCCCTGAAGTCAGGGATCTGGGGTCTAAAATTTTCAGGGGTACCCCAACTAACATCAGGTGTATTGGGGTCCACAGTAGTGGCAGTCGTTGGATGCCTTCTTGGGGGTACAGGGAGTTCAGATTCACTAGATGAGGATGAAGATGAGGAGGAGGAGAATGCCAGAAAAGTGGCGTCATCCCCACTAGCTGAATCTGACTCAGAGGCAATCAGTGCGTACGCCTCCTCAGCAGTAAATCTCCTGCGGACCATAGTATTATAAAAGTGTAATATGCACTCCCCCAAAAAAATTTATTGTACAGGACACTGCCTGATCACTGGGATGGGGTGACCACCAAGCGAACGGGGTCAGAAAGGCAGAACAAACTTTTTTTTTATGTTTTGCTTTTTACACTGATGGATACACCGACACTATACTGACTAACTATACTGGCTAACTACACCGACTAACTACACGCTACACCGACTAACTACACGCTACACCGACTAATGATGGGAAGGGTGACTATGAAATCGGAACACAAAAGGACCTTTTTTTCCCCTTTTTTTTCTTTACATTGACGGATACGCTGACACTACACTGACTAACTACACGCTACGCTGACAAAGTACACACTACACTGACTGATGACGAGAAGGGGGACTATGAAATGCAAAAACAAAAGGAACTCGGTTTTTTTTGGACGGATACACTGATGCTACAGAAACTACATGCTACACTACTATACTGATCACACTGCACTACAGATCCCAGCTACACTACTGATCACACACACTACAGATCCCAGCTACACTACTGATCACACTACAGATCACACACTGCACTACAGATCCCAGCTACACTACTGATCACATTCCTGTCACACCTCACTACACTACAGATCACTTTTATATATATATTTTTTTTACAGAGCCCTATCTCTCTCTACAACCGCCGGAAGCACTGTGAGGTGATTGCAGAGAGAGACTATACTATAAAGAGCGAGCTCTCTTCTGCCGATATGCGATTGGTCAGTGAGTGCTTCACTGACCAATCACAGCGATCGCTGGGGCAGGACCACAGTGATTGGTCCCTGGCCCACATGTAGTGATTGTCTGCTAACAATGTTAGCAACACTGTAAACATAGAACGTAAGTTTACGCCCAGTTGTGGGAAGTACCCCGCTGCTAGGACGTAAACGTACGCCCTGGAGCGGGAAGGTTTACGGAAACCCACTATAATGTGTGCACATACACAGATACACACAAACTCTGTAACAGCAGGAGAAGCAGAGATGGTGGAGATTGTTTTCACAGAGTCTGCAGTTTTGTGAGCCTGCAGCCTCTGAGTGCACAGGAGCCCACTTTGAAAATAGCTCCTCCGCCTGTTGCTAAAGAAACATCCCTGTGTCCTTGCCACATTTTAATTGCGGAATCCACAATTGCCGCCCGCGCGGTAGAGCAATGTTGAAATGTGGGCATTGAAAGGCATGTACTTTCGATTTTTCATTTGCACTTCTAGATACGAATCGCGTATTCCGCGAGCAGAAAAAAAATCACAGCATACTCTATTTTAGCGTGCATTCTGCATGGACGGCCCCCATTGAAGTAATTGTATGCGAGCGCTCCGTTGCCCATACGCGAGTGGCAGAAATGCGCGCAACTTAAGCGGAAAATAGATAGAAAAGATGGAATGCCGTCTGGGGGAGAAGCCTACTTTATAAAGTGGAAAATACTTTAAAATGTTTCTAGTATAGCGGTTATATTGGTGTAGTAGATGGCAGTTTGCATCTACACATACAGTACATCACAGTAGGACATGTCATCCGGCTCTCTCAGTAGTGCAGCCTCAGGCATCGGGCCTGGGCCTTCAACAGATCATATCTCAGCATAGATGGAAGCTTTTCACATGTTTGATGTTCACTAAAGGGCCCTTTATATGTATCCCTCCTGGTAGATCTCCTTTAAAGGTTTCATCACTTGCACTGAGTTCTGTGCTCATACTTCCTAATATAAACACTGTCAACATTTGGCCGCGGAGTGTGATTATCGGGATGGCTGCGGAGGAGGCGGCAGCGACTGTGTACATTGCAGGGACAAAGCTGCTTACATTGATTTCTGTTACAGATCGGGCATGTAAACAACCCTTGACTGCCTGCTCAGCCATGATGCTGACAGCCGCCCTCAGCAGCCAGATTCTGGCAGTATTTAGATTCCACAGTATTAGCACTATTAGTAGTTGGAGCTGCAGTATGTAATAAAAGTGAAAACATGATTAAAATTGAACAGATATTGGGTGAAGTTTCAGGTTTTCCTTAACTATATAGGTGCTATTCTCATTTATTAGGGCATTTATAAAGCAAGGAGAGCTGTGCCCACTGCGGGTAACACTAGCAGTTGGTATTCCGAGCTTTGGAGGCCAATAGAGTATTATACTTCAGAGCTGCACTCACAATACTGCTGGTGGAGTCACTGTGTACATAAATTACTTATCCTCTGCTGCTCCTGAATTACATCCTATATTATACTCCAGAGCTGCACTCACTATTCTGCTGGTGGAGTCACTGCGTACATACATTACTTATCCTGTACTGATCCTGAGTTACATCCTGTATTATACCCCAGAGCTGCACTTACTGTTCTGCTGGTGGAGTCACTGTGTACATACATTACTTATCCTGTACTGATCCTGAGATACATCCAGTATTATACTCCAGAGCTGCACTCACTATTCTGCTGATGGAGTCACTGTGTACATACATTACTTATCCTGTACTGCTACCTGAGTTACATCCTGTATTATACCCCAGAGCTGCACTCACTATTCTGCTGGTGGAGTCACTGCGTACATACATTACTTATCCTGTACTGATCCTGAGTTACATCCTGTATTATACTCCAGAGCTGCACTCACTATTCTGCTGGTGGAGTCACTGTGTACATTCATTACTTATCCTGTACTGATCCTGAGATACATCCAGTATTATACTCCAGAGCTGCACTCACTATTCTGCTGATGGAGTCACTGTGTACATACATTACTTATCCTGTACTGCTACCTGAGTTACATCCTGTATTATACCCCAGAGCTGCACTCACTATTCTGCTGGTGGAGTCACTGTGTACATACATTACTTATCCTGTACTGCTCCTGAATTACATCCTATATTATACTCCAGAGCTGCACTCACTATTCTGCTGGTGGAGTCACTGTGTACATACACTACTTATCCTGTCCTGATCCTGAGTTACATCCTGTATTATACTCCAGAGCTGCACTCACTATTTTGCTGGTAGGAAGATTACTCTACACAGCAGAGTTACCTGATATAAGTATGACACTTCATCTAATCACCAGAACAAGCTATATGCAGACAAATAGGTCACATAGGGGATGCTGGGAGATTTCAGCTCTGAAGCTAGCAGAATAGTGAATGTAGCCCTGGAGTATAATAGGTGTACATCAAGTAGACCTTCTTTTTACCCTAATTATAGTGTGTCTAATTACCCAGAACAGTTCATTAACACAGTCTGATAATGAATGTCTGATAACAGCATTGGCTATTCATGTAGTAAGAATCCAGTTACAGGGGTATTAGGAGCACCAATCCCACCATTCATAACCGAACATCCTAATATATGGAAAGCACCAAACAGAAACACATAAGAAGAGCTAACCTACTTGCTGATAGTAATACACAATATACATATGGTATATATAAAGGCCTTTCTCTAGCCCGCTGCCTCCTCGACTGTGGGTCCGCTTCTCAGACGCTGCATCTGCAGATACTCATTATTGTACAGCTCTCCAGAATGCTTCACTGCTACCTGCAGACACTCATTATTGTACCACTCTCCACCATGCTTCACTGTTGCCTGCAGACACATTATTGTACCCCTCTCCACCATCCTTCACTGCTGCCTGCAGACACATTATTGTACTGCTCTCTCCCATGCTTCACTGCTGCCTGCAGACACTCATTATTGTTCTGCTCACCACCATTCTTCCCTGCTGCCTGCGGAAACTCATTATTGTACCGCTCTCCACCATGCTTCACTGTTGCCTGCAGACACTCATTATTGTACCGCTGTCCATTATGGTTTACTGCTGCCTGCAGACACTCATTATTGTACTGCTCTCCCCCATGATTCACTGTTGCCTGCAGACACTCATTATTGTATCACTCTCCACCATGCTTCACTGCTGCCTGCAGACACATTATTGTACTGCTCTCCCCCATGATTCACTGTTGCCTGCAGACACTCATTATTGTATCACTCTCCACCATGCTTCACTGCTGCCTGCAGACACATTATTGTACTGCTCTTCACCATGCTTCACTGCTGCCTGCAGACACTCATTATTGAACCGCTCTCCATCATGGTTTACTGCTGCCTGCAAACACTCATTATAGTACTGTTCCCCACCATGCTTCATTGCTGCATGCAGACACTCATTATTGTATCACTCTCCACCAAGCTTCACTGCTGCCTGCAGACACATTATTGTACTGCTCTCCACCATGCTTCACTGCTGCCTGCAGACACATTATTGTACTGCTCTCCACCATGCTTCACTGCTACCTGCAGACACATTATTGTACTGCTCTCCCCATGCTTCACTCCTGCCTGCAGACACTCATTATTGTACTGCTCTCCACCATGCTTCAATGCTGCCTACAGACACATTACTGTACTGCTCTTCACCATGCTTCATTGCTGTCCACAGACACTCATTATTGTTCTGCTCACCACCATTCTTCCCTGCTGCCTGCGGAAACTCATTATTGTACCGCTCTCCACCATGCTTCACGGTTGCCTGCAGACACTCATTATTGTACCGCTGTCCATTATGGTTTACTGCTGCCTGCAGACACTCATTATTGTACTGCTCTCCCCCATGATTAACTGTTGCCTGCAGACACTCATTATTGTATCACTCTCCACCATGCTTCACTGCTGCCTGCAGACACATTGTTGTACTGCTCTTCACCATGCTTCACTGCTGCCTGCAGACACTCATTATTGTACCGCTCTCCATCATGGTTTACTGCTGCCTGCAAACACTCATTATAGTACTGTTCCCCACCATGCTTCATTGCTGCATGCAGACACTCATTATTGTATCACTCTCCACCAAGCTTCACTGCTGCCTGCAGACACATTATTGTACTGCTCTCCACCATGCTTCACTGCTGCCTGCAGACACATTATTGTACTGCTCTCCACCATGCTTCACTGCTGCCTGCAGACACATTATTGTACTGCTCTCCACCATGCTTCACTGCTACCTGCAGACATTATTGTACTGCTCTCCCCCATGCTTCACTGCTGCCTGCAGACACTCATTATTGTACTGCTCTCCACCATTCTTCACTGCTGCTTACAGATACATCACTGTACTGCTCTTCACCATGCTTCATTGCTGTCCACAGACACTCATTATTGTATCGCTCTACACCATGCTTCACTGCTGTCAGCAGACACTCATCATTGTACTGCTCTGCACCATTCTTCACTGCTGCCTGCAGACACTCATTATTGTACTGCTTTCCACTATGCTTCACTGCTGCCTACAGACACATTACTGTAATACTCTTCACCAATCTTCATTGCTGCCCACAGACACCCATTATTGTACCGCTTTACACTATGCTTCACTGCTGCCTGCAGACACTCATTATTGTACTACTCTGCACCATTCTTCACTGCTGCCTGCAGACACTCATTATTGTACCACTCTCCACCATGCTTCACTGTTGCCTGCAGACACATTATTGTACCACTCTCCACCATGCTTCACTGTTGCCTGCAGACACATTATGGTACCGCTCTCCATCATGGTTTACTGCTGCCTGCAGACACTCATTATAGTACTGCTCAACACCATGCTTCACTGCTGCATGCAGACACTCATTATTGTATCACTCTCCACCATGCTTTACTGCTGCCTGCAGACACATTATTGTACTACTCTCCACCATACTTCATTGCTGCCTATAGACACCCATTATTGTACCGCTCTATACCATGCTTCACTGCTGCGTGCAGACACTCATTATTGTACTGCTCTCCCCCATGCTTCACTGCTGCCTGCAGACACATTATTGTACTGCTCTCCACCATGCTTCATTGCTGCCTATAGACACCCATTATTGTACCGCTCTATACCATGCTTCACTGCTGCGTGCAGACACTCATTATTGTACTGCTCTCCCCCATGCTTCACTGCTGCCTACAGACACATTACTGTACTGCTCTTTACCATGCTTCATTGCTGCCCACAGACCACTATTATTGTACCGCTCCACACCATGCTTCACTGATGCCTGCAGACACTCATTATTGTACCACTCTCCACCATGCTTCATTGTTGCCTGCAGACACTCATTATAGTACTGCTCTCCACCATGCTTCACTGCTGCCTGCAGACACTCATTGTTGTACTGCTCTCCACCATGCTTCACTGCTGCCTGCAGACACATTACTGTACTGCTCTCCACCATGCTTCATTGTTGCCTACAAACACCCATTATTGTACCGCTCTACAACATGCTTCACTGCCGCCTGCAGACACTCATTATTGTGCCGCTCCCCATCATGTTTCACTGCTGCCTGCAGACACTCATTACTATACTGCTCTCCACCATGCTTCACTGCTGCCTGCAGATACTCATTATTATACCGCTCTCCACCATGCTTCACTGTTGCCTGCAGTCACTCATTATTGTACTGTTCTCCACCATGCTTCACTGCTACCTGCAGACACTCTTTATTCTACCGCTCTCCATCATACTTCACTGCTGCCTGCAGGCACTCATTATTGTACTGCTGTACACCATACTTCACTGCTGCCTGCAGATACTTATTATTGTACCACTCTCCCCCATGTTTCCCTGCTGCCTGCAGACACTCATTATTGTACTGGTCTCCACAATGCTTCACTGCTGCCTGCAGACACTCATTATTGTACTGGTCTCCATCCTGATTCATCAGTGCAGAGCACCTGCTGCATTGTTATGTGGAAGGTATAGTTTTTGGCAGCAATATTTCTATGAAGACCACTCCTGGCCAGACTTCTCCGAGCAGTAGATGGGTGTACCTGGGTCCACTGATTTCTGCCAGTTCTAAGCTAATGACACTACTGGACATCTTCCAATTTAGAAGCAAGCATGATGTATCTTTCATCTGCTGCACCTAATTTGGTCCTCAATGTTGCCCATTTCTTTGTGCTTCTTCAGAAGACCTTAAGCAGCACATCTTAAAACCCCAATCTTGTGTAAAACTTTTTCCTGGGAGAGACCTTACTGATGCTATATAACTACCTTGTGTCTTGTGGCTGTGCTGTCTTGCCATGGTGTATGACCTATGACATGAAACTGTCTTCCACAGCCTCACCTTTGTAGTAGAGTCTGGCTTTTCCTCACCCAGTTTTAAGCCCTCTACACAGCTATTTCTATTTCTGTTAATGACTGTGTTTCTACCTACATAGGAAAATGATGATTGTTATCACCCGTTTAGTATAATTCGTTAATCATACACCTGACTATAATCCTACAACATCCCTGACTTTGTACAAGTGTCCCTAGAAGAACTGATGTTGTTGTGAAGGTAAAGGGCGTCACACCAAATATTGATGTGATTTAGATTTCTCTTTTGTTAAGTCACTCTGCATTTTGTTAATTGACACTTCTATTTTTGAAAGCATTCTCACTCTGCATTTTGTCCACGCCTGCATAAAACGTTAGCACAGTACTGGCATATAATATATATATATCCCACATGGAGTACTAAGCAGATGATCCCTATGACAAGGTACAATTTATATTTTATCACTGCCAGACCTCATGATGTTCTATTCTATTCAAGCAATGAGTTGAAAAGAGCAAATAACATAGAGGTCAGTTGCCTAAAATTAGATGAGCTCATAATATCAGCACCTACCACGGCACATCCGCAGTAACCGGAGAGAGGGATCCAAGGAAAATGCCAGTGACTGTCTTCATTATAGACAGGTTGCCCCATGTCTCAGTGCGTCATTGTTCCGGGTGCTCTAGTTATTTTTTTGTGCTCTGCATGCAGAAAATGAGTATTTTATGACAACGTCTGGGCACTGTATGGCTTTCACACGTGCAACCCAGTGAGCGCAGAAATGAGGGCACTAGTGTAAGTTAACAATCCCCGAATGAAGGAAGAATAGGAATCATTTAAAGAAACCAGGGTGGATGAACACAGAACTTGCACACATGTTAAAATGGAAGAAAAATATGTTTATCAAATGGAAAGAGGGGGGAATATCTAAAAAATATCTAAATATCTGTACGGCAAGTGTCAGAAAAGCTAAAACTAATAATGAATTGAGGCTTGCAACAGAGGCCAAAAGCAATAAAAATGGATTTGGGGGTATGTCAAAAGCAAAAGAAAAGTCAAAGATGCTATTGGATGCTTACAGGATGAAAATGGTGAATTGGTTAAGAATGAAGGTTGAGAGGTCCGAAGGTTTATATTCCTATTTTGTATCTGTTATCTCTCAGAAAGTAAATGTAACATCAACTGATCTTCCCTGTGATATTGGAGAATACAAAATGCAGGTATAGTGGCCCAGTACATGCTTTCCTGGCCCCCTCCATAAATGTCATACATGTAATATCTTGTCTTGATGTACTGTGCAAACTGTCTTGTCATTTTGTTATGTATATTGCACAGCTGCAGCGTGTGATGGGTTAATGTCTGCAACGTATGAGCTGACTGTCTGTAATGTATCAATTCTATCCTGTCATGTGGTATAAGAGAGGTTATAAATGTGAGTGATTGAGAGCAGATGTCTTCAGGAGTGGTAGTCGTGAGGTTCAGGTGGAAGAGGAGGAGAGGTTTCCCATTGCATATGCTATTGTGAAGAGTGAGTTCCACCCAAGAAGAGCAAGAGCCAGCGTGAGCGAGTGCATAACAAGGCCCATGGCAGACATACTATATACCCTGTCTTTTCCTACGTGACCGTCTGAAGTCTGGATCACCACGTAGATGTACACCCTCTGTCTGTAACGCATTGGTTGATCTGAAGTCTGGATCACTATGTAGAGGTACTACTGTTAGGTCCATTGAATTGCCTGCACTGTTATTACGTTCAAGTGTGCCTTGAATTGCTGAAGTTTTACAGTAAAGTTATTTCCAGGCCCTGACTGTTCCCGGGGACCTGAGGTTCTTAAAACTGTCTGTGGCTCATTTATTTTCCCTGCCAATGTTCATGCCTGGGGGTACCGGAATGGTGACGTCACACGCAACATCCCTTACTCCTGTTATCCTGTTTATTGGGCATCTCCAAGCTGGGGGTGTCTGGAAGAGGCCTAGCGCTGCCCTGGCCTTGGCTAAATGCGTCCCTCCGGGAGGGAGCCTGGTAAGTGCCACCGTGACAAGTCAGCACCGTACTCTCCCAGCTCCTCAGCGTATGCCATGTGTCCAGGGTCACCCTACGGGATTCTGCACAGGCTATGTATAAGCAGAGAGATGGTGAGGGAGCACTTAGCTAACTTACATGGATTCAAGTCCCAAGCTTCAGATGAATTACATCCTAGGATTCTAAAGGAAGCAGCGGAGGTAATTGCTGAACCACTAGCCACAATCTTTGAAAATGTCTGGAGAACAGGAGAAGTCCCGGAAGATTAGAGAAGGGCAAATTTTGTTCCTATCTTCAAGAAAGGGAAGGCGGTGGATCCAGGAAACTACATGCCTGTGAGTCTGACTTCCATCCCGGGGAAGATCTTTGAACGAATTATTAAACGGCATGTATGCAAGTACTTGGATAAAAATGGAGTAATTTACAAGAGCCAGTATGTGTGTGTAACAAACAACTGAGTTGATCAGGAAAATGAGGTAGTTGTAGTATATCTTGACTTAAGTAAAGCATTTGACAAAGTATCTCATACCAGACTTATTGAAAAAAATGACCAAATATGGGATTGACAAGGCAACTGTTAGGTGGATTCACAACTGGCTGAGTGATCGTTCTCAAAGAGTGGTCATAGATGGCTCCACATCCAAGTGGAAGAATGTATCAAGTGGGGGACCACAAGGCTCTGTCCGGGCCCAGTGTTGGTCAACATTGTTATAAATTATCTGGAGGAGGGAATTGATGGGAAACTGATCAGATTTGACGCTGACACAAAGCTAGGAGGGATAGCTAACACTAGGGAAGAGAGAGAGAGTATTCAAATATGATCTAGAAAAGCTTGAACAGCAGGTGGCGACTAACAGAATGGTATTTAACAAGGAGAAATGCTAAGTCCTACATCGGGGCAAGAGAAATGGAACAAAAAATAAATAAAAACACATACAGAATGGGAGGAAGTGGGTTAAGCAGCACATGTGAAAAAGGCTTGGGTATACTAATATATCACAGATTGAACATGAGTCAAAAGTGTGAGGCAGCCGCAAAAAGGGAAAACCTAATTCTGTGATGTTCTAAGAGAAGCATAGAGTCTAGATCACGTGAGGTCATTATCCCCCTCTACTCTGCCTTAGTCAAACCTCATCTGGAATACTGGGTCCAGTTCTGGGCACCCCAATTTAAAAAAGACATCGACAAACTGGAGCAAGTTCAGAGAAGAGTTACCAAGATGGTGAGCGGTCTGCAAATCATGTTCTATGAAGAACGGTTGAAGGATCTAGGAATGCTTTGCTTGCAAAAAAGAAGGCTGAAAAACTTAATGTTACGATACTAGTAGTGTGCACAGGAACGCACGGTGCGGGACTTACAATACTAGTAGTGTGCACAGGTACGCACGGCATGGGTATGTTACAATACAGGTAGTCTGCACAGGTACGCACGGTGTAGGACTCCCTGACTCTAACCCACTCCAATAACCCTTCCTGGAGTTAGCCCCAAAGGTGGACAGGTTCAGGCCGCCAACACTGACCCTACGCTACCTAGTGGCAAGACAGGAAGGAACCGCCGTACCTATGCAGAAAACAACTTACTGGTACCGACAGGCTAGGCTGAAAGGATGGACCAATATGACAGGAAAAACTGGTAAACCCGCAGCAGCTACTATCAGAAGTAGCAGAACACCAGGCACAAACTGGGAACAGGTCAAAGTACGAGAACCAGAACTCAACAGGTCTGAACAGCAGGACTGCTCAGGGATTACTGGAGAATAATCGGCAACTCCCAGGCAGCAAGAGCTGGACCTTATAGGGAGGCAGGAGAAGCTGGTTGGCTGCCAGACAAGTCAATCACCAGCCACACCTCTCAGATACTAGCAGGATAATTAACCTAGACTAGAAGGCACAGGAGCTGTTAACCCTGGCACGTCTGGATAGAAACTACAGACACTAGGTGTGCTGGCAAATATTTAACCAAGTGCTGACAGACATAACACTTAATAGCTGTCCACAAATATCTGAAGGGCTGTCACAGTGCAGAGGGATCAGCCTTATTCTCATTTGCACAAGGAAAGACTAGAAGCAATGGGATGAAACTGAAAGGGAGGAGACACAGATTAGATATTAGACAGTGAGGGGGATCAATGGAGGAAATCACTTGCAGATATGAGTGACACTGCCCTTATAGTGCCCATCTAACATCTCGCAAGGGTCAAAGCAGAAACCTTGCTTCCTGCTGTGACATGTTCATGACATGGCTAGTGCATCACAAGCCAAGGGACTTGCAGGGATGAGTACTGGCCTCCCCTAGTGACGCAACTAGCATGTTACCCATATGGGCAGACCCCATCTTAGGAGACAATGCGATGGGTATACCACATGAATGGCCACATTCCCTGCTGTGGTGCAGGAAGACCCTCTGACAGGGGCTTGGCCAGGGTTGCCTGTAAAGACTTGCCTCAAAGGCTGCTGCACGTGAAAGAGGAGGCATGACCACCATGGACACCAAGGGCCAAAAAAGGGGCCGAAGTGAAGAGACATGCGAGCAGGGCCAAGTGAGCTGGAGGCACTATAATCAGAGCCAGCGACAAAGCATGACCAAGAGGGACTCAGAGTGCTCATCACAACTGTGGTGAATAAATGATGGCCACTGACTACTTCACGGCCGGAGTAGAGAGAGCATCAATGCATGCAAGTAGAGGAAAGCTCCTTCCTCGCTATATCCAAAACGGCAGTGAAGCCATAGTGGAGTGGACCAGTCATATTGTAGTACGTGGTGCAGCAGATGAAGCTTGGCAGAGACAGATGCAGACTGTGGAGTGTTAGGAGGACATTGTGGTGTTGACCCTGAAGAGTGCCGGTCCATAAGAGGCAGAGAGCATCGTCTGAGGTCCAGCCAGAGGATGATCTATGGGCACAGAGCAGCCACAAGCACCAGGAGGCAAAGCTGCAGAACAAAGCAACTTGTTGCAAACCATCGGCAGTCATCATCTACCCAGAACATCGCCCCTGTCTCAGGGAGGTCCCACTAGGGACTGAAGACTGGTCCTTGTAGAAAGATGAGAGCTTGAAGTCCTAAGTACTGCTGAGTGAACCAAAACAGTTGAACCCAATTTTGGGTCAAACTTTGCTAAAAGTTCGATTCAGCGAGAATCCGAACCTTGGGCGGTTCACCTTGGCTGAACTCGCTAAAAGACGAACGAAAAAGAAGAAGGCAAAAGAGATGAAGAAGGAAAATAAATAAATAAAGGAAAAAAGAGAAGGCAAAAGAAATGAAAAAGGAGAAGGAACAAAGGAAAAAGAAATCAAAAGAAAGACAAGAAGGAAAAAGGAGAAGAAGGAAAAAAGGAAGGAAACAGAAAAATGAAACTTTTTGGTTTTGTTTACCTTCTTTTTCCATCCTTTTTCTTCATTAACCTCGAATTAAAAACAGGCCAAACACCCCTCTGGGTGGCCTAAGACTGTTATGCAGGGCTGTTATGGCTCTTAGTCAGTGTTGCACATCGGTTTTAGGGATATTGGTGAAGTTCCGGTTCAGTTCAAATTAATTCGTACCAAACTTTTTGCTAAAATTCGGTGCACCGGCTGAACTAAACCTTTCAAAAATTCACTCATTACTACTTCTAAGGCCTGTGGGGCCTATGGGGTACTGTATCACAGTGGGCATTAGGTGCTTGTAACATTTGAAGAAATTGCGCCCTCCTGTGGAGAGATTATACATGTGGTATTGTTCAAGGGGTTGTCTCGCGAAATCAAGTGGGGTTCAGCACTTCCGTATGGCCATATTAATGGACTTTGTAATATACATCGTGCATTAAATATTGGCCATACAGAAGTTATTCACTTACCTGCTCCGTTGCTAGCGTCCTCGTCTCCATGGTTCTGTCTAAATTCGCTGGCAGCTTGCTTTTTTAGACGCGCTTGCGCAGTCTGGTCTTCTGCTCTAAGCACGAGCCGCTTCAGCCTGCTAGCCGCTACAGCTCTTCTGCGCATGCGCAGACGAGCTGTCACTTCTCGGGAGCGCGCTGGAGCGGCCATTCTGTACCATCCTCTCTTAGAGGAAGGTGCAGAAACTTGAGCCGCCCAGCTGTCCCGAGAAGCCGCCCAGCCGCCCCGAGAAGCCGCCCAGCTGTCCCGCCGCCCAGGTAAGTGATGGGCCGGGGGGGCTGCCGCTGGGCCGGGGGGGGGGCTGCCACTGGGCCGGGGGGGCTGCCGCTGGGCCGGGGGGGGCTGCCGCTGGGCCGGGGGGGCCTTCGTCTGTTGTCAGGGGTCTAGCGCCGGTTACCTGCTGCCTGGCGGTGGGTGACTGTGTGCCGTGGTCGGCCGCGTTCAATCCAGGGGTCCGGTCGGCGGCTGCGGGGCGTCTGGTTGTCAGGGAGACACAGCTGGTAGCGTCTCGGGAGCGCGCACGTCGGGCTACAGCAAGCGACGGGAAAAAAGCCGGCGGCCATCTTGGGAAAATTTTTATAAGTTGCTGAAACGCTGGAACTGTAAGTACAAACCAGCTAGAAAAGTCATTTACAGGGGGGCTTAGTAATGTATGCTTAATAAGGGGGACTGGGCAAAAAAAAAAATTCACTGCTTCCTCGAGATAACCCCTTTCAGTAAAAAGCTGTTTCCTGCCGTTACGTTTTATCACCACTGCTGCACCGTCCAATAAGGCAAATGACTATGACCGGAGAGGGTTCATGTTTTGGTGTGAGAGTATCAGCCAGTGCGCATTCCTGTACTTATTATACCGCCATTTGGTTTGGAGCCGTAACACGGCTGCCATAGAGGTAGAAGAGTCCCTACTGTACATCTATGATTGAGGTTTAATCTTCCATACAAATCCGTCAGCAGACACACTGTGGCGCCCTCCACTGGACTCCATATGTATTTCAGACAAAGCGTGTACAGCGGCGCTCAGGACTCATGCACATACAGCCTCTGTGTACAGGGGGGCGCTCCCGCGACATTTTTCAAGCTGTGAATACAATGTTGCTAAGAATTTATACAGCAGTGCCATCTAGTGGCAGGAGTCAAAAATACGCTTAGAAACTACCAGTCATATTCCAATTTTCATTTTTCTGGCGGCATCTGACTGTTTGCTTTGGATGTTGGTTTTTGCGTCCAACCTTTTATAGAATTCACGCAATTTTACACAATGCCAATAACAAAGACAGGAACATTCCTTTCATCTAACAGTAACAGGATCTTCCTTTAAATGTTCTGGATTATCGGACAAGTGAGAACACATGACGACAGCACTCACATGTATTTAACCATACGAAATGGTTAGCCAAGATTGTCACCAAAAATACTGGCCAGAGCAGAACTCCAAGGGGCGGGGCTTATCACAGCGTGGGCGTTTACTTCCGTTATGCCACCTGGAATGAATAAGCTGACGACTGGCTGTCACCATTCTTATATTATGGGCTCCAGGTTCCAGCTGCGGTGAATACTCATGTAACAGCCGATTTTACACTCCCATAGACTTTCATGGGAGATTTTGGTCGGTAATATTGACCAACATAGGACACTGTGATTTTTTCTTTACGAGTGTAAAAAAAGGCACTTTTGAATACAGCAATTGAATTCAATGGGTCTATATCAGTCAGTAAAAAGTAATGACTGAATACGGACAGAAAATACGCCCGTGTGAGCTCACACCCACTGGCGTTTTTTTTTCTCTTCTGCGCTGCGAGAGTGAGTAAAAACACTCATCTCGCAGCGCAAGAAAAACGCTGTGATACCGCCAGTGTTTTCAATGGGGCCAGCGGCAGCAGCACTAGCCCTATTGAAAACATAGGGAGAATATTGCGGACTGTGACAGCTGTGGCAGAAGTCTACCATGCTATCCCATTGCAATGGGGTTGGTGCTGCTGCCGGCCCCATTGAAAGCAGTGTTTTTGTGGCAACCCCTGCAGCAAGATTTTCGGGGAAGGGCTTGAAATATAAGCCCTTCCCTGAAAATCATCCCTAGCTGGTTAAAAAAAAGAGAAAAAAAACTTTACTCACCTCTCCGCCGCTTAGACGCGTCTTCCGGCTGGCTCCCCTGCACTGCTGTCCAGCACTTTCATCAGGCCGGGGTTTAAAAATCCCCGCCTCCTAAAAGGGCTGTGGGTGGGGATGAAGGAAACTCCTATCACAGCTGAGGCAGAAGTCCGCAATATTCTCCCTATGTTTTCAATAGGGCTAGCGCTACTGCTGCTGGCCCCATTGAAAACACTGGCGATATCCCAGCGTTTTTCTTGCGCTGCGAGGTGAGTGTTTTTACTCACTCTCGCAGAGCAAGAGAAAAAAAATGCCAGTGGGTGTGAGCCCTGAATTATTGTGTTTTTGCGCCCATGCCTGCGCAAAACTGCTTGTTCACTCTGGCAGGAAAATCACCTTCACCCTGATATAAAAGGCTAACTAGCTTCTCAAGGTGCTGGTTTGCGGGTATGCGCAGTATCTTGCGCATACTCGCGTGCACCCCATAGACTCTTGTAAGGAGCATGTCGTGTTTTTTTCAAGCACGTGAAATGAACATGCAAAAAAAACGTGTGAATGAACCCGTTGTAATCAATGGTTTCTATTTGCTGCGTATTGCGTGCGCAAAAAGTGCCCACACAAATACGGCCATGTGCAGCTTCCCTGAGGGCTCACTCACACAGGCCTATAATGACTGCGTATTAGGGCTCATGCCCACCAATATATCGGTATAACGCTGCAGGTCTTCACACAGGGACATAAAAAAGTTGTAAAAGCAAAGAAAATGGTGAAAAAATACATGTAAAAATAGTTTTTAAAAACTTCCTTTCTTTGTTGAAAAATGATAAAACGCACATTTATTATCGTCGCATCCGGAGCGACCCGTGCAATAAACTCAACACATTTCATTGTGCCTCACAAAAAAAAAACACAATAAAAGTGATCAAAAATCCTTATGTACCCCAAAATGGTACCAATAAAAACTACAGCTCACCACGCAAAAAAAAACGCCTCCACAGAGCTCCGCCCATGGAAGAATAGAAGAGTTATGGGACTTTGAATGCAGCGATATATAAAAAAAATATTTTCCAAGAAAAGGGTTTTTATTGTGCAAAAGGGGAAAAACGTAAAAAAAAACATATAATTTCGGTACTGTGGTAATTGTAACGACCAATAAATGTATCATCTCATTAATGCTGCATGATTAAAGCCGGACTCACATTAACCCTTTCTAATCGACTATCTGACGTCTGAAGACATTATGATTTAAGGCTGTACAGCTGCGATGTTGGAAGACGTCCGTCGGGGTTCTCTTACTGTATATTGCCAGCCTCTCTGCTGTTGGAGCCTATCCAACGTGTCACCTCATGCAGTACTGGCTTTAGCCAGCAGATAGCGCCGTTGTATAACAGCAGAAAAAGAGTAAGCCCCCTGGGAAAACCAGGATACACATTGGATTGGAAAGGGTTAAGGGGTCAGATTCTGCTCACAAAAACTAATTGCGTACGGACGCGTTCGGTCGCTGATGTACGTGAGTATACAGGGAATGACACCAAAAAATAGGAGAACATCTCTCTCCTCCAGCAGGATTCCGTGTTTTCTATCTGCTCTCTTAGCAAGTTGCGAGCAATTCCGCCGCTGATATGCACTGTTAATTGCGTATAACTTCGGGATGCATGCATCTATAGATATCAATGGAGGCCGTCCGCGTGGAATCCATGTTAACATAAAGCATGCTGCAATTTCTCTTCGCTTGCGGAATACGTAATTTGTACCAACGGGTGTGAAGAAAAATTCTAAACTACATGCCCTTCAATGTCCACGTTTTACCGTGGTTCGTCCGCACGGATCACAAAAGCGGAATCCGTAATTTAAATCCGGTATTGCGAGACGGTTTCACATGGCTGAGAATCTCGTGTATGTTTAGTGCGCCAAACTCACGTGAATATAAGCCCCATTCTTTTGAATGGAGTCATGTTCTATCTTTTCGTGTTCCTCAGAACGCATCGCCTATTGTTTCCAATGGGACCGTAAAACACATCGCGGGCCGCGTGAGTGCGATGCGAGATTACGCATTGTAAACCATGCCGATCCCCTAACGTGCCTAAAATCCGCGCCGGAGGACCGCTACTTCGCAGAAGTGATGAGAGGCATTTTTGACAGAAAAACACCTCGCACGTTGGCGAGTGCGAATGCCAGTATCCTAACGCGGAAAAAAAAAATGGCAGAATTGATATTTTTTTCCCTCCCTCCATAAAAATGAATAAAAGTTGATATGTACCCAAAAACTGTCACCGATAAAAAAATACCGCTCGCCACGCAAAAAAACGAGCCCTCCTACAGCGATGTCATGGCTTTTGAAAAGTGAAGATGAAAATCCCTCCAAGATCGTCACGTCCAAAGCGGCGGTGTCACTAAGGGGTTAATATTGTTTGGCATGGTCCTGGGCTATCAGCGGGCACATCAGCACATATAAGCTCTGCGGTGTGTGAGAGCCATGGGACTATTATACATGCCTATTATATAACTGGCACCCATTGGCCAGGTGTCAGCTCCGGTGGGCAGGGTGCAGCGCGGCGGCTGTGGGTGTAATTGGCAGGAGTGGTAGCAGAGGGCGGCCGTTCCTTCTCATTCATCTGCTGCTCCTGCGTGTGGACATGTGTCTGGGATTATGGCCGCCGTGAGTCATTGCCTTCGGCAGGGTAGCGTTACTTCTCGACGTATCTACTAGGCATGGAGTATGTTTGTTACGTATGCAGAGGGACCGTCTCTGTAACAGGTGCTGGACTGTCAGATGTTCTGGATTATTGGAAGCGCATAGCTGACACTGATCAGCCATAGCATTTGAAGGACTGCCAGGAGATGTGAAAGTGCCGTCGCAAAATGGGCAAAAAAATAGTAAAACTTGTTAAAAAAATAATCGCCACAGACGAACGCAGCCTTCCCAACAACGTTGGTGGGCACACCACCTCAGAAGGGGGGCCGCAGACACCGACCCCGCACCAGCTACGTTTCGGAGCTCATGCCCAAGTACACCTACCACCAATATATATAACACTAGGCAATATGATGGAAACATCAGATTCCGCATGCAGGCGCCCACAGCTGGATCTGGCCCATGCCCACCCGGCGACTGCGCGGATCTGTCTTCTTTCTTCTTCATCTGTACTGCGGAGGGATCTGGCGGCTCGCCAGCGGACATGCGCAGTACAGATATTTTTTTAAATCTTTTTTTTTCCTGAGCCGTCACTAGGCGATGACGTGAGGTTCGTGGCCGGTCTGCAATGTCAATTGCCTACGGGGGGCTGCAGGTCGGACGGCTTACATTGACTTCAATGGAAGCTGTCCGTGCGGACGCCACACAAAAATAGAGCATGCACACTCTGCTCAGCTACACGCAGGTATGCATACTCTGTTCTGCTACACGCAGGTATGCATACTCTGTTCTGCTACACGCAGGTATACACACTCTGCTCTGCTACTCGCAGGTATACACACTCTGCTCTGCTACACGCAGGTATGCACACTCTGTTCTGCTCCACGCAGGTATACACACTCTGCTCTGCTACACGCAGGTATACACACTCTATTCTGCTACACACAGGTATACACACTCTGTTCTGCTACACGCAGGTATACACTCTGCCCTTCTACACGCAGGTATACACACTCTGCCCTTCTACACGCAGGTATACACACTCTGTTCTGACTAACGCAGGTATACACACTCTGTTGTGCTCAGCGCAGGTATACACATTCAGCTCTGCTACACACAGATATACATACTTTGCTCTGCTCCACGCAGGTATGCACACTCTGATCTGCTCCATGCAGGTATGCACACTCTGCTCTGCTACACGCAGGTATACACACTCTGTTCTGCTACGCGCAGGTATACACACTCTGCTCTGCTACACGCAGGTATACACACTCTGCTCTGCTACACGCAGGTATGCATACTCTGTTCTGCTCCACGCAGGTATACACACTCTGTTCTGCCTAACACAGGTATACACACTCTGTTCTGCTCCACGCAGGTATACACACTCTGTTCTGCCTAACGCAGGTATACACACTCTGTTCTGCTACACACAGGTATACACACTCTGCCCTTCTACATGCAGGTATACACACTCTGCCCTTCTACACGCAGGTATACACACTCTGCCCTTCTACACGCAGGTATACACACTCTGCCCTTCTACATGCAGGTATACACACTCTGCCCTTCTACACGTAGGTATACACACTCTGCCCTTCTACACGTAGGTATACACACTCTGTTTTGCTACTCGCAGGCATACACACTCTGTTCTGCCTAACGCAGGTATACACACTCTGTTGTGCTCAGCGCAGGTATACACGTTCAGCTCTGCTACACACAGATATACATACTTTGCTCTGACCCACGCAGGTATGCACACTCTGATCTGCTCCATGCAGGTATGCACACTCTGATCTGCTCCATGCAGGTATACACACTCTGTTCTGCTACACGCAGGTATACACACTCTGCTCTGCTACACGCAGGTATGCATACTCTGTTCTGCTGCACACAGGTATGCAAACTTTGCTCTGCTACACACAGGTATGCACACTCTGCTCTGCTACACACAGGTATGCAAACTTTGCTCTGCTACACGTAGGTATACACACTCAGCTCTGCTACACGCAGGTATATAGTGGTCTACAGCTCAGTGGCTGTATTCTCTCCCTATAGTAGATCCAATCTGTAGAGAATACCAGAGATACAAGATATTACCGCAGGATACACCGAATATACTGGGGGCTCCACAGTAACATATACTATAATAAGTGGTGTAATATAGCGACATGTAATATGCACTAATTGACTGTTTCCATGTCCCAAAACGTGGAAGACCAAGCCGTGGACGGAGGACAGTTCAAGCTGAATCCTCAGCGCGACATTTACAACCATCATCCAAGCTTTGTATGTTTGCGCAGCAACGTGTCAGTCTGGTTGCAGAAGCACTGTGACATCACACCTCACGGCTCCTCTGGATGTCATGTTCCCAAAGTACAAATTCTAAAGACTTGCTTATAGACGAGTTATGTTTTTCTTTTGACAGATTATATCCCCCGCTGACTTTACCTAAAACCAATCATCTGAAATCACTTTGTCTCATCAAAGTGTTTTTTCTGTGGCTTCTCCTCATCTGTTTTCTGTTCCCTCTCTATCTGGCCAAAAGATTTCATTGCTGAACTACTTTCATTGTACTTTAACCGCACATGAATATCACCCACATATACTTTACGGCAGGGAGACTCGTTGTCAGCACCAATCCCTCCCCTAGAGGTTGTCGGATGCAATAACACTTTCTCTGTGTGATTGTAACATTGATATAAGTGGTTACAATATCAGAGCAAAAGCATCATTTATAGTAGAGAACCGACCCCTTGTAGGGAGGCTGTAGTACCCTGTTGTACCACCTCTAGCTTGGATACCAGATGTGATACAGGCGGCATGGAGGCTCTAGTACCCTGTTGTACCGCCTCTAGCTTGGATACCAGATGTGATGTGGGCGGGCATGGAGGCTCTAGTACCCTGTTGTACCGCCTCTAGCTTGGATACAAGATGTGATACAGGCGGCATGGAGGCTCTAGTACCCTGTTGTACCGCCTCTAGCTTGGATACAAGATGTGATGTGGGCGGGCATGGAGGCTCTAGTACCCTGCTGTACCACCTCTAGCTTGGATACAAGATGTGATACAGATGGACATGGAGGCTCTAGTACCCTGTTGTACCACCTCTAGCTTGGATACAAGATGTGATACGCGGTGAGCATGGAGGCTCTAGTACCCTGTTGTACCACCTCTAGCTTGGATACAAGATGTGATAGGGGGGCATGGAGGCTCTAGTACCCTGTTGTACCACCTCTAGCTTGGATACAAGATGTGATACAGATGGACATGGAGGCTCTAGTACCCTGTTGTACCACCTCTAGCTTGGATACAAGATGTGATAGGGGGCATGGAGGCTCTAGTACCCTGTTGTACCACCTCTAGCTTGGATAAAGGTGTGATACAGATGGACATGGAGGCTCTAGTACCCTGTTGTACCGCCTCTAGCTTGAATATAAGATGTGATACGGGTGGGCATAGTGGCTCTAGTACCCTGTTGTACCACCTTTAGCTTGGATATAAGATGTGATATGGGGGTATCTAGTACCATGGAGGCTCTAGTACCCTGTTGTACCACCTCTAGCTTGGATACAAGATGTGATACGGGTGGGTATGGAGGCTCTAGTGACCCTGTTGTACCACCTTTAGCTTGGATACAAGATGTAATACAGGTGGGTATGGAGGCTCTAGTACCCTGTTGTACCGCCTCTAGCTTGGATATAAGATGTGATACGGATGGACATGGAGGCTCTAGTACCCTGTTGGACCACCTTTAGCTTGGATACAAGATGTAATACAGGTGGGTATGGAGGCTCTAGTACCCTGTTGTACCACCTCTAGCTTACATTTAAGATGTGATACGGATGGCATGGAGGCATACAGTTTCTGCATGGTATCCTGCAGCATATCGCTCCACATTTACTGTAACTGAGCCTCTAAATCAGGGGCACTCATTTTCACCAAGGGCCAAATCAGCCTTATTGGTGCTTTTTTAAAGGGCCAATTGTAATTGTAAGACAGTATAGTAATAGGTGACCCCCATAGTGGCCCCAGTAGTAATAGGTGACCCCCATAGTGGCCGCAGTAGTAATAGGGTCCCCATACTGCCATTATGGAGTCGGGACGGAATTGTTTCCTCCAAATCAGCTAAATTGACATCTGCCTCGTTGGGTTTTTTGCCTACCTCTGGATCAACAAGGCAGGGGGCATCGAAACAGACTGAACTAGATGGGCATTGTCTTCATTCAGCCTATTACTATGTTAGTGGTAAGTGACCCCCATAGTGACTTCAGTAGTGATAGGGATCCCATAGTGGCCACAGTAGTAACAGTGACCCCCATAGTGACCATAGTCATAATAGTGGCCCCACTAGTAAGTGATTCCAGTAATAAGAGTGACCCCCATAGAGGCCCCAGTAATAGCAATGACCCCCCATAGTGGACCCAGTAGTGATAGTGACCCCCATTGTAGCCCCAGTAGTAACAATGACCCCCGCAGTGGCCCCAGTAGTAATAGTGACCCCCATAGTGGCCCCAGTTGTAACAGTGACCCTATAGTGAGGCCAGTAATAATAGTGATCCCGATGGTTAGCGACTCCAGTAATTAGAGTGGCTCCAATGTAATAAGAGAGACTCCCATAGTGGCCTTAGTAGTGATAGGGTCCCCCACTGGGGTCTCAGTAGTAATAGTGACCCCCATAGTGGCCCCACTGGTACTAGTGACCCCCATAGTGGCCCCACTGGTAATAGTGACCCCCATAGTGACCCCAGTAGTAACAGCGATCCACATAGTGGCCCCAGTAGTAATAGTGACCCCCACATCAGCCTCAGTAGTAATTTGCCCCTGGTTGGCCAGCATTCCACTCACCCAGCCGCTGCTGAGCCTCTCCCCTCGGCATCTACGCGGCGTGCAGAACGGCACACACAGACACGGCAGGGAAAAGGTCAACGGTCAAAGACTCTGCCCCGCCGCTGGACCGGAGCCCGTTAGGGCTCTTTCACACAAGCATACATCGGCCGCGCTTTCACACCCGACCGATATACGCTGCCCATCTGATGCATTGGCTTACAATGCATCAGTGCAGATGGGCGTATTTCCGCAGCGTTAGGCCCCCTGTACACGGCCGGGTTGGATCCCGCAGCGGAGTTTGACCTGGTGCCCGACCAGCGTCCCCACCATACCTGTCCGGCGTCTTCTTCTCTGTGTTGCGGATGTGCTGGCCGTCGCACATGCGCAGTACAAATGACGCGGCTCCTGCGATCATTCAATGATGATTGCAGGATAGCCATGAAACGGACGGCTTCCACTGACTTCAATGGAAGTCGCCCATGTGTAGCCCAAACAAAATCGCAGCATGCTGCAATTTCTTCCGCGCGAGCCGAAAATCGCAATCGATTTTCGGTTGTGGGCAGGAAATCGCTTATTTTCATAGCATGCTATGGGCAGGATTTGCTGCGGACTCCATAGGCGGATGCCCACTCCGAATTTCGCAATGCAAATCCGCCCGTGTGCAGGCGGCCAAAGATAGCGCATTCTGGATGGCCTTTTTTACGCCATCCAGAAAGGATAGTTCTGGAACTATCTTCCTAGCCAGAATACGGAGCGGCTCCCATGCATATTAACATCTTCATCAACACTTCTACCCTATTCAGCAATTCCAGCAACCTGATTGGTTGTTTGGGTTGGCTGATTCAACCTGATTGGTTGTTTGGGTTGGCTGATTCAACCTGATTGGTTGTTTGGGTTGGCTGATTCACAAGTGTTGATGAAGATGCTAATATGTGGCTCCCATAGACTGCCATGGGAGCTGCCAGAGAAGGGAGGGTGTTTAGCAGCATGTCTGGTAAACTCCCTCCCATTTACCTCCTCATTCTGCCCCTTGCTGGCTGTTTGCAATGGGAGGGGGTGGGGCGGGCGCTTAGCACACTTAGCAACACCCCCTCCCATTGCTGTAAGTCGACAAGAGGTGGAGAGGGGCGAGAGCTTAGCAAAAAGGGGGGAGGCTGTTTAGCAGAGCTAAACTGGCTCCCCCCTACCCTGACAGTATCCGGGGCTTGGCGTATACCCGCCAGACCGGGCTGTCTGAACGGCCACATGGACAGGAGACGCAGCCGTGACTTGGTCACGGCTGCCTCTCGTTCACGTGATTTTCGGTCGCACTGCGGCTGTGACACTGCCAAGCGAAATCTCGCTGCACATGCCACATAAAATGAGGCGGCGGGCCTTGTGTTTGACACGTGTGCTCTAGATCATGCAAACTTGTAGGCTGTGGAAGCTGGCGTCCTAGATGGTCCCCTACATGTTCTATTGGTGATAAATCTGGTGACCGTGCGGCCACGGCAGTGTGACAATGTTGTGGGGTCTTCCTGTGTCCCCCTTGTGTGTGCGGCCGAGCATTATCCTGCTGGAAGCCGCCATGAGAGGAACACACGTGGCTGCAGGATGTCCTGAACATATCGCTGAGCGGTCATTGTCCCTCGTACCACTACTAGGGGAGAGCGACTGCCGTATGTGATGACCCCCAGACCATCACACCAGCAGGGGGCAGTGTGCCGCTACACAGCAAAGGCAGGATTGAGGTGCTCACCCCGAGGTCTCCAGACACAAACACGGCCATCGTCAGCGCCCAAACTAAACCTGGATTCATCACTGAAGACAACCCGGTTCCACTCCGTTGCGTCCAGTTTCATTGTTCACAACATTACTGCAAATGGAGGTGATGATGGGTGTCAGAGGCCGTACATGTAATGGGGACCGTAGGACCAAATGCCCTTCAGCCAAGCGCCTGGAAATGGTTCCGACAGACACAGGGGTGTAACGATGGTGCCACCTGTCTCTGGATGGCGGACAGCTAACAGTTGTAGCTGCTCGTGCTTGTCAGACGATCAGACGCTCCTCCCTACTAGTGGTCTGTCGGAGGGTCCGGAGCCCGGTCACCTTGTGTGCCCTCACACATTCACTGGTCCCAACACCTCCTAACAGTCTGGTCAGACGCTCCTCTCTACTGGTGGTCTGTAGGGGGCTTCCTGAGCCCGGCCACCTTGTGTGCCCTCACACATCCACTGGTCTCAACACCTCCTAACAGTCTGGTCAGACGCTCCTCTCTACTAGTGGTCTGTCGGGGGTCCTGAGCCCGGTCCCCTTGTGTGCCCCCACCCACTGGTCCCAACACCTCCTAACAGTCTGGTCAGACGCTCCTCCCTACTGGTGGTCTGTAGGGGGCGTCCTGAGCCCGGTCACCTTGTGTGCCCTCACACATCCACTGGTCCCAACACCTCCTAACAGTCTGGTCAGACACTCCTCTCTACTGGTGGTCTGTAGGGGCGTCCTGAGCCCGGTCACCTTGTGTGCCCTCACACATCCACTGGTCCCAACACGTCCTAACAGTCTGGTCAGATGCTCCTCTCTACTGGTGGTCTGTAGGGGGCGTCCTGAGCCCAGTCACCTTGTGTGACCCCATCCACTGGTCCCAACACCCCCTAACAGTCTGGTCACAACGGCCGGTGGGGAACAATTCGTTGATACGACCATCCCAATAATGCGCTCCTCTCAGACTCTGGTAACGGGGTGAAATCTCTTCTCTGCATCGTAGAGGCGTCTAGTGACCAACAAACTCCACAAGCGGAAGAAGAGGTCACTACACACAAGGAGCCTCCGAGAGTCTTTTATAGGCCAAAGGGGAACCACTTTAGGGCCTCCGGTGACAAGACCGTCCATCTAATCACCACAACTCTCATCATTTACAGATCTGCCTGAGATGGAACCGCAGGACGAGTTTTACAGCAAAACGACAACTTCTAGAGGAGGAATTGTTTTTGACAAAAAGTATACGTTGGTGGTGGGTTCAGTGGCACATGAGCCTGATGAAGGGTGAGGAATCCTGAAACGTAGCTGCTGCTTGGACGGTGTCCCATGCATGTTCTCTTGTGTGCTTCATTAGAATACTTGGACTATACGGATAACATAGACTTCATTGATCACACTTGAGTAACAATACCTGTGATGCACTTTGTAAACCATAAAAGAAGACATTGTGTGGCTTTACTTGGTATGTATGCAAATGTAAAGACCCCCGTACACATTAGACGAAAATCGTTGAACCTACTGATTTCAACTGGACTGGACAACTGTTGGATGTGGGTGGCAGACTCCTGACTTCTCCACACTGGGTGATGTTGGGGGAAAGGATTGTGGATGCTGAATTTCAGCGCCGATCCTTTTGTTTGTCTTAGAGGAAATAATTAATTTATAATGTATGATATATGACCTACATCTGTGTGATGGGAATTTCATATATATACAAGTTATATAAGGTTATTTATTGATGTAACAGGTAGATTTTGATGTGTTCTATTCCTATGGAACGCACCACCACTTCCGGTACCCCTCTGCTGGTGTGCGGTGCGTCCCACTGTATGGAGTACTCTGCAGCTTCCAATGCGCCCGTGGTGGACTGTGCGCTCCATTTCTGGCCGTGGCATCGGTCATCGCGGAAGGACCCACTAGGCTGCTGTGCGATTGCTACATGCGATTGCTACAGTAGAAGTAAACAGAAGACCGGAGGTCTGAAGTGGCGTCGGGGACGCAGAGCGGCAGCTGGGAGGTGAGTATTGTTGGGTTTTAATATGACTATTGCTTCCAATGTTTTAGAACTTGGAAAGCCCCTTTAAGAATCAAAGCGACTGCGTTGTGTAGAGTCAGTGCAGCTCCAGAACGGCCGGTCTTGTGGGGTGTTCCGATATGTGGTTAGTACCTACCAAAAGTGGTGCAAGGAGAGATGACCAATGCCGGGTGTCCAAGGATCATTAATGTGTGGGGGGGTGAAGGCCACCGGTCGGGTCCGATCTCACAGAAGAGTGACTGTAGGACTAATTACTGATAAAGTCCCTGCTGGTGATGATAGAATGGCGTCAGATCACACAGGACATCACAGCTCGCTGTATACGGGTCAGAGTGCCCATGCCAATCCTTGTCCACCACCAAATGTGCCTACAATGGTCACAAGAGCATCAGGACCGGACCCCAGAGGAATGGAGGAAGGCGTGCGGTGTGATGAATCACGTGTTACGTCCTGTGGACGGCGGGGTGCGTCACTTACCTGGGAAGGATGGTAGGAGGGTGGGAAGAAGACAAGCCGGTGGGGCGGTGTGATGGGCGATGTTCTGCTGGGTACGTGTGTCCTGGCATCACGTGGATGTGACATGTACCACCTAACACTGTATGGTTAAGGACCCCCAGGACTTTACATCCTCTTCGCGATGCTGACGTCACACCTATGAGGGGCTTCTCCATCTTTTTCAGTAGTGTGCCGGATTATTGGACTGTGCCCGTATTTGGGTAGAATGTGCCTTTAATTAAATGTTTCCTAGTCTGTAAGAGGAATCCATTGACTGTTCATGAATGTGGCATGAAGGACCTGGCTTCTTGGCACTCCTCCTAATGACTCATCTAAATGCCGCCTCTTCACCGCCCGGCCGCCAACTTACTCTGGCATCAATCCAGGGGGAACAGAAAACGTGTGATGTGAGAATCCGCAAGTTCAGGAATCTTCTGTAATCACGACGATTCATTCATCACACAGGAGAGGGCAGATGTCTGCCGAAAGGACGCCGTATGTACGAAAAACGTGAATGAAGAAGGCGGCCGTTATAGAGGACTGGGGCGGTGTATCTAAACCTGCCACGTGTGATACTGCCTGCTGAACTATGTATCTAATCCTAACTTGTGTGATACTGTCTGGAGACTCAATGTACCTAAACCATATGTGACACTGCTAACCTGAGGTATCTAAGCGATCATGTGTGATACTACCTGCTGAGCTGCATATCTAAGCCTTTCATGTGTGATACTGTCTGTGGATTCAGAGTATCTAAGCCTATCATGTGTGATACTATCTGCTGAACTGCTGTATCTAAGCCTATCGTGTGGGTCTCTATCATACCTCCCAACTTTCAAACATAAAGAGGGACACTATTTTTCACGCAATTTTTTACTTTAAACCACACCCCTTTTACGCTAAGCCATGCCCTTTGTGACCTCCTATAGCACACGTCAAACACAAAGACCGCGGGCAAATCCAGCCCGCCGCCTCATTTTATGTGGCCCACCGGCTGTGCAACAATTTAATAGGCCTTTTACTCACCCCGTCTGCAGCAGTGGAGCGGTGCAGGGTCTGTGACTGAAGATGCAAGGGGAGAGGTCAGCGGTTACAGACTCAGCAGCTGCCGCCAGACCGGGTGCGTGGAATGCTTTAAGGGATGCAGGCACTATCATTACTGGGACTACTATGGGGGTCACTAATTACTACTGAGTCAAATATAGGGGACACTCTTACTACTGGGGCACTATGGGGGCAAATGTTATTACTGGGGCAAAAATAGGGAACACTATTATTACTGCGGCCACTATGGGGGATACTATTACTACTGGGGCCAATATAGGGAACATATTATTACTCCAGCCATTAAGGGGGTCCCTATTATTACTGGGATCACTACGGAGGTCACTATTATTACTGGGATCACTATGGGGGTCACTGTTACTACTAGCGTCATTATGGGGACGCTATTACTACTAGGATCACAATGGCAATCACTATTATTACTGGGATCACTATGGGGGTCACTATTATTACTTAGGCGGCTATGCGGTTCACTAGTACTACTGGGACCGCTATGGGGGTCACTATTACTAGTGGAGCCACTATGGGGGTCACTATTTCTACTGGGGCCACTATGGGGGTCACTATTTCTACTGGGGCCACTATGGGGTCACTACTTCTACTGGGGTCACTATTTCTACTGGGGCCACTATAAGCCTGGAATCTCATGTAATGGAAATCCTGCGGAAATGTCGCGGCTTGGCCGCAACGAAAATCTGCGAGACTTCCGCGGGATAAGCGCAGCTTCAAAATCCACGGCCTTTAGCCGTGGGTTTTGAAGATGGCTTCGCCGCCTGCATCTCTGCTGCGACCATCTCTCCCCATAGAGAGGAGAGAGGCCGCTGTGGAAGAGAAAAAAGAAATGACATGTTGCGTTTTAGTTTTCCGCGCAGCATGTCAGCTTCAGTGCAGCTTGGCCGCAACGTATCGGCCGCTGCATGTGGATGAAATTTTTGCAAAATCTCGTCCACTTTACTGGCTAATCCCGGATTAGGAGTCACAGGTGGAATTGCGGCAATTCCATGCAATGTAAACCCAGCTTATGGTCACTATTTCTACTGGGGCCATGATGGGGGGTCACTATTACTATACACTCTTACAATTACAATCGGCCCTTTAAAGGCAGCCATAAGGCTGTTGTGGCCCTCTGTGAAAATGAGTTTGAGACACCGGTCCTACAGGAACTGTGCACCTGAGTAGCCTCCTTACAGTAACAGTGCCCCTTAGAGACCCCTTCATAGTAATGGTGCTACTCAGCGACGCCCTGACAGTATTGGTACCCCTGAGTGGTCCCTTCATGGTAACAGTGTCCCTTAGTGACTCCCTCACAACAACAATGCCCCTCAGTGACCTCCTCACAGTTATAGTGCCCCTCAGTGACCTCCTCACAGTAATAGTGCCCCTCAGTGACCTCCTCACAGTAATAGAGCTCCTCAGTGACCTCCTCACAGTTATAGTGCCCCTCAGTGACCTCCTCACAGTTATAGTGCCCCTCAGTGACCTCCTCACAGTTATAGTGCCCCTCAGTGACCTCCTCACAGTTATAGTGCCCCTCAGTGACCTCCTCACAGTTATAGTGCCCCTCAGTGACCCCCTCACAGTTATAGTGCCCCTCAGTGACCCCCTCACAGTTATAGTGCCCCTCAGTGACCCCCTCACAGTTATAGTGCCCCTCAGGGACCTCCTCACAGTTATAGTGCCCCTCAGTGACCCTCTCACAGTTATAGTGCCCCTCAGTGACCCCCTCACAGTTATAGTGCCCCTCAGTGACCTCCTCACAGTTATAGTGCCCCTCAGTGACCCCCCACAGTTATAGTGCCCCTCAGTGACCCTCTCACAGTTATAGTGCCCCTCAGTGACCCCCTCACAGTTATAGTGCCCCTCAGTGACCCCCTCACATTTATAGTGCTTCTCAGTGACCCCTCACAGTAGTAGAGACCCTCAGTGACCCCCTCACATTTATAGTGCTTCTCAGTGACCCCTCACAGTAGTAGTGCCCCTCAGTGACCCCTCACATTTATAGTGCTTCTCAGTGACCCCTCACAGTAGTAGTGCCCCTCAGTGACCCCCTCACATTTATAGTGCTTCTCAGTGACCCCTCACAGTAGTAGTGCCCCTCAGTGACCCCTCACATATATAGTGCTTCTCAGTGACCCCTCACAGTAGTAGTGCCCCTCAGTGACCCCTCACAGTAGTAGTGCCCCTCAGTGACCCCTCACATTTATAGTGCTTCTCAGTGACCCCTCACAGTAGTAGTGCCCCTCAGTGACCCCTCACAGTAGTAGTGCCCCTCAGTGACCCCCTCACATTTATAGTGCTTCTCAGTGACCCCTCACAGTAATAGTGCCCCTCAGTGACCCCCTCATAGTAATAGTGCCCCTCAGTGACCCCTCACAGTAGTAGTGCCCCTCAGTGACCCCCTCATAGTAATAGTGCCCCTCAGTGACCCCTCACAGTAGTAGTGCCCCTCAGTGACCCCCTCACAGTACTATTATACCTCTTAATAATAATCAGATGCTCTACACAGTAATAATGATTACAGTGCAGTTACCTCCAGTAATCACAGGTGGCGTCCTTTCTGATTGGAGTCACTTGCTTTCCTTTCCGGGCCCAGACAGCCATGAAGACATCTCCAGCCTCATGTAGTCTCTGCACCTTCTCTACATCCTGCCTACATACTACTAGTGCCCCACTGTGACCCCACAAAATAATCATGTCCCTTCTGTGGCCTCATTTAGGCACAGTGCCCCCTTTGTGGTCCCACTCAACTATAATGCCCCCTCTCCGGCTCCACTTAAAGGGGTATTCCAGGCTTTTTAATAGTCAGTGACCCTTTAAACTGGATTTCCTATGACCATCCAACAATCCAGCATATTTGATGATTTGACATCAATCAGCTCCCATCGATATGGGATTAAAGGACCGTCCTGCATGTAACACAGATATGAACCTCGACTATTTATTACCGTCCAGCTGCCGTTTCCATTTCCATTTAAACAGATTAGGAATACTATTAACCCTTTCCAATCCACTGTCTGACATCTAAAGACATTCTGATTGAAGGCTGCACAGCTCAGATGTCGGTAGACGTCCGGCAGGGTATTCTTACTGTATATTACTGGCCGCTCTGTTGTCAGGGGGCCTCTCCAGCATGTCCTATACCGCAGCACTGGCTCTAGCCAGCAGATGGCGCCATTGTATAATGGCAGAAAGAGAAAGCCCCCTAGGAAATCCTGAATCCAAAATTGGATTGCAAAGGGTTAATACCTTCTCTGGGTTATCTGTAAATACTTCGCTTTACTGCTTTACCTCTGGGTTGTGTTATTCTATGTTGTTTTCTCCATTCACATCCAGAGCGGAATTTAGAATTCTGCTGATCGCTGTAAGCGTTTTAGCTCCACCCACTGTCAGACATGTGACTGTACAGCTCAGCTCTAATTGGAAAAAGGCCGATTTCACGGAATACAAAAGAAAATGGGCGGGGTATATAGTAGAACCATGATGACGGTAATGGCACTTTTGGACAGTCCATACCCAGTGCCTCTGCCAAATATATGGTGACAAGAAGGGGGCAAATAGTGATGCCAAAGAGTCGCTACCCACAAACGCCAAACGTGGTTGAGTACGGTCCATTTCAGTGATTACTTCTGCAACTCTTGCAGCCATGACACCCATTTATGGGCTCCCTGCAGTAATAGGGTCATTAAATGTTATTATGGCGAAATTCCTTTAATCCGGCATTATATACGCCAGAATTTCCAATCCGGCACAAAATTGTCGGGCTACATTTCCCGGTACAGTCGAATTGCATTTTTTAATATAGTTGCCTCAAAATCGCAAAAAAAAGTTTTTCAAAATTACGTCAAGTGCGCGTATCCATATAGAATGTCTGTCCATTAATCCAGAAGATCTGATAATCTGGCAGGGCAGTCTAAAATGGAACTATTGATAATTCCCTTCCCAAACCCCCATATTCCAGTAAATTCTCACATTCTCTCTCTCCTCACATGGAACAGTCTGCTCTATCAATGAGAACCCTGTAAGCTATTATTCGTCACCGCCCACTAAACCTGTGTGTCCAATCATCTCCCAGGTCTCCGCCCACTGTCCCCGCCCATCACATTGCATGGAGCAAGTCTGCTTCTGCTTCCCGAGTCCACATGTAGGGGCGGTGCGTTGTGCGCTAGCAGTTGACCAATCAGAGCAGAGCAGCACCCTTTCTTACCCGCCTGTTTTGATTCTAGCCAATCGGATCGCTGAGACGCGCGTGTTCCGGCAGAGGAGGGAGGGTGCGGCCAGCCAATGGGGAAGCAGACACGGGCGCACAGGGGGATACACGTGAAGGCATACACGTGTTTGTATGGAAGTGTACACTACAGAGAAGCCGGAGAGACATCCGGAATCTGCAGAGACATCCAGGAATAGAGAGAGACGCCTGCTGCCTGACACAGGGCATTTAGGCATCCAGAAAGGAGCATCTGATTCTGAAGCGAGACTTTATTTATTGCCCAGAGACATCTGCAGAGCCAAGAGACCTCCACTGAACTGTGAGACTGGTGGAGACATCTGCAGAGCCTAGAGACAGGTAGAGACCTCTCCTAAGACATTCAGGGACCACTACTATCAGACCACCTTAAACACAGAGACATCCACTCATAATCTGAGACCGCAGCTAAAAGCTTCCATTGACCTTTAGAGACAGCACTTAATGCAAAGAGACCTCTAGGTTTTTTGTAGACCCTCCCTGATTTCTATTGAGACATCAGTTGCCACCAACCCTGAGACATCCTCTGATTGTGACTCTTAAGAGACAGCTGATTATTTAGAGAGACATCCAGAGATCTCTAACCCCAGTCTGTCCTCCTACAGAGGAATCCATGAGACCGTCCGCTCCAGAGACCTCCACTTAAAGCTTCCATTTAAAGAGTCAGACATCTGCTAAAAGAGACATCCACTCCAGAGTGAAGAGACATCTGAGGTCCGCACTTCCTGGAGCCAACGAGACCGAGCAGGTACATCCGAGACGTCTGGAGACAGTCACATGAGACAACCCGGGACACCACCCAAATTACTGGGAGAACAAAGAGCGCAGCAGACAGTCAGCAGAGCGCCGGACTGCAGCGAGGTGAGTGCGCCAATTAATTATTCGCTTATTAGTACTAATGAAGATTCCCCCATGCTCCCCCTGCACGGTCCCTTTTATTGTCTCCTTGCGGTTTAAGGCGGCGCGGGGTAATTCCACCACATCACCGCTTTTTAGTTTTAATCTTTTTATGAACGCCTCCTATCTGGTGTCGAGATCGTCCGTCGCTTCCGACCTCCGATCCCTTTAAAAATTGCCTCCGGTCTCCATGGCGATGGGGTCTCGGCCGCCGATCGCACGATTGTACTGATATTTGCTGAGATGGGAATGTTGGAGGACGGGGAAATATTGTAGCCATCTGATCGAGGGCCGATCTTTAGGTGTCGTATAAGTACGGCGCGATTGACGTGGTTCCGTGTGGTCAATATGCGAATTGCTGCGGCCGCGGTGCGGGGAGGCCGTCGGCGCGCCGCCGCTGTCGGCAGATCTTATTGTAGTCTGATTTGTATTCTTATTGACTCTGTTCTTAGGTCTGTCTGTGGGAAAGCTGGGTGACAACTAGTATGGTCGCCATCGCAGGCTTCATAGAATTGTCGCACATCTTCCCCCCCGACTCCTGCATGGGCGTTGTAGTAGTCGTTGACTATCTTGGCGGTCACCCAGCTTTTCCAGAAGCTCTCTACTGAAGTGCGGATTACTGGGTAGCGCTCCGGCACTGAGCTCTCTGCTCCGCTTGCTTTGGAACTACAACTCCCAGCATGCCCTGACAGCCTGCAGCTAATAAGGCATGCTGGGAAATGTAGTTCCGCCACAGATTAGAGACCAATGCTCTTAATTGTCTGAAGAAGAGGCAGCTTTGATTAACCTGAAACTCCCATGTCTCTTGACAAAGAGGTTCTGCAGCAGCTGTATTTAGAGACAGAGTGAAGAGAGATCTCCTGATTGGTTTAAAGAGATGTGCGCTGTTTTATTGAGGGTCACACTCGGCTAGTTTTTTTTTGGGGGGGGGGGGGGGGTCTCCAAAGAGGAAGAGCAGAGCCGGCCTTGAATTGGAGGAGACTGTCGCATGAGATACCATGCAGGGCACCATCCAGAATACTGGTGTCTTTTTAGTGAGAGATCTCTACTAGCAAAGAAGTTCTGCAGCAGCTGGGGTAAGCATCATAAAGTACATGTCCCCAGCGCCTGCAGAATTACTGCAGGGTGTCATGGTCCTCAGAGCCACAAAGTGACACTTAATCCCCCATAATCCCTCTGTAAACATTCCGTCAGAGATGGGCGTGGTGAGCGCCTTGTGTTTTTAAGCTCTACAAAGGAAGGAGGGGAAAAAAAATTTTTTAAACTTTTTTTTTTTTTTTTTTTTTTTTTATATAAGCATGTGAGTTTTTCAACTCCTATAGAGAGAAGACTATGGACAAAAAACCCCGCCAAAAAACGAGACACTTTGTACAACTCCTGGCCGCAGCGTTTTGCCCCCCCTCCCGAAAAAACTGCATAGAAGCGCCATGAAAAAGTGACGCATGCGCAATCTGGTCCAACCGTGTAAAGCTGGCCTAAATGTACGCCGTGCAAATGAATACGTGACATTGGTGGTCAGAGGGAACCCTGGATCACGTCGACTTTAGTCAAAGGGGTTGTCCGCTTACTGGACCGCCCACTTTAATTAGGGCTGCCTGGGGTAAAGAAATAAATTGAGGGATGCTTACAGCGGCCGCCGCAGAAAGTCAGGTGACCGCTAGTTAGAAGAACAAACCGTAAACGGAATTTCGTAAGCAGGTGGGAAATTCTTGCTACAAGTATCCAGTTGTGTTCTATGGAATGTTGGGTGATCCTGACCAAAGTGGTGGTTCCAAGGTCACCTTGTAGACTAGCCCTTGGCATGGTACTGAGGATGCAGGTTACAGTAGTGGGCCACGGCACCAAAGATGGCTCGGTGCTGTCTTGGAATACAAGATTGGTAAAAGCGTAGCTTGAGCTTAGTTTGCCATATCTGGCAAAATATGGGATTGCGTTGACGGGCTCCATAGCCGCATGGTAAGCAGATATTGGTACCAGGAAATCCAGGTTCTTTCAAAAAGTTCCTCCTGGTTTGTAAGCATGTCCACCAGGGCTTAATTCATTGTAAGAGCAAGAATTGTGAATCCGGGATAGTCAACCGGCCGTAAGGATTCAAATTGTCCAAAAACCTAGCCTATCGCCAATTTTTAGTAAGGCCCCCTTAGAAATTCACCACCCAAATCTGGCAGTGTCCAATATCTACTGTGAAGCTAGTCTGAGGTCTACAGTCTCCCTAAAGGGTCTGTGCAGGATTGGAAAAAATATGGCGGCTTTCTTTCGGAAATAGCGCCCCACCTGCCTACAGGTTGTGAGTGGTTTTACAGTTCATCGACATTCACTTTAATGTTGAGGACTGAGCTGCAGTAGCAACCCAAAGACAGCTGTGGCGCTGATCTTGGAAGAAAGCAACTATGACTTGCCTAGAATAGCGCTTCAGCCGGCGTCGGTGGAAAGTAACTCTGCTTTTCCTGCTGGCTTTCCATTAGCGGTCAGGGATGAAGCCGGGAAATTCTTGGACGTGTTATTTTTTTTGGAACAGGGCGGTGTTGCCCTTATTTCTATTTTCTGACCCAAACCTGTACGTAATTAGATGCCATCCGTCATATTTTCTTCACACGTCCGCTTCGTAGCTGGAGGTCGTACGTCCGCCTCTAAGAGGATTTAGGATCAGACCTGGAACGACAGCGGCTGTTTATTATGAGCTGTCTGGTGAACACGTGGAGCCTGATCCACTGCTGGCCCACACGCGTGTGTGTGTGTGTGTCGTTAACGCTGCGCAATAATTTTGTTTTCTGATAGAGTGCCACCAAAAAAGTTTGGTTTTGAAAATTAGAAGGCACGTGCAGAACAAAAAGTACATGTCCACAACTTGGATTCGAACCCAGGACCTCAGGGCTACAACACAACTGCGCTAATCACTGAATCAATAAGATGACGGTATAGAGAGACATCACCTGGGATTGGCAAGGCGGAATGTACCCTGAGCGCACGTGGGAATAAAAAGTCTCGGCTTTGTAGTGTTCAGCTGTATGTTGGATTTTTTTTTTTTTTTTAAAGGGGAAATTCCCCTAAAAAGCACAAGTTTCTTATTGTAATCATTAGAGAACCCTTAAGAATTGATTACACTAATTCGTTAGCCACGCTAGAAGATAAAATGAGGCACAAATTTGCCAGAAAGCTGCTTGGTAACAGAGAATGTGGCCTGTGAGTCACAGCTGTCCTGGTGAAGATCCCACATTGTTGAGAAACGTTGTCTATAGTGTTTGATTGGTGGGTAGCCCCAACTGGGATCCCCAATGATCACAAAACTGAGCATTTTGAGTTCTGGAAACTTCTAACCATTGACCAAGAGCCTTACCGATGGCTGCTTGCCCGTCACTTTGAGAAGTTGGTGTGGTGTCTTTATGGTGGAATTGCCCTTTAACCCCTTAAATGTGCTGTAAACACGGCAAATGCAATCAGGGGTTACATCATCAGTGTGAATGGCTTTACTAAACACTTAGTTAATTATGAACAAATGTCCTGGACTCTTTTGTGATGAAAACGCTGTAATTTACTGACCCCATGACCGAGTGAATGGCTGTGAGGGGGGGTGGGGGGGGCAGGTGGTAATTGGGCGCATTGTGCTCTGATTAGGCTTTCAGTGTTGTATGAAATGAAGCAACTCCAAGTGCGTAGTTTGTGTCCTGGTCATAATTGTGTGTGACGATCATATCATACCTGGATTCAATATTTTTGGTTTTTTTTTTTAATCTAAATTTTTGTTTTCGCGGATGTAGGTGAGATTTAACCCTTTCCAATCCACTGTCTGACGTCTGAAGACATTCTGATTGAAGGCTGTACAGCTTTGATGTCGGAAGATGCCCGGCAGGGTATTCTTACTGTATATTACTGGCCGCTCTGTCAGGGGGGCCTCTCCAGCATGTCCTATACTACAGTACTGGCTCTAGCCAGCAGATGGCGCCATTGTATAATGGCAGAAAGAGAAAGCCCCCTAGGAAACCCAGAATCCAAAATGGGATTGCAAAGGGTTAAAGGCTTATTCGGCTTTTAAGAGTTTCTTCTGGCATGTCACCATGATTTGCCACACAGTGCTGCAGGTACTTCGCGGTTGCGATCAGCTTCGAAATTGGTGGGGAAACAATGAGCTTCACATCTTGGGATAGATCAGTAGAGGCCATTTAAGGGGCCGTCTTAGAGTCCAGGTCCGGAGAGCCATGGTCCAGCCAGGACACCCTTCCGAAGTCCGGATGTAAAACTGAGAAACAGTGAGGCAGTGTAGTTTGCCCCGTATGTTGACATACAGGATGTATGGAGCGAGTTCGGAAGCAAAGGTCCACTCCAAAACTGCTAGTGGTCAACTATAACTGACAACCCAATTGGCTCCAATTGTAGCCCTTAACTACTTAGATGTGTTCTTGGCCTAAGATGTAAGACCAGCTCTAGCCAAAGTGTCCCAGGTTCTGCGGGCCTCGGTACATGGTCACCCTTTGACTTGGGTGATGGAGTTTGCTCTTGCTGCTAGATCCTTGATGACCATCTCACCATCAGTGGAGCTACCTAGAGTAAGGAGCTTGGTGGACAATCCCTTTAGGGTGGTCCACCTCTAAAGAGTGTTTCCTAATAGCATTTGCAACATCTTGTATCTCCCTCGATGTATCGGCGAACCCCCAGGGTGATCGGCCGCTCGCCAGAGTGCGGTTGGTGGCAATCTCAAGAGGAGCCTTCGGTGAGGTGTCCTTTGTGAATGGAGTTGTACTTCGTGTATTTTAGGTGGACTATCCCTTTTTTTTAACCTGTTTGCGCCTTTCCCCTCTTGTCGACGGTCGTTACATAAACCATCGCCTTCTGTATGTGCCAGCTTGGTGTGGCTGTTTTTTGTTTTCTCTCTGCTTGTCATGGAATACGCTCTGGGTACGCCACGTGCCAATTTGATAATACATCTATTCACATGTCGGCGCAGAAAGATCCAGGCTGGTTGCAAAATCTCACCAGGTGTCCTGTACATTACCCTCCCCTTTCCCTGCCTGCTGTCATGCCTCCGCTCCACGCTGCCCCCTTCTGGTAGGATTTGGAACATGCTAATAAATATTCCATCCCTTTCGCTTTCCACTCCAGTAATGTGATTGCTGTTGCACAACCCGACACGTGTTGACGCGCTGTACATTTCTTCAGTTGGGTGTCATGATGGATCACCTCGCCGTGCAACTGGAGTCACACATGTTCCAGCGCCGAGCAATGCCCTTTGGTTCACAAGTTATGAAATAAATCCGCAATTTCAGTAGGGTTAATGAGGAGTAACAAACTAGTGCTTTCTAGACTATGGCAAGTTGTAGGCTTAAAGGGGAACTCCACATTGCCTCTAGGGGCTATCTTACCATTTATATAATAATGGGGGTCCTAAAGTGCTCAACCATCTCTGGTAGTTCCATCGAAGTGAATTGGAGCGGTGGTGCGCATGCTTGAGCGTCCTAATCATACGGGGATTTTTAGAACCCCCATTCTCGTGATCCATGGAGGTCACAGCGATCTCGCCCCTGCAGACCAGAAATTTATCCTCCCTTCTGTGAGCCTATTGATCACTTTATTGGTAGCACAACCCCTTTAAGGGAGATAAGCCACCACCAGAGATGTCTTGAGAAGACATTCATGCTCAGCCGAGCCCAACATTTATGGGGATCGGGAGGGATAGCTGTCAAGAAGTATCTAAAGTGTAAGGCCAGCTTTAGCAAGTTTGTCACCAGATCTTTGTCTTGGTACCACCTACTGAACAGAGCCCCCTCCATCCTCTTCCTTGAATGCCAGTCAAGGGATTGGACAAAAAAACACAACAGTCAGGGGGCAGTACCTTCAACCTTGGTGAGCCTTACAAAACGGTTGATGGCACTCTGGCCCATTGGTGTGAGGGTCCCAGCTCCCGGGAAGCCAACAGTGTGACCTTCTGACATGGCAGAAGAACTTACTGTAATTCACGTTAGTCTGGTTCTTTGCCTATACGCATCAATCATTTGCAAGTCTCCAGGTGATCGGCATGTCAACACATGGCAGCCGCGCAGATAACAATCAGACGTTGTTGATATTTCATCATCTTTCTACAGAACTGAGAATATTTTCATTTTATCCCCCTCCAGGCAGCTGATTCATACATGGAAGATACCGAGTCCTCCGACTTCTTGTCGTCTTTCGACTCCCTTTGTTCTGCAAGCAATTCCACCACCACCACCACCGACCAAGAAGGACACAAGTATGCAGACTTCGACGTCTTCCTCACCGATCCCATGGAGGAAAGTAGCAACAAAACAGAGGAGGATTTTGAGAACTCCAATCTGATCCCAAACTCCCGTCTCACCAACGCGGACCACCCGGTCCTAATCCGTCTGGAGAATGAGTATCAAGCCAGGAGGAACTTCTGGCACCAACATTCAGGACAGCATCTCCTGTACCCAGGAGAGGTGGAAGGGAGGACTTGTACTCACGAGGGCCATCTGACCAATGAGGCCATTCACAAGAAGCGGGACAAGCAGATGAAGCATTTTGTATTACGAGAGAAGGAAAAGTTGGAAGCTCCTCAAGGACTCAAAAGGCAACGGAAACCCGATGCAGAGTTGTCCCCAAGTTGGTGGATGGACAAGGAGTCGCACGCGTCTGAAGGAGACCGGGTCTTTGCCCAAAAGGTACTTTTAAGATTCACTTGCTTTTATGTCTTACCCATAAAGCCTCTGGTTCTGATGTGAGGGGAAAGCAATCCCTGTTCTGGCCATGTGGATGGGCACAACCAATACTCCTGGTGCTGCCATCAGGCGCAGGGTCGTAGTTCATGCCCTTTGGTCTGTTTTATGAATGGCAGTGGCAAATTTGCTCAAATAGTAAACCTAAATCTATTTTTTTCCAGTGTCATGACCTTCAAGGGTTTATAAAGCCACTGACGGACCTTCTGAATGGACTGAAACGGGGGAGATACGACAGAGGTGAATAACCGTTATGCTCTATTATATGTGGTATTATAGTTGTTATATTCTGGTACATGGAGGTGGGAGGGGGGGCAAGTATTATAGCAGGTGTAGCCTTGGTCATTGGGGGGGAAGGGGTTGTGGAGGGGCAGTGTTATAGCAGGTGTAGCCTTGCACTTGGGGGGGGGGGGGGGTGCGCTAGCAGTATAGCAGGTGTAGCCTTGCAGATGGGGGGGCAGCATTATAGCAGGTGTAGCCTTGCGCATTGGGGGGGGGGTAGCCTTGCACATTGGGGGGGGCAGCATTATAGCAGGTGTAGCCTTGCGCATTGGGGGGGGGGGCAGCATTATAGCAGGGGTAGCCTTGCGCATTGGGGGGGGGGCAGCATTATAGCAGGGGTAGCCTTGCGCATTGGGGGGGGCAGCATTATAGCAGGGGTAGCCTTGCGCATTGGGGGGGGCAGCATTATAGCAGGGGTAGCCTTGCGCATTGGGGGGGGGGCAGCATTATAGCAGGGGTAGCCTTGCGCATTGGGGGGGGGCAGCATTATAGCAGGGGTAGCCTTGCGCATTGGGGGGGGCAGCATTATAGCAGGTGTAGCCTTGCACATTGGGGGGGGGCAGCATTATAGCAGGTGTAGCCTTGCACATTGGGGGGGGGGGCAGCATTATAGCAGGGGTAGCCTTGCGCATTGGGGGGGGCAGCATTATAGCAGGGGTAGCCTTGCGCATTGGGGGGGGGCAGCATTATAGCAGGGGTAGCCTTGCGCATTGGGGGGGGACAGCATTATAGCAGGGGTAGCCTTGCGCATTGGGGGGGGCAGCATTATAGCAGGTGTAGCCTTGCACATTGGGGGGGGCAGCATTATAGCAGGGGTAGCCTTGCACATTGGGGGGGGGGGCAGCATTATAGCAGGTGTAGCCTTGCACATTGGGGGGGGGGGGCAGCAGTATAGCAGGGGTAGCCTTGCGCATAAGAATACTACTTATCTCCCTCCTGTATAAATGACTTAGGTATGCTTCTATTGGCAGTGGCTGTAGTTTCCCTTTAGTGTGTTCCTCTTTTTGGGGCTGATCCCACTATTCCACAATAAGTTTGTGCCCCCTGTATGTGTGTGTGCATGCTCTGACTTACAGGATTAGGGAGGTGTTGAGTAGCTGGCGGCTTCTGCTATAATTCTACAGTACTTTGCATTGTAAGTAGGTTACGTAATAGGCAGGAGCGATATTGCTGCACATGGCGCTGCTGGAGACGGGAAGCGCCGCCTGCATAATATAATCCCGCTCCCATTACAGCGCCCCTCCCAGATGTCAGTATCGGCTAAACACTGCAGCACAAGTGCTTCTCCTGCCCCGGCGCAGTGTACCAGATGACTGTATAGACGTAATACTATTGTAACAAACCCTCAGCTGTGCGAAGGGACTGACAGCGAGAAACCAATCCCTGCTGTTAACCTCTTACACGCCATGTACAGGGTTCACAGAGGGAGGCCCTCCGCGATGTAACCTCCTTGGACTGCCATCGCTGTTATAAGTGACCATACACAATGTTTGCTGAGGCAACCAATCACAGCACAGCTCTCATTTCTTATACCGCTGAGGTAAAATGTGAGCTGCACTGTGATTGGCTGATATAGGCAAGACAGATTTTCTTTTCCATGGCCGCCCGTGTATAATTCATCCTAAGCAGGAAGGCTGTAAACATAACTAGTGGCCCCCTTACAACGTGCTGTGAGGTAAAAACAAGAACTTCTTGTCCTCAAAACCTAAACTAGCTCTGTCCTTAAAGGGTTAAGCTGCCGTGTCGGCATTCCCCGGAACGTATAGTCTGTCGGCTCAGGGACGGCCTGCCGTGCGATGATTTACCTCATTGAACCTTGCACAAAGGCCTTGTATAGGGGGTATCGATCGCCAGCGTCTCTGGGGGGAATGTTTGAGGTATTTCTATATAAAGGAATGACTCAGCGCAGGCCGGATCAAAGCGGGACGCGAGCAGAAAAAAAACAAACAGCGGGCGGATTGCTAAAATGCACGTTTTTTTTTGTTTTTTTTTTTTTTGTTTTTTCTTTAAAGCGCTCCGCTGGACCCTGAGCGGCGGCATGAATCTGTAAATTGCGTCATGTGGAGAAATTAATATGTATGACTGAGCATGCGGAGGAGGAGGGCATCCTAAGATACTTTCGACTACTACTGTTCTGAAAGGTTGCGGGTGCCTGCGTTATCGCCTAGTGAAAAGCAGGGATTTAGAAAAAAAACAAAAACCCTGTACTGCGTATCTCCGACGGCTCGCCGTGTGGGCCATCCGCAGTACAGAAAAGAATACAGGTACGCACGGATGCCGGCTGGGCATGGGGTCGGATCTGACTGCGCTCCCGTGTGCAGCCGGCCAACGTCGGAGAGGAGCCCTGCGTCAATGTTCGCCAGTGTCAGTGTTCCCTTATCTTCTCGCTCTATGCCCTGGTTAATAATTCGTTTTCGTCGCTGCATCGGTTCTCCCTGGGATTCTCCAATCTGAACAATGTGACCTTTATCCACTGCAAACAGGAAGAACAAAATGGGGCAAATATCAAACGTCAGTCTCTGGGGCTCCATAGCTATTAGACTAGTAATGGATGCTGAGTAATTGGATGCGTTCCTGTCCTACCAACAGGCGACTCCATAACTAGACCTCGCAAGGAGTCAAAATGTTGACTGCCAATTGGCGCTATTATTCGCCTTAGATCATGTCCGTGCCTGGGCCAACTGTCTTGCACTCCTAAAGCTGCTCTGTGCCGTGGAGAACAATGTTCCCTCTGCTGTCCGTGACCCCCTGCTCACGTGCGATCGCCGATCCTTTCAGTCTCCTCCTCCATGCGGATTTAAGCTGTATACTGTTCGTGGCGCTCGGCCTGCTCACCCCAGAGCCCCCTTTTTTAATTTGTGCATTTTCAGTAGTCTGGTTTCTAGGAGGTAGTTACTAATTGTCCTCATTTTGGGGGAAAATGTATCCCTCTGACTCGCCCGTGTGTGTCCCGCTGGTTTGAGTGTCGGCGTGCTGAATGAGATAGGGCTGGTCAATGACCATATCCCTTTTTTCTTACCAGGGCTAAGCAGTTTCCAGCAGAGCGTCGCTATGGATCGCATACAGAGAATCGTTGGCGTTCTCCAGAAACCGGAGATGGGGTGAGTACTGTTCATGGCTTCTCCCCTGTACACTTACATTAGCAGAGATCTTGAGTTTCATGATCTCCTCCATCTATTGTAAGATATACTATTCCACTTCTTCAGTGGGGAACGTAGCCGCTGGTCGTATGTGCGCAGCCGCTGGTCATTACCTCTTAATGGCGCAGGCAGATATCCGCGCACTGTGCTCAACTATATCACTCTGCTCCATTCATTTCATGGGGTAGACAGAAACAGCCAATCCGAGTATTCTTGGGATCAGTGGTCGGACCTCCACCAATCGATCAGTTTTCACCCATCCAATGGATAGGTGAAAACGGGGAAAAAAAATCCCATTGCCAGAATGTGCCATTAAGGGTACTTTTACACAAAGCGATTATTTCCCAAATTTGCAATATTTGAGCGACTCCGGTTCCCTGAATGGAGGCGGCCTGGAACTATTCTGTGCTGCTTCGCCTACGTTCACTTGAACGACTATCGCTCCTATGTAAGCAGAAGAGCAATAGTCGGGCGGTAGTCCGTCTGCCGGGCACTTGCCAGTTACTCTCTGTATTGTACCTCCTATGTATCACACGTAAGCTGTAACATCCATGTTGTTGCTTTCCAGAGAGCGCTACCTTAGCACCCTTCTACAAGTGGAGATGATGTTGAAGGTCTGGTTCCCTGAGGTCGCCAGCTCCCTGTCCTCCCATTCATCTTCCTCCTCCGACTACGATATGGAGGAACCCCGATACAAAATGGCCAAGGTAACGAGCGTTCTTGCTGCTCTTCTTCTGTCCGTCTTTATTGTTTGATAGAGAAATAATTGTTTCCTTTTTTTTTTCCCCGTGCAGCAACCAAACATCACATCTACAGAGAAGAAAAGTTGTGACTTGAAGCCAGTCACAAGCAGCCAGTCTATGAACTCACCACCCAACCAACCATTGCAGGCCCCTCTGCATTCTGATTGTGCCTGTTGCAAAGAAAGGGCTCAAGTTTTGGCCCAGTGGCCCAATATGAACATGACGTGGATGCATACAGCTCCCATCTGTAATCCACCCCTCAGCCAAGTCGACCTGCATCATCTCAACCGAGCCCTAAGCCAGGACTTGTTTGGACCCAATGCACCCAGTTGTGGCATCATCTTCTTTGTGCAGAACAATCAGCCGTCATCACTATCTCCTATTACTGTAACACAGGCAAAAAAATCCACTGCACCCAGCGCCTGCAGCCAAGGGAGCCCAGAAGAACTTCCACCCCGCAGCCAAAGTGTCCCAGCCATTGGCCAACATCATGCCACAGAAAGTCTGGAGGCCTCACGTTCTCTCCAATTACTACCAACCTGTACCCATAGACCTGTCGGAGAAAACACTTAAGACCTTCCAGGGTCTCCCAGCCCATAAGAACGCTCTTCGCCAATATGATCCAGACCATACGTAGTCTTGGGTCTGACGAATGACCCCACGCATCAAGGCGGAGGGGAACATGAAAAGAAAACAAAAAACGTTGGATGTGTCGTGTTTCGCTTTTTCTTATTTTTGAGGAATTGACTCCATCGAGTTTTCAGACATTACATTGGAGAGCTGGAAAAACAACGTCTAAGAAAGGAGTATTTCAGATAAACAGCAATATTTTAGTGCCCTTAGTGGGTCCGAAACTTTCACAAAGTGTTGCTCGTCGGCCGCAAGCTGCCCTTCATGTTGGACTAATAAGATGGGACGGCGTCTCCTAGATCTCCACCGCTTCCCTCTCCTTGCAAGCCTCCTGATCGGTGTGGGAATGGGATGTTCGAGTCGGGGGATCATGGTGGGCGCTGTCCACGGGGCCATGTCTACTTCACGTTCAGAAATCCTGGGCACAGCGTTCTGTACAGGAAGTGGTCTTTGCCACATATTGGGGGGGAAAAGTCATTTTTCTGTCAGCACTATGCCAATCCAGACTTTTGGGTCCTGCGTGACAGCCTGGTTGTTAGGGACACACTGCCTAGCAACCAGCCTGGCTGAATATTCTCGGGTGGCGAATTGTCCTGCGTCTCAATTTTTCTATTAATTTTAAGAAATCAGACAAACCGCCAACCCTTTTATGGCGCAGGTAGTAAGCTAACGCTATAGCACAGCGTATCGATCTCCGGTCGTGCTCACTCTTTAGGCAGGAATTGGGGCAAGTACCTCTATGCACTAAGAAGGTCTATGCAGTTCTACAGCTATGTACATGTGACGCGAACAGCGAGGCGCCTATTTAATATCTCGGATTGTTAATAGACGTCTTTCGCTGCCCCCTGTAGGGGTCTAGTATGCAGGCGCTTTGGGCAAGTTTAAATGACCACAGCACACAGAGCGTTTCAGGAGATGAGTTGTGCCGTGATCTGTGAACTTGTGTGCTGATATTCGTCGCGGGGACGGAGCGGAGAGACGAGGAGCGCAGTCCCACAGCAGCACAGAGGATGAGACTACCATGACTGTCTTTTTGTTTTAATGTAATTTTGTAACATTAAATTTTTGTATGTAAATTTATATGCTGTCATTGTGTCTTATTGCTACATGTGATCAGCGCCGCGGGGGAGTTTATTTATCCCCCCCGCTGCATCGTCAAGGGTCGTCCTCTGCACTGACACGGTGCACCAAATTCCAGGACGGGAGAGATTCATGCTGGTGGTGTGCTTATTAAGAAGATTGTCCAGGCTGGATACAACTTTCACAAAAGGGGGCGTAAGGTACCTTTCACAGGGGACGAATTAGTCCGTACGGACATTTCTGTTATCCCTATTGGGCTTTAAGGACATCTTGTGGAATGGTTGCCGATTTCTAACATACAAGAGATGGAATTCCACATTTGGTCTGCATTAAAAAAACACGTGGAATTCTGCAGCTGCGTCCTGCCGTGTAATTCCATGAGAGGTTCCAAATAGGTGCAGTCACACCCGGCCCCTGGAGCCTTGGGGGTCTGACACATTTGCTCTTCCCCATATGAGACCAGAACTATAAAAGGAGCATTAGCGCTTGTTCACACGGACATATTTTCAGTCCATGTATTTCACGGACAACATGCTGACCCATTATAGCCAATTAAAGGGGTAGTCCAAGATTTTTTTTATTTTAAAAAGGGGGTCTTCCAGTATAGATACATACAGAACAGTTCATGCTTCCCCTACCGATGGCTCTAGCCCTCTGCTGTCCTGTCTGTTTACTGGTCCCATAAACCTAGCAGAGCTCAGCTTGTTTGAAGACGGCACAGACTGACCGCAGGTGACATAAGCGGGACGATCGGGGAGAGGTGAACCTGAGCTCAATGAGCTGTTATGTTTCCCCTCTGGGCAGAGACCCCCTTTCTATATTAAAAAAAATAAAAAAATTTAGGGGTACTTGCACACTATCTTTTGCACCCAAGGACCTCAGGCAGAACTTGCTATCGGCCCTGTAATTCTTCTTCGGGACCCAACGGTGTCAAGGTATGCTTGTGGTCATAAAGAGGGTTGTAGCCTCTGGATATAAGCAATAATGTTCCCTTTCAAAGACAGCAAGCAGAGATCCTGAAAATGGTGAGAAATTTGCACACGTAATATGATAAAGGAAAAAAAAATCCTTTTTTAAACAATGATTCCAAGCCTGGAACATACTTGTACGATTTATAATCCTGCGCTTGGACCAAGTTCTGCGTGTTTATGGACCATCAAATGGCGAATTATAGGAATTATTTGCTTATGGCTGTGTCATTCCTCCTCTTTGGATTTCTGGAGTGTTGGCAGCACATGAGTGGCATCTTCAATAGTCTGAGTAAAGGTTACATGCCTATAAAGAAAGTACTGAGTGCCAACTTTCGGCAGCGCAGCTTGGCATGACCTGTGGAACAGACTGTCCTTACACGTGCTGCAGTCGGAACATAAGGTAATGACTGCGGGTAGATGTAAGGCGTGGCGACCGTGCCTCGCAGCTCTACCTTACCTGTTCCATGTGACTGAGCTCCAGCTGTAAGGAACACTATTACCCTCAGGGCAACCAAGTCAGAACGTGATGACAACGGAGGGGCGGATCAATGCGACTACAAGTGTGGGGAGCAATAAACACTAGATCGCACTCGTGCTTGTAGAATAAACACAGGCCTCATTCTGGTAATACGGAAAGTGTGGTAATCCGGTACTAGGATTGTAACTGAATAGTTGCTATGAGCTGTGATGGCCTAGATCAGTGATTCTCTGTCGTTAGGCTGCCTTCACTTGTAGCGCTAAATTGTGGAATTTAGGCAGCATTTACAGTACAAGCCATCTGGAGTCTAAGATCTCCTAGTAGAGCGGAAAATATCCTCACAAAATACACTGTTAGAAGCTGTTGGGACCAGTGTGTGTGTGTGAGGGCACCCCCTACAGACCACCAGTAGAGAGGAATGTCTGACCAGACTGTTAGGGGGTGTTGGGACCAGTGGATGTGTGAGGGTACACAAGGTGACCAGGCTCAGGACCCGCGACAGACCACCAGTAGAGAGGAATGTCTGACCAGACTGTTAGGAGGTATTGGGACCAGTGGATGTGTGAGGACACACAAGGTGACCGGGCTCAGGACGCCCCCTACAGACCACCAGTAGAGAGGAGCGTCTGACCAGACTGTTAAGGGGTGTTGGGTCCAGTGGATGTGTGAGGGCACACAAGGTGACCGGGCTCAGGACCCGCGACAGACCACCAGTAGAGAGGAGCGTCTGACCAGACAGTTAGGAGGTGTTGGGGACCAGTGGATGTGTGGGGGCACACAAGGTAACTGGGCTCAGGACCCCCGACAGACCACCAGTAGAGAGGAGCGGCTGACCAGATTGGTAGGGGGCTTTGGGAACAGTGGATGTGTGATGGTACACAAGGTAACTGGGCTCAGGACCCCCCGACAGACCACCAGTAAAGAGGAGCGTCTGACCAGACTGTTAGGAAGTGTTGGGACCAGTGCATGTGTGAGGGCACACAAGGAAACCGGGCTTAGGACCCCCCGACAGACCACCAGTAGAGAGGAGTGTCTGACCAGACTGTTGGGGGGTGTTGGGACCAGTGCATGTGTGAGGGCACACATAGCCCCTATCCCAAACCCCAACCCTAACCCTAGTCCTAGCACTCTAACCCACACCTAACACTAACCTTAAACCCTATCCCTAAACCCTAACCCTAAACATAACTCTAACACTTAACCCTAACCCATAACTAACCCTAACTCCCTAATCCCTAACCCTAAACACCCTAACCCTCTAACCCAACCCTAACCACTAACCCTCCAACCGTAACCCCTAACCCCAACCCTAAGCCCTAACCCTGAACCATAACCCTAACCGCTAACCCTAAACCAAACCTTAATCCTAACCCTAACACTCTAACCCTAACCGTTAGAATCCTAACTCAAACCCTAACCCCTTAACCTAAATCCTAACTCCAGCCCCAACCCTAGCACTCTAACCCTAACTCTAACACTAATCCAACCCTAACCCTCTAACCCTAAACCTAACAATAACTCTAACCATCCTAACCGTAACCCTAACCCAACCCTAACCCTCCAAACTACACCCTAACCCTATCCCCTAAACCCCTAACTTTAACCCTAACCCGAACTGTAACCCTAACTCAACCCTAAACCTAACACTAACCCCAATTCTAAACCCTAACACCAACACTAACCCTTATCCTAACCCTGACCCTAACCCCAACCCTAAACCCTTATCCTAACCCTATCCCCTAAGCTAACCCCATAATCCTAAACCTAACTTCTAACAATAACCCCAAACCCTGACCATCCTAAACCTAACCTAAACCTAACTCCAACCCTAACCCAACCCTAACCCCTAAGCACCCTAACCCTCTAATCCTAAATCTAACCCAACCCCTAATCCTAACCTTAAATCCTAACCTAATGATAACCCAACCTTTACCCAACCATAACCCTAACCCTCTAACCCTAACTCCTAACGCTAAAACAACTCAAACTGTAACCCTAAATCCTAACCCTTACCCCAACCCTAACCCGCTAACCCTTACCTTAACCCAAACCCAAATTCTAAGCCTAACCCAACCCTAAACCTAACACTAACCCCAACTCTAAACCCTGACCCAAACCCTAACCTTTATCCTAACCCTAAACCCTTTCCCTAACCTTCCTAACCCTAACCCAATCCACAACACTTACCTTAACCCCTAACCATAACCCTAAACCCTTTCCCTAACCACAATCCTAAACCCTAACCACCTAACCCTAACCCCCAACCTTAACCCAAACTCTAATCCTAACAATAACCCAAACCTAAACCTAACAATAACCCAAACCCTAATCCTAACCCTAAAACCTTTCCCTAATCCTCCTAACCCTGACCCTAACCCTAAATCTAACCCCTAACCCAAACCCTAACTCTAAACCCTACCCAAACCCTAATCCTAATGCTAACCCAACCCTAACCCCATCCCCAACACTAACCCTAACCCCGACCCTAACCCTAACAATAACCCTAAACCAACTCTAACCCTAAACACTAACACAAACCTTAAACCCTAGCCCCAACCCTAAGACCTAACCCTAACCCTGACCGCTAACCCAAAACCAAACCCTAATCCTAACCCTAACGCTCTAACCCTTACCATCCTAACCCAAACCCCTTACCCTAAACCCTAAACCCCACCCCCCAACCGTAACACTCTAACCCTAAACCTAACTTCTAACACTAATCCAACCCTAACCCTTAACCTAACTATAATCCTAACCATAACCCTAACTGTAACCCTCTAAACTACACCCTAACCTTAAACCCTAACTCTAACCCCTAACCCTTCACCCCTAACCATAACCTTAACCCAAACCCTAACCTAAAACTCTAACCCAAATCCTAATGATAACCCTAACCATCCTAAACCTAACCCAAACCCTAACCTCCAACCCAAAACCCATAACCCTAACAATAACCCCTAACCATGCTAACCCTAACCCTCTAACCCTAAACCTAACCCAACTCTAACCCTAACCCCATTCCAACCCTGACCCCTAACCCAACCCTGACCTTCTAGCCCCTAACCCTAACTATCCTAACCCTAACCCTCTAATACTATCTGTAAACCAACCCTGACCCTAAACCCATCCCCAACCCGAACCCTAACCTTAACACCTAACAATAACCCTAACCATAATCCTAAACCCTAACCCCTAACCATAACCCAAACTCTAATATTAACCCAAACCCAACCCTAAACTTAACACTAACCCAAACCCTAATCCTAACCCTAAAACCTTTCCCTAACCCTCCTAATCCTGACACTAACCATAAACCTAACCCCTAACCCATACCCTAACCCTCTAACCCTAAACCTAACTAACCCTAACCCCGAACCCAACCCTAACCCTCTAACCCACACCCTAACCCTAACCTTAAACCCCAACCCTAACCCCTAACCCAACACTAACCCTCTAACCCTAAACCTAACCCCAACCTTAACCCTCTAACCCACACCCTAACCATACCCCTAACTCCTAACCCACACCCTAACCCCTAACAATAACCCTAAACCCTAAGACAACCCAAACTCTAAACCCTAACCCGGCACCCCAACCCTAACCCCTAAAGAATATTAAAAATATGGGGGGGGGGGGTTCATTGTTTGGATTTTTTATAGGAAAAAATTAGATATTTTGAAATTTTTATCATTTATTTTTTTGTTTAATAACATTTTAATGCTATTTTCTTATTTTTTTCGCTGTATACTGCAATACTTCACTACTGCAGGATATAGTAATTCTCAGTGTTGCCTATTCAACTCAGCCGTAGGCCGCAGACATCGCTTAATTAGCTACCCTTCATTAAGCTCTGGGCTAACCCATCGAAACATTGTGATTGCATCCTGGGTGGCTGATGGAGTGCCAGAGGTGGGGGCGCTCCGGGTGGCTGTTTATACACACAGTCCATTTAAATGGTTAACTACAGTTGTCAGTGGCTGTCAAAAATAGTTGATAGCCACCGTCTATGGAGTAGACTCTGGCGTCCACCCCATACACCCTTCACAACCTCATGACGTATATTTATGTAATGTGGTCTGGAAGTGCTTAAAGGGGTTGTCCCGCGAAACAAAGTGGGGGTATACACTTCTGTATGGCCATATTAATGCACTTTGTAATGTACATTGTGCATTAATTATGAGCCATACAGAAGTTATTCACTTACCTGTTCCGTTGCTAGCGTCCCCGTCTCCATGGTGCCATCTAATCTTAGGCGTCTAATCGCCAGATTAGATGCGCTTGCGCAGTCCGGTCTTCTCCTTTGCTGAATGTGGCCGCTCGTGCCGGAGAGCTGCTCCTCGTAGCTCCGCCCCGTCACGTGTGCCGATTCCAGCCAATCAGGAGGCTGGAATCGGCAATGGACCGCACAGAAGCCCTGCGGTCCACCGAGGGTGAAGATCCCGGCGGCCATCTTCACAAGGTAAGTATGAAGACGCCGGACCGCGGGGATTCGGGTAAGTACTATCTGGTTTGTTTTTTTTATCCCTGCATCAGGTTTGTCTCGCGCCGAACGGGGGGGCTGTTGAAAAAAAAAAAAAACGTTTCGGCGCGGGACAACCCCTTTAAGGACTCAAACTACTGTCCATGATGATACATTAATAGTGGCAGAGGTACTGCTATAGTTACCACAATGGCCCAGGAGGGTTAGGGGCTGTCACAGCCCTGTCCAGCAGGTCAGAGGACTGCCTCACCTACAGTAGCCAGACGCTCATAATGCAGATGTATTTTATCGGTCCTAAAAAGGATGTATAATGCGTTAATTCAGGTTATCAGACTCGTGGTTGGACTGGACTTGTTAATGCTAGGATATGGCAGATTTTGGGGTTGTCCCACGCCGAAACGTTTTTTTTTTCAATAGCGAGACAAACCCGATGCAGGGATAAAAAAAAAACAAACAGATAGTACTTACCCGAATCCCCACGGTCCGGCGTCTTCATACTTACCTTGTGAAGATGGCCGCCGGGATCTTCTCACTCGGTGGACCGCAGGGCTTCTGTGCGGTCCATTGCCGATTCCAGCCTCCTGATTGGCTGGAATCGGCACACGTGACAGGCGGAGCTACGAGGAGCCGCTCTCCGGCACGAGCGGCCCCATTCAGCAAAAGAGAAGACCGGACTGCGCAAACGCGTCTAATCGGGCGATTAGACGCTGAAGATTAGACGGCACCATGGAGACGAGGACGCTAGCAACGGAGCAGGTAAGTGAATAACTTCTGTATGGCTCATAATTAATGCACGATGTACATTACAAAGTGCATTAATATGGCCATACAGAAGTGCTGAACCCCACTTTGTTTCGCGGGACAACCCCTTTAAGTTCATGTTTGATGTCATGTTTCTGCTCATGCACAGGCATAGATGGGTGTTTGGACTCCTTTTCGGATGGGATGTTTGGTGGCGATGATGCCATGGACTGGACAGCATTAGTGTGAGATGAGGTATGCAATTGGTAGGTTTCGCAGACATCTTCATTGTCATCTCTTTGCAAAGGGATTGGTTTATTGTCTATAGCCTAATTAGCCAAGGTGGCATGGATGGGTTTATGGAACCTTTAAGGGTCCTGTCAGAGTGGTGGTGCATGTCAGTTGGCCCATTCCCCTGATGATGCCAGTTTCTGGTGGAAGATTTCGGGAGGTTCTAAATGTGTCTTCCTTCAAGTCTCATGCATCCACATGCTGTTTACATAGTTTGTGGTCAATAGTCTGCAGCATATACCTCTTCATGGTGACCAGTTGAGGAGAGAAGATCTGACTAAGATTCATACCGAGGTAGACCTGGACACATTTTTGCACTATTTTGGATTTATACCCCGGTCCTACATTTCTGCATCTTATGTGTGCAGGGGAACACTAAAGTTTAGCCTAATAGGTATTAATAATTAATAAAAGTTATGTTTTAGGGAAGGAGTACAACTGATGGGCATCTTTTTACCTTCTGTGGGCAATAGCTTTTTCCTTTCTCAAGTGTCATATATAAAGTACATTAATCAGCCATAACATTAACATACCTCACAACTTGTGAACAATGAAAGGAGGGACAACTGTAGCTACGTGCTAAGCATGCCGCAGCAAGATTTTATGACCGGCCATGCCCCTTTTATGGAAAGCCATGCCCTATGTAATAATGCCTTTCAGTGCCCCCTTATCCTTAATAATGCCCCTCGAGGCCTGATACAAGAATAATGTCCTTCAGTGCCCCCTTTTCCTTAATAATGTCCCTCAGTGCCCCCTCAGAATAATACCCTGGGCTGGGAAAGATTTTTGAGACTATACTGTTTCAGGAGTTTGCACTGCAGAATCACAAAGGCCATAGCCAGAGGGATACTACGAGAGTCATTACAGAGACTGACCCATCATTCTACAGCTTATCAGATCGGAGACCGCCAATGGACATTGGAAGTCTCTGTACTCCCATCAGCGGGAAGAGGGCAGTGGAGTTTGTAAGTGAAGAAAATACATTAGTATAAACAAAGTGTGTACACACAAACAATTAGAGACTGAGAGTAAGCAGGCCTGCTAGTTAGAGACGTTGATATATTATTCTCTTCATCATTGGAGCTTTGCATTAAGAGGAACTTATCTTTTCCCTTGTTGTGCACAAGCTTCTTGGGCTTCTCTTCGTTAAATACAGACTGTGCGCGGATAGCCGCAGTTTTTTTCTTGAATCATCCCTTTTTTTAGATGTTATTTTCCCATGGTATGGGTATTCTTCTGGACAAGTGTGCAACAACTGTACATTGCTGACCGTGTTTGCCAAGTGTTGTGATTATGAGATAGTGATAGTCAGGCCTTATTACTAAACGTCAAAATGTTGCATAACAGTTACCTATCTTTTGACCTTTATCTCAAGTAGCATACCTACTTGCTGTGTGCGCCTCGTATCCTGAACCTGGTTGCATCACCACCCATGACAATCCTGACCTTCTGTCCATAGTCCAAGCATCTGCGGCCTACAGAGCAGTGAATGGTAAAGCAGGGAACCTATGGCTCTTTGCTCTGCCACACTATTCCAGTGTATCAGCATCCTGTGGACATTTGACAGTGGCGTCCACGGCCAGGAACGACAGACCATTAGGATTCCCAGTCCAGGTCTGCTAAAGAGCAAGGAGGGAAGATTGGGAAGGGGTGGTGGGGGGTGGCTGGTGGGACTTGCCTTTTGCTGCCTGAGACTGCGGGATAATGTCCCAAATTGTGTAGAGTCAGAGCAGCGGGTCTTGAGGGGTGTTCCCAGTGTGTGATGGTTAGTACCTACCCACAGTGCCCCAAGGAAGAGCAACTGGTGACAAAGTGATGGGCGTCCAAGGATCATTGATGTGTGCGGGACGGGATGAAGGTCACCCGTCTGGTTGGATCCCACAGAAGAGCAACTGTAAGACTAATTACTGATAAGGTCCCTGCTGGTGATAGAACAGCTACAGATCACACAGGACACCGAAGCTCGCTGTATACGGGGAGGTGTAGCCATAGACTGGTCAGAGTGCCCATGCTTATCCTTGCCCACCCCCAATTGTGCCTGCAGTGGGCACATGAGCATCAGAGCCGGCCCCAGAGGAATGGAAGAAGGAGGCCAGGGGAGCATTCAGCGTTGCAGCATATGCCCTTCTGCTAAATATTCGCACAGCAGATTTTGATGCAGAATTGAAAGTAACAGTCCGAGGAACAAAATAATTCACAGCATGTCCTATTTTTTTCTGACTTTTGCACAAGAACGCTCTCCGTGTGCTGTCCGATACAACTTGGGTGTGCAAGGTAGCCTTAAGGGAAACGCCTCCGAACTTTGTAAAGAATGCCGCCGCCTTTTGGATCTAGTCTTGACAAGAAAACTGCACCTCGCTAGGTGGTAACGTGTGTGAACCGCGGTTAATATGAGGCGTATTCTCCCTTTTTACGGGTGCGGTCGGGCTGTATTGTCCCTGTGGTGCGGGCCTGCCTGTCACATGACAACTCGGAAATGTGGATAGACTAAAACTTAATTTGTCGCTAAACCTAAAAAAAATCTCACTAATCCAGAATGGTTTGAAAATCCACATCGTAAAACTCCAGAGCGCATTTAACCAGTTCCTGACTGCCCATAGACTATGTGGCCCATGCCTGCTAAGTAAGGGGGCAAAACATCTGGTCAGGAAGTGGTTAAAGGAAACCCGTCATGACGTTTTTACAAAACAATCTACAATAAAACCTTTAATGCTGCTTTTCCCTGGAACGATTAGCGTTCAGAAAATCGGTCAAACGAGCGAAACTAAACAATGATCGTTCAGTTTAAATGAGAGCCAACGACGAACGGGAATCGCGCAATTCTTGTTCATCGTTCATTGTCAGCCAGCTTTAACCCTTTCCAATCCACGGTCTGACGTCTGAAGACATTCTGATTGAAAGCTGTACAGCTTCGATGTCGAAAGACGTCCGGCAGGGTAATCTTACTGTATATCACTGGCCGCTCTGTTGTCGGGGGCCTCTCCAACATGTCCCATACAGCAGTACTGGCTCTAGCCAGCAGATGGCGCCATTGTATAATGGCAGAAAGATAAAACCCCCTAGGAAACCCTAAATCCAAAATTGGATTGCAAAGGGTTAAAAAACGGGCCTGCTCGTGCACTTCTTGGGCAGTCTAAACACTGATTAGTCAATGAGAACCATGCAGTCTAAACACGCTGCCCGAGCGCCGATGAGCTGGTGGTGACGTCAGCCGCTTGTTCACTTGGGCTAACGAGAATCGTGAGGTTCTTACACCTTATAAAAGGGACATAACAGCGCTGCTAATTATATTTCCTTATCACTAATTAGTCGTGTACTCCGTACTGCGCTTGCACCTTGAGAATCTTTACTCCGACAGACATCTGACCTCCGTCGCAATGATCCTCAAGGCGCCTGCGCAGTATACCGCTGAAGTCGCAGCTAGTATAAGAGAGTTGCAGTGCGCGGGTGCGGGTGGGGTTTGTTACGGCGCCTCCTTCGGATTACAGCGTGGAATAGAAATCAGGCCAATCAAGAACAGGGCGTGTCGGCGCAGCGCAAAGGGAAATGTCTGACTCTTCAACTCATTAATACAGCACGTGAAAACTTCAAAAGCAGATTGTACAGAGTACAGAACTAATTAGTGATAAGAAAATCTCATTAGCAGCTAATTAGATTAAATTGTAAGAAGTGATGACAGGTTCCCTTTAAATATAGCAATGCCTGATAGTCCAGAACCTTGCAGTAACTGGCAGGCAGAGTAGCTGAGCTGATAGAAGGACATGTGGACACTGCACCCTGCTAGTTTATTTTAAGCATATTTTATCTTTTGGACCAAAAAAAAAAGTTAAGAAAGGTGATGGTTTTCAATATTTTTATGCGTGAAATACCCACATTTTGCCTGTAGATGTCACTGTTTCGCAGCGAACTTTACTAGATCTCTTTATCTAAAAGGAAACAGTGACACCTACAGGCCACAAATGGAAATAACATTAAAATGTTAAAATTACAACAAGTCTCTTAAAATTACCCCAACATACACTGAATAGCTTCATTATTAGAGATACTGCCCTGTTCGAGATTGGCGCTCCCTGTATCGCCGGGATCCAAGAGTGCAGTATAAAATCACGTGACAAGTTTTCCGTGGATCAGTTTTTCAGTGTGAGTCAACATGAGATAGGAGAATCCAGCGATCTAAGCGACTTCCAACGATGTCTGGTCATCGGTGCTAGACTAGCCGGGGGCGGGATATCACTGCCAACCGCGTTGGGTTTTCTCGGGTAACAGTGTGGAGTATAACAAGAATGGCGTGATCGAGGAAAACATTCAGCAAAAGGGGATTCTGTGGATGGAAGGAATTTGGCACTGAAAGGGGTCAGAGGAGGATGTCAGGAATCGTTTAGACTAACAGGTACTAGACAGCCAGCTAAATACAACACTGGTGTTCCAACTAACGTGTCTGAGCACACAACTCGCCGTTCCTCAGCATGGATGGGCTATAATAACATACAACCAGTTCCAGCACCATTGTGTCTAAGAGAAACAGAAAGGCGAGTCTCCAGGGGGGCAAGTAGCACAAAAATTCACTGAGCAGTGAAAAAAGCACCTGGTCAGATGGATCCAGATTTCTGTTGGGAAGTCAGAATTTGGCGCAAGCAGCCTGAACCGTGACCCCTTCCTGTCAGCTGGTCAGAACATGTCAGCACCGCCATCTAATCTGCAGCAACTACAAGAAGCTTCCTGTCCGCAGGGGCCCATATTACTGTAGAATAATTTCATCACTGAGTGCAGTGATGGCGAACCTTGTAGGGACCGAGTGTCCAAACTGCAACCCAAAACCCACTGCAAAGTGCCAACATGTCAGGGGGCGGGGCTTATCACCACGAATGATTTTACGTGCGTCGATATAAAAAGGACGGGGCTGTTTCAAAATAGACAGAGTGCAGATTTTGACTGTTTTTTTAGATGCGTAAACGCTGTGGAATTTGCCACTGAAATTTCCGCTGAGGACATTCTGCAGCATTTCCGCCACGTGTAAACATACCCCAGCAGTAACAGTGACCCCCACAGTGACCTCAGTAGTAATAGTGACTCCAACATTGGTGTCAGTAGCAATATTTACCCCCACATTGGCCTCAGCAGTAATAGTAACCCCCACAGTAGCGTCAGCAGTAATAGTACCCCCACGCTGGCCTCAGTAGTAATAGTGACCCCCACAGTGGCCTCAGCACCAATAGCGACCCCCCACATTGGCCTCAGTAGCAATGGGTGACTGCCACAGTGGCCTCAGTAATAATGGTGTCTCCCACAGTGGCCTGGGTAGTAATAGTGACCGCCACAGCGGCCTCAGCAGTAATAGTGACCCCCACAGTGGCCTCAGTAGTAATAGTGTCTCCCACAGTGGCCCTCAGTAGTAATAGTGACTCCCACAGTGGACTCTGCAGTAATAGTGACCCACACAGTGGCCTCAGTAGTAATAGTGACCCCCACAGTGGCCTCAGTAGTAATAGTGACTCCCACAGTGGACTCTGCAGTAATAGTGACCCCCACAATGGCCTCAGAAGTAATAGTGACACCTACAGTGGCCCCAGCAGTAACAATGTCCCCCACATTGGCCTCAGTTGTAATAGTGGCACCCACAGTGGCCTCAGCAGTAATAGTGACCCCCTCAGAAGTCATGTGGTTTCAGTAGTAATAGTGTCACCCACAGCAGCCTTAGCAGTAATGGTGACACCCCCACAGCAGCCCTAGTAGTAATAGTGACCCCCACACTAGCCCCAGTAGTAATAATGACCCCCCACAGTGGCCTCTGTAGTAATTCTATTACTAGTGGGGCCAAAATAGGGGACACTATTACTAATAGTATTCCCTATATCAGCCCCAGTAGTAATAGCACCCCCCAGAGACCCACATACGTACCCCCTCCTCCTCGTCAAAGCGTTGTTGCTCCTCTGTTCAGGACGTCAATGTGTGCGTCCAAACGCCTCCTTCCCTCTGCTCTCGCGGAGCCAAGGAGGAGACATCAGGGGAGGAGGATCCCGGTTGTACACTGACGTCACAGTGTGCTCCTAGGATCAGTGCCACTAGCAGCGCCGCTGAGTGAATACCGTCAGACAAGCCGTGGCACCCCGGTCGGTATTCACTACCATGGTGAGCGGGCAGCTGGCGTGCATGCCGGCAGAGAGGGCTCTGAGTGTCACCTCTGGCACACGTGCGATAGGTTCTCCACCACTGACCTAGTGGAATCTACACCACAACAAATTGCTGCGGTTCTGAAGGCCAAAGGAGTCCAACCCACTACTAGATGGGTCTGTAATAAAGTGGCCATTCGGTGCATAGCTAAGCTTTAGTCACAAATCTTCTATGGACTGAATGAGGCAAAATTACAAGTGTTTGGAAAAAACTGTATTTTCATACAAAGTTGCAAGTAATGGACAATCGGCCTTAATTTATAAAACATTATTCATATTTTTACAGTGTTTATAGTTAACCACTAAATGTGCTGCTTTCTAGATTAGTGAGGAAAAGTCACATCTGGTGCCTGAGGGGGCACCATGTTAGTTGGGGGGGCTGGTACAGATTAAGTATTGGGGCCCAAGATCTTCATACTACCCCTTGAGTATATTTGGTACTTCAAGCTACGTCCAATTATTCTTTCTGCTTCAAGACATCTCAGAAGTGATATAGAAACCCAAACTCATAAAGCATGGATCAAGCTTTACAAAGTCCTTGCAGATGAGGGGAATACCAAACCTGGAGAGAAACCATCGGGCCGAGGTTGAGGAACCCTCCATATTTCACATCTTATCCAGGCATCGATATACATCACGAGTTCTCCTTCCTCTAAGATCTTAGCAATCCTTTCAGATGTCCTCAGATGTCTCTCAAGCTTCTCCTACACCCTGCGATGGACTACCTAGATGTTTTGGCAACAAGCCTTCTTGGCTTCGGTGTTATGAGCTTGAGACTGAGTAGTGGGAGCGTCATTAGATAAGACCACAGTGTTTTCTTTTGGGGCTTCTCCTTTGCTCCTTAGAATCTTCTTGTAGATGTCTAGAAGATGAGAGGATCAGATGGGTGGTGAATAGGGTTGCCAGCTTTGACAAAAAAAAAAAATACCAGCCATAACAACTCTCATAGTGACCCCAGTAGTTTCCCCAATAGTAATAGTAGCCCCAGTAGTAGTATTGCCCCCCCATGGTAGCCTCAGTAGTAATAGTAGCCCCAGTAGTAACAGTGACCCCACAGTGGCCCCAATAGTAATAATGTCCCCCGCAGTAGCCCCAGTAATAATAATGACCCCAGTAGTGGCTCCAGTAGTCATAATCACGCCATATTGTGCCCAATAGTAATAGTGACCCCAGTAATGGTCCCAATATAAATAGTGCCAAGGCCCAAGTAATAGGGTCCCCTCTTTGTGTTCTCCCCATACTGAACCTCCAGACGGGCAGCAACCTCACACCGTCAAGTATTTCACTCACCGATTCTCTCTAGCTCCTGTTTGGCCGCCGCTGTGGTAATCAGAGGTGACCCCAAACCTCTCCCCCCCGACATCTACGACCTGCACAACCTGTGCACATGGCAGATGCTTGGGAGGAGAGAGGTATTAATGGCCGGTAAAAAATAAATACTGGCATCGGCCTTTTCACTTAATTAGCGTCCAGGTGGGGAGAACCCTCCTGGGCCGGCCATACAGGACACCCTTGTAATCCATTTTCCAACATGTCATATCTATATACTCTGATCTAGAGAAGCGCTCCTCATCCCCCTGGAGACCCCACAAGCGGATGACACACTCACCCCTGAGAATTGTTTCGAAGGCCAGTTCAACGTTGGTGGAATCAAGCGCTGACGTTTCCATAAATAACAAGTCGTTACTGTCTGTGAGGAAGAAGAAACAAAGATGGCGTTAGGGATTTCTCGTGGGAAACTTTCTACATGATGCTGCTGGGCTCAACAGGGGACCATCAGGGACACCTCACAGCGACGAGATTCCACATTTGTTTTATTAGTTACAACCAGATAAACATTTTCCATTTTTCTAATCTGTTTTTACTTTTTGATTGGACCATTTTTTATTCTCTTGCTTATACATGACTATGGCGACAGCCACCTCGTCTGGACATGACTATGGCGACGGCCACCTCGTCTGGACATGACTATGGCGACGGCCACCTCGTCTGGACATGACTATGGCGACGGCCACCTCGTCTGGACATGACTATGGCGACGGCCACCTCGTCTGGACATGACTATGGCGACGGCCACCTCGTCTGGACATGACTATGGCGACGGCCACCTCGTCTGGACATGACTATGGCGACGGCCACCTCGTCTGGACATGACTATGGCGACGGCCACCTCGTCTGGACATGACTATGGCGACGGCCACCTCGTCTGGACATGACTATGGCGACGGCCACCTCGTCTGGACATGACTATGGCGACGGCCACCTCGTCTGGACATGACTATGGCGACGGCCACCTCGTCTGGACATGACTATGGCGACGGCCACCTCGTCTGGACATGACTATGGCGACGGCCACCTCGTCTGGACATGACTATGGCGACGGCCACCTCGTCTGGACATGACTATGGCGACGGCCACCTCGTCTGGACATGACTATGGCGACGGCCACCTCGTCTGGACATGACTATGGCGACGGCCACCTCGTCTGGACATGACTATGGCGACGGCCACCTCGTCTGGACATGACTATGGCGACGGCCACCTCGTCTGGACATGACTATGGGGACGGCCACCTCGTCTGGACATGACTACTGGGGCGGCCACCTCGTCTGGACATGACTACTGGGGCGGCCACCTCGTCTGGACATGACTACGGGGGCGGCCACCTGGTCTGGACATGACTACGGGGGCGGCCACCTCGTCTGGACATGACTACGGGGGCGGCCACCTCGTCTGGACATGACTACGGGGGCGGCCACCTCGTCTGGACATGACTACGGGGGCGGCCACCTCGTCTGGACATGACTACGGGGGCGGCCACCTCGTCTGGACATGACTACGGGGGCGGCCACCTCGTCTGGACATGACTACGGGGGCGGCCACCTCGTCTGGACATGACTACGGGGGCGGCCACCTCGTCTGGACATGACTACGGGGGCGGCCACCTCGTCTGGACATGACTACGGGGGCGGCCACCTCGTCTGGACATGACTACGGGGGCGGCCACCTCGTCTGGACATGACTACGGGGGCGGCCACCTCGTCTGGACATGACTACGGGGGCGGCCACCTCGTCTGGACATGACTACGGGGGCGGCCACCTTTTCTGGACATGACTACGGGGGCGGCCACCTTGTCTGGACATGACTACGGGGGCGGCCACCTCGTCTGGACATGACTATGGGGGCGGCCACCTCGTCTGGACATGACTATGGGGGCGGCCACCTCGTCTGGACATGACTATGGGGGCGGCCACCTCGTCTGGACATGACTATGGGGGCGGCCACCTCGTCTGGACATGACTACGGGGGCGGCCACCTTTTCTGGACATGACTACGGGGGCGGCCACCTCGTCTGGACATGACTACGGGGGCGGCCACCTCGTCTGGACATGACTATGGGGGCGGCCACCTCGTCTGGACATGACTATGGGGGCGGCCACCTCGTCTGGACATGACTATGGGGGCGGCCACCTCGTCTGGACATGACTATGGGGGCGGCCACCTCGTCTGGACATGACTATGGGGGCAGCCACCTCGTCTGGACATGACTATGGGGGCGGCCACCTCGTCTGGACATGACTATGGGGGCGGCCACCTCGTCTGGACATGACTATGGGGGCGGCCACCTCGTCTGGACATGACTATGGGGGCGGCCACCTTGTCTGGACATGACTATGGGGGCGGCCACCTTGTCTGGATATGGGGGCGGCCACCTTGTCTGCACATAGCTATGGGGGTGGCCAATTTGTCTGCACAGGTATTATTGTATCCTGACGCCACTTCCTGGTGGAGCCAAGATTGACAGGGGTTAAAGCCCCCTGTACGTGATTGGCTGCTGATCTGCTTGGGCTGCAGGTCAAGAAGGGCAGCGCGGGGTCGGCAGCAGGGACGCAAAATTTCCTAGCAGCGTCTTTCCCGGTGCCTGTGGGCCACATTGTCTGCACATGACTATGGGGGTGGCCACCTAGCCTGGACATGACTATGGGGGTGGCCACCTAGCCTGGACATGACTATGGGGGTGGCCACCTAGCCTGGACATGACTATGGGGGTGGCCACCTAGCCTGGACATGACTATGGGGGTGGCCACCTAGCCTGGACATGACTATGGGGGTGGCCACCTAGCCTGGACATGACTATGGGGGTGGCCACCTAGCCTGGACATGACTATGGGGGTGGCCACCTAGCCTGGACATGACTATGGGGGTGGCCACCTAGCCTGGACATGACTATGGGGGTGGCCACCTAGCCTGGACATGACTATGGGGGTGGCCACCTAGCCTGGACATGACTATGGGGGTGGCCACCTAGCCTGGACATGACTATGGGGGTGGCCACCTAGCCTGGACATGACTATGGGGGTGGCCACCTAGCCTGGACATGACTATGGGGGTGGCCACCTTGTCTGCACATGACTACGTGGTTGGCCATCTTGGCTGAAGTAACTGCACTGTAATCACTATCACGGTTTAGAGCTGTTGTCTGTCTACTCGTTAGCAGTATACCAGTACTGTGAAGGGATCACTGAGGGGCACTATTAGTCTGGGTTAACACAGGGCAGATTTGCCGCGGAAATTCCATGTGGAATTTGGCTGTGGCAGATCCACCTGTGGCTGCTAATCCCGGGGTTAGCCAGCCATGTGGACGAGATTTGTCAAAAATCTTGTCCATATGGGACGGCCAATCTGTCGTGGCAAAGCCGGCAGAGGCCGGCGCTGCGGCATGGATTCCCCGGCCGCAGCATGTCTAACTTTTTTTTTCCCCTTTGCGGCTGCGCTCTCCTCTATGGGAGCACTGGCCACAACGAAAAAGCATGTGGCCAAGCCGCTCCAAACCCGCGGCTAAGTGCCGTGGGTTTTGAAGCTGCGCTTTCCCCGCGGAAATCTTGCAGTTTTTCGCTGCAGCAAAACCGCAGGATTCCACCCTGTGAGAACCCAGCCTTAGTATGAGGGGGCCACCAACGGACACTATTGCTGGGAGGGAACACAAAGAGTGTGGCTTAGCATAAAAGTGGGGTGGCTTAAAAAAATTTGCCGCACAGCGCAAGACTTTCTCCTCTTACAAAAGTTGGTTAGTATGATCTCAATACAGCAATTTTTTACCTGGGACGACTGCACATGTGTTTTCATCGGGGCTCCTCCAGTAGTGTCTTATCCCCCATGAGAAGAAAGGATGGGGCATCTTGAAATCTAGTATGCCCGATCCTTCCTTCATCCAGCATCAGCGGCTGGTAACCGCTATACACTGATGGTGGGCTGATGCAGCTGAAGTTGGTGTTCTCAGCCAACATGTATGGGCACCCTTATCCTCCCTTCATATGTGGGCGCCCCCTGGTGGTTTATATTACCTGCATACATCTTGGCTTCTTCCGTTGGCACCTCCCGAGCCTCGTCTTTCAGGTCAGACTTGTTTCCAACCAGCATCACGAGGATACTGGCGTCCGCATGGTCATACAACTCCTTGAGCCAGCGGTCCACACTCTCATAGGACTGATGCTTGGTGATGTCATACACCAGCAGAGCGCCGACGGCCCCCCTGTAATAACTAGAAGAAGAGGAAGTACATTGGACGAGCCCGCCAGTAACAAAGATGGCGTTTCAGACATATGGGAAAACTTAGAACCATCCTGCTTTTTGGCGAGATTTTTTTTTTAACCGCGGCAAAAAGAGGCGGTGTTATGTAAATGTGCATTCTACAAGTTTGAGGGTTGGAAAGGGGAGGGGCTTACGAAAAACGTATGTTCCCGATTGTTTTAAATTGTACCCTTATACTTTGCTTTAATCTCATTCACACAATATTGATCCGTGAAAAATGCGCCATTTTCACTGCGTGTGGTTTTTAGGTCCATGTGAGGGGTTTTCATGCAAAAACACCTCACATCACTTCTGTGAAATTTCGAGCCTCCGGCGCTTGTTTCACACGTGTCGGAGGATCGGCAAGTGTTTGCCATTGATCTCATCACATCACACGATGTGCCATGTGTTTGACTGTCCCATTGAAATCAATGGGGATGCGAAAAAACAGGACATCACTCATGTGTATGACTCCATTCAAAATAATGGAGTTCATATTCGCGTGAGTTTTCTGCGTCTCGCAATTACCAAAATTTGCGCAAGACTCACGTTCGTGGGAATGAATTCTGAAGGGACTTGAAGATGTGATTGTTGGGTTGCCAGAACAGTACACTGCATTACTTATGTAGTGCAGTCTACTAAGCCTATGGGTGCCTGCACACGAACGGAATTTCCAGCGCGTTATTTTAGGCACATTATCTGCCCCAGACCGCAGCCAATATACTCCTATGAGGATCCGCAGTTGTCCCCAGACAGACGTATTTGTATGGCCGCCTGCACACGGGCGGAAATCCCGCGGTGGGATTTCCGCCGCTGAAAGTCTGCATAGGAGTGCATTACAATACGCACTCCTATGCACACGGCCGCGGTTTGGCCGCGCGAAATCTCACGCGGCAAACAAACCGCGGCATGTCCTATTTTTGTGCGGGGCACGCACTCACCCGGCCGCCGGCTCCGGTCTGCGCATGCGCCGGCTGCGCCGCAGCTGGCACATGAAAGAGCTGGGGCCGCCAGGCGCGGGTGAGTGCGCGCTCGTCACTGAAGGCTCTCAGGTCGGGTCCCGCAGCGAGAATTCTCGCTGCCGGATCCGACCCGCTCGTGTGCAGGCGGCCTATCGCGTTTTTTCACGCGCGTGAAAAAACCTGCGACCTGTTCTAATTTGGGTCAGATTCTGCGCGTGAAGCCTCAAATACAAGTGAATGGGTGCGTTTTTTCACGCAGTACATCCGCAGTGCAACTGCGGATGGAGTCACTGGTTGCTATGACTACAGGAAGTAGGCATGGTAGGAGGCGTCCCAACACACAGCACAGAGCTTCACAGGCAAATTTGTAGAGGGAGATAGGTAGTATTTCTTGCCAATGCAGGATGTAAGAATGCAAAATCTGTAGTAATGAATTTGGCCGCCTGCACACGAGCGGGTCGGATCCGGTGACGAGAATTCTCGCCGCGGGACCCGACCCGAGAGCCTGCAGGGACGAGCGCGTACTCACCCGCGCCTGGCGGCCCCGGCTCTTTCATGTGCCGGCCGCGGCGCAGCCGGCGCATGCGCAGACCGGAGCCGGCGGCCGGGTGAGTGCGAGCCCCGCACAAAAATAGGACATGCCGCGGTTTGTTTGCCGCGCGAGATTTCGCGCGGCCAAACCGCGGCCGTCTGCATAGGAGTGCGTATTGTAATGCACTCCTATGAAGACTTTCAGCGGCGGAAATCCCGCGGGAAATACCGCCGCGGGATTTCCGCCTGTGTACAGGCGGCCTTCCTCTTGTGAATTTTTTTGCAGTGACTGAAATAAAGTCACGCTGGAGAAGCGCCCGAAAAAAGTTACATGGACCAACCATGCCCACAAAGACATCTGCTCACCGGGTGAAAGCATGTTGCCAGAATAATTTAACGGTGCTCGCACAAGCAAGAGGGACAAAACGGAGTCTAGGTGTTGGTTTTTAAGCTGTTTTCCAAGGAATAGGCAGTTCTCTAGGGGTTGGGTTTACAATAAGGGGTGTCTGCTGGTTTTTCTGCGCGTTTTTTTCCGTAACACATCCGCGTGTGATTTTTCACGCATTCGCACCTATCCGCAAGCACATTTAGGTACCATACGTGCGTGAAAATCCGCTAGCGGAATCCGGAACGCTCGTGTGCAGGCAGCATGACAGCAGCCTATTAGTTACATGGCAAACATGGAGGCCTTTGTCAGACTTCCGGCTGCCATAGGAACCTATTGGTACTTCGTGATTGATGGGGGACAGAAGGAGTCCCCTCCTCGTTTCCTATGTAGATGCCGCAGTTGTCATTGTCTGTGGCATGTAAGGGGTTAAGCTGGGTTTACAGAATTGCCGCAGAATTTCCGCGCGGTAATTCCGCCCATGGCTCCTAATCCCGCGATTAGCCCGCCATGTGGACGAGATTTTGCAAAAGTCTCGTCCACACGGGGCGGCCAATCCGCCACGGCAAAGCCGGGCAGCACCAGAGATGCGGCGCGGGATTGATAGCCGCAGTATGTCATTTCCTTTTTTTTCCCGCTGCGGCGGAGATGCAGGCGGCAAAGCCGCTTCAAAACCCGCGTCATTTTTCTGAAACTTCATGTCATGTGACCAAAGTCGCCGCGTATCCCTTTGCCTAATGGTTGGAAACTGTTCATAGAGTTGCTTTTCAGCTCCATTAAAATTTGCGTGAAGCGACTCTGTGGACGCTGGCGCCCCCCCATGTCTGTGGCTGGGGATGCATGTGGACACCTCTCACCCCAAGAAATTACCATTTCAACTTACGCGGACGTAATAGCTCTATAACGCTCCAGTCCGGCCGTGTCCCAGATCTGAGCTTTCACCAGATGTCCGTCCAGGGTCAGCGTGCGGGTGGAGAACTCCACGCCTATCGTGGTGCGGCTGTCGTGGTTAAACTCATTCCTGGTAAATCTGGACAGTAGGTTGGTCTTACCGACCCCGGACTCTCCGATCAGAACCACTGCGGGAAACAGAAGAGCGTGAGAACCATACTTTACATGTAATGCTACACCTTACCTGCAGGTGGCGGCATCAGGTTGAAATATGTATCTATTAATGGAAATTACATGTTTTCACGTGTGATATCGACCATATGCGTTTTTACGTTCGCTCGCACGCACTGTATTATCGCATGGATAAATAAGTACCGCTATTGACTCCGTATTTTCCGCCAGTCACGCGGACCGCTGCTGCGTATTGGCAAAAAATATGCAGTAGCGATAAAAACCACCGATCGCTATAAAACATGGGGCAAGACTCATCTGTTGGCATGGCATATAAAGTCGGTGACCGGTCAGCATGCGCTATTTATCCGGGTGCAGACAAAAATCGTTCATCTGGAATCCAGTGCTTCAGATGGTGGAGATTTTTAGGCAATTTTTTTTTTTTTTAAATCAAGGCCTGAGGGTGAGATACACAAGCTCAGCAGGACAGTATCATACATGGGATTAGATACATCAGCTCAGCAGGACAGTATCATACATGGGATTAGATACATCAGCTCAGCAGGACAGTATCATACATGGGATTAGATACACCAGCTCAGCAGGACAGTATCATACATGGGATTAGATACAGCAGCTCAGCAGGACAGTATCATACATGGGATTAGATACATCAGCTCAGCAGACCAATATCATACATGGGATTAGATACACCAGCTCAGCAGGACAGTATCATACATGGGATTAGATACATCAGCTCAGCAGGACAGTATCATACATGGGATTAGATACATCAGCTCAGCAGGACAGTATCATACATGGGATTAGATACACCAGCTCAGCAGGACAGTATCATACATGGGATTAGATACAGCAGCTCAGCAGGACAGTATCATACATGGGATTAGATACATCAGCTCAGCAGACCAATATCATACATGGGATTAGATACACCAGCTCAGCAGGACAGTATCATACATGGGATTAGATACATCAGCTCAGCAGGACAGTATCATACATGGGATTAGATACACCAGCTCAGCAGGACAGTATCATACATGGGATTAGATACATCAGCTCAGCAGGACAGTATCATACATGGGATTAGATACATCAGCTCAGCAGGACAGTATCATACATGGGATTAGATACACCAGCTGAGCAGGACAGTATCATACATGGGATTAGATACACCAGCTCAGCAGGACAGTATCATACATGGGATTAGATACATCAGCTCAGCAGGACAGTATCATACATGGGATTAGATACAGCAGCTCAGCATGACAGTATCATACATGGGCTTAGATACACCAGCTCAGCAGGACAGTATCATGCCTGGGATTAGATACACCAGCTAAGCAGAACAGTGTCATACATGGCCTTAGATACACCAGCTCAGCAGGACAGTATCACATGTAGAATTAGATTCAGCAGAACAGTTTCATACATAGAATTAGATATAGCAAAACAGAATCACACATGGGATTAAATACAGCAAGCCAGTATCACGCAAGGGATTAGATACAGCAGCTCAGCAGGACAGTATCACACAAGGGATTAGATACAGCAGCTCAGTAGGACAGTATCATACATGGGATTAGATATACCAGCTCAGCAGGACAGTATCACACAAGGGATTAGATACAGCAGCTCAGTAGGACAGTATCACACATGGGATTAGATACACCAGCTCAGCAGGACAGTATCATACATGGGATTAGATACACCAGCTCAGCAGGACAGTATCATACATGGGATTAGATACACCAGCTCAGCAGGACAGTATCTTACATGGGATGAGATACACCAGCTTCTCAGTAAAGTATCATACATGGGTTTAGATATGCCAGTTTAGCAGGACAATATCACACATGGGATTAGATACACCCGCTCAGCAGGACAATCTCATACATGGGCTTAGATACACCAGCTCAGTAGGGCAGTATCACACATGGGATTAAATACACCAGCTCAGCAGGACAGTATCATACATGGGTTTACATACACCAACTCAGCAGAACAGTGTCATGCATGGCCTTAGATACACCAGCTCAGCAGGACAGTATCACATGTAGAATTAGATTCAGCAGAACAGTTTCATACAAAGAATTAGATATAGCAGAACAGAATCACACATGGGATTAAATACAGCAAGCCAGTATCACGCAAGGGATTAGATACAGCAGCTCAGCAGGACAGTATCCCACAGGCATTTAGATACACCAGCTCAGCAGGACAGTATCATACATGGGATTAGATACACCAGCTCAGCAGGACAGTATTACACATGGGATTAGATACACCAGCTCAGCAGGACAGTATCACACATGGGATTAGATACAGCAGCTCAGCAGGACAGTATCATACATGTGATTAGATACACCAGCTCAGCAGGACAGTATCATAGATGGGATTAGATACACCAGCTCAGCAGGACAGTATCATAGATGGGATTAGATACACCAGCTCAGCAGGACAGTATCACACATGGCATTAGATACGTCAGTTCAGCAGGACAGTATAAATATGGGCTTAGATACAGCAACTCAGCAGGAGAGTATCAAACATGGGCTTACATACACCAGCTCAGCAGAAAAGTATCATACATAGGATTAGATACACCAGCTCAGCAAGACAGTATCAGGCCTGGGATTAGATACACCAGCTCAGCAGAACAGTGTCATACCTGGGATTAGATACAGCAGCTCAGCAGCACAGTATCATACATGGGATTAGATACACCAGCTCAGCAGCACAGTATCACACATGGAATTAGATACACCAGCTCAACAGGACAGTATCATACATAGGTTTAGATACACTAGCACAGCAGGACAGTATCACATTTGGTATTAGATACACCAGCTCCGCAGAAAAGTATCGTATATGGGTTTAGATACACCAGCTCAGCAGGAAAGTATTACATATGGGATTAGATACACCAGCTCAACAGGACAGTATCTTACATGGGCTTACATACACCAGCTCAGCAGAAAAGTATCGTATATGGGTTTAGATTCACCAGTTCAGCAGGACAGTATCACACATGGGAATAGACACAGCATCTAAGCAGGACAGTATCATACATCGGATTATATTCAGCTGCTAAACAGGACAGTATCACACATGGATTTAGATACACCAGCTCAGCAGGACAATATCACACATGGGTTCAGATACACCAGTTTAGCAGGAGAGTATCATACATGGGTTTAGATACACCAGCTCAGCAGGACAGTATCATACATAGCTTACTTACACCAGCTCAGTAGGACAGTATCATACATGGGATTAGACACAGCAGCTCAGCAGGACAGTATCATACATGGTCTGACATACACCGGCTCAGCAGGACAGTATCATACATGAAATTAGATACACAAGCTCAACAGGACAGTTTTATACATTGACTTAGATACACCAACTCAGCAGAACAGTATCATACATGGGTTTACATACACCGGCTCAGCAGGACAGCATCACACATGGGATTAGATACAGCAGCTCAGCAGGAAGGTATTATACATGGGCTTACATACACCAGCTCAGCAGGACAGTTTCATACATTGACTTAGATACACCAGCTCAGCAGAACGGTATCACACATGGGCTTAGATACATCAGCTCAGCAAGACTATCATACATGGGATTAGATACAACAAGCTCAGCAGGACAGCATTGTACATGGGATTAGATAGACCAGATCAGCAGGACAGTATCGTACATGGGATTAGATACATCATTTTAGCAGATAAATATCATACATGGGCTTAGATACACGAGCTCAGCAGGACAGTATCACACGTGGGATTAAATACTTCAGCTCAGCAGGACACTATCATACATGGGCTTAGATACACCAGTTCAGCAGGACAGTATCATACATGGGCTTAGATACACCAGCTCAGCAGGACAGTATCACACATGGATTTAGATACACCGGCTCAGCAGGACAGTATCACACATGGATTTAGATACACCAGTTCTGCAGGACAGTATCATACATGGGATTAGATACAGCAGCTCAGCAGGACAGTATTGTACATGGGATGAGATACACCAGCTCAGCAGAAAAGTATCATACATGGAATTACATACACCAGCTCAGAAGGACAGTATCATACATAGGAATAGATACACCAGCTCAGTAGAACAGTATCATACATAGGTTTAGATACACCAGCTCAGCAGGAAAGTATTACATATGGGATTAGATACACCAGCTCAACAGGACAGTGTCTTACATGGGCTTAGATACACCAGCTCAGCAGAGGAAAAGTATCGTATATGGGTTTAGATACACCAGCTCAGCAGGACAGTATCACACATAGGATTAGACACAGCATCTCAGCAGGACAGTATCATACATTGGATTATATTCAGCTGCTAAACAGGACAGTATCACACATGGATTTAGATACACCAGCTCAGCAGGAGAGTATCATACATGGGTTTAGATACACCAGCTCAGCAGGACAGTATCATACATAGCTTACATACACCAGCTCAGTAGGACAGTATCATACATGGGATTAGATACAGCAGCTCAGCAGGACAGTATCGTTCATGGGATGAGATACACTAGGTCAACAAGACAGTATCACACATGGAATTAGATACAGGACTCAACAGGACAGTATCATACATGTAATTAGATACACAAGCTCAACAGGACAGTTTTATACATTGACTTAGATACACCAGCTCAGCAGAACAGTATCATACATGGGCTTACATACACCGGCTCAGCAGGACAGTATTATACATGGGATTAGATGCAGCAGCTCAGTAGGACAGTATCACACATGGGATTAGATACACCAGCTCAGCAAGACTGTATCATACAAGGGATTAGATACAGCAAGCTCAGCAGGACAGCATTGTACATGGGATTAGATACACCAGATCAGCAGGACAGTATCGTACATGGGATTAGATACATCATTTTAGCAGATAAGTATCATACATGGGCTTAGATACACAAGCTCAGCAGGACAGTATCACATGTGGGATTAGATACTTCAACTCAGCAGGACACTATCATACATGGGCTTAGATACACCAGTTCAGCAGGACAGTATCATACATGGGTTTACATACACCAGCTCAGCAGAAAAGTATCATACATAGGATTAGATACACCAGCTCAGCAGGACAGTATCATGCCTGGGATTAGATATGCCAGCTCAGCAGAACAGTGTCATACATGGGCTTAGATACACCAGCTCAGCAGCCCAGTATCACACATGGAATTAGATATACCAGCTCAGCAGAACAGTGTCATACATGGGCTTAGATACACCAGCTCAGCAGGACAGTATCATACATGTAATTAGATATACCAGCTCAGAAGCCCAGTATCACACATGGAATTAGATACACCAGTTCAACAAGACAGTATCATACATGGGTTTAGATACAGCAGCTCAGCAGGACAGTATCATACATGGGATTAGATACACCAGCTGAGCAGGACAGTATCATACATGGGTTTAGATACACCAGCTCAGCAGGACAGTATCACATTTAGGATTAGATTCAGCAGAACAGTATCATACATAGAATTAGATATAGTAGAACAGTATCACACATGGGCTTAGATAAAGCAGGTCAGTATCACACATGGGATTAAATACAGCACGACAGTATCATGCAAGGGATTAGATACACCAGCTCAGCAGGACAGTATCACACATGGATTTAGATACACCAGCTCAGCAGGACAGTATCATACATGGGTTTCGATACACCAGCTCAGCAGGACAGTATCATACATGGGCGTACATATGCCAGCTCAGTAGGACAGTATCATACATGGAATTAGATACAGCCATTTAGCAGGACAGTAGGGTACATGGGATGAGATACACCAGCTCAGCAGAAAAGGATCATACATGGGATGACATACACCAGCTCAGCAGGACAGTATCATACATGGGAATAGATACACCAGCTCAGTAGGACAGTATCATACATGGGATTAGATACACCAGCTCAGCAGGACAGTATCGTACATGAGATTAGATACACCAGCTCCGCAGAAAAGTATCATACATGGGCTTACATACACCAGCTCAGCAGAAAAGTATTATACATGGGCTTAGATACACCAGCTCAGCAGGACAGTATCATACATGGGTTTAGATACATCAACTCAGCACAACAGTATCACATGTGGGATTAGATTCAGCAGAACAGTATCATACATGGGATTAGATATATCAGCTCAGCAGAACAGTATTACACATGGGATTAGATACAGGAGAACGGTATCACATATGGGATTAGATGCAGCAGAACGGTATCATACATAATAGGATCAGATACAGCGTCTCGGCACATGACAGGTAAGGCCGGCTTCACAGGGTCGTATTTGCACATGTAATACACAGAGAATAGAACCCATTGATTTCAATGATTTTTTCACATTTCCATATTTTCTCGTGTATTTCAGTTGCATTAAAAAAATATGCTCTATCAGTCCGCGTATTTGCACACCAAAGGTCCCCATAGAAGTCAACGGGGAATGGGAGGAGGAGTGCAAATGCACGCGATGCGCAAGGAGAATTCCAGGGGCAGAAGATCACATCTGCAGCACATTAGATGAATTAGACATTTCAATGTGTGTCTTTGTGCCTCGCGGGCAAATATGGATGCCCTGCGGGCAGAAAAAGTACCGCAAGATACGCTGAAACCCGTACAGAAAAGTCTCGTTCAGTGTGCAAATACGTTGCACTGAGGCGCACAGCAGCACAGTATCACACATAATAGGCTTAGATACAGCAGCACAGTATCACACATAATAGGCTTAGATACAGCAGCCGCTAAACAGCACGCTGTCCGTGGGAACTCTTTGAACAATGGCGCAGCTTGTTGGAGCTGTCAGTATGACCCCGCCTGCACCCTACGGACAGTGCGATGGGCGTTTCACCCTCTTTCCCACACCGCAGCGGCCTACGTTGGGACTTGCAATAATATTCACGCCCGTCTACTTCACTTCTGATGTGACAGAAAGGCTGCCAAACGGGTTTCAGGAAGCCATAATGGTAGGAGCTGATAGCAGCCGGTATCACAGAGGCGAGGATTAGATACACAGCTCAGCAGACAGTATCACAGGAGAGGATTAGATACACAGCTCAGCAGACAGTATCACATACGATAGGATTAGATACACAGCTCAGCAGACTGTATCACATAGAATAGGATTAGATACACAGCTCAGCAGACTGTATCACATATGATAGGATTAGATACACAGCTCAGCAGACAGTATCACATAGAATAGGATTAGATACACAGCTCAGCAGACTGTATCACATACGATAGGATTAGATACACAGCTCAGCAGACAGTATCACACAGGAGAGGATTAGATACACAGCTCAGCAGACAGTATCACATATGATTGGATTAGATACACAGCTCAGCAGACTGTATCACACAGGATAGGATTAGATACAAGGCTTAGCAGAGAGTATCACACGAGAGGATTAGATACACAGCTCAGCAGACAGTATCACATAGAATAGGATTAGATACACAGCTCAGCAGACTGTATCACATAGAATAGGATTAGATACACAGCTCAGCAGACAGTATCACATAGAATAGGATTAGATACACAGCTCAGCAGACAGTATCACACAGGAGAGGATTAGATACACAGCTCAGCAGACAGTATCACATATGATTGGATTAGATACACAGCTCAGCAGACTGTATCACATACGATAGGATTAGATACACAGCTCAGCAGACAGTATCACACAGGAGAGGATTAGATACACAGCTCAGCAGACAGTATCACATATGATTGGATTAGATACACAGCTCAGCAGACTGTATCACACAGGATAGGTTTAGATACACAGCTCAGCAGACAGTATCACACAGGAGAGGATTAGATACACAGCTCAGCAGACAGTATCACATATGATTGGATTAGATACACAGCTCAGCAGACTGTATCACATACGATAGGATTAGATACACAGCTCAGCAGACAGTATCACACAGGAGAGGATTAGATACACAGCTCAGCAGACAGTATCACATATGATTGGATTAGATACACAGCTCAGCAGACTGTATCACATACGATAGGATTAGATACACAGCTCAGCAGACAGTATCACACAGGAGAGGATTAGATACACAGCTCAGCAGACAGTATCACATATGATTGGATTAGATACACAGCTCAGCAGACTGTATCACACAGGATAGGATTAGATACAAGGCTTAGCAGAGAGTATCACACGAGAGGATTAGATACACAGCTCAGCAGACAGTATCACATAGAATAGGATTAGATACACAGCTCAGCAGACTGTATCACATAGAATAGGATTAGATACACAGCTCAGTAGACTGTATCACATATGATAGGATTAGATACACAGCTCAGCAGACAGTATCACATATAATAGGATTAGATACACAGCTCAGCAGACTGTATCACATATGCTAGGATTAGATACACAGCTCAGCAGACTGTATCACATATGATAGGATTAGATACACAGCTCAGCAGACTATCACATATGATAGGATTAGATACACAGCTCAGCAGACTGTATCACATATGATAGGATTAGATACACAGCTCAGCAGACTGTATCACATATGATAGGATTAGATACACGGCTCAGCAGACAGTATCACACAGGATAGGATTAGATACAAGGCTTAGCAGAGAGTATCACACATGAGAGGATTAGATACACAGCTCAGCAGACAGTATCACACATGATGGGCTTAGATACAGCAGCACTATTTCCCAAGAAGGCAGGTGTGCAGTACATATCCCCGTATACGGATTACGATTCCTCGTGAGACTTTTGCTCCCAGGTTATTCTAAAAATACCTGGTTGTAAATTGCTCAGCGATCACGAGGAGGAGACTGACGTTCATACTGGGAGAAATCACAGCAAATAGAACTACCAGTCCCAGCGTAGAGATTAGAAGGGGAAAAACAACCTGTTTATCAACATGATCTCTAGATGTGTGTCAGTGCTCACTGTGATTCTAGCATTCTATTCATGCACCTGGAGGCTCAGGATGAGGGTACTATAGTGATACCCTGGGAGAGGTCAGGAGACACAACCCTTATCTGGCGTTCTGTTGTCAGGACACATTTTATGGGTCAGGTGGAGTTTGTAGGTAAATACTGTATGTGATAAGTATCAGGAGTGTGTGATAACCATGGAGGAAAGGTTATGCCTCCTACTTCCTAGACCTACGGAACAAACACACTACACACAATGGACCTCTAGCTTCCCAGGGCTGTCATCTCCACCGGACCTCTAGCTTCCCAGGGCTGTCATCTCCACCGGGGGAAGCCGAAACTAGCAATATCATCTGCTTTTTGGAGTCTCTTCTCTGTTCACATCCAAATAAAAGGAATCAGATTTTGTCAGTCATGGAGGCTATAAGGCTTATAGTTCTGAGTAATCTCCCACAATGCACTGGAGAAAATCACTAACATTTTGAATGTACGTAAGTCTTCATTGTTCAAATCTTGCCATAGAATGACTAAATAATGCCATATAATTTATAAATAATACCGCCATACAGTGCCTACATAATAGCACTATACAGGGCCTGTAGTACCATCTAATGAACAATGAATTGTGCTATAAAGTACTTAAATAATACCGCCATACAGTATTCTCACCAAACAGTGCCTAAATAATACCACATTTATTATTAATACTTATTTACACAGAGCGATGATCGCTCAAAATTCACTCAAACGACAGTTTGAGTGACAGTTTTGAGCGATCATCTTTGCATAACTCTTAAGTAGCTAATTAGCTACTTTAGGGCTTATTCACACATCTGTATATCAGCTAGGTTTTAACGCCTGGCCGATTTACAGTGTTTCTTTCTGCAGGGGAAGGAGGCGGGCCGGGAGCAGTGCACTGAGCTCCCACCCCCTCTCCACCCCTCGCTACTGTTTACAATGGTAGGGGCAGCTAACTCCCCCCTCCCACCTGTAATCCTGCTCAGTGCACTGCTCCTGACCAACCTCCTCCCCTGCAGAAAGGGACACCATATATCGGCCAGGTGTGTAGGCCTATATACGGACGTGTGAATAAGCCCTAGGAATAATGCAGGCGGAGCGGGATACTGTCATGATAGCTCAGAGAACAATGCAGCTGTTTTGTATATGCAAACAGCTGCTTTGTTCTCACAGTGTCCTGTTGAGCTGCTAGCTCCAAGAAACAGCAGGATACCAGCTAAAAGAATGTTATCAGTGCCGCCCGCTGAGAAAAATCAGCATGCGGTGGTGATAAGGCTCATCGCTCATTTCTAGCTTGATAGAAATAAGTGATGAACGAGTAGTGCATGAATAGTGCACGATGGCAGCTCGTTTAGACAGAACGACTATCACTCAAAAGATGGCTTTTGAGCAAATTTTGAGCAACAATCATTGTGTTTAAAGAGGCCCACAGCAACATTAGAGTCAAGTAATAGTGTCATGGAGTGCATAAGTAATATCACCATACAATGGCCAGAAGAGAGGGCTATTCATTACCTAAATACCATCATCTCATATTGCCTAAATAATACCAATATACAAGGCCCACATCAACATATAATGGTGCCATACAATGCTTAAATAATACAACTCTATAATGCCATGCAATGACCAAAAGAGTGCCCTTCAGTACCTAGATATCATCATCTCACAGTGTCTAAAGAATACCAATATACAAGGCTGGCATCAATATACTATGGTCAAATAATAGTGCCATACAGTGCTTAAATAATACCATGATACAGTGCAACGACCAAAAAAAGAGTACCATTCATTACCTAAATATCATCATCTCATAGTGCCTAAAGAATACCAATATACAAGGCTAACAGCAAGATATAATGGTCAAAATAATAGACCCATGCAATGCTTAAATAATACCTCCATACAAGCCATGCAAAAACCAAAAAGAGTACCATTCAGAACCTAAACATCATCACCTCATAGTGCCTAAATAATACCACCATACAGTGTCATGTAGCGGACAAAAAAAAGCATCATTCATTACTTAAATATCATCATCTCATTTTGCCTAAATAATACCAATATACAAGGCCCACAGCAAAATAAAATGGTAAAATAATAATGTCATACAGTGCTTAAATAATACCACCATACCGTGCCATGCAGTGACCAGAAAAGAGCGCCATTCATTACCTAAATATCATCTCATAGTGCCTAAATAGTACCAATATACAGAGCCAACAGCAAGATATATAGTGGTTAAATAATAGTGTCATAAACACCACCATACAGTGCCATACAATAGCTAAAAAGAGTACCATTCAGTACCTAAATATCATCACCCCCACAGTGCCCAAAAAATTGCCACAATACAGTGTCATGCAGTGGCCAGAGAAGAGTGCCATTAAGTACTTAAATATCATCTGCCAGTACCTAAATAATACCAATATTCAAGGCCCGCATCAATATATAATGGTCAAATAATAGTGCCATACAGCGCTTCAATAATACCACCATACAGTGCCAAGAAATGACCAGAAAAGAGTGACATATAGTACCTAAATATCATCACCACACAGGGCCTCAATAAAACCACTATACAGTGCCATGCAGTGGACCAAAAAGACTGCCATTCATTACCTAAATAACATCATCTCAAAGTGCTTAAAATATACTACCGTACAGTGCAAATAAACGGCCAGAAAAAAGCGTCATTCATATCATCACATAGTGTCTACATAATACCAATATACAAGGCCCACAGTAAAATATAATGGTCAAAATAATAGTGCCATACGGTGCTAAAATAATACCACCATACAACGCAATGACCCAAAAGAGTACCATTCAGTGCCTGAATATCATTACTTCACAGTGCCTAAATAATACCAATAATAGGCCCGCATCTACATACAATGGTCAAATACTGCCATACAATGTTTAAATTATACCACCATACAGTGTCATGCAACGGGCAGAAAAGAGTGCCAATCAGGATCTAATACATCACCTCATAGTGTCCAAATAATACCACCATACAAGGCCCGCATCAACATATGATGGTCAAATAATAGTGCCATACACTGCTTAAATGATACTATTATACAGTGTCCAAAAAAGTACTATTCAGTACCTATCACCTCCAGTGCCTCAGTAATACCAATGTATAGGGTCCAGAGCAACATAGGGCCCAAATAATAGTGCCATACAGTGCTTGAATTATACTACCACATGGTGTTATACTGCTCCAAAATAATACCACCATACAGTGCCCACAACACGAGAAAATAGCCAAGCAACAGTGCCATGTAGTGCACACATAATACTGTCATACAGTAAAATACACAGAGCCTACCTAAGGTGACCATAAATAATACTGCCACATATGCACACCCAGACTGTTCATGTAGACTAAAGGGCGGAGCATGGGTCAAAGGTTCTGGCGTTTGATGCCCCCCTTGTGACCCATGCCCTCTTTCATGCCACCCTCACCTGGGATCGGTTTTAGAAGTGCCACTGGTAAAACGGCCCCCGCCCAAGCACTGAAGCCTTGCATTGGGCCCTACATATTGGGGCCCCATATCTGGAAGTCAAAGACTTATTTTTCTTAAAGGGGAAATGCTCTGCAATCATTAAACACAAGATAAGCGTGTGGGACTTTGCCGGGCACCAATGGTCCAGGTGGCAGCAGGTGTGTGACGGGCAGGGGCGGACAGGCTCACCTTTGAACACAAAGTTATATTCGTCCTCTTCGGGTTTCATGGCTGATCTCCCTCCGCTGTGCCCTCCTGATACCGGTTCTGCACCCTTCGTGGTGCGGCGTGGCCTTAGTACCCTGTGCCCCTTGCTGATCTGCAGGTGGCAGAGGGGATTCCGTGCATACCTGCAGCGCTTCCTGCAGGAAGGTGGAGTGAGGTGTAGTGCGGTGACTCAGTGGGCGTTCTGCTGCTTACCTCCTCTCCATGTTTGATTAGGTGTCGCCTTTCAGGACTAACAGGTAATGCGGATGGCTGTGGCCTGCAACTACTGTGATGCAATGGCCCAACCTAGGATTAACCATGTCCCCGCTGGAGCCAGAAAATGATGAGAAATGTAGTGCAGTGTGTGGTTCTGCCAGTGTTACACAAAAGGCTTAGATACAATGTCTCAGCAGACAGTATCACACATCACGGGGTGTGGGCTTAGATACTGAGGACCAGAGATCAGAAGTCAACTTTGTAGGCAGAAGACAGTGACAAGATGCAGCAACACTAAGGCCGCCTGCAGACGGGCGGGTCGTATCCAGCGACGAGGATTCTCGCCGCGGGACCCGACCCGAGCGCCTGCAGGGACCAGCGCGTACTCACCCGCGCCCGCGGCTCCGGCTGTTTGATGTGCGAGCCCCGCACAGAAATAGAACATGCCGTGGTTTGTTTGCCGCAATCCTATGCAGGCTTCCAGCGTGGGAAAAAGAAAGTTTTGAAAAAAAAAATCGGTTCTGCACATTTCCGACGACGAGCTGCCGCAGCCATCTGCAATACTGAAAAAGAAGACAGGTATGCAGGGTCGCCGACTGCGGTCAGGGCCGGATTCCGCTGCGGGCTTCCGCATGCGGAATCTGACCCCTTCAAGCCGAAATACCCTGTTTCCCTGAAAATAAGACATATCCTGAAAATAAGACCTAGCATGATTTTCCAGAATTTTTGAGGATGCAAAATGATTTTTCAGGCTTTTTGAGGATGCTTGAAATATAAGCCCTACTCCAAAATTAAGCCCTGCTAACAGTTAATTAAAAAATCCAATTTAAATAGTGTCCAGGCAGCTATACATGTAAAAAAAAGTTAAACCTTTTTGAACAAAAATTAATATAAGACACTGTCTTATTTTTGGGGAAACACGGGTAGTAACTGGAAAGAAAAAAAATACATCATGTAGACTGAATTATAACTGCATAATTAAACAGCGGTATATATGGTGCTATATGGTGGTGTATAAGGAGCGTCTAGAAGTACATACTGTGTCCAATCCCTGGTGATCTAGTGGCATATACAGATTGCATAGAGGTATATACTGTGTCCAATCCCTGGTGATCTAGCGGTAGGTACAGATTGCATACAGGCTTAATTTTGTCAAGTACTTGGTGATCTAGTGGTGTATACTGAGTGCATAGAGGTATATACTGTGTCTAGTCCCTGGTGATCTAGTGGCAAATACAGTCTTGAGATATACGCTGGGTCCAGTTCCTGGTGATCTATTCGAATTTATAGAGTGCTTAAAGGAATATGTGCAGCATCCCATCCCTGCTGATCCAATATTATTAATAGAGTGACATGAGATATATGCTATGTCTAGTTCCTGGTGAGCTAGTGCTATGTATAAAGTGTATAGAGATATATGCTGTCTCAAATCCCTGGTGATTTAGTGTTAGATATAGAGTGCCCAGAGATATATACTGTGCCAAGTACTTTAGTGGAATATACTGAGTGCCACGAGATATGTATTGTGTTTAGTCCCTGGTCATCTAGTAATACATAAAGAATGCCCTACGATATATGCTGTATTTGGTCCCTGGTGATCTAGTGGCATATATTGAATGCCTACACAGGGATTTATGCTGTGTCCAGGCCCTGGTGATCTAGTGGCATATATTGAATGCCTACACAGGGATTTATGCTGTGTCCAGGCCCTGGTAATCTAGTGGCATATATTTAGAACCAAGAGAAATGTATTGTGTGCAATACCTGGTTATTGGATGCCATATATAAAATGCCCAGAGATATATGTGGTGTCTCCCTTGTGATCGAATCGAATTGGGTACCGTTAGATATATATGCTGTGTCCAGTCCCTGGTGATCTAGTGGCATACACAGAGTGCATAGAAGTATATACCATGTCCAGTCCCTGGTGATCTAGTGGAATATACAGAGTGCTCAGGTATGTGTTGCGTCCCATCCCTGGTGATCTAGTGGTATAATGGAGTGCCCCGAGATCTATGCTATGTCCAGTCCATTGTGAGATAGTAATGTATATATGCAGCCTCCTGTAGCGTAACCCCCGGACACATGGCATACGCTGAGGGTAAAATGCTGACTTGTCACGGTGGCATTTACCAGACTCCCTCCCGGAGGGACACACGTAGCTAGGGCCAGGGCGGTGCTGAGCCTCTCCCGGACACCCCCGGCATGGGGATCCCCAATAAACAGGGTAACAGCTGTAGAGGGATTTGTCACGGGTGATGCCACTGTTCCAGTACCCCCCGGCATGACCATCGGCGGGGAAAATAAATGAGCCACAGACAATTTAAGTACCTCAGGTCCCCGGGAACGGTCTTCAAGACACTAGAGTGTGAACACGGACAGTTGAGTACCTCTGCACTAGGCCTTGACTGACTGAACATGCGCTCTGCTCACTCTCTCTCTTTGGGGTTCACTTACAATTTGAACTGAAGACACACATAACGGGAAAACCTCTCCTCCTCTTCCATCTTCAACACATGAGGGCTGAAGGTGCCTCCAGATGGGACTCAAGATATCACTGAAGTTGGAACTCTGAACTCCTTTCCCGCTCTCAAGCACTCACATTTACAGCCTCTCTCATACCATGTGACAGAAAAGAACTGATACATTCACAGGCAGTCAGCTGATACTTTGCAGACATTAACTCATCACACATTACAGCTGTGCAATACACATACCAAAATGACAAGACAGTTTTCCACAGAGCATCAACATGAGACATACATATATGACATTATGGAGGGGGCCAGCAAAGCATGTCCCAAAATATATGCTACGTCCAATCCCTGGTGAGCTAATGCTATGTAGAGAATGCCTAGAGATATATGCCGTCTACAATCTCTGGTGATCTAGTGACATATATAGAGTGGCTAGAGATGTGTGCTATGTACAGTCCCTGGTGATCTAGTTGCATATATAGAGTGACTAGAGATGTGTGCTATGTACAGTCCCTGGTGATCTAGTGACATATATAGAGTGACTAGAGATGTGTGCTATGTACAGTCCCTGGTGATCTAGTGACATATATAGAGTGACTAGAGATGTGTGCTATGTACAGTCCCTGGTGATCTAGTGACATATATAGAGTGACTAGAGATGTGTGCTATGTACAGTCCCTGGTGATCTAGTTGCATATATCCAGTTCTTAGAGATATGTGCTGTGTCCTGTTCCTTGTGATCTAGTAATGTATACAGAGCCCATAGAGGTATATACTTTGTAGAGTCCCTGGTGATCTAGTGGAATATATAGTGTGCTCAGAGATATGTGCAGCATTCCTTCCCTGGTGATCTAGTGGTATTAATAGAGTGTCCCCAAATATATGCTATATCTAGTCCCCAGTGAGCTAGTGCTACTTATAGAGTGTCCAGAGATACATATAGTCTCCAATCCTTCCCTGGTGATCTAGTGTCAGATATAGAGCGCCCATATATATGTACTGTGCCCAGTCCTTTGTAACCTGGTGGAATAGCTGATCTAGTAGTATGTACGGAGCGTCCTAAGGTGTATGCTGAATATAGTACCTGGTGATCTAGTGGCATATAGTGAGTGCCAAGAGATATGCATTGTGTGCAATCTATATAGAATGCCAAGAGATTATATACTATGTCCAGTCCCTTGTGATCTAATGGCATTGGGTGCCCTTGGATATACTGTATATGCTGTGTCCATTCCTAGGTGATCTAGCATATATGGAGTGCCTCAAGATATATACTGTGTGCAACTCCTAGTCATTTAGGTCCATATACAGAGCACTCAGAAATATATACTGTTTCCAATCCCCTGTGAATTAGTTACATAGAATGCCCAGGAATATATGCTGTGTGCCAGGAAAACCCTAAGGAAGCCAATGTGGTGGTGCAGCAGGGAGTCATGTCATGGCCACATCTCAAAAAATGTTCCACCTTTTTTTCTTCGTAAGCGCTCAGTACGAGGACGTCTTCCTGGAACTGCTTCTATGATAAATTGGGATTCCTATTATGTATTTTCCCAGGCAGCGGCATGACCATCATCAATCCATCACATGCCCCCTGCCTGACCTTCGGCAAGGTATATTTTAAAAAGTGTTCTTGCCATTGGGACTTGTTCCGTCTAAATTGGGTCATCTGTACGTGCCGCCCATGCTTCAGCAGACCGCGCCGCATTCTGTTTGCTTCCTTTGGCTGGTCTTATAAATATCAAGCTATATTCAATTGTATCACTGAGCGGTATTAGTGTACCTTGACGCCACCAGGAAGTAGTGCTGGAGAGTGCACTGACAGCCCGGTGACGCCCCTAGTACCTCATTGGCTGCACAGATGTCCCCTCTGCAGGTCCTGGAAGGTGACTTTAATTCTCCCCTCTGCTCCCGGTCAAGAGTTCTCCTCCCCGCTGCTGCTCTCACTCTGCCAGGCTCCCCGGGGCGGCCCACATGTTAAGCTCCCCGATGCTGCTTCTACTTTCCAGCCTTCCCGCTCAATACCTTAACTCCCCTCTGCAGTAGTGAGTTGGCCGTCTGCTGCTGCTGATCATCGCCGCTTTCCCCGCTGATGCTGCTCATGTTCCTTGTTGCTGCTGGTGATGATCCATGGGGTAGGTGTCCGGACCGGCCGCGGCCGCACATGGAGTGTATGGTCAGCCAACGGCGCCAGGACTGTGCCGTTGGGCACTTGCCGCCTGTTTCTGCCGCACACAGATCTACACGATGGTGATGCAGCGGCAGCAGGACAGTGCAGTCCGGCCGTTCCTCAGTGCTGCTGCTCCCCGCTCTCCGTCTCCTTTCTGTCCGGAGGCAGGGATTGGCCAGGCCAAATGGCAGGGGGACAGCAGGCAGACCTTGCAGGAGCACTGTCTTGCGATTTTTGCGGACCCTGGACGGCTAAGGTTAGGGATTATTTTATAGTGAGGGTTCATTTTTTCTCTGTAAATGCCAATGGAAAATAAGCTATAACCCTAACCATCCACGGTCCACGAAACATCTCTAAACACTGTGCAGCTAGGCCCTAAGTGACGTCAACCTATGGGGAGCTAGGGGTCTGACAGGGGCGTTCCTGCATGCCAGCCCTGTCAAACCCCTAGCTTCCTGGTGGCATCAAGATACAATAATACCTCACTGAGCAGCAGTAAAACATCGCCTAGTTAGATGGATCCAGATTGTTGTTGCTCCGTGCTGATGGGCGGTCAGAATTTGGTGTAAGCAGCAGGAATCGATGATCCCTTCTTGTCAGCTGGCCAAAACATGTCAGCACCGTCATCTAATCTGCAGCAACTACAAGAAGCTTCCTGTCCGCGGGGGCCGATATTCCTGCAGGATGATTTCATCACCCAGTGGAATCTACACCACAACGAACTGCTGCAGTTCTGGAGGATAAAGGATTCCAACCCGCTACTAGATGGGGGCTAATAAAGTGGTCAGTCAGTGTATATTGACACAACCAAGCAAAGACCTGAGAGAAGATATTCTAAGCTTTCATCCAGGACAATAAAAACTCTCTTCTATTTCTAAATCGCTGCATTCAAAGTCCCATAACATTTTTATTTTTCCATGGACGGAGCTCCGTGAGGGCTTCTTTTTTGAGTGTCAGGCTGTAGATTTTATTGGTACTATTTTGGGGTACATAGAGCTTTTTTGATCACTTTTATTGCGTTTTTTTGGGAGGCAAAATTAACAAAAACTTTTTTTATATTTAGCCGTGTAGGATAAATAGTGTGTTCAATTTATTATACAGGCTGTTACAGATACGATGATACCAAATACGAAATATGTGGGCTTTTAAAAAATGTTTCATTTGTTTTAGGCCGAATGCCCACGGACGGATTATCGCTGCAGAATTCGTGGTCAGACATCTGCAGCAATGTCTGTCCATAGATATGCTGTGTTAAACGATTCTCCCCTGCCCAGGAGATCAACTATGATTTTCCACTCGTGAGGGAGAATAGCTGCGTGTTCTATCTTGTGCGGAAAACTGCACGGACGTCTTCCATTGTAGTCGATAGAAGCCGCCCCTCCCGCGATACTTACGCTGTGAGCACTGCAGAAGTATCGCAGGAATCCGCGTCACAGCCCAGTGCCGTGGATCCGGACTGGTGAGTATAGGTTCTCCGGCGGGCATTGAGTCTGATTCCGCTGCGATATATCGCAGTCGGAATCCGACCCGGCCGTGGGCATGAGGCCTAATACAAACAGGGGAAATTGCACAAAGAAGGGGTTTTTTTTTAATACTATTTTAATTTTATATTTTTTATGTCCCTGCAGGGGACTTGAACCATAAAAGCTATGATCACTATGATAATGCAATCACTCACAACAGCGATTGCAGGCCATGGCAGGCTGCCCTCCCTCTGTGAATTCTTTACATACCACAATGTATATTGATCGCGGTATGTGAGGGGTTAAGAGTGGGGATTGATGAGAACATCGATCCCCGCTGTTGCAGCCGGAAGCCAGTTATCAATCAAAGCCGGTTCTCGCTTCGACATGGCACGGACACACTTCTGAGCCCGCAGCATCTCTAGGACATTTCTTTTCCCAGGAATGAGCAATAAGTTTGTTTTGCAGCTAAAAAGAAGAAAAATCAGTTTTCTGGAGTTTGGGGATATATTCTCAATCTTTTTGTTCCTCAGAGCCTCCCGTGGAATTTACGCAAGTTATGATAGGTTACTGGATAAGTTAGGGAATATGTCCTATTCCAGAGTCTTTTGTCCCTAGGGCAGGACCACCATATGTCTCCAGGGGAAGAACAACCTCGGAAGCAATCTTCAGAGTAACCAGGGACCGCATGTGCAAATCTGGTGGAGACTAAGTCCCAGCGTCGGAGAATTTTATATGAAGTTTCCAACATGAATGTGTTACGGGCGCCACAGTTGGTTGATCTCCACATCTGAGACCACTCCTCCTCGTCCAGGGTACCTCCCAAGTCTGGCTCCCATCTTGTTACATATGATAATTGTGTGCGGTACTTGGAATGGACAAGGTTCAAATAGATTTGAGAAATGAGGCCTTTTGCTTGTGGGTGTTTAAGGCAAAAGGTTTTGAAGGGGGTAATTGTGTATGGGGGTACAGCGTCCGAGGAGCGGGCCCACAGCTGAGGAGATGGTGAGGGAGATAAGGCATTTCTGTCTACCATCTCCTCCCCTGAGGGTAGTTTGGGACCTGTCCAAGTTACTGCTGGGGGAGGTCACAGGGAAAGGGTAACTAGCAGTTACCTTGAATCTTCTTGTCACTTGTGATGCCACCGTTAACCCTTTCCAATCCAGTGTCTGACCTCTGAAGACATTATGATTTAAGGCTGTACAGCTCCGATGTTGGAAGACGTCCATCTGGGTTCTCTTACTGTATATTGCCAGCCTCTCTGCTGTCGGAGCCTATCCAACGTGTCACCTCATGCAGTACTGGCTTTAGCCAGCAGATAGCGCCGTTGTATAATGGCCGAAAAAGAGTAAGCCCCTCTAGGAAAACCAGGATACAAATTGGATTGGAAAGGGTTAAATCCTCTGCGGTGAATCTCGGTGAAGCAAATAACTTAGTCCACACACAGGGATAACTTTCTAAACAAACTGGGAACAGTCGGTAATGTCCGTTTACTGTAACTTGATAACAGTTCAACAGTAGATTGTGGCACAGATACAACAAGAGAAGGTGGTGTGGCAGGGAGGATACTTGGGGCAATCCAGACAATCCACAGTCCTAGTTATCTGTGTGATCCTGCTCCTGGCGACTCTTTCTTACTCTCTACCAGTACACACTCACGCTTCCTGTGCCTTCCTTGGACAAGCAATGATTCCTTCCTCACTCAGTGCTTAGTTGTAGCACTGGCACACCCCAGGCAGCACAGTCCTGGGCCAAGCAGTAGGGAATCGCTCAGCTTCCTCCATTCTTCACACACCGATGGGTATCTGTGCGGCTCATTCACTGACTAGAAGCAGACTGACTTTTGCTAACTCCTTTTGTGGACTCCATCAACTCCCTCGTTGCATCCACCTTACAAACACATTTATATCACAAGGTCACATGACATACAACATGATACATTTCTCAGCCATAACCCAGACATTAACCCATTCAGTGCTGCAGAGGTGCAATACACATCAAATGCATACAACCTAGAAGACACTGGCAATACGATTGCACAGGGCAAAAACAGAACATTATGGAGGAACCCTGTTTAATTTGGGCCACTACAGGGGTTTTGTGTTTTTTAGAAGGGAGGATAACCAATTTTTAAGCTGTAGGTAACAAAATATTTCAGAGGGCAGTAGGTCTTTACTTTTCTGAAGGGCGGGAAACGTAATCATGCCCTCCTGTGAGAGTAAATTATGTACTTTGGTACTTTTTGTCCAGCCCCGAAAAGCTATAGGGTAGTCATAGCCTGGTGGAAATAAAGGGTTAACCAAGAGTGATAAAAGGGGTAGATGAGGGGAGATCAAATTCCCAGAATATTTTATGGCATACTCTAAGGGAATGTTTTATATTTGGGTTAGATATGGCAGTCCTCTGGATCGGGAAGGGGGGTGGGGGGGGGGTGAGTCCATAAAAGTGAATCTACTGTGAGAGGGTGTATTTCCATGACCTCTAGAGCAAGCCAAAGAGGGGCATTAGTAGTAGAATGAAGAGAAGCTAGCTGTGCCAACTGATATTTTATTAGATGTGGAACTCTCAAACCGCCTTGCAGTCTAAGTCTGTATAGAGTGGAACATGATACCCTGGGGATGGAGTTATTCCAGATATTCCAGATCTACGGAAGTGTCTTCAGGATGCGCCCAGGTACCTGTACCGGAAGAGCTCTAAAAAAGTAAAGGAGTTTAGGAAGAAATGACATCTTTAGGGAGTTCAGCCTTCCAATTTATGATATATGGTATCGGTCCCAACTTTCCAATAGTAGTCAGAGTTTACGTAGGAGTGGGATATGATTTTGCGCATATAACGAGGCACAGGAGTTTGTCAAACTTATACCCAGATAGCCCATAGAGCGGGCCATCCATTGAAAGGGGAAGTTGGATTGTCGAAGGGAGATTGTATGTGAGAGCAGCGTGAGATTAAAAGCTTTTGATTTTGCCTCATTAATTCTCAGGCCGGAGAGCGACTCGAACCTGGACAGTTCCGCCATTAAAATTCGGGATTGTGATGTGAGGAGAAGATATTATAGCTACCGTGTTTCCTCGAAAATAAGACAGTGTCTTATATTAATTTTTGTTCAAAAAGGTTTAACTTTTTTACATGTATAGCTGTCTGGACACTATTTAAATTGACTTTTTTAATTAACTGCTAGAACGGCTTAATTTTGCAGTTGGGCTTATATTTTAAGTATCCTCAAAAAGCCTAAGAAATCATTTTGCATCCTCAAAAATTCTGGAAAATCATGCTATGTCTTATTTTCAGGGTATGTCTTATTTTCAGGGAAACAGGATAATATGTCATCTGCAAACATACTGATTTTGTGGTGGATGGAAGCCATTTCGATTCCTTTAATGTTGGGATTGTTACACATTTTTAAAGCTAATGGTTCTAAGGCTAGAATGAAAAGGAGAGGGGAGAGCGGGCAGCCCTGCCTTGTGCCGCGCTGAATCGTAAAATTATCGGAGCAAAAGCCTTTATAACGAACAAAGGCTTTAGGAGACTTGTACAAAATCCGCAACCATGTTCAAAACTCGGTGGGAAACTTCCAATGCTCTAATACTGAAAACAGGTATGACCAGCTTAGAGTATCAAAGGCTTTCTAAGCATCTAAGGAGAGCAACATTGCAGGAATGCCCCTGATTTGACAGGTATGTATGAGGTGTGTTACCCGACGGATGCTGTCTGGAGCCTGGCGGCCTACTTGATCTTTTCCTATTATAGATGGTAAAGCTGCATTTAGCCACGAGGCTAGAATTTTGGTTAGAAGTTTTATATGTACATTGATTAAGGATGTAGGCCGGTAACTCTGTTTATCCGGTGGATCTCTCTCGGGCTTGGGGATAGCTGCCATAAGTGATATCTGTCCTAGTCGTTGACCATCTCGTACCGCGTTAAAATAATTTGCGAGATGCGTGTGTAGAGTTGGGGAGAATTTTTAATAGTAGGCGGCGGAGAAGCCATCCGGACTCGGGCGCTTGTTAACTTTCATTGTTTTTATTGCATCCTTGACCTTTCTGGAGTGATTTTTGCCACCAGGTGATCCAAAAATGCCTCCAGGAGTGTGGCGTTTCAGAGGTACACGGTTAGTGGCTCTGGAGATGTAGAATGGGGCTGGGAATATAGTTTGGCCCAAAACTGTCTGAATTCAGATATTACTGTCAAAGGGTTTGCCATGACTGTGCCATGTTTTGTGTGGAGACTGACGAAGGGGCTCACTATTGGGTTGGCTCGGAGTCTACGAGCTAGAGGTCTTGATAGTTTACTTTTTAATACGTAATTTCGCTGGCAGGACCATCGTAATTTTTGAAACGTACTATTTTATTACGCCTTACCTATTTTTCATTTTATTTCAATTATATATAGCACTCTTTACACCAGTTTCTGAAGAAGGGGCTTCGGCTACGAAACGCGTGAATATTGGCTTCATTATTTAATAAAGAAGAACCATGTTAATCACTCATTGCAACTTGCTCTGTTCATTATAGGAGTTGCGCCTTGAAGTCCACGATTTTCAATAGTTTTCTCCAGCCTCGGTAAGAGAGGTGACCGATAACCCAACAGTCACTCTGGCTGAGCTCCAAAGATCCTGTGTGGAGATGGGAGAAACTTCCAGAAGGTCAACCATCACTTCAGTCCTCCACCAATCTGGGCTGTAGGGTGGAAGGACCAGAAAGAAGTGCTCTCAGTAAAGCCACCTGGAGTTTACCAAAAAAGACCTAAAGGGCGCTCGGACTGTGAAAAACAAGATTCTCTGCTCTGATGACACCAAAATGGAACTTTTTGGCCTCTAAGTGTTCTGTCTGCGAATCAGGCGCCACGCATCACCGGCCCAATACCATCCCTACAGTGAAGCCTGGTGGTGGCAGCATCATGCTGGGGGAGGGGAGACAGGTCAGGGTGGATGGAAACCAGGTGCCGCTTATCACTGGCCCAATACCATCCCTACAGTGAAGCCTGGTGGTGGCAGCATCATGCTGGGGAAGGGGAGACCGGTCAGGGTGGATGGAAACCAGGTGCCGCTTATCACTGGCCCAATACCATCCCTACAGTGAAGCCTGGTGGTGGCAGCATCATGCTGGGGAAGGGGAGACCGGTCAGAGCTGATGGAAAGCTGAATGAAGCCAAGTACAGGGATAATGAAAACCCGATCCAGAGCACGAGGGACCTCAGACTGGGCAGAAGGGTCACCTTCCAACAAGACAATGACCCTAAGACCACAGCCAGGACTAGACAGGAGGGGCTTAGGGACAACTCTGTGAATGTCCTTGAGTGGCCCAGCCAGAGCCCGTACTTGTATCCAATCCAACATCTCTGTAGAGACCTGAGAATGGCGTCCACAGACGGCCCCCATCCAACTCGACGGAGGGCAGAAAATCCCCAAATCTAGATGTGTAAACCTTGTGGCATCATAGCAAGGAGAATGGAGGCTGGAATCACTGCCAGAGGGGCTTCACCTGAGTATTGAGTACAGGGTGGGTATACTTGGGTCAATGCAAAATGGTAGTTTTTCATTTAAAAAATTTACAAAAATTTCTTCCATTCTGTTGTCACTTTGTCATTATGGGGTACTGAGTGCAGAATGATGGGAAACACAAGGCCACAACATCCCAAAATGTCAAAAAGTGAAATGATCTGAAGACTTTTCAGACTATTAGGCCTCTTTCACGTGGGCTGCAAAATCATCGCTACAAAACGCACGTATGTGAAGCTCATGGTTCCCAATGGGTTCTTTCACATGAGAGATGTTTTGTAGCCTGAAAGAACCCATTGGAAACCATGAGCTGCACATACATGCATGTTGTAGCCCGTGTGAAAGAGGCCTTATAAACATGCCACTGTACACTAGTTATAAGGGCTCTACCTAGTGGTGACTCAGGCTTACTGCAAGCAGGAAATAAATCTGGAAAACTGCTCTGACAATAACTTAGCATGGTTCTGGCTGTGTGATTTTTACACCACTTCTGTCCCAGCTCCAAGACAAGATACCACTTTGGCTGTGAAGGACCTCTGCTCGATTAAAGGGAACCGGTCATCCTCTATGAGCAGCATACATTAAAGGGGTTGTCTCGAGGAAGCAGTGACATTTTTTTTTTGCCCAGTCCCCCTAATTAAGCATACATTACTAATCACCCATGTAAATGACTTTTCTAGCTGGTTTGTACTTACAGTTCCAGCGTTTCAGCAACTTATAAAAAGTTTCCCCAAGATGGCCGCCGGCTCTTTTCCCATCGCTTGCTGTAGCCCGACGTGCGCGCTCCCGAGACGCTACCAGCTGTGTCTCCCTGACAACCAGATGCCCCGCAGCCGCCGACCGGACCCTGGGATTGAACGCGGCCGACCAGTCACCCACCGCCAGGCAGCAGGTAACCGGCGCTGGGCCCCGGCTCCCCCGCGGCTCCCCAGCGGTAGGCCCCGGGGCCACAGCGGTAGGCCCCGGGGCCACAGCGGTAGGCCCCGGGGCCACAGCGGTAGTCCGTCACGCGTCACCCCCGTCAGTCCGTCACCCATCACTTACCTGGGCGGCTCGGGTGGGCGGCTCTGCTGCTCGGCTGGGCAGCTCTGCACCTTCCTCTAAGAGAGGATGGTAGCAGAATGGCCGCTCCAGCGCGCTCCCGTGAGGATACAGCTCGTCTGCGCATGCGCAGAAGAGCTGTAGCGGCGAGCACACTGAAGCGGCTCGTGCTCAGAGCAGAAGATCGGACTGCGCAAGCGCGTCTAAAGAAGCAAGCCGCCAGCGAATTTAGACGGAGCCATGGAGACGAGGACACTAGCAACGGAGCAGGTAAGTGAATAACTTCTGTATGGCTCATATTTAATGCACGATGTACATTACAAAGTGCATTAATATGGCCATACAGAAGTGTATAACCCCACTTGCTGCCGCGGGACAACCCCTTTAAGCCCTAGTGCTCAAGGACAGGCCCAGAGGGGTCCATGGATGTATGTTACATACCTTTTGCATAAAAGTCCAGCATCTCCGTAAAACTTTATTGTTTAATCCATAAACCTGTGTCATGCAGCACTGTAACAGACGCCATCGAAACTGGTTTTACGGATTAAACAATAAAGTTGTGTGTTTTTAAGGAGGTGCTGGAATTTTATACAATATTTCTGGAAAAACCTTCCTCTCCAGCAGGCCACCGGGTTTCTATGCACCCTTAAAGATCAATTAGGGTGAATTAAATTTGAGAAAATGGATGGAACCGGTGAGCTGACTTTTCTTTTTTCGGAAAATACTATTGATGAACTATCATCAGGATGGGTCATTAACCCCTTAACAACCGCCCCTACACCTTTTGACGGCCTGTATCGGCAATCTATGTATGAAGAGAGATTGCGGGGTTGACCTCTCTTCATACAGCGCGGGTGTCAGCTCTTTATTACAGCTGACACTAGCGGGTAATAGCTGCAAATCAGCCATGCGGGTAATCAGCGCTATTAAAACTTTAAATGCCACTGTCAATTCTGACAGCGGCATTTAAATCCTCTGATCGATGCTCGGGGGTCCCGTATGGCCCCCCCCCTGCCATGAGATCAGAGGGAGCTGTGTGGGTGTCATGACAGTCGGGGGCCTTCTGAAAGGCCCCAGCGCTGCCTTAGCAGACTGCCTATCAAGCCGCCCCCCTGTCAGATTGCAGAATGATGTAACGCTATGGCATTACATCATACTGCAGGCGCGATCAAAGCATCGCTAGTTGTGGTCCCCTAGGAGGGGGGGGGGGGGGGGCTAAAAAAAAAAAAAAGTCAAAATAAGATAATTTAAGATCTATCAAAGCAGCGCATTATTTACCGTGTACAGTGAACGTCCGAAAAAATAAAAATAAAGAACGCCAGAAATGCACTTTTTCGGTCACCCTGTCTCCCAGAAAAAAATGCAATAAAAAGTGATCAAAAAGTCGTATGTATTCCGATATGATACCAACGTAAACTAAAAGGACGTCTTGCAAAAAATGAGCCCTCGCACAACTGCGTTGATGGAAAAAAAAAATCAAAAATTTATTCCACGCAGAAGATGGCGGCAGAAAATAATTTTAAAAAAATAAACGTCTTTGAAAAAAATAAATAAAAGTAGTACAGCAAAAAAAAAAACAAAAAAAAAACTATACACGTTTAATATCGTAGCAATCGCACCGACCCATAGAATAAAGTTATGTCATTTGTGTTGGAATTTGTGCGCCGTAGAAACAAGACGAAGAAAGATGGCGGAACGTTGTTTTATTTTGCCATTTTACTTTATTTAGAATTTTTTAAAAGGTTTTTCAATACATTATATGGTACATTAAGTAGTACCAATAAAAAATACAACTCGTCCCTCAAAAAAAACAACAAGCCCTCATACAGCGACATTTATGGATAAAGGTGTTACGATTTTTTAAAAGGGGGGGGGAGGAAAAAAAGAAAATGGGGGGAAAAAAAAGTTGCGTCCTTAGGGGGTTAATAGTTGATCGGCTGCTTTCTGTTGCTCGGGACCCCGACCGGTCATCTGAGCGGGCGCATGCTGTCAGCTCCGCAAATAAACAGAGCTCGGAGAGGAAGCCTCCACGCCGATCTCCGTGTAGTGGCTGCCACTTGTAACTGCAGACACGGCTCCCATTGATTTCAATGAGAGCCTTGCTTGCACTTACAAGTGCCGGCCACTACATGGGAGGTTGGCACGGAGACTTCCACTTTAAATACACAGAGGTTGGAGCAAAAGCCCCTGCGCCAACCTCCATATAGTGGCCGGCGCTTGTAACTGCAGGCACAGCTCTCATTGATTTCAGCAAGCGTCTGCTCAGCTGATCGGTCGGGGCCCCGAGTGGTTAACCCCAGACGATCAACTATTGATGACCTATCCCTTTAAGCTTTGTATACTTACCTGACTCCCGTTCCCACGCCGTGGCCTGTGGAAGTCGGTGCAGCAGACTATGCACACTGTTCTCTATGGGTGTGCACAGAGCCTCCACCACTGTCCACATACAGACTTCCATCGGTCACAATACAGGAATGGGGAGCCGGGTAAGTATACAAAGCACATCCCCGGTTCCCCCGTGATGTGTCCTAAGAGCACCATAACTTACAGTTACTTTACACAGGACAACTGTTGTTAATCATTCATGAATGGAGGTGGAGCGCAGCGGAGATCTATTATGGCCACCCACTTCCATTCACTGTGAACAGGCAGTCAAAGAGCAACAACTGCCTGTTTACACTGAGCAAAAAGTCCCTCCTTGAGCTCAGTTAGCTGAAACGAAGAGCGGAGTGACTACGAGTCGCATGTATGTGAAGCCGATGCTCTCCTATGGGTTCCTTCACATTAGCCATGTTTTGTAGGCTGCTACATTGTGAGAAATTGTGGCATGCTGACTATTGCCGTGATTTGTGATATTTTGTAGCCCACGTTTCCCTATAGAGCTTTCCTTTGTGTTGCACCGCATAAAATTGTGTTTTTTTGTGCAGCGCAACTTTTACAGTAGGAAGTCCTACAGTTTTCTCTAAATTAAGCCTTAGCTGCATTTAAAAAAAAACAAAAAACAATACATTACCCGACAGGCGCTGCCTGCTCTGCCGCACTTGTCCTTCTGAAGCTGCCGCTTCCTGGTCAGAGGGGTTCATAAATCCCGCCTCCAGGAAGCGCTGGCTCTGATTGGTTCATCGCGCACTGCATTGATTGGCTGAGCTGCAGCGCTCGAGAACCAATCACAGCTATCACATTGAATGGCTGTGATTGATTCATTGAGCACTGCATTTATTGGCTGAGCCATGGCGCTCGAGAACCAATCAGAGCCAGCGCTTCATTTTTCATTCATTTGCGTTTTTCTTACTTCGCTGAGAAACCACAGTTTATATTGAGTGCGATGTAGGATGATTTCTCGGACCTACATTACACTCACCAGTGTGAGTTGACTCTTAATTGGATTCCTTCCTATCAACGCACAGTAGGAAACCCAATCACTGAATTAGTGATCTCAGGGTTGGTTATTGGGCCGATATGTAAACTATAAGTGGGCCTGGGCCCTTTAAATGAGGGGGATCTATGAGAAGGAGAGGGATAGGCTGCAGAGAAGCTACTCTTAACCTCCCCTAACTTAACTTTTATGAGCATCTCATTGACAGGTGCAGATCATCTACAAAGCGTCTGCTGCCACCTCCTGTTCAAGAAGAGTATTGCTGAAAGGAGCGTGGAAACGTATGAAGAGGTCCTACAAAGGAGGGGTGGGGGGTCACAGCCGTGTAATTTTTATTTTATTTTTTTGAGCCGGCAGGAAAAAAAAATCTATTCTGCCATTTTTTTTACGGCAGTATAAGTGACATAACTTTTTTTTTCTGCAGGTCGGTACAATTAAAACAATACCAACATTATATATTATTTGGGGGGGGGGGTGCTACTTTTTGTAATACAAACCCTTTTTTGGAAGTAAAATTTTTTTTTTGCATCACTGCATTCAAAGACCCAAAACTTTATGGACAGTGCTCTGTGAGGGCTTGTTTTTTTGCATGAGGAGTTGTAGTTTTTAAATTTTGGGGTACATTTGACTTTTCTGATCATTTTTAATATGTTTTTTGTGAGGCAGGGATACAAAGTGTGTTCAGTTTATTGTATGGGTCAATACGGATGTGACAATACCAAACATGGGCTTTTTTTTACAAGAAATATAAAAGTGCGAAAAAAATAATTGAAAGGGGGGGGGGTTCCCTCTGTTAACTAGCAAACATTAATCACGGCATGGTATGGGTTAATGGCAGGGATCGGTTTTCTCGCCAATCTCACCCGTTGCAGCAGGACCCCCCCGGCTGTCAGACACAACCAGTTCCCGCTGCGAACGCCATGGACTCACCTTCTACATGCTGTAAATATGCGGCATTTTACAGCAACCTCCATCTTCGCATAATGTATACAAGCTGCCATTTTTTAGTTTAGTCGCTGACTAAATGAGAGAGATCCTTCAGTGAAACATGAACAGATTTAGAACAGTAATAACCAGAGCTCTTCCGTCCAGAACGGCCGGTAAGCTCTATACATCCTTTAATTGACCTCATTAGGCAAAATCCAGACATCTGTACACAGAAAATACAGGAAATGTATCATCGTTATAGAAGAGGGGAACACGAGAGGATCAGGCGGAGAAGCTTCTATGACAACAAGGCATCAGGGACGGAGACCGGTCTTCAAGGGAGTCAGTAAGCGGCAGCTGAGAACAGTCCACAGTCTCAACACGCAGAGACCTGGTTAAGGGGCTCCTCGAGGTACTGCACCAAGGCCTGGGCCTAGAAACCACACAAGAAGGTAGTAAATGGAATGGAATATAATAGTGTAGCTCCGCCCCCTTGGTGAGGCCCCTCCCCCTGTACAGTTGAATTTACCTGGTAATCGGTTTTTCTCATAGTTTAGAGGCTTGCAGCTTATAATCAGCCAATAGGAATCAGCTCTCCGAGCAGGAATACCCGCTGAGCTAGCACAATCCGAACAAGCAGAGCTGCAGTGTAAACCATGGGGGTTGGAGCCAACGCAGAAAAGAGAGTAGCCGACGTGGGTGAGGATCGTCACTTACCTTTGCTTTCAACATGCCAAATCCGACAGTCTCCTTGGCATACATACACAGCAGCAGGTTTGACACTCTTGTAATCGCGACGCGACCTTCCTGCGGAGAAGCAACAAGACACAATGGAGTATGGAGGCAACTATCATTAGCAAGTCACTAGGCTCCAGCACTTCATGGGTTACACGGACGTTTTTTTCTTAAATTCAACAGCATGTCCTATTCCTGTCTGTTTAACAGACTAGAAATTGGACATGCCTATGAAGGTGCTGTCTGACGCGAGCTGCGCCAGTCTTTCAGGTGCAACTCGCAGTTACACTAATCTGCCACTAGTCTTCTCAGAAATCTGAAAGCAACCTCCTGTCTCAGACTACTGCCTCATCATCTCCCCCGTGCTTTATATTGCAGCTGTTCTTATTCAGACTGGCAGTTGTGTAAAAGCACAAATCCACCACCATCACTAAAATACAGGGCGAGGCAAAAGTCTGGACACACCCGCTTAAATGGTGTAATATTGAGAAAATTGACTTTTAAAATGTGAGAAAGTATAAACCGGGGAGGGAGGCTGCATTTTTTTGGTGGAGCAGGTCATGTGATAGGCAAAGTGAGGGCAAAGTTGCACGAAGTGCTTTAGATGAAGCGCTCGAGGTGTCCACGATTCTGCCGGATGCACATGGTTAGACGTTTAATCCAGTCCTGATGGACATGCAGAAGAACTGTAGGTGAGGCATATTAAAAGCACTGTAGGATACGCAGTTTCAGGTAAACCAGATTGCGTATTTTTTAATGCATACACAAGGGACTTTAAATGGCCTCAGAGAAACACATAGAGGTCCGGCAGAATGGCCGCTAAGGTCACCAGACTTAAAGGGGTTGTCTCGCGGCAGCAAGTGGGGTTATACACTTCTGTATGGCCATATTAATGCACATTGTAATATACATCGTGCATTAAATATGAGCCATACAGAAGTTATTCACTTACCTTCCCTGCACTGGCGTCCCCGTCTCCATGGCTCCGTCTAATTTCAGCGTCTAATCGCCCGATTAGATGCGCTTGCGCAGAAGGGTCTTCTGCCTTCGGCTCGGTCTGGCACCGCCCCCTTCTACACGTCATCACGTAGCTCCGCCCCGTCACGTGTGCCGATTCCAGCCAATCAGGAGGCCGGAATCGGCACACGTAACGGGGTGGAGCTACGCGAAGACGCGTAAAAGGGGGCAGAGCCAGAACGCAGCTGCTGCCGGATAGACCCGAAGGCAGAAGACCCTTCTGCGCAAGCGTGTCTAATCGGGCGATTAGACGTTGAAGTTAGACGGAGCCATGGAGACGGGGACGCCAGCGCAGGGAAGGTAAGTGTATAACTTCTGTATGGCCAATATTTAATGCACGATGTATATTACAAAGTGCATTAATATGGCCATACAGAAGTGTATACCCCCACTTGCTGCCGCGGGACAACCCCTTTAACTCCTTTGGACTTTTATCTCTAAGGGCCATTTAAAGTCCATCATGTAAACAGAAAAATACGTAATATGGTTCACCTGAAATGGCATAGAACTTTGCACTTGCTTAACTCCTAAACAAGTACAGATAGGGCAAAACTGACACTTCCAGTATATTTCAGAGTACATTCTAGCCAAATTTAAAGGGGCTGTCCAGAAGTAAACTGTTGATGACCTATCCTGAAGATTGGCCATCAACAGTAGATCAACAGCGGTCTGCCTTCCTGGACCAGGCTGATCAGCTGTTTTCTGGTCTCATGAGCTTATGCAGGAAGCAGACAGCTCCATTCTGACTGCAGTGGCCAGGCTTTGTATTACAGGCAAAGTTTCAATTGAAGTGAATGTAAACTTGCCTACGATACCAAACCTGACCACTGCAGTGAGAATGGAGCTGTCTGCTTCATGCAGAAATCAGCGCAGTGCATGAGCTTATCGGCCAAGTAAATAGCTGCCTTGCAAGGTGGCAGACTCCCACTGATCTACTATTGATGCCCTGTCCTATCCTAAGGGCAGGCAATCAGTATTTTAGAACTGGACAACCCCTTTAATGTCACATGACCCCCTTCCCATCTGAAAAACCTGAGCTGAATTCACTAAGACAAAGTTCAAAATGGCTGCAAAAAAAGGTCTCCTCCACCAAAAAAAAATGTAACCTCCCTCCCAATTTTCACACATTTGAAATTAGTTTTATTATTATACAAGTTAAACAGGTGTGTCCAGACTTTTGCCTCGCCCTGTATATATACACTAAGTGGGCTTTTTTTTTTTTTTTTTTTGCAGGATAAACTGACATTTTCAATTAGACCATTTTGGAGTACTTACAACTTTTTGATCACTTTAATTTTTTTTTTTAAAAGATGAATGAAAGACAAACAGCGCAAACAAAAAAAAGTGCAACGCTGCGTCGTGTCTGTTTTTCTGAATTTACCGTGCAGTATAAATAATACCAAATGTGTTTATGCTTTGTTTCCATTATTAAAATATGGGAAAAATTTGTTTTTTTTACCTTTTTTAAAAAATAATTAACACTTTTCTTTAAAACTCATTTTTACATATATATTTTTTAGTCTCCATAGGGGGGATTTAAATTTACGAACATTTGATCGCTCCAACAGTATGATGTAATACCATATTACATGTGCAACGGCAGCCCTGGGGGCCTTCAGAAGGACACGGCAACCCAACGGCACCCCATCATCTCAACGCAGGGAAGCCATTCAGGGCCTCCGAATTCCAGTGGAGCAATTAAATGCCCCTGTCAGAATTGACAGTGGCATTTAAAGGGTTAACAACCCGCTCCTTCCAATCCCGAACCTTCATGATATAACTGGAGCATTAAAGGGTTAAAAAACTTTTCTGAGCTATTTCCGCACCCCCTACAATACTGCGATCGCTCATATGACACAATCGGTATTAGTATTGGTGGGGGTTCCAGCAGTATGTCTCCACCAATCGGTTTTCTCTGCCTAGGCTATAAATAGTGGTGAGGTCCTAAACAAGAGCCCCCCGGGAGATAATACGGGGGAGGCCTGCTTATAGGGAAAGTCCCCCTGAATTGAGGCGTCGTCCTTTCCCCAATACCCACCATACAGTCCATAAGGATGAATTTAAGATGGTCCTCGTTGAATGCCTGATGTCCGTTTTTATCATAGGCAGCCCAAATGTTGCTAGCAATAGCAGCTGTAACTCGGGCATCTGTGTCACCATAGCCAGAATATGCAAGTAGAGAGCCTTCATTGTTCAGCAGCCTGCGGGGAGACGAGGAAAACAGCTTATAGCAACGGGAAATGAGCAGTAACACACCTGCGGGCAGGGGAAGATATTCCCCCATGCACAGCACACTTCCTGTTTTCATTTCACATCCCCTCAATCCATTTAGATCACATATGTGATCCCCAAGGCCCGTGGGTGAATCCGGCCCACCACCTCATTTTATGTGGCCCGTCGGCCGTGCGTAAAAAATAACAGCAGCTGTAGTCGCCCGGCCGGCAGCTCCAGTCCGGCGGCAGCCGCTGCCGAGTCTGTGACCGCTCACCTCTTCCCATCGGCATCTGCAACAAGGTGACAGCGCTGTGGATCACAGACTCGGCAGTCGCTGCCACCGGAACGGAGCTGCAGGCGGGAAGGGGGTGAAGACTGCAGAGATGTCGCCTGGCCAGAGGTTAATAGTGGGGGTCGCTATTGGCTTATGGCCTGCCAGCAACCCTGAGACTACTATGGGGGTGACTGTCACTACTGGGGCCACTGGTGCCACTATGCAGGTCACTATTACCACTGGCTCCACCATGGGGGTGGGGTCACTATGGTATTACCACTGGGATCACTAGTGGGGGTGGGGGGAGTCAATATTACTACAGAGACCACTGGGGGGAACCCTATTACTACTAGAAACACTGGGGGTGGGGAGTCACTATCACTACTGGGACCACTGGGGAAGGGAGGGGGACACACACCAATCACTACTGGGACCACTGGAGGGGGGGGGGGGGGCACTATTGCTACTGGGATCACTAATGGGTGGTGGGGGAGGAAGTCACCATTACTACGGAGACCACTAGGGGGGGGGACCCTATAACTACTACCATAGGAACACTGGGGGGGGTCACTATCACTACTGGGACCACGGGGGGGGGGGGGGGGGTTACTATTACTACTAGGAACACTAGAAGGGTGGGCGGAGAGAGGTCACTATCAATACTGGGACCACGGGAAGGGAGAGGCGGGGGTTACCATCGCTACTGGGACCACTAGGAGGGTGGGAGGTCACTCACTACTGGGACCACTGAGGGGGGCACTATTACTACTGGGACCACTGGGAGGGTGGGCGGAGAGAGGTCACTATCAATACTGGGACCACAGGAAGGGGGAGGAGGGAGTTACCATCGCTACTGGGACCACTAGGGGGGGGGGGGGGGGGGAGGTCACTCACTACTGGGACCACTGGGGGGGGGGGGGGGGGATCACTATCACTACTGGGGATACTAGGGAAGGGGGGGGGGGGACACCAATCACTACTGGGACCACTGGGAGGGGGGGCACTATTACTACTGGGGCTACTAGGGAAGGAGGGGACACACCAATCACTACTGGGACCACTGTGGGGATGGGGGGGTTCCTCTCACTGCGCATTCCATATGCAAATATTGTGTGCAACACGCTGCGCAAATGTGAATGAGCCCTACTACACCATTACAGGCAACCATAAGGCTGATGTGCTCTCGTGAAAAGGAGTTTGACACCCGTTTTAGATGCTCTCTGGCTGATAATAGAAAGCAACAGCAGGCGTGCAGCCATAAATCTAGCTGCAGGTTTTGTAAATGCCCTACAGAGAGGCGCTGTATACTCACAGAGTGCTCTGCACACCCCCAGTGTTGGCCTGGCTCAGCACCTGGGTCAGAGCTTTGGGCCGCAACATAATAATCCTCCAGCAGCAAGACCACACAACCAGCCTCTCACCAAGTACCAGTCATGTGACCAGAAGACCCCACCCGCGCAGCGCATGACGGGAAATGGAGTCCAATTCAAGAGAAGCCAAAACTCCAGGAATCCTTGATGGGCGTTAAATTAGTCCACTCAACAGTTGGCGGGATATAAGGCGAGAAAATAATAATAATGACGTTAAAATAGTATTAAAATATGATAAGGAGAATATTATAAACAGACAAAGGCTTCCGTTGCCTTGACAACAGTTTAGGCCCTGGAACGCACACAGCGTGTCACGACTCATTTGGTTTTACATACAGTAATCTGATTGGCTCCTGTAGTTATTGCGTTTCAATGAACCGCTTGATGATTGGTGAACCAGGGTCAGCTGGTCGTGTGGAATGACGCAGCACCATCAGCTGCATTTATTCCTCCGCGCCGAGAGAGGTCGCTGAAGAGTTTAGCAACCGAAACAAAGCGCGGAGGGCTCTGTCTTCCCTCTGCCGGTTACACTCCCCCCTTTTCTGCTCCTCCTCGGGGTGGGCGGGTGCAAACAAGATGGCGGAGAGCGGCGCTGACGGTGCGGCCTCCGGGAATCCCGGGCAGGCGCCGGGAAAAGGCTTTATTCGGGTCACTGTCAAAACACCCAAGGACAAGGAGGAGATCGTGATCGGAGAGACGGCGTGTGTGCGGGAGGTAAGCGGCGGCCGGGCAATGGGCTGCACTGTGGGTGAAGGGGCACCGGCTGGCAGCTGTGTGCTGGGGCTCACATACTGGGTAACATGTGCGATACCGGCTCGTTACAGGGGTGCAGGAGAGGCGCACATGGGGCTCTTGTTACTATGGATACTACACCTGGGTGGTGAGGGGTCCTGGATGTCCCCCCTCCCCTGTACACAGTGACTCCACCAGCAGAATAGTGAGTGCAGCTCTGGAGTATAATACAGGATGTAACTCAGGAGCAGTACAGGATAAGTAATGTATGTACACAGTGACTCCACCAGCAGAATAGTGAGTGCAGCTCTGGGGTATAATACAGGATGTAACTCAGGATCAGTACAGGATAAGTAATGTATGTACACAGTGACTCCACCAGCAGAATAGTGAGTACAGCTCTGGGGTATAATACATGATGTAACTCAGGAGCTGTACAGGATAAGTAATGTATGTACACAGTGACTCCAGCAGCAGAATAGTGAGTGCAGCTCTGGAGTATAATGCAGGATGTAACTCAGGATCCGTACAGGATAAGTAATGTATGTACACAGTGACTCCACCAGCAGAATAGTGAGTGCAGCTCTGGGGTATAATACAGGGTGTAACTCAGGATCAGTACAGGATAAGATATGTATGTACACAGTGACTCCAGCAGCAGAATAGTGAGTGCAGCTCTGGAGTATAATATAGGATGTAACTCAGGAGCAGTACAGGATAAGTAATGTGTGTACACAGTGACTCCACCAGCAGAATAGTGAGTGCAGCTCTGGAGTATAATACAGGATGTAACTCAGGAGCAGTACAGGATAAGTAATGCATGTACACAGTGACTCCACCAGCAGAATAGTGAGTGCAGCTCTGGAGTATAATACAGGATGTAACTCAGGAGCAGTACAGGATAAGTAATGTATGTACACAGTGACTCCACCAGCAGAATAGTGAGTGCAGCTCTGGAGTATAATACAGGATGTAACTCAGGAGCAGTACAGGATAAGTAATGCATGTACACAGTGACTCCACCAGCAGAATAGTGAGTGCAGCTCTGGAGTATAATACAGGCTGTAACTCAGGATCAGTACAAGATAAGTAATGTATGTACACATCGACTCCACCAGCAGAATAGTGAGTGCAGCTCTGGAGTATAATACAGGATGTAACTCAGGAGCAGTACAGGATAAGTAATGTATGTACACAGTGACTCCACCAGCAGAATAGTGAGTGCAGCTCTGGAGTATAATACAGGATATAACTCAGGATCAGTACAGGATAAGTAATGTATGTACACAGTGACTCCACCAGCAGAATAGTGAGTGCAGCTCTGGAGTATAATACAGGCTGTAACTCAGGATCAGTACAGGATAAGTAATGTATGTACACATCGACTCCACCAGCAGAATAGTGAGTGCAGCTCTGGGGTATAATACAGGATGTAACTCAGGTTCAGTACAGGATAAGTAATGTATGTACACAATGACTCCACCAGCAGAATAGTGAGTGCAGCTCTGGAGTACAACACAGGATGTAACTCAGGATCAGTACGAATAAGCATCAATACTCACCTGTCCTGCGGTGTCTGAGTACCTCACGATGGTCCCCGGTGATGCGGCAATATGCCGTGTCCTCCACGCTGAGATATCCCTTTCTTTCTGGTGACGTGGCTTTAAATGCCCCTCCTCCAGCAAAGCGAGCTCTGTGATTGGATCGAGTGGCAGCCACTCCGAACCGGCGCTCGATGAACCCATCACAGCCATTCAGTGAATGACGAGCGCCGGTTCTGATTGGCTGGCGCTCGATCCAATCACAGCGCCCGCTTTGCTTGAGGTGGGGCATTTAAAGCTCCTTCACCAGAAAGAAAGGGATATATCAGCATGGAGGACACTGCAGATTGCCGCAGTGCAAGGCACCGGGACACCACAGACCAGGTGAGTATAAGCCCTTCCCCCATGAAAAGAAGACACTGTGCTACTTTTGGGGCAAAAATTAATATAAGATAGTGTCTATTTTAGGGGAAACATTGTAGTATTTGCCTGAAAAATCCCTTTCAAGGGACTTTTCAGGCAAATCCCATATACTGTAATAGTGCAGGACCTGGGGGGGACGGAGCGAGAAACGGGGGGTCGGAGCGGCACAGAGGGATTTGCGGCACCCAGTGACTGGGAGTAACGCTGAGCATCAGGGTTGTCTAGAGTGCCCCTTTAAGGAAGGGTGCTGTGATAGGTGGGAACCCTCCACTCATTCGGCATGTGGTTTTACACACACGGAGGTGGTGATATACTGCCATACGTACACGTATATAGATACGCACCATATGGCACGGCTGCTTCTCACCTGTGCGGTTGTCTCCATCCCTGGGGAGACTTTGGCAGCGGAGTTGGAGAGCGTTGTGTTCCATATTGTTTACTCAGCCATCGTCTGTTTCCTTGTCTGTCTTGTTTGGAGATGTTAAAGGGATTTTCCAGGACTGAACTATTGGTGACGTGTCCTTGGGTAGACCATCAATAGTTGATCGCGTGATCTGACGCTCGGGTTAGTGCCGTGACCTCTTAGGCATGTGACGTCATGTCTGTTGGTCACATGGCCTGAGAGCCGCTCCATCTCAATCAAGTGAATATTGAGCTGCAGTACCAGACCCAGCCACTATACATTGTACAGCGCTGTGCCGGGTATGGACTTAAGTGACAGCAGTGCTCACCTGAAAGCCAGCTGATCAGTAGGGATCCTAAGTGGTGGATTTCCACCAATCGCCTACTGATGGTCCATCCTGAGGACGGGTCATCGGTACTTCAGTCATGACTTTATTTTTCGGGTGACGTATCTACATGAGGCTGGTGTGCCATGTAATGTACTAGAAAACCTTTTCTAAGTGAGGAGAGACGTGAAAACCCCACAGTTTTGCCATTTTTAGGGGCTGTTGGCTGTTACCGCCCTCAGGGGGCATTACATATGCCGCTCTCTCTATTCTGCGGGTCAGTGATGCCAGGTCTGTGTAGTTTTATGTTGTACTTTGATATAAAAAACAACTTAAAAGTTTCTATTACTTTCTGTCATCTTTTAACCCATATTATAAAATTTTCGGTCAATGCAATTAGATGGGGGCTTTGTGGGTTTTTTTTTTTTTGCGTCAGGTGGTCGCTTGATTTATTTTTTAAGAGATGCTATTTTGGGGTGCATGCAACTTTTTTAAATGTTTCATAAAATTTTGGGGGGGGCGTCAGTGGGACCAACAAAATAAGCAGTTCTAGCATTTCATAGGATTTCTGTTAGTCTTCTGACTCACCATGCAGGATTATTAGGTGATGTTTTACTAGATTGGACTCTTGGATCAAAACCGATTTTGTACCTTTTTTTTATTTTTTATTTTTCTTTTTTTTGTGATAAGTGGGAAAATTCAGCATTTTTAATAAACTCTTACTATAAACACACTTTGACAAACACTCCGGCCCCCAGAAGCTGTCACTTCGCTACAAAACCCGACCTGCGGTTCCATCTCAGGCAGATCTGTAAATGATGAGTTGTGGTGATTAGATGGACGGTCTTGTCACCAGAGGACCTAAAAGTGGTTCCCCTCTTGGCCTATAAGAGGCTCTCGGAGGCTCCTTGTGTGTAGTGACCTCTTCTTCTGCTTGTGTAGAGCTTGTTGGCCACTAGACGCCTCTACAACGCAGAGAAGAGATGTCACCCCGTTACCGGAGTCTGAGAGGGGCGCATTATTGGGGTGTGAGGAGCTGGATGGTTGTATTGATGAATTGTCCCCCACCGGCCATTCTGACCCGACTGTTAGGGGGTGTTGGGACAAGTGGATGTGTGAGGGCACACAAGGTGGCCGGGCTCAGGACGCCCCCTACAGACCACCAGTAGGGAGGAGAGTCTGACCAGACTGTTAGGGGATGTTGGGTCCAGTGGGTGTGTGAGGGCACACAAGGTGACCGGGCTCAGGACGCCCCCTACAGACCACCAGTAGGGAGGAGAGTCTGACCAGACTGTTAGGGGATGTTGGGTCCAGTGGGTGTGTGAGGGCACACAAGGCGACCGGGCTCAGGACGCCCCCGACAGACCACCAGTAGAGAGGAGCGTCTGACCAGACTGTTAGGGGATGTTGGGTCCAGTGGGTGTGTGAGGGCACACAAGGCGACCGGGCTCAGGACGCCCCCGACAGACCACCAGTAGAGAGGACCGTCTGACCAGACTGTTAGGGGATGTTGGGACCAGTGGATGTGTGAGGGCACACAAGGCGACCGGGCTCAGGACGCCCCCTACAGACCACCAGTAGAGAGGAGAGTTGGACCGTCCAACAAGCACCAGCAGCTCCATCTGTTTGTCTGCCATCCAGAGACAGGGGGCGCCATCGTTACACCCTATGTGTCTGTTGGAACCATTTCTAGGCAGTTGACTGAAGGACATTTGGTCTCACGGCCCCCATTACAAGTACGGCCTCTGACCACTGCAAACGGAGGCATTGGTGTTGTGAACGATGAAACTGCCTGCAACAGAGTAGAAATAGGTTGTCTTCAGTGATGATGGTTTAGTTTGGGTGCTGACGACGGCTGTGTTTTCGTGTCTGGAGACCTCGGGGTGAGCGCCTCAGTCCTGCCTTTGCTGTGGAGCGGCACACTGCCCCCTGCTGGTGTGATGGTCTGGGGGTCATCACATACGGCAGTCGGTCACCCCTAGTAGTGGTACGAGGGACAATGACAGCTCAGCGATACGTTCAGGACATCCTGCAGCCACATGTGTTCCTCTCATGGTGGCTTCCAGCAGGATAATGCTCGGCCGCACACACAAGGGGGTCCCAGGAAGACCCCACAACATTGTCACACTGCCGTGGCCACCAGGTCACCAGATTTATCACAGATAGAACATGTATGGGACCATCTGGGGGGCCAACTTCCACAGCCTGTGAGATTACATGACCTAGAGGCTCAGTTACAGCAAAAGTGGAGTAATATGCTGCAGGATACCATTAGGAACCTGTGTACCTCCATGCCAGAGCGTATCACAGATTGTATCCAAGCTAGAGGCGGTACAACAGGGTGCTGGAGCCTCCAATCAGGGGGCAGTTTTCCACAATAAATGATCCTTTTGCTCTGATATGGTAATCGCGTTCTAATTGCACAGAGAAGGTGGCGCCCCCTCTGACAGCTTCTGGGGGGGGGGGGGGGGAACGCTACTGACAATGAGTGAATATTGTCTAATACTTCAACTTTTTTTTTTTTCTTTTTTTTTTTTTTTCCTCCATAGAATAGTTCTCATCTGATCCTTTTACAATATAGTGCAGTACTACAGTATTGCATTATGGCAGCCTTCTCTTAAAGGGGACCTGTCATCACATTGGAGTTCCATAAACTGTTATTGCGCTCAACTGTGAAGTTTGATAGTCCCCCATTCCAGCGCCGTATGCCTGCAAACGTGTCCCATGTGCCGAGCATGACCCTCTTCAGCTCCATGCACTGTCCCATAGGGATCAACGGGACCCAGTGGGCATCAGACACCGCTCCGTTTCCTCACGTTCCCCCACCCCCATAACAGAATTAAGCGTGGTGACGGGTTACTTTTGTTGATGAGCCACGGGCCAATTTTTATAGATGCTTACTGAAGGCCCTTCGGAAGGCCTCCGACTGCGCTGACACCTGGGCAGCATCTCGCTGTCGTGGCGGTTTGGCCGTTCAGGACTCCCGATTGGACATCAGGGCATTTTAAAAGGGCTAACACCTGCGGTCAGTCATCTGACCGCTGCGGTGGCAGACAGGTGTCAGCTGTCAGACGATCGCCATGTACGTAGCGGGCTCCGCTCCCGATCCTGCTCAGTACAGACACCTGACGTACAGGTACGGCGCACATCGTGAAGGGGTTAATGGGGTGTCCCCCTCAGTGATGCACCGTTACCCCGTAGATTTCCCGGCTTCCTGCGCGGCCGTTTCTACCCCCTCCGCTGCGCTAATGTTGCTTCTGGAGCTGCATAATGCCGTGTCTGTGTGGTAACAGCTGCCTCTGTGCCAGTGTGTCAGCGCCAGTCTCTGTGGAGTTTGCCAGTCATCCTCTGACACGGAGGCCACGCTGTACGCCTCCCGCCGGAGCACATGACTACTTGTTTGCTTCCCCCCCCCCCCCCCCCCCCCGGCTGTTGGGAATTAACCCCTTGCATGCTGCTTCTGACACTCCTGTCACATCCAGAGCTGCATTCAAAACTTTGTAGGCTAATGCTTGAAATGCATCAGAACTGAACTGATAGCCTAATTCCCATAATGCATTGCAGGAAATCCGCCCCCCCCCCCCTTCCCCAACAGCTCTGTGTAAACCAACCTCCTGCAGTGCCCCACAACTGAGCATGCTCAGAAAACGCTGCTCTGGCTGTTACTAGAGTAATCTCCTTTTGTCATGAGCATGAAGAGTGGTGTGCAGCGCCCCCTGCTGACACCAGATTGCATGTCAGACTGTGTAGTGGTCAATAATTGACATGCTGTGGATTTAACCCCTTAATGACAGCCCTATAGAGGTTTTTTGCAACGGCTGTTCAGGGTGGTACTTCTAATGTAACGCCTCAGAAGAAAACTGTGATGGCGCTGCGCCCTCGCTGCCTGGGCGGTAACTGACCGTCTTGGGAATTGGGGAGTGACCGGAGACCAATAATGTTGGTCTCTGCTCCCCTTTACCCCTTAGATGCCACGGTCACAGTCACTGCAGCATCTAAGCAGTCTGACCGTGCAAGGGAGCTCCCTCTGTCAGCCAATGCTTTGTCATGGCAGCCAGGGGTCTCGCAAAGACCCCAAAAGACGACAACGTTTTTTTACACTGGAACTACAATGGCTCACTGAGTAGAGGTGGAGCGTGTCGGGGGTCTCCTCCGGCTGCCCACCTCTATTCGCAGATCTTTACACAATCCAGGGGTTGGGGGGGTCGCTGATCCTGAGAATGAAGGGGCAACGATGCTAAACGTGTGCTTCCACAGTGCAGTACACCCTCATGGCCACTGCATGAGTCGGAGCTGCCGTCCCCTCATTCTTGCAGCTTGCGAAGTTGGACCCCCATCCATCATGAAGCGGTGTTCTAGCCCAGCGACTAGCTGAATGTTCCTAGTTACAACACCCTACTGACTTTCTGTTTCTTCACCTTGCAGTTCAAGGACGAGATTTCCAGGCGGTTTAAAGCCAAGAAGGATCAGCTGGTACTGATCTTCGCTGGGAAGATCTTGAAAGATGGGGACACGCTGAACCAACATGGCATCAAAGATGGCCTCACCGTACATCTAGTCATCAAGACGGCACAGAAGTGAGTGGTGAAGCTGTTGGTTGGGGGGTAACCTGTAAAGCCTCATCCACACGGGCATCGTTGGTCTTACCCATATTGGCCTTTTCCAATGACCGTTCTGCTGTGGATTGTGATGCGGCTCTATATACACATTTAGCTCCTGTCTGTGGGTCCGACCCGCGTGCAGCCGCCTGAGGCCGAGCAGAATACTACAGCACTAATATCCTAGAATGCCAAAATGCGGATTCCGACACTTAGTCCTTGGAGAAATTCTGCCCCCCTGAATGAGTTTGATCCCTAATGAACTTGTTTGTTTAGGTCGCAGGATCCATCCGCCTTGTCTCCCTCTGCTGCTGCCACCGCCGCTGCCGTTGCTGCCTCTACCGCATCCTCCTCACCCACAGGAAATGCCACCTCGCCCTCACAGTCTAACCCCTCGGCCACCACTGCCCCTGACAGCTCTGGCGCTAGCACCAGGGGGAGCGGCACAAGCCCTCCTGACAGGGCTTCCTCGCCTAGCATCCTTTGTAAGTATGACCCCCTTGTTGAGTGATGGGGTGGGCTCTCGTTCCTGCCGTGGTGCATTACATTGTATGTTCGTTCTTCATCTCCCAGCTGGTTTTGGAGGCTTGTCTGGTTTGGGTAATCTGGGCATGGGCTCTGCCAACTTCATGGAGCTCCAGCAACAGATGCAGCGCCAGCTCATGTCCAATCCGGAGATGTTGTCTCAGATCATGGAGAACCCATTAGTGCAGAACATGATGTCCAACCCCGACTTGATGAGGCAAATGATCATGGCGAATCCGCAAATGCAACAGCTGATGGAAAGGAACCCGGAAATAAGTCACATGCTGAACAACCCCGAGCTGATGAGACAGGTACGTCATGTGGTGAGGGGCATCAGCCTGTTCGTACCTTAGTAGGGTCCTCCTCCATAGGACGGCCTTCAGCACCCAATGATCGTCCAAGTGATAATCGCTCCTGTGCTTCCACCCAGCAGCGAGGATCGCTCAGGGAATGGAGGTGCAGTGGGCCGGAGGTTAAACAGGCAGTCAAGAGTCATAACGACCTGTTTGCACGGCCAGATCCTTGTGAGAGAGAGAGAGAGCTAGTGAGAGAGAGAGAGAGCTAGTGAGAGAGAGAGAGAGCTAGTGAGAGAGAGAGAGAGCTAGTGAGAGAGAGAGAGAGCTAGTGAGAGAGAGCTAGTGAGAGAGAGAGAGAGCTAGTGAGAGAGAGAGAGAGCTAGTGAGAGAGAGAGAGAGAGCTAGTGAGAGAGAGAGAGAGAGCTAGTGAGAGAGAGAGAGAGAGCTAGTGAGAGAGAGAGAGAGAGCTAGTGAGAGAGAGAGAGAGAGCTAGTGAGAGAGAGAGAGAGCTAGTGAGAGAGAGAGAGAGCTAGTGAGAGAGAGAGAGAGCTAGTGAGAGAGAGAGAGAGCTAGTGAGAGAGAGAGAGAGCTAGTGAGAGAGAGAGAGAGCTAGTGAGAGAGAGAGAGAGCTAGTGAGAGAGAGAGAGAGCTAGTGAGAGAGAGAGAGAGCTAGTGAGAGAGAGAGAGAGCTAGTGAGAGAGAGAGCTAGTGAGAGAGAGAGAGAGCTAGTGAGAGAGAGAGCTAGTGAGAGAGAGAGCTAGTGAGAGAGAGCTAGTGAGAGAGAGAGCTAGTGAGAGAGAGAGCTAGTGAGAGAGAGAGCTAGTGAGAGAGAGAGCTAGTGAGAGAGAGAGCTAGTGAGAGAGAGAGCTAGTGAGAGAGAGAGCTAGTGAGAGAGAGAGCTAGTGAGAGAGAGAGCTAGTGAGAGAGAGAGAGCGCTAGTGAGAGAGAGCGCTAGTGAGAGAGAGAGCTAGTGAGAGAGAGAGCTAGTGAGAGAGAGAGCTAGTGAGAGAGAGAGCTAGTGAGAGAGAGAGCTAGTGAGAGAGAGAGCTAGTGAGAGAGAGAGCTAGTGAGAGAGAGAGCTAGTGAGAGAGAGAGCTAGTGAGAGAGAGAGAGAGCTAGTGAGAGAGAGAGAGAGCTAGTGAGAGAGAGAGAGAGCTAGTGAGAGAGAGGGAGAGCTAGTGAGAGAGAGGGAGAGCTAGTGAGAGAGAGGGAGAGCTAGTGAGAGAGAGGGAGAGCTAGTGAGAGAGAGGGAGAGCTAGTGAGAGAGAGGGAGAGCTAGTGAGAGAGAGGGAGAGCTAGTGAGAGAGAGGGAGAGCTAGTGAGAGAGAGGGAGAGCTAGTGAGAGAGAGGGAGAGCTAGTGAGAGAGAGGGAGAGCTAGTGAGAGAGAGGGAGAGCTAGTGAGAGAGAGAGGGAGAGCTAGTGAGAGAGAGAGGGAGAGCTAGTGAGAGAGAGAGGGAGAGCTAGTGAGAGAGAGAGGGAGAGCTAGTGAGAGAGAGAGGGAGAGCTAGTGAGAGAGAGAGGGAGAGCTAGTGAGAGAGAGAGGGAGAGCTAGTGAGAGAGAGAGGGAGAGCTAGTGAGAGAGAGAGGGAGAGCTAGTGAGAGAGAGAGGGAGAGCTAGTGAGAGAGAGAGGGAGAGCTAGTGAGAGAGAGAGGGAGAGCTAGTGAGAGAGAGAGGGAGAGCTAGTGAGAGAGAGAGGGAGAGCTAGTGAGAGAGAGAGGGAGAGCTAGTGAGAGAGAGAGGGAGAGCTAGTGAGAGAGAGAGGGAGAGCTAGTGAGAGAGAGAGGGAGAGCTAGTGAGAGAGAGAGGGAGAGAGAGCTAGTGAGAGAGAGAGGGAGAGAGAGCTAGTGAGAGAGAGAGGGAGAGAGAGCTAGTGAGAGAGAGAGGGAGAGAGAGCTAGTGAGAGAGAGAGGGAGAGAGAGCTAGTGAGAGGGAGAGAGAGCTAGTGAGAGGGAGAGAGAGAGCTAGAGAGAGAGAGAGCTAGAGAGAGAGAGAGCTAGAGAGAGAGAGAGCTAGAGAGAGAGAGAGCTAGAGAGAGAGAGAGAGAGCTAGTGAGAGAGCTAGTGAGAGAGAGAGAGGGAGAGCTAGTGAGAGAGAGGGAGAGCTAGTGAGAGAGAGAGCGAGCTAGTGAGAGAGAGAGCTAGTGAGAGAGAGAGCTAGTGAGAGAGCGAGAGAGAGCTAGTGAGAGAGCGAGAGAGAGCTAGTGAGAGAGCGAGAGAGAGCTAGTGAGAGAGCTAGAGAGAGAGAGAGCTAGAGAGAGAGAGAGCTAGAGAGAGAGAGAGCTAGAGAGAGAGAGAGCTAGAGAGAGAGAGAGCTAGAGAGAGAGAGAGCTAGAGAGAGAGAGAGCTAGAGAGAGAGAGAGAGAGCTAGTGAGAGAGCTAGAGAGAGAGAGGGAGAGCTAGTGAGAGAGAGGGAGAGCTAGTGAGAGAGAGGGAGAGCTAGTGAGAGAGCTAGAGAGAGAGAGGGAGAGCTAGTGAGAGAGAGGGAGAGCTAGTGAGAGAGAGGGAGAGCTAGTGAGAGAGAGAGCGAGCTAGTGAGAGAGAGAGCGAGAGAGAGCTAGTGAGAGAGCGAGAGAGAGCTAGTGAGAGAGCGAGAGAGAGCTAGTGAGAGAGCGAGAGAGAGCTAGTGAGAGCTAGAGAGAGCGCGAGCTAGAGAGAGGGCTAGAGAGAGGGCTAGAGAGAGGGCTAGAGAGAGGGCTAGAGAGGGGGCTAGAGAGAGAGAGGGGGGGCTAGAGAGCGATATATCTGTTGCTGCGAGTCTTCCTGCGATCCAGTCACTAAGAAACTTCTGCCTCTGTACTTGCATTGATCTCACCCGATGCCATTTCAGACCATGGAGCTGGCCCGCAACCCCGCCATGATGCAGGAAATGATGAGGAACCAGGACCGCGCTCTGAGTAACTTGGAAAGCATCCCCGGAGGATATAACGCTTTACGACGCATGTACACCGATATCCAGGAGCCGATGTTCAGTGCAGCCAGGGAGCAGGTAAGGTTGGGTGCTCTTCGCCAGCAGAGGGCGCACTAATCCTCCTCTCTATGTAGCTAATGAGTTGGGAGCCTCATGGGGGAGAATTCACTTCATTTATTGAACTTGATTATAGAGCAGCAGGCAGCTACTTGTGTGTAATTGAAGCAGCAAGTAAGGACGCGATTACCTGAGCGCCAGCAGCCGCCGCTAGTCCGGGGCTTTGCAGATACTCACCAGGTTGAATCTGTACTTGTAATGGCGACCTAACGAGACAAGCAGTACCGCTCAGGATCTGTGTGCATCGTGCTGCTAGAGATGAATGCCAACTATACGCTGCTCAGGAACGTTTAAATCGCACCTTTAATGAACGAGGGCCGTGCCCGGTGGGACGCCGCTCTGTGTCAAGAACGATGTGCCGGTGGCCAACCTCCCAATGCCTCAGTTGCGGTCAACCTACTTGTTTACCTATACAGTACAACCACCAATGACGGGGATGCTGAACATGATATCTAGTATTGGGAAGATGTGGGTGACTTTCCAACGTCTATCCTATAGGCCGCTTGCACACGGGCGGGATTTCCGCCGCTCCAAGCCTGCATAGGAGTGCATTACAATACGCACTCCTATGCAGACGGCCGCGGTTTGGCCGCGCGGCAAACCGCAGCATGACCTATTTTTGTGCGGGGCTCGCAGAGCCTCGCACAGATACGTCACTCACCCGGCCACCGCCTCCGGTTTGCGCATGCAAGAGCCGGGGGCGCGGGTGAGTACGCGCTGCTCTCTGCAGGCGCTCGGGTCCCGCGATCCGACCCGCTCGTCTGCAGGCGGCCATAGGGGCTGCTGTCTCGCCCCCATTACAAATAAACATATGACCTTTTTTTTTTAACACTGTGATGATCCCGACTGCGCTATATGCAGCTGAAACATGGAAAGTGGCCACATGTATCAACCGGCAAGTTGATGCCGCTTATTATGGTCAGGTTACAAGTGAAGAAGAAAACTACCTCTCTGCATTCCCGAGTCACAGAAGGCCAACTCTGTTTTGCTGGACACTTTCTACGCCTTCCTGAGACAAGACTGGCAAGAATCACTATCTAATTGAATCCAAAAAAATGGAAGTGTGAGCAGGGAAGACAAAGATCACCGGCCGTTCAGAGAGGACTTGGCGTACTGCCCACCTCTCATGGGTGATGCCGAAACTGCTGCCTTATCAACAATAGTTTTGTCACCCAATGCAAAGGTGTGAGATGGCCTACATCAAGGTGCTGGTCTGTCAGAACAGGTCCCACTACAGGGCGACAGGACTACCTGTATAACCTGGTTGGGCTGCCGGTGGTGACAAGGATGCCAGTAAAACGCTGAACAGGAGGAGAGCGGATTTGTCTCCAGTCCCTTTTTGAGGTTCCTCGCTGTTATCTCTCCATTTGCCCCGGATCAAGTGAAATTGATTCATAATCGCTTCTGTTTGCTACGGGTGCGATTACTAGCGGCTGTGTTGGCGCCCATGTTTTTTGGCACTTGCTGGGATGACCAGACACTTGGCACTATTGCTCATGTATTATGTAGTGGCACCCAGACTGGACAGATTGGTGCCCCCATAGTGTAGGGGACTTGAGGTTATACTCTGATGCTTAATGCCTCCATTTTTTTTTTCTTCAGCAGGGTTTATCCCTGAGTAGCAATATTTCCCATGATGCTTTGCCCAATCGGAGGTAACAGGGCAGGTTCTATATACTATCTGCTTGTTCTATTTTACCCTTATAACGTCTGTCTAATATTTTATCTATTTTTTTTCCTTTCCTAGTTCGGTAACAACCCATTTTCCTCACCGGGGGGCTCTGAGGGTTCAGCCTCTCAGCCGCTGCGCACAGAGAACCGGGAGCCTCTTCCCAATCCCTGGAATCCTACTTCCCCACAGAGTCAGCCCCCCACCAGCGAGGGCGGCAGCAGCAGCGCCACTACCAGCCAGACTGCCCCTACGGTATCCAACCCATTTGGCATCAATGCTGCCAGTCTGGGGTCAGGTAAGTGCACTTTCAGGCCATATGTGAGGACTGGAATTCCTGTTGCCAAGCACACTCTGAAAATGCTCATTAGTGTTATCATTTTCATAAGATCTGCCACCTCGGGTACAGGCCTTGCCAGCTGGAGGGGGCACCAGTAGTACTACTGTTGACTTCTCTTCTAAGCATTTGTGAGTGGCTTTATGACATGTAGTCGTTGGGAACGGATAGTGACTTCTGTGAGATTAGTCTGGGTGAACACAGTAGATGTAGTATGGAACTCTTACACGGCCCGATCAATTAGTTTGTTTACTTGATCCCAGCCGTCAACCCCGTTGAATGGAGCACCGACTACGAATGCTAGGCCAATGCTTCATTCACAGTGATGTCTGTATGGGGAGAGAGGAGACCAGGACATGGGAGCCTGGTTTTCTGGATCTGTGGGGGTGAGACCCTCGCTGATCAGGAAGTAATCCCCTATCCTGTGGATAGGGGATAATTGGGAACATATTTGCTGCAGACTTCATACACAATCTGCACCTAATTGTATAGATTTTTGCTGCGACGTTTGCCTTTACATTGTAAAGAGCAAAATCTGCAGTCAAATCCTTCGTGTGTCACTTCTACATGGAAGTTTTGACCACCATATAAAGTGGGAGAATGTCCCCTTCACAAGGCTTCTACTATAAATGCTGTGGATTTTCTGTCTCGTGTGACCATTTTACTCTAGATGTACAAGGACCCTTAGGGCTAATGCCCACAAATGGATTTGTTCCCCTGCCGTAAGTCTGTGGCGGGATAACACAGCTATTGGGTTCTGTTGAACCTAATAGCTTTTCTGCCAGCCAATGCCGACATGCGTTATTTCACCGTGGATTTACGCGAGCAGTAAAAAAAAACGCGGCATGTTCTATTTCCTGCGGATTTACGCCGCGGGAGGACTCAATCAATATAGCCTTGATGGAGACCGCGGAAAAACGCGCAGTATTCCGCAATCGAAAGCAGCCGCGGTTTGTTTACAATCCTGGTACTCCCGCGGCGTAAACCCGTAGTCGTATCCCGCGACTGCTGTGGGCATGAGCCCTTAGACTTTCCATGATGCAGACTTGTTTGCTTGCAGCTACTGTTGCATTTTACTCTATCCATTTTGGGATTGAACTACTTTAATTGTCGTTTTCTTGTTTTAGGCATGTTTAACAGCCCAGAGATGCAGGGCTTGCTGCAGCAGATCTCTGAGAACCCCCAGCTAATACAGAGCATGATCTCGGCCCCCTACATGCGCACCATGATGCAGACTCTCTCCCAGAATCCAGATTTTGCTGCTCAGGTTGGTCTGTCGTACTACAGGGGTTCTCATTAGACACATTGATTCGTTATGCCATCCGTGTCGGATCGTTGGGGCTTCAGATGCTAGGAGGGTTCTGCAGTTGTTAACTATTAACTGCTTCCCACCCAAGGACGTAAATGTACATCCTGGCTGGGAAGCAGTTCCTGCGAATGGGCGTACCGTTACATCCTGACAGCCGGCCTCCCGCTGCAACAGAGGGGATCGGTGAGAACAGACGCCTTATATACTGTGATCAATATCGGTCGCAGCATGTAAAGAGATTACAGAGGGAGGGTGCTCCCTCTGTGACATCGGCCCTCAGCAATGTAGTGGCGTCTAGGCGCATAATTATCGGAGCAATCACAGGTTTAAGCCTTCCTGCTGGGAAACGAGAAGTGTGTGAGAGTGGGGGTTCTCTTGTGCACTTATTTTGTTTGTTTTTTTTTGTTTTTTTTTCATGCACTGAGCTGATTTCTGCAGGAAGTAGACGGCTCCATTTTCACTGCAGTGGCCAGGTCTGGTATTACAAACTAAGTTCCAATTCGCCTTAATGAGAACTTGGCCTCTGCTATAAAGCATGCAGAAAGAATGGAGCTGTCTGCTTCTTGCAGAAATCGTGAGAACACTGGCCTGGTGAACAGCTGACTAGCGAGGACCCCAGGCAAGACCTTTATTGATCTACGATTGATGACCTGCCCTACAGATAGGCCGTTAATAGTTTACCTCTTTAATAGCAGATGGGATATTTCTTCTCTTTATCTTCCCACCAGATGATGGGAAACATTCCAATCTTCGCTGGTAACCCTCAGCTCCAGGAACAGCTCAGGCTCCAGCTGCCAGTCTTCCTACAGCAGGTGAGCCGTTCGATGCCAAGCTGGTACTCCATCCTCTTTGCTGTCTGCATGGTGTCATTCCAGTCTTGTCTGACAGTCTGGTTGCTATGGATATGGTTGCTATGGATACCCTAACAACTGCAGGTTAAGGTTGTCGGTCAGCAATGTCCCCAGCAACCTAGGAAGGGGCAGAGTAATCAAATATGCAAAGTGGTTCATTCTATGCACTTTCACTGATTCACCACTCCAAAAAAAATACAGGGACAGGATCAGTTCTTTTTTTTTCTTCTTCTATTTGTGCACTCTGAAACCAGGAGTCTCTCCGGCAAGTGTACAACGCGTACGAATGGGGGTGTTGTGAGGAGCGTTCTGTAATGGTTGCAAGTGCTTACACCCTTGTTCTCACCCACAGATGCAGAATCCTGAATCCCTTTCTATAATGACCAATCCCCGAGCCATGCAAGCCCTCCTCCAGATTCAGCAGGGGCTTCAGACTCTGCAGACAGAGGCCCCTGGCCTGATCTCCGGGTAAGGCGCCAGCGTTTGTGTACTCTTGTGGCTTTCAGGTGGAACCTTAGTCTTTAGAGGCGTGTGGCCACAAAAGACCTTTGCTTCCCTATTCACAGGATAAGGGGGTCCATTTGCTGGTGAACCTCCAGCAACCCCCGTGCACCCATGTGACTGGAGACTGGAGCAGTATGCATGCTCCATCACTGCTGTATGGGACAAGCGGAGATCGGTGTCCTTGGCAGTTTTGAATGGAGTGGCGGTCGAGCATGCTTACCACCATTGCGTTCACATGGGGCACGCGGGCACAACAGTCTCGGGATCGCTAAGGGTCTCAGCAGTCAGACCCTCAGCAATCGTATGTGTATAGCAAAACTAAGCTTCACCCAAGTTGGAGACCTCTGCTTCATATGTGAGAGGTTTGTCGAACATTTGTAGCATGACTACAGCGCCACCCATCAGCGACATTTCTACTAAGTTTTTCTCCTAAATGGCAAGCGCATCATCTGACGTGGCCCAATTCCGTCTTATTTGGAGCAGCAGCACTCCCTCCAGAGGCCTCGGGGTTGGGGATACCTAATTTTATAACCCTAGAAGTGTCTTTTAGCGATGAACACCCCCTCCCTTTTGAGATGCCCATACACACGGCAGTGACTGGTATCGCCTGTGGTTCCCCCCCATGAGCGCACAGGGGAACTCTAGAACTATGGTGTTGGTTTTTGGATTTTAATCGTCTACATCGGTGTCTTCTCTCTTCCAGTCTTGGTTCCCTTGGAATCCCCGGGATGCCCCCTACATCCAGTGGAAGCACAGCCCCTGACAATCCCACTCCCTCCACACCGACCAGTGCCTCTCCAGCAGGGGGCACCAGCACCCCCCAGCAACAAATGATGCAGCAGATGATCCAACTTCTAGCAGGAGGGAGCACCCCGGTATGAGTGGGAGAAGGGTTGTGGGCTTCCTTTTTTAATCCCCTGTAGAGCAGAAGTCTTATTTGGTCTGAGGGCCGCAGTGTCAGGTTGTAGTACAAGGGACCGTGGTAACATTTCTATGCCTCTATCATTCGGGATGGCACCATTAACAGTGGCTCGGTGTACTCCATTGTCAGTGAGGGCACTTTGCTGTCAGTTTGATATGAAACTACTTTATATCAAAGAGGCTTCTTGATATCCAGTAGCTTGGGTGGGGGGGGGGGGGTATACGGGAGTGAGCAGGGGTATACGGGAGTGAGCAGGGGTATACGGGAGTGAGCAGGGGTATACGGGAGTGAGCAGGGGTATACGGGAGTGAGCAGGGGTATACGGAGGGGGGTGAGGGCTAAGGTGCAAGTTGCTTTCTTGGGAACTCAGGGGAGGGGGACACAAGGGCTCTGAGAGGGGATGGGTGTAGTGGCGAGGCACAAAATGGCAAGAGCTGTTTCTGCAGAGTAGTTGGGTGACGTTGTGGGAGGGGGGTAAGCAATTTCTATGCTTAGAAATAGTTATGCTTAGCATAGTGCAACTCCGTGGCACTATTACACCTACCAAATATTCCACAGAGTTGAAATAAAGGGGTTCTGCCAAGATGTACAGGATAAGTGATATCTTCATGATCAGTGGAGCATGACCGCTGACAACCCCACCAACTCCAAGAATGGAGATCCCACATGAGCAGAGGTTGCATGCACACGCGCCACTACCCCATTCATTTCAGTGGCAGCGCTAGAAGTTGCTGACCACTTCTACGCAATCTCCAGCAGTCCCATTGCAATGAATGGGGCAGGGGTATACATACACAACCTGCACTCGAGTCATGTGGGACCTCTGTTCTTGAGATTGGTGAGGGTCCCAGTTGTCAAACCCCCATGATAACTTATGGTCTGTCCTGGCACAACCCCATTAAAGGCTAAGAGTGTGTGTGTTGAGCTGCCTTGTAACTGCTGTCTTACCTGTTGCAGGGGCAGACCCCAGAAGTCCGCTTCCAGTCCCAATTGGACCAGTTAAACGCAATGGGTTTTATCAACCGTGAAGCTAACCTACAAGCACTCATAGCAACGGGTGGAGACATCAACGCGGCCATCGAAAGACTGTTGGGCTCTCAGCCCTCTTAATAACAGCAAGCCGCCTGCCAAAGCAGAAACCCACAGATGCGCAAACCCTGACAGAACCATCCGGGCCCCTTAGTACTTAGTCCTGACCGCTGAGCATCATGGGAAAGAGGCCGAACCCTACATGCTATTGACACTGGACAGTTCCCTGGCTCCTGACGGCGCTCTGATGCTGTACATCTCATCTCGCTCACCTCCTCCTCCCTTGGCGGGGGGGGGGGGAGCGTGAGGCATAAATTTTCCCCTAATTTCAGCTCTTTTCGGCATCGCTCACACCGGACGGCCCATAAAGCCCGCTCATAGCTGATTGCTCATAATTATTTAACTCACTAATCGACACGTGACTTTGCTCAGCGGATATCATGAATTCTCCAACGACCTAGGATTTTATTTTATTGCCCTTCCCCCTCCTTTTCTTTTTCTTCCCCCTCTCCCGATCCATTTTAAAGGTAACCCATCACCCTAATGATGCGGAGTCTTATTTTCATTAGATTTGATTTTAACAATAAACCAAATGTTTTATTTTTCCTGAACTTACGCACAGACTCGTGATGATGCTGAGCGCTCCCAAGTGGCGCGGTTGGCAGATGACATTGAAAGATCCATCATGAAGGTCGTGTTCAGATCCTGGGGGGTGGAATCTGTGGAGATCTTGTCCTCTGGTTACATTAACTGGAATGGTTTGCGCATGTGTTTTCTCGACTTTGCGCATAAGGTCATGGATACTAAACGCATCTTGGCAAAACGCAGTGTGTGTCCATCTGTCAGATTGGCGGGAGGGATGTATGCAGTGCGCATGGGTTAGAGGAGGGTCATACAGGATGGGTTCTACCTCTTAACCCTTTCCAATCCACTGTCTGACGTCTAAAGACATTATGATTTAAGGCTGTACAGCTCCGATGTTGGAAGACGTCCGTCGGGGTTCTCTTACTGTATACTGCCAGCCTCTCTGCTGTCGGAGCCTATCCAACGTGTCACCTCATGCAGTGCTGGCTTTAGCCAGCAGATGGCGCTGTTGTATAACAGCAGAAAGAGTAAGCCCCCTAGGAAAACCAGGATACAAATTGGATTGGAAAGGGTTAAAAGCGGTACAGCTGCAAACTCCAGGGGGGAGTAACATTGGGGGGTGATGGGCCGAACTGGATGGACATGTGTCCTTTTTTTCGGCCTTACATACTATTACTCTTTCTGCAGGTGTAAAGCTGGTATCCCATCTGCATGCAGCACTTTTTTAGGCCAAAAGCTGGGTGGAAAGCGGACAATAGAGATGAGCGAACCTACTCGTTTCGAGTAATTACTCGATCAAGCACCGCGATTTTCGAGTACTTCAGTAAAAAGATGAAAAAATTTAGGGGGGGGTTGGGGGAGGCGTGGCGTGGCGGCACGGGGGGTAGCCCTTTCTCTCTCCCTCTCCCTGCTCCAACTCACCCACTGCGCCCCCGGAATCTTTTCGCCCGAGTACGGAATTACTCGAAAATCGCGGTACTAGGGCAAAAAAAGGGGCGTGGCCGAGTAGGCTCGCTCATCTCTAGCGGACAAACCTCCGTTATAGTCCACGGGCTCCATCTGGCGGTGTTTGATTCTGTCCAGAGACGGAGCCGCTTGGTCGTAGGGATTCCCTTTTCCTGCTTTCTGAACGGAGCAGGAGAGCGGCGCCCCGAGCCCTGATGTGAAGCTACCCTGAGGCTGCCATCATACACTCTGCTGTGGAGCGTCCGCAGTATTCACAGTACTTAATGTGGAGGCGATATGTTAACCCTTTCCAATCCACTGTCTGATGTCTAAACACATTCTGATTGAAGGCTGTACAGCTTCTGATGTCAGAAGACGTCCAACAGCGTATTTTTTTTCTGTATATTACTGGCCGCTCTGTTGTCGGGGGCCTCTCCAGTATGTCCTATGCTGCAGTACAGGCTCGAGTCAGCAGATGGTGCCATTGTATAATGGCAGAAAGAGAAAGCCCCCTAGGAAACTCTGAATCCAAAATTGGACTGCAAAGGGTTAAAGTTCTCCCTTCACATGGAGAATTTCCACACCAAATCCGCAGTGTTTTTATAAAATGTTGGCGGTTCTGATTCCGCTGCATGTCTGTTTTATGCTGCAGAATTCGACCCTTGACATATGAGTGAAAACTGCTAAATCTTCACCACTTGGATGCGGATTTGGCGACACTGAATTTGCAGAATTGTTGTGGGTGTTCCACTGCAAATGTCTGCAGTGATTCTGCCACGTGCGACAGTGGCCTAAAGCGGCAGGTCCACACACGGATTTTAGCATTTGGACCAATCCACAGAATTTGTCCGTTATGTGATTCTTTTTTTTTTTTTTTCTTTCTCTTAAATGGGAAGATGGAACAATACCTCTGCAGCGCCACCTATTGGAAGGCAGCATTCCTGCTAGTTAAGGTTGGCCTTTTTGCACAAGTCTTGTAACAATGACTGGGAGTACAGTCTACAGTACAGATCCCCCATTGAGGTTAATGGGATGCAGAATTAAGGTAGCTTCCTTCATCTAAGCGCCTGGAAACTGTGTTCTGACAGACACAGGGGTGTAACAATAGCGCCCCCTGTCTCTGGATGGCGGACAACATACAGTTGGAGCGGCTGGTGCTTGTCGGATGATCAGATGCTCCCATTACTGGTGGTCTGTAGGGGGCGTCCTGAGCCCGGTCACCTTGTGTGTAAATTGTTATGACCGTCCCACTTCTCTCGTTCCAGTTATGCGCCCCTCTGCTAACCTGGCAGTATGTGGTAGAGGTGTCTAGTGGTCAACGATCTCTCGTTAAGAGGTCACTATTTACAAGGGGCCGCAGAGCCTTTTATAGGCCAAGGGGGGAACCACTTTTAAACCGTCCATCTAATCACCACAACTCTCATCATTTACAGATCTGCCTGAGATGGAATTGCAGGACGAGTTTTACTGCAAAACTACAATATCTTGATCCCCTTTTCTTTTGGGGGGGGGGGGGGGGGGGGGTGAATGAGTGTGCGTATATAGTCTAGCATCTGGAAAGTCTCTAACTCTTTCACTTTTGTTATGTTGTGGCCTTGTTTTCCCCATCATTCTGCACTCGGTAACCCCATAATGATAGTGACGACAGAATAAGAAATCTTGGCAGCTTTCCATTAAAAAACAAAAAACTACCGTTTAGCATTGACCTAAAAACTCCCACCGTGGCCTTAGGTGAAGCCCCTCTGGCAATGATTACAGCCTACAGTCTTGGTATGATGCTACAAGGTTTGCACACCTGGATGTTCTGCCATTCTTCTCTGGACAGCCTCTCAAGCTGTCAGGTTGGGTGGGGGCTGTCTGTGGACTCCATTCTTGGGTCTCCCTAAAGCTGCTCGATTGCGTTCCAGTCCGGGTTCCAGTTGTCCCTAAGCCCCTTCTGCCCAGTCTGAGGGCTCTTGCTCCTCTAGATCAGGTTTTTATTATAGGCTCATTTCCACGGGCAGGTTTGAATTTTGGGAATGGGTGCCCCATGTGGATCTGGAGTTCAAGCCGCCATAGACCCTTAGGGGCACCCACAGCTTAATTAAACCATGCGGGTTTGTTTTCCGGACCTTCCGGTCCAGAAAACAAAATGTCAGCATGCTGCGGGTCCCGCGGGAACGGCTTCCATTGAAGTTAATTAAAGCCGTACGATTTGCGGCACACCCGGAACTGTCACTCTGGGTGTGCTGCGGGTCTCGCAGGAAACAAATGTTTTTTTTTTGTTTTTTTTTTTAAGGCTCCATTGCACATGTGCAGGGGCGGTGTTGGCCAGCATGCCCACCCACATGCACGGAGGAGACCTGAGACAACCCGCACGCATCCAGACTGGTAAGTAATGTCCTCATGCCGCGGGCAGGTTGGGATTCTGTGGTGGGACTCCCACCCACGAAACCCGACCCGCCCGTGGACATGAGGCCTATCTCTGTACTTTGCTCCATTCAGCTTTCCATTCCCCCCCTGACGGTTCTCCCCTCCCCCAGCATGATGCTGCCCACGACCAGGCTTCACTGTAAGGATGGTATTGGGCCGGTGATGAGCAGCGCCTGGTTTTCTCCAGACAGAACACTTGGAGGCCAAATTTTGTAGTGGCTATATTGCTGTCGTGAAAGCCCAACTTGGTGGAGGCTTCAGTGATGTTGACTCTGGAAGTTTCTCCCATCTGCACACAGGGTCTTTGAAGCTCAGTCAGAGTGACCGTTGGGTTCTTGGTCTCCTGTCTTATAGCTGATATACATTGTGAGCTGTGAGACCTTCTATGAACAGGGGTGCTGGTTTTATGAAATTCCCACAAATGACTCCAACCAAGGTGTAGAAACATCTCAGAGATGGCCAAAAGAAATGGGAGCCCCAGAATTAAATTTTCAAGTGTCATACCAAACGGTGTGAATACTTATGCAGAATGTTAGTTTTTCTTTTATTAAAAAATAGTTGATATACTCTGCTTCAGCCAAGATAATTTGATACAAGTATTTACGTGTTGTTCGCACAGAAAATTTTGTGGAGTCATGGTTACTTTGGAGGAACTGGGGAGTAAAATATGTATACACATAGTGTTAGATTCTCCTCAGGCTGCATGTACCGATGTACTTCTGCAGAATGTGCCACCCCTCCCACCTCCCCTTAGCCTTAAAGACCCCCTTTACTTTTCCTATTTAGGACCTAAAGAATGTTCGTGGCTAATTTTACGTTTGTATGACAGTGGGAAGTTAGAGAATTAGGGATGAGTCAGTCAATGAGGACTGTCATTTAATAAAAAAAATAAAATATATATATATATATATATGATAGATAGTGCCGCGGTTGGAGATGCCATTACTGCTGGGGCCACTGAGGACATTATTACTATTGGGGACTTTATAGGGGATGCTATTACTATTGCGGCCACTGTGGGGGGGGATGCTGTTACTATTGCGGCAACTGTGGGGGGGGGGGGGGTATAAGGGGAAGGTGTTACTACTGCGGCCACTGTGGGGGATACTGCTCCTACTAGGGGCTAATATAAGGGATGCTATTACTACTAGGGGCTAACATAGAGGATGCTATTACTACTGAGGCTACTGTGGGGAACGCTATTACTACTGCGGCCAACATAGGGGACACTTACTACTGGGGCCACTGTGGGGGGGGGGGGCACTATTACTACTGAAGCTACTGTGGGGAATGTTGTTACTACTGGGGCTAATATAGGGGACGCTATTGCTACTGAAGCCACTGTGGGGACGCTATTACTAGGGCCAATATTGGGGACGCTATTTCAACTGGCGCTAATATAAGGCACGCTATTACGACTGGGGCCGCTCTGGGGAATGCTATTACTGCTGGGGCTTGCTACTAAGGTAACAGAGGGCGGTGCTATTACTACTGGGGCCAAAATGAAGGACACTGGTACTACTAGGGCCAATATAAGGGATGCTATTACTACTGAGACCACTGGTTTGGACGCTATTACTATTGCGGCTAATATTGAGGATGCTATTAATACTGGGGCTCCTGTGGAAGATGCTATTACTACTGGGGCTAATATAAGACACTCTATTACTACTGGGGCCACTGTGGGGAACGCTATTACTACTGAGGCCTTTGTGGGGGATGCTATTACTACTGGGGCTAATATAGAGGACGCTATTACTACTAAGGTCACTGAGGGTGATGCTATTACTACTGGGGCCAAAATGGATGCTGCTGTTACTACTAGGGCCAATATAAGGGATGCTATTACTACTGGGGCTAACATAGGGGATGCTATTAGTACTGAGACCACTGGGGGGAAGCTATTACTACTGCGGCTAATATTGAGGACGCTATTAATACTGGGGCCCCTGTGGGGGATGCTATTACGACTGTGGCCTATATAAGAGACGCTATTACTACTGGGGCTAATATAAGGCACGTTATTGCTACTGGGGCTAATATAAGGCACCCTATTGCTACTGGGGCCACTGTGGGGAACGCGTTTACTACTGGGGCCACTGTGGGGGACGCTTTTACTACTGAGGCCTTTGTGGGGGATGCTATTACTATTGGGGCCCGATATAGGGGACGCTATTACTACTGGGGTTAATATAGAGGATGCTATTACTACTGGGGCCAACATGTAGGATACTGTTACTACTAGGGCCAATATAAGGGATGCTATTACTACTGGGGCTAACATAGGGAATGCTATTACTGCCGAGGCCACTGGGGGGGGGGGATGCTATTACGACTGTGGCCTACATAAGCGAAGCTATTACCACTGGAGCCAATATAAGAGACGCTATTACTACTGGGGCTAATATAGAGGATGCTATTACTACTGGGGCCAATATATGGGACACTATTACTAGTGGGGCTTACATAGGTGACACTTCTACTACTGGGGCTAATATAGAGGACGCTATTACTACTGGGTCCACTGTGGGGGGACACTATTACTACTGAAGCTACTGTGGGAAACGTTATTACTACTGGGGCTAATATAGGGGACGCTATTACTACTGGGGCTAATATAGGGGACGCTTTTACTACTTGAACTAATATAGAGGACGCTATTACAACTGGGGCCACTGTGGAGGACTTTATTACTAATGGGGCCAGTATTGGGGACGCTATTACTACAGGGGCCAATATAGGGGACGCTATTACTACTGAGGCCACAGTGGGGGATGCTGGTCATCCAGGGGTGGCGGTGTGCGGGTTCCCGCAGTCGGGGCGTGTCCCCACGGCTTGTCAGGCTGCCGGGGGTGCAGGTGCCTGGCCGGCGTGGTGCTGGTGGTGGAGGCTTTTGCTTAAAGGTCGGGCAGAAACTTGCAATCACTGCCAGTTATTGGTTTCCCTCAGTGTGCTACCTAGTCTGCCTCTGTTGGTCTCCTGCCTCTGTCATCTTGTCTGCTATACTTCTCTATTATCTGCCAGGTTTTTCCATCTGCCTCGGTTCTGTTTAGTATTGTTCGTGTTGGTTATTTACATCTGCCTTTTCTGTCGGTATTCTACCTCTTCCATCCATGTACGCCAGCGTCCCTTTTTCAGTCCCTAGTGAGAGTAGGGACTGCTGCCCAGTTGCCTGCCTGGAGTGGAGGCAAGTAGATCTAGGGCATCCGGGCTGCCGTATCAAGGGTAGTATACCGTAACATAATAACTGAGCCTTAAAATTGCTCTCCAATGGAGGCCATGAGTACCCTCACAAGTCAGTTGCAGGATTTAGCGGTCTTGATCCAAGACCTGTCCGGTCGTATGGTGGCCCAGGAGCAACGGGAGTTAGTGCATGTTTCTACCGCCCCTTCTATTCCTGAGCCCAAGTGTCCACTTCCTGAGGTATTTTCAGGGGAGAGGAGCAAGTTTTTTGTTTTTCAGCATGTATGTAGTTTGAATTTTCAGATGCGGCCCCACTCCGGCTCAGAAGCCCAGAAAGTTGGATGGATTATGTCCTTACTTCGGGGTCGCCCCCAGACATGGGCCTACTCCTTACCCGAGAGCTCGGCTTGCCTGCAGTCGGTTGATTTTGATTTTTCAGGAACTTGGGGGTATTTTTGATGAGCCGGACTATGCAGGGTTGGCGGTCTCTCATCTCATGTCTCTACGTCAGGGGCAGCAGTGGGTAGAGGACTATTGCTCTAAATTTAGACACTATGCAGGTGAAGCCTCTTGGAACGATAGCGCCCTTAAAGATGTGTTTTTGTTGGGTCTTTCTGACGCTGTCAAGGATCTACTCATTTCCCATCCTGCTCCCGGGACACTCAATGATGCGATGGAATTGGCGGTTAAGGCTGACAGGAGGCTGAGATCTAGAAAAGAGGAACATCAGGCCCGTAAGGCTAGGGAATCCAGCAGACCCGCTCCCACTTCTCCCATGCCAACGTCTGGTGCCGAGCCTATGGTAGTGGATGCTTTTATGACTGGGGCCTAGACAAGGGACGCTATTACTACTGGGGCCAATATATGGGACACTATTACTACTGAGGTTTACAAAGATGACGCTATTACTACTGGGGCTAATATTGAGGACACTATTACAACTGGAGCAACGGTGAAGGATGCTATTACAGCTAGGGCCAAAATAGGAGAGACTATTACTACTGGCACTGCTTTAGGGGATGCTATTACTACTGGGCCAATATAGGGGACGCTATTACTACTGGGCCAATATAAGGGACGCTATTACTACTGGGCCAATATAAGGGACGCTATTACTACTGGGCCAATATAGGGGACGCTATTACTACTGGGGCCAATATAGGGGACGCTATTACTACTGGGGCCAATATAGGGGACGCTATTACTACTGGGGCCAATATAGGGGACACTATTACTACTGGGGCCAATATAGGGGACGCTATTACTACTGGGGCCAATATTGGGGACGCTATTACAACTGGGGCCAATATTGGGGACGCTATTACAACTGGGGCCAATATTGGGGACGCTATTACAACTGGGGCCAATATTGGGGACGCTATTACAACTGGGGCCAATATAGGGGACGCTGTTACAACTGGGGCCAATGTAAGAGATGCCATTACTACTTGGGACAATATAGGGGATGCTATTACTACTGGGGCCATTGTAGGGGTACTAGTACTACTGGGGCCATTGTAGGGGTACTAGTACTACTGGGGCCAATATAGGGGATGCTATTACTACTGGGGCCATTATAGGGGATGCTATTACAACTGGGGCCACTGTGGGGGATGCTATTACTCCTGGGGCTAACATAGGGGATGCTCTTGCTATTGAGGCCACTGTTGGGGGTCGCTATTACTACTGAGGCTACTGTGGGGAACACTATTACTACTGGGGCTAATATTAAGGACGCTATTACCACCGGGGCTAATATTAAGGACGTTATAACTATTGGGGCCTATATAGGGGACGTTATTACTACTGGGGCCACTGTGGGGGATGCTATTACTCCTGGGGCTAAAATAGGGGACGCCCTTACTACTGAGGCCACTGTGGGGGGTGCGATTACCACTTAAGCCAATATAGGGGACGCTATTACCACTTGGGCTAATATAGAGGATGCTATTACCACTGGGGCTAATATTGAGGACACTATTACTACTGGAGCAACTGTGGGGGGATGCTATTACTGCTGGGGCCAATATAGGAGAGACTGTTACTACTTGGGCCACTGTGGGGGATGCTATTACTACTGGGGCCAATATAGGGGACGCTATTACTACTGGGCCAACATAGGGGACGCTATTACTACTGGGCCAACATAGGGGACGCTATTACTACTGGTGCCAAGATAGGGGACGCTATTACCACTCGGGCCAATATAAGGGACGCTTTTACCACTGGGGCCAATATAGGAGATGCTATTACTACTGGGGCTAACATAGGGGACGCTATTACTACTCAGGCCACTGTGGGTGATGCTATTACTACTGGGGCCAATATATGGGAAACTATTACTAGTAGGGCTTACATATGTGATGCTTTTACTACTTGGGCTAATATAGAGGACACTATTACTACTGGAGCAACTGTGGGGGATGCTATTACTACTGGGGCCAACATAGGAGAGACTATTACTACTGGGGCCACTGTGGGGGATGCTATTACTACTGAAGCCAATATAGGGGACACTGTTACTACTGGGGCCAATATAGAGGATACAATTACTACTGGGGCTAACATAGGGGCTGCTATTACTACTGAGGCCACTGTGGGGGATGCTATTACTACTGGGGCCAATATATGGGACACTATTACTACTGGGGCCAATATATGGGACACTATTACTAGTGGGGCTTACATAGGTGACGCTTTTACTACTTGGGCTAATATAGAGGACGCTATTAACACTGGGGCTAATATTGAGGACACTATTACCACTGGAGCAACTGTTGGGGATGCTATTACTGCTGGTGCCAATATAGGAGAGACTATTACTACTGGGGCCACTGTGGGGGATGCTATTACTACTGGAGCCAATATGAGGGATGCTATTACTACTGGTGCCAATATAGGAGAGACTATTACTACTGGGGCTACTGTGCGGGATGCTATTACTACTGGAGCCAATATAGGGGACGCTTTTACTACTAGGGCCTTTGTAGGGGACACTAGCGCTACTAGAGCCAATATAAGGGATGCTATTACTACTGGGGCCAATATAGGGGATGCTATTACTACTGGGGCTAACATAGGGGACGCTAGTACTACTGAGGCCACTGTGGGGGATGCAGTTACTACTGGGGCCAATATAGGAGGCACTACTACTACTACTGAGGCCACTGTGGGGAACGCTATTACTACTGAATTCACTGTGGGGGATCGCTATTACTACTGGGGCTAATATAGGGGTCGCTATTACTACTAGGGCCACTGTGAGGAACGCTATTACTACTGGGGCTGCAATAGGGGACGCTATTACTAGTGGTGCCAATATAGTGGATGCTATTACTACTGGGGCCGCTGTGGGAAATGCTATTACTACTAGGGCCAATATAGGGGACGCTATTACTACTGGGGCCAACTTGGGGGATGCTATTACTAATGGGGCCAACTTGGGTGATGCTATTACTACTGGGGCCAACATGGAGGATGCTATTACTACTGGGGCCAACATGGGGGATGCTATTACTACTGGGGCCAACATGGGGGATGCTATTACTACTGGGGCCAACATGGAGGATGCTATTACTACTGGGGCCAACATGGAGGATGCTATTACTACTGGGGCCAACATGGGGGATGCTATTACTACTGGGGCCAACATGGGGGATGCTATTACTACTGGGGCCAACATGGAGGATGCTATTACTACTGGGGCCAACATGGAGGATGCTATTACTACTGGGGCCAACATGGAGGATGCTATTACTACTGGGGCCAACATAGGGGATGCTATTACTACTGAGGCCAACATGGGGGACGCTATTACTACAGGGGACGCATTGGTGGACATTATTACTACTAGGGCCACCAATATAGGGGGTCACTATTACTTCACAGGGCTGAATTGCTACAGAGTTTACAGCAGCAAAGTGGATGAGATTTTGAAAATCTCCATACGCTGTGGGAAAAATCTGCAGAAAACCCTTCTGGATATTGACATGCGGTTCGGGGTTCAATTCCGCAGTTTATTTAAAATATAGTGTATGTCAATAGCCCATCCAGTGCTCCCTGTTTTTTTTTTTAAACAGCTCTCACCTTTTTATAAAGACAGAAGTAAAAATAATTAGTGTGATAAGCCACACCCATAACCCCTCTCTTGACCACACCCTCTGTCCTGCTTTGGGGCTCCATGAGAAACTTTTCCTTCAAAAACAGCTTCATGGCTGAAAAAGTTTGGGAACCACTAGTATATAGCAAATGTCTAACCAAAATTGCAAAAGCAGCTTTGGAGGTGACTAGTGCATAAAGCATGATAGCTGCAATGTGCACAAGAGAAGCACAGCAATGTTTGCAGGAAAGTTTGTTCCTATCCCCCCTCCTTCTCGCCTCCTTACAGCCGTCCAAATTGTCATTGTGATTGTCATAATTTGGGAGATGAAAACTTACTGGGGACGAGACGTCGGCTGTCACAGACTTAAAACGAGGAGGACGGGGATTTCTTCCATACCGCCATAGCTGCACGACACAACCCACTAGGGGTAATCGTTGGCTTCGGTATTAATTATGTGCGCTATTACTGTCACTCACTGCATGTTTACATGGTAGAGGAGCTCTACACAACACTGAAGGAGAAACTGCGAGGGGTCCGGCTGGGGTGGCCATAATACGGACCCTAAAATCCGGCCCTATGTCTTTGGCACACGGAGCTGCCGTAGGCGGTGCTGTATGCCTACTACCGCCGTAATACCGTGTGCAGTATAGGTTGGGCCTGGGTCATACAAAGCCCTTCTAAGGCCTCCTGTCCACGGGCAATATTTCACTGCGTTACCTGCTACAATAATCCGCACGCGGGTAACACAGTGACTGCTTTCCAAGCGGAAAAACGCTTGTGACTTTCCGCTCGCGTCTGAAAATTGCGGCATGCCGCGATTCTCAGCAATGAACCTATCAAGATAGTCATTGCGATTTTCCACGATGAACCTAAGTGCTCATCAGCGGTGGTATAGAGCACCGCCTGTGGACAGGCGGCCTTAGACAGTGGGATTCCGTACAAGACCGAGCAGTAGTGCGGTCATCAGCATGACGCGTACATATAGGAAAAAGTACCAAACAAAAACATCATACAACAGTAAAAGCTTTATTTAAACAGCATGTACACAACAGTGCCCAGGGATAGATGTTTTCTTACATGTGAATTGTAACAGTATGGCCGCCCCAGACGGTTGTAATACAGTAGTGTTTTTAGTGTCTGTATTCTGGTTGCAGATCCCAGGATTCGTAGTGCTGTAAGCTCAGGTCAGGATTTGCAGTCCTAATATGGATACTAAAATACGGTCATCCGAAAAAGGCCTAAAGCCTCACGTCCACGGGCGGAACAGTTTCCGCAGTGGGAGATCGCAGATGTAATGGTTTTTCCGCATGGATGTATGCGGACGCACTGCGGATCATCCGCGCGGGAAAAAAAATCCACAACCCCAGCTTCCTAATTGATTTTAACCTTCAAATCCAAAATGCATATTTGCGGATGCACTGCGGATCGTCAGCACGGAATCCCCACCGAAATGGAGCACGCTGCGATTTGTTTTCTGCACATCAAATGCGCATGCTTAAATTCAGTTGCGGATGCCAATGCTTCCTTAGGAGCACTTTTAATTGCGGACCTTCCGCGCATCAAATTCAGCTGCGGACATTGGGCCTAAGAGTCATAGATTTGCTGCCGAACATCATGTGGTATACAATACATGAGTTTCAGGCGAGGGGATATAGAGTGTACTGTACCTTTAAGATATGGCGTTAAATAGTAAACAATGCCAGCAGGCTCCAATATGAAACGTTCAAATGTGAGGAGGGGAAAAAAATGTGACTTGAACAGGAATACGCAGTTAGAATTTTTCTCCGAGGACGTTTTCACGTGTGTTTAATGCCGACTTGCCACAGCAGAATATCTGCAGCGAATATGCAGCAAGTCCGCAGAGGCTAATCCACGCAGCAAGTCCGCAGAGGCTAATCCACACCTACATGCTACGGATTTAACTTTTTCCGTTTGAAAGAATGAAATTAGATATCAAAATCCTCGGCACAAACCGACTCACAGTGGATTTAGAATCGCATCTAAACCTGTAGCAGGCCTGATTATACCGCTGATTGCAACAAAAAACGCGGCGTGGATTTCTGCAGGTTTTTCTCTGCTGAAGTCCTGCAATGAATACATTGTGTGCGATGGGGGCTTTAAAATAGTGCAAAAACGCAGTGTTTTTGAAAAACTCGACAGCATGGCTATAAGGGACCGCTCACGCGGGACGGAATTAGTCCGTGCGGACATTTCTACATCACAATGTTGTCCCTCTGAGGTTTGAATTCCACACCAGCTAACATCTGCGTGTCTTTACTTCAAAATCGCAAGATTAAACGCTGCAGCGTAAAATCTATCTGTTGCGAAATTAGGGACGTCTTGCATTATTGTTGCGGATTTGTAGCATACAGGAAATATAATCTCGCGCTTAAAGTCTGCGGAATTAAACGCCAGCGATTCCGCAGTTAAAAACGCAACAAACTCCACGGTTAATTCTGTCCTGTGTAGAAGGTTCCATAGGGATAAGGTTGTGATGCAGACATGTCTGCGCCGACTAATTCCGCCCCATGTGAGAGGTTCCTAATTGATCATTAATGGCCTGTCTGTTTGGCTGATAAAACTGATGCTGACCTGCATAATCGCACAATCATTTAACAACTGATCACAGCTGTCTGTCCGCCATCTTGGATTCCTTGAAGACATTTTCCGGGGCAGTTTGGAGACTAAGATTTGTTGTTTGCCTCTTACACTAGAAACAACAAAATCACTAGTCTTCCAGACCGACCCAGAAGCCGATGACTGGCGCCTTCCTGAAAATACAAAATATATCTGATCAGAGGAGTAAGGGTTTATACACTGAGGAGCGTGCAATTTCGGTCCGTGAAAAGCAGACAAAAAATTCAATGTGCATGTGACATCCATGTCGTCATTTTTTTTTTTTGCATGTGTAAGCTATAATCCGTGAGAAATTTAGCACACTTGAATGCCGTCCGTGTGCACCCTATATTTTCGTGCTCTCATTGACTTGAATAGGTATAGAGAGAAGAAACAGGAAAGTGAACAACGTCAATAAGATGAAACGTCACATGTGATCACCGGAGGTAACTGCACTGTAATCACTATTACTGGAGGTAACTGCACTGTAATCACTATCACTGTGTAGAAGTGGAATTTTGAAAACCGTACTGACTTGCGGTAAAACCGCCTGTTGACACCGTTTCTTCCCACATTGTAGCTGTTTCGTGTGGCTATTACCTAGGTGTCCTTATTTGAAAGGGGTTGTCCAGTTGTAAACTATCAACGGTCTGACGGCAGAAAAGACCATTAATAATGGATTGATGGGGTATGTCACATGGGACTCCCATCCATCAGCAATTTGCTGTGTCTGTGTGCTCATACAATGAGCTGATTTCTGCAGGAAGCAGACAGCTCTGTTCTCACTGCAGTGGGCAGACTTGGTATTGCAATCCAAGTTCCCATTCACTGTAATGCGAACTGGGCCTGAGCTTCCTTCAGAAATCAGCTCAGTAAACAAGCATAGCAAACAGCTGATTGGTGGCGATACCAGGCAACAGATTCCCATTGAACTACTATTGATTACTTATACTGCTGATAGGCCAGCAATAATTTACAACGACAACATCTTTAATTAAATATTCTCAATTTTATGGGACCTTAAAGGGATTTTCCAAGTTATTTATTTGGGTTGCCTGCGACCAAAACTATATAGAATACATATACTCGCAGATGACTTGTTTTTGCAGTATGATGCCAGGTCATCTCACCCAGCCAGAAGGCCTGGTGACATCCTACAAACCTCTCACATGGACTTCTAATGTAGAAGCCCCAGGCAGGTTTACTAGGCATTTTCGGCGACATCCCAGCCTTCCATTGGCTGCAGCTGTCACATGGATAAACAATCCACATGACTACTGCAGCGATTGTCAGCAGCAGACCAGAGGATCGGGAGAGCTCTGCGGGAGATAATCCCACTAAAGGGATGTGAGTATTGTGGGTTATTTCTGTACGTTGCAACCCCTCTACTGCCACCAGTTTATTCAGAAAACCCCTTTTAAGCATTTCTTAAAGTGCTGGTCCTATTCTGATCCGTCATGGGGTGCACTCCTGTGTACAAGGTGGTCGGCACTTATGGAAAGAGACAAGCCAGCGGTCTTACGTTTGTATCCTGGTTTTCCTAGGGGGCTTGCTCTTTTTCTGCCATTATACAACAGCGCTATCTGCTGGCTAAAGCCAGTACTGCATGAGGTAACGTGTTGGATAGGCGCCGACAGCAGAAAGGCTGGCAATATACAGGAAGAGAACCCCGACGGACGTCTTCCAAAATCGGAGCTGTACAGCCTTAAATCCTAATGTCTTAAGACATCAGACAGTGGACTGGAAAGGGTTAAAGGAGTTGTCCTGATGGGTGGGACACGGGACCCCCTTTCTCAGGATCAGTGGGGATCTCAGCAGTGAGACCCCACCGACTATGATGTTATCCCCTATCCTGTCTCCCAGTTGGAGCCGACAGCCCTAAAACCTGTCTCTTTACCCCTCCCCTCCCTGTGACGCCCTACAACCTCATAGCAGTAATGCACCTAACATCAACCGCCATAATAGTATGTTGAACTGAAGACGCCGGAGGAGATGGCATTTGTGTTATACAGCAGATAACCTGCGCCAGTGGCCAGGATAGGAGATAACTCAAATCCTAGCCAACAACAACCACAGGACCTTAGTGGTTATACAGAGGGAGGGGGTTCCCTCTCAAATCCTTTTGCACCCCCGCCCCACTAGTTCAGGGTGCCAATAGATTTGCCATGGCAGCTGAGGACATACCTTCCAAGGAATGAAAATAGGACCAATTCTTATGGCACACCCCTTTTTGGCTATGCCATTCTCTTTGTGTGCCCTCACAGTAATAGTGCCCATTAGTGGCTCTCTCACAGTAATAGTGCCCTCCTACACGCCCCCCTCAGTAATAATGCCCTGTTTTATGTAGTACAATAAATATAAAAAACGCCTATACTCACCTTTTTTGCTCTCCCACAACTCTTTGGTTCCCAGGTCCCTTCTGGGTAGCATGATCCCATGGTCACTGTCATCAATCCCTGGCCTCAGTATTGATTGGGCTGAGGCTAGTGCTTGGCCGCGGTGATCATGTGCTAGACAGCAAGTGATCGAGCTACCCAGAAGTAAGTAGGAGCCTGGAGAGGCATGATCACTATAGGCAATCCCTAGTCTCTGTGAGGGGGCCCTGGTATCTGGCTCGGGGTTTCCCGGGTAATCTGGAATGGTGTTGATAGCTCACATAGGGTGCGGGAGCTGACACATATGCTTTGAGTATCAATGCAACATAAAAAGAAAACTCCAATGCTTGTATTCGGCTCAGCCTTTATCCAAAAGAAACGTCTGTTCTAGTGAGAAGCTCACGCCCGTAGGGCTAATCCTGCGCACCACATTTTCTCATATCGGGGAGTATCCCATGCTCCTCGCTCCATAGCATAGCTGCACAGACTCAAGGGAATATTCCCAGCTCATAACACTGCAGCCTAGCTTCACAGACACAGAGGAGAATCTGTAGCCCCTCACACTGCATGGCTGCACAGACTCGGGGGAGTAACCCCTGCTCCCCACACAGCAGCGTAGCTGCACAGATGCAGAGGAGAATCCATAGCCCCTCACACTGCATGACTGCACAGACTAACCAGTTTCTGCCCCTTCTCTCCTGCAGAGAGCTGCTCCTTGTTCCCTTCCCTCTGTAAAGTCACAGTAGTTTGCAAATCACCAACACAGCAGAACAGCAAACGAGCAGGAAAAAGTCAGCGGCAATCAAACCGCCTTACACCTCAGTAGTGGTTCAACTGAGGCCAGTGATTGGCCGCAGCAATCACATACTAAACAGCATATGATTACACTATCTGGAAGTGAGCAAAGAACCAGAGCAGCGCAGACCATAGCGGTGGGGGAATCAAGAGGGGTGAGAACAAACTTTTTTATTTTCTCCTTACTCGTCCCTAGCGGACATGTCTCTTGCCTCTTGGGATGGTGGGGCAGCCATCAAAATCCAGCAGCGTCCCACTGTATCTTGGACAGTTGGGAGAAATGCAGGACCTAACAGTGGCCCCTGGGATTGCTGTATCCATAGCCCTATATACATCATTGCCTACAAAAAGAAAAAAAAACATAATGTAAATTAGAGGCTCAACAAATAAAGATAATTAAAAGTGACAAAAATTAAAATCACCCATTTTTTTTTTTTATACAGCTTTATTCATATCAAATTTTTGGGAAAAAAAGACAAAAAGATTTTTCAGGTCTAATGTGGATTATTTATTCAGTCCCATAATGGAACTTATGGTCTCACGAACAAGAAGGGCCACGAACAAAACGCAGATTAATTCAGCAAGCCGGTCGGCTTTTTTTTTTTTTTTTTTTTCTTTTTCAATTTATTTCTGTTATCCCCCAATGCTCCATAATTGCGGCGGGATGCGGTGCTGTGTTAGGTCGTAACCCTTACGTTGCTAAGAGCCCGCAGCTTTCAATATGGTATTCCACGTTCCGTTCTAAAATGGCAGATCCTTCCCCTATCAGCCAAAAACACAGCTCCTTTTGTTCAGATAATGGATCAGAGACACTTATGTCTCACAATAGAGAGGGAAAAAACGCAGTTAAATGACATTAATACGAAAAAAAAAAAAAAAAAAATCCCCTGTTGAACAGGCTGAAAATGGCATTAATTAGGCGACGACTTTTGTTTCTAACGGAAGGGGAAAAAATGCGGAATAGATGCTGAGAACATATCATAATCTTGTTGTTTTTCCAATTTCACGACCTCGGGCTTACCTCTCCATTTTGTTCTTTTTTTTTTTTTTCTTTTCATTTGCGCAAATGATGCAGCCGTCATAAGGACAGGAAAATTGAGGCCTTTGTTATCCTGCCTATAATAAAGAGCTTTTTGTTATCAAGAATTATTGGGGGTTGGGCACACGACAACAAGGACACATTAGCGCAGCGTATTCTGATTAAACAGATAATTCGCCTCAAACGTTTCCTACGTCAATTGAAGAGCAGACCGTATCACACGTTATAGGCTTAGATACATCAACTCAGCCAGCAGCGTAGCTAAAGACTCAAAGGCCTTAGCTCCTCCCACCCTGCAACTACCAGCCCCCAAAAATACACCCTGTTAGACCGACTAATGTGGACTCCTGGTTTTCACGCTCAATCCCTCCAAGTGGGACACCGGCTTTGCTGGGGGATCCCCAGGCTGTTATACGTATATATACAGTATATCAACAGAACATATCTATAAATGAACATTTGTAACACAATGGCTTAGATACGGCGTCTTAGCTCTATTAAACTCTTTATAATGCAGTCACTTGATAATAGTTCTACACAGTGAACCTAATTACAGAGCATTTACCTCCAGTGATCATAGGTCTACCCTGATTGCTGCTGTTCACTTTCTTTTTTCTTCTCCATCTGGCCCAGACCGCCATGAAGATTCCTTAAAGCTACAACTCCTCTCTGCACACTCTCCCTATCCTGCCTCTACTCCCTACGCCCCTCATAGTGGCTCTCACAGTAAAAGTGCCCCACTGCTCACACACGGTAAAAATTCCCCTGTAGTGTCCTCCACAAGAAATAATGCCTCCTTTGTGCTTCCCCCTGTAACAACACCCCTTTGTTTCCCCCACAAAATAATAATACCCAATTTGTGCCCTGGAAAAAGTGATAGCTCTTTATGCTTACAAAGCAATAGTGATCCCTTTGTGCCCCTTAAAGGGACTGTCCAGGTTTATTATTTTTATACATAGGGATCAGAGTACTGTATGCACCAGGAGATTGGGGGAGGAGTCAGGCGTGCTGTGCGACCCATCAGACATCAGCTCTGTAGGAGTCTGTGTGCGTTAGAGGTTTAGGGGCAGGGGGGACCAGTAACTAGAGTTTTACCTGCTATTGTGGTATCCCCCTGGCACAGTGGCCAAGTTGCAAATGTGACTCCTGTGGCTATATTACTGAGCTCAGCACATGGTCATAGCCAGCATTGGGGAGTGGGCAAATGAAAGCATCCCGCCGGTCTCAGGTCAAAAAGGTGTACTATTTACTATTAGGGGTTATAAAGGTGGGCTTTTGTGTTGTGTGGGGGCAATTTGGGGTTTGAAATTTTTTTTTTCTTACTTGCTCTGTCACCATTTTTGGTTGTATAGTGACTGTGACCACAATATATAGTACAGGTCTGGGAGGTTGTTTTACAGCATTTTGGACCCCACTTTGAATTTTGTCCACGTGCCACACTTTGACTATAACCCATCTTCCACATGGTATTATGCAGGCTGGGCTTAGATACACTGAATAGACTGTATTACATATGATAGGATTAGATACATCAGTTTAGCAGACATAATCATACATTACCGGCTGCTCTTTCTTCTCACTCCAAAGTCTTCACTGTATGTCAGTAGTATGTGGAGTCTATGGCTGTATTATTATGCCACTATACAGCACAGTTATTTGGATAGAGCACTCTATCATACTGTAATTCTGCCCACTGTGGCGGTATTATTTATTTACTTTGGCCACTTTAGAGACTGTTAAATAATCACTTTAGGTGATACTCAAGGGGTATCAGAGCCCTATCAATCAGGTATGCCTAATTAGTTTTCCATGCATTGTAGGAGAATGAGAAATAACACTGGTGTCTCTAGCAATTCTTCTGCTTTATTGTTGCAATGCAAGAGGTTATAAAGCATAAGAACCTTCTCACATCCCCCACAAGGCTAAACAGGTCAACACTTCGTGTGATACTTCTATCTTAGTAAAACATTACAAAGGTTGATTATGACAAAGCTGCATGCTCAGCCCCTGGGCTTTGATTAGTAGAATTTTAACTACACTGTATACTTCTCACGTATTTCTTGCTGTGCACACTAGAGATGAGCGAGCGTACTCGTTAAGGGAAATTACTCGAGTGAGTATCGCCATTTTCGAGTACATGCCTGCACGTTTAAATTGCACTTGTGTGAGCTTGCCCTTACACAGTGTGGGTTCTCCGTACAGACATCGCCTACAAGGAAGCGTACTCTTAACCAATCTCTCACAGGAGTTTGTAAAAACGTGGCGTTTTAGGACAGCCTTTGTAAACATGTTTGCCAGCGTTTTGAGAAGCTCACCTGAGAAGCCCCATTGAAATCAATGGAGGGTTAGTACAGCGTTTTTAGCGGGCGTTCTTGTAAGCCTCCATTAAGAAAAAAATGTATCCCATGTGTATCTCTCTCCTCCCCTTGTTATAAAATTCTGGCTGAGTAATGCCCAGACCATGGCACGTCCCCAGAGCTGCACCCCCGAGAGAGCCAGGGAAAGGTGGCACCCCGGAGGGCAGTATGAAATCACGTGACAAGTTTCTGTGGATCAGTTTCGGTGTAAATCCACATTAGATGGGAAAATCCAACGATCCGAGTGACTTCCAACAAGACCCGGTCATCAGTGCTAGACTAGCCGGGGCCTCACTGCGAACCACTGTCATGGTGTGATCGAGCGAAATATCCAGTGAAAGTGGATCCTGTGGACAGAAACAGCTTATCACCGAAAGGGGTCAGAGGAGGATGTCAGGAATCATTTCAACGAACAGATGCCGCACAGTCAATAGCAGCTGAATACATTGCAGGTGCTCCAACTGTGTCCGAACGGACAACTCGCTGTTCCTTAGCACGGATGAGATACAACAGCGGACGACCGGTTCCAGCGCCATTGTGTCAAAACAGAAAGACAAGAATCCAGCAGGCAAAAGGGCGCAAAATTAGTATCACTGAGCAGCGAAAAACATCCCCTGGTCAGATGAATCCAGATTTATGTTGCCCCGTGTTGATGGGAGGTCAGAATTTGGCGCAAGGAGTACAAATCGTTGACCCCTTCCTGTCAGCTGATCAGAACATGTCAGCACCTCCGTCTAATCTGCAGCAACTACAAGAAGCTTCCTGTCCGCAGGGGCCGATATTCCTGGATGGTAATTGTAGATGTTTTACTGACTTATATGGATGCAACTGAAAGGACCCGGTTGTGACCCCCGGTGGATACAACACACATAGTTAGCCAATGGAAAGCTTTTCATAGTGTGATCCGCGGGAGATTTATCGCAAGTGACTCATCGTCCGTGGACGGGCAGCCTTACTTGGCACAGAGCCCTGTGCCACCCAGGACTACAAGCCGCTAGTAGATCTGTAGAAGCACGGCATGGCTGATATCTCCAGCACTATCTGCTGGCAGGAGTTCGGGGCAGACTGACCAGCTGGGATATCAGACCGCGCCCGAGGCCGAGCAGGAGGCCTACAAGGGCAGCGCTGGGGGAACCGGCTCTAATGGACACAAAGGGAAGTCAGTATTTTCCCTTCTTTATCCTACAGAGCTGACACTCTAATCTACAAGGTGGCCACAGGAACGTATCCCATCACCACACTCTTATGAGAGTCTAAAGATGAAATCTCTTTGTTGCCCCTAGCAACCAATCACTGCGCAGCTTTCATGTTACCTCAGCAGTATATATATTGCGGAGGTAAAATCAGATCTCCCAAGCATCCCGAATTCTGTAGGACGGTCCAGGATTTGGGATGCTGTCCCCCAGTCCCAGGCTGCAGGAGCCATCTTTCTCCTCCCACCCCCAACCTCCCTGACAAGCATTTAACTCCCTCGCAGTCCTGGTCCAGTGGCAGAGGCCTCAGCTGCTGTAATCCGTGCGACCACTGACCCCTCCCACTACGAGAGGCGGGAGGGGTCATTTATTTATCGACGTCGCTGTATGAGGGCTTGTTTTTTGCGGGACGAGTTGTACTTTTCAAACTTATATAGTTTTTTTTTATTGCTGTACTTTTTAAAAAAAATGCATTTAATTTTTTAAAATTCTGCCACCATCTTCTGCGCACAATAACTTTTTAATTTTTTTGTCAACGTAGTTGTGCGAGGGCTCATTTTTTGCGAGATCTCCTGTAGTTTACATTGGTACAATTTCGTAATACATAGGACTTTTTGATCGCTGTTCATTGTATTTTTTCTGGAGGACGGGGTGACTGAAAAAGGGCATTTCTGGCGTTCTTTATTGATTTTTTTCAGACAACGTTCACCATGTCAGGGTAAATAATGCACTACTTTGTTAGATCGGACATTTACGTACATGGCGATACCAAAAATGTATTTTTGTTTTATGATTTAGATTTTTTTTATTATAGATATGGCAAAATGGGTGTGATTTAAACTATTACTTTTTTTTTTTTTTTTTTACAATTAGTAAAACTTTATTGATCTTATTTTTACATTTTTCTTTTAATCCCCCTAGGGGACCACAACTAGCGAAGCTTTCATTGCTCCTGCAGTATGATGTAATGCCATAGCATTACATCATACTGCAATCTGACAGGCAGTTTATCAAGCCACCACAAGGGGATGGCTTGATAGACAGTCTGCCTAGACAGCCCTGGGGCTTTGACATTTGCACGTCTCCCTGCAATCTCATCACGGGAGGGGCTGTACAGGACCCCTGAACATCGTTCGGGGCATTTAAACGGTTAATGGCCGCGATCGGCCGTGCGGCTGATTACAGCTATTGCCTGCGGGTGTCAGCGGTAATAAACATTGTCCCCCGCGCTTTATGAAGAGAGGTCATCCTGCGATCCCTCTCATACATACCCCGACGTTGCATGACGTAAATGTACGTCGTATAGAAGGAAGGGGTTAAATGCCGCTGTCAGAATTGACAGCGGCATTTAAAAGGTTAACAGCCCCAATGGTTTGCCGGCGGGTGTCGGCTATAAGAAACAGCCGCGATGCATGGAGGGAGATCGATGTGTGAGTTCCCTTCATACATGTCCTACAGCTGCAGGCCGTCAAAAGGCGTATCGGCGGCCATAAGGGCGTTTCGGCAGGCACCGTTACTGTGAGGGGGTCACGCAAGGGCACTATTATGGGATACAGTGGGTGTGGTTTTGTGTATAAAGGGTGTGGCTTGTCATAAAAAATTTTAGTTGTCCCTATTTTCGTTGTTCAAGAGTTGGGGGTGAGTAAAAAGAAAGCTGCGCTATGATAGGTTGCTATGGGCAACAAAGATTTCCTTTTAGACATTTTTCATAAGGGTCCTTTACACGGATGCAACTATATTAAACCCCGAATGAACGACGAGCAAGAATTTGCTCACTTCTAGTTTTCTCCAGAACGACTCCTGTTTACTGCGAATGGAGACGGTCGGGCTGTAACGATCCCAGTCCCCTCCGCCTCCATTCACTAGTAAAACCACAGGAACGATTACCACTGGGACGACCTGACAGGCATCTGCACCCCACGTCCCATGTAAAGGGTCCTAAGAGTGCAGTGCCAGCCTACTCTGCCCACCCTGCATGATCTTCTACGTTAATTACTGCTGAGGGCACAAAGACACTTATGGCCGGTGGTCCTGATCACCATCCGTAGAGGCCTGGAGTAGAGTTTGGCATTCTCAGGCCTACTTCCAGGAATGTCCATAGGGGGCGCTGTCGTGTTTTCTATTTTCAAAACTTTACGCCCGAATAAACCTCTTAAATCAAGAGCTTTCTTCCACTTTTCTCCAATCCCCCCACCGATTCCATCAGCTGCTCGCCCAAACTCCAAGAGGGCCTTCAAATAACAGGATAATCAGGCAGGGACCAAGAGACCGCCACTTTTTCATGTCTGACATTTTTATTTATTTATTTTAAAGCCGCGCAGGAAATTTCCACCGGCTCCAGCCTAAAAAGGACAGATTGGAACAGCGGTGCCAGGAGACATGAGAGGCAGGCGACTGCCATTCCAGAGCCTTTGTTGTACCACACACAAAGGTTCCCAAATGATACGGCATCCTTTTGTTCTAGGCCTTTTAATGTGCGTCCCTCTCCAGCCCTCTTACGGAATATATGCATTTTATCCTTCTCAGTATTGTCCCTGCTATTAAATTCTGGAGGGGGGGAGCTGAATCGTGGCCAGTTTTCAAAAGCCTTGTCTGAAGCTGCCCAGCACAGAAGGATTTTTCCGTGCCCAGTCGATGCCACCCTCCATTCTGTTAATTGCTCCCTTTACCTTGATCTCCGAGATAATACACGACCGTGCCTGTATTAACCCCAAAAAGCTTTAGAGAAAAAAAAAAGCGCTCATAATGACCCCCTAATTAAAAAGAATAGCAGGCAGCGAAGGCCAAAATGTACCGGCTGCTTCATCTTAATTCATTGTCAAGTCACTTCCATGGTGCTCTAATAAAAGAATATAATCTACATACTGGTAAAGCCGATGGGCCTGGGGGGGGGGGAGCTCTATTAGGATATAGTTGGAATAAAATTACCTCTAGCTGAAAATGTTCTACAGAAACTTACTAAAGGCTTTTACTAAAATACGCTTTTTGTCAAACAAAAAATCCCGCCACTAGAAGTTGTCATTTTGCTGTAAAACCCGGCATGCGGTTCCATCTCAGGCAGATCTGTAAATGATGAGAGTTGTGGTGATTAGATGAACGGTTTTGTCACCGAAGCCCTAAAACTGGTTCCCCCCTTGGCCTATAAGAGGCTCTCGGAGGCTCCTTGTGTGTAGTGACCTCTTCTTCCGCTTGTGTAGGGCTTGTTGACCACTAGACGCCTCAACGACGCAGAGAAGAGAATTCAACCCGTTACCAGAGTCTGAGAGGGGGAGCATTATTGGGGTGTGAGGAGCTGGATGGTCCTCACCCACAGGCCGTTCTGACCAGACTGTTAGGAGGTGTTGGGACCAGTGGATGGGGGCACACAAGGTGACCGGGCTCAGAACCCTCGACAGACCACCAGTAGAGAAGAGAGTCTGAACGTTCCTCAGGCACCAGCAGCTTCAAATGGTTCATTGTCCACCATCCAGAGACAGGGGGCGCCATCATTACAGCCCTTTGTCTGTTGGAACCATTTCTAGGCAGTTGACTGAAGAACATTTGGTCTCAAGGCCTCCATTACATGTACGGCCTCTGACACCCACCATCGCCTCAGTTTGCAGTGGTGTTGTGAACAATGAAACCGGACACTACGGAGGGGAACCTGGTTGTCTGTAGCATAAATCCAAGTTTAGTTTGGGCGCTGACGGCGGCTGTGTTTTCGTGTCTGGAGACTTAGGGGTGAGCGCCTCAGTCCTGGCTTTGCTGTGGAGCAGCACACTGCCCTCTGCTGGTGCAAGGGTCTGGGGGGCCATCACATATCCCAGCTCAGCGATATGTTCAGGACATCCAGCAGCCACATGTGTCCCCACAACATTGTCGCGCTTCCATGGCTGCCTAGTCACCAGATTTATCACCAATAGAACATGTATGGAACCATCTGGGATGCCAACTTCAACAGCCTACGGGTTTGTAGGATCTAGAGGCTCATTTAAGCAAACATGGAGCGATATGTCGCTTGATATTATGGAACCTGTATGCCTCCATGCTTGCCCGTATCACATCTTATATCCAAGCTAGAGGTGGCCCAACATGGTACCAGAGCCTCCTGTCAGGGGCTCAGTTACCTGAAATTGGTTGGTGCAAAAGGACATCTGTCATATACATCTTACATCACTACTCAAGGCGCCTTGTTCTCCTCTTAGAGTAAATTACATATCTTCACATGGCATCACTTTGCATATAGCGCCTTGATTCACAATTTCTATTCTCCTGCTAAAGTCACCATATCACGGTCCCGAGCATCACTTGATCATAGTCCCTGTAGTTTGCACACTATCGTCTCACTGGAACGGTCTTAAGCATCCTGCAGCTTGCTCCATCCTTCCAGGTTCATAGTGATGTCATCTGCTTCAGGACCAAGTCCCAGCAGGAAGGGAGCGTCCTTCACCTTCCATGCAGCTTGAACCTTTTCTGTCCCCAATCATCAGTTCTTTTCATCGTCCTCAATTTCAGCCCCCAGTCATCAAGGCCCTTTTTGGTCGTCTCTTCTGCACTGCTCCCTGAGCAAGGGGACTGTGCTCAAAGAACGTCTCCCAATGGCCACCGCCATGTACTCTGTGGCCTCCCTGCTGCATCTGCTGGGCTTCTCCTGTGTGCTGCTCACACTGCTGCGTCACTGAATCTGTGATGCAGCTCAAATTCCTTTATATGATGCCAATGTAACTGCTGCCTTGTCATCCGGGGAAATAGGGCTTCATCTCCACACACATCCCTATTAAGGGGTTGTTTTTTTGAGCAGTGACACGCTAGGCACGTCACCACCCATGTCACTAAGGGGGCAGAATCGTCTCTAGCAGCCTTATACGAGGCTTTCCAAAAATGGTACTTTGTGTTCTTCTGCACCTCAGCACTCCCTGCCACTGGTCTGCAGGGGCTCAGGAACCTGAACCAGCCATACCTCTGGCTGGTGGAAGGGGACTCCTGCACAGAGCTGCAAGCACGGTCACTCCCTGCTCCCCTACCAGAGGATTTCATGAATGTCCGTAGCTGGGAAATTGATTTGCGGAAAAAATGTTTAAACCCATAAACTGAAATGAAGCAATTTTAATAATCCTCAGCCTTTTCCTGCTTACCCCAACCTTACTGTCAGTCAGGGGTGTAGTCCCGTATTTGAGCTGACTCTTGCCCATCCAATGTCCACTTACCCCTTCACATTGCTTGTAGTTGCTATAAACTTGCTGTTGTGTGTGCTGCTGGGATCTGTAGTACTAAGGTTCCTAGCAGCACCGCTTCACAGGTTGGGGTTAATTGAGCTGGCTGGGTGTGGTGTTCTCCAGCAGCCAATCCCCTTTAGCCTGCAGCACATAAATTCAGCTCCTGTTAGTAGCTGATGGTGGTCTTGTACTGTTTGGATGCATCTGTTTTGTTCCCACTCAGATCTGTATTTGCATGTAGGTCTGTTGTGTCTCTCTGCTTCCCTAAAGACTGTTTGCACACCTGTAGTCCTAATCTGCAGCACATGCAGCTCCCCTTTTCCCTTCCCCTGACAGGTGCGGCCTCCAAACGTCTTATGTCTTGCTCTGTGTGTCAATTGGTGGATCCCTGACACAATTCCCTATGTCAGCTTGGTGGCTGACTGTGGCTGACCTGTGTTCTGTTCCTGTCCTGTAGCAGCTTGCTTTGTCACCTGTGTCCGATGCTGCTGGACTCCTGGTTAGTGTAGGGATTAGCGATATAGCCAGGAGCTGTAAAGTGGCCCGCTAGATTACACGTTTTGATCAAAATGTCAACTAATACCTGGTATTTATATATAGCTTAGCATCTGTTACTAGGGGTTGCATTTTGGCTGATGTATGCTGTGTTTTCTGGCTCTGTGTGTCCTGTTGTTCTGTCCCTGTGATGTGGGATGTGTATGTATCCTGTTCTGGTGCATGGTTCCTAGGAGTAGCTGGGGCCCAGATCCGAAGACTGCTGGGCCACCCTTTATCGGGGCGATGTCCCCGCTCAGGAAAGGCCATGTCATCCTCCCTGTAGCACAGGGCCAGTTCTCCGAAACTTGTGTGTATCCATCTCTCTTGGTCACGATCGTGTGGGCCCCGTGCTTAGTTTGCCCACAGGATCGTAACACTTGCCTTACACATTGTCTGACCCTTTAGGGACTTTTCACATGGGACGGAATTAGTCCGCATGGACATTTCTGCATTACAAGGCTATCCCTGTGGGGCTATGTTACACTATTCAGCTCTACTCAAGTCCTTGGGGTCTCTGAATACTGCGAGACATGGTCAGTAACCAGGAAACTCAACTGCCAAAGGTGAAGTTGAGTACTGCCTTCTAGCTTCCAGCCGATGTCATTACACTTAGTTTATCCTGATGGGACCTCTTGCAATAATCACATGTCTTTTACGGTTGCGGTGTCCTTTTATATATCAGGACCCAATAGCATCTGAACCTTGGGGCTTCCTCATCGTTACAACCCTGATAGTAAGTCTGTCTGTCTTAGACTAGAAATGTGGCGAGCCAGCCAGGTCATCGCTCTCAGTTGTTTCTTATGCAATATTGTGGGCTCTGTTGCATCACACATGATAGAGGAGATACGTTGCCTATGAGCAACAATAGACAACAGTGGCGCTATGCCAACCTGTATGTGTTGCAAAAAGAAAGTTGACACATGGCACCATAGGGATCAATAGACTGGAAGCTATGTACTGCTTATTAGCATGTATATTATTGTATCCTGTGATAACCACGTTTTCTACAAATCATTTTTCTTATCTAGTCTTAAAAAAAACATGCCCAATTTGCATTCACTAATTTGTCATCATTTCATGTGCTCCAGGGATGAAAAAACCCTAGCTTTATCCTCAATGACTGTGTAATATAGAGAGGATCGTGCGGGGATGGTTGAGTCATATCTCTGTTAACAAAGCATTCATTAGCAATTGGAAAATGTGTTACTAATTAGCAGCTAGCTATATTTATATCAAAATCATTAGCAGAAAGATGGAATTACACGTAAATACTTGGCAATACGGTCCTTGCAGTCCTGATTAATTTGCAGTTACACGGCTCGTAGATGAGGAGATGTCACGATAACCCGCGCCGTTTACAGAAATTAATGTATTCCTCAAAACCAAAAAGAATTCCTTTATGATGTGAACATAGAGATAATGGGGTAGATGCTAAAAGTTGACTCGTCCAGCAGTTACCATCTAAACATGTAGGCTCTTTTCATTAGAGGGGGGAAGAAGTCCGGGTTCCAGACACATCTGCCACCACTTACAAGGGGTGGACGAAAATATGGAAACACGAACAAAATGCACGGGATGTTAATCATTAGCAGGGAGCTGCCCTTTTGACCCCTGCTTGGCTGAGAGCTTTCCCACCAAATTTGTGTTTACTTCACCTCTTGCCCTGCTCTAGGTGGTTTTGGAAGCCAGCAGGTAACAGCAGCTATAAGTGGCTCCAATCCCTGACCAATGGTACCCTGTTATTCGGACAGATATTCACTTCTGGCCGGCAGCATCTGTCATTTTACCTCCACTTAAAATTGGTCTCTACATGTCTTGTTGAAATATGATTTATCATCCCATGTAATTGAAGGCATGCATTTCGTACGGTGTTTCCATATTTTTGTCCACCCCCGTATCTTCATAAGGGTGGCTTTACACTAGCATAATTGTGTACTCCTAAGTGCAACATATTTGTGGAGTTAACAAGGCACGTAAATAAATAGTTTGTCGCCATCTTCTGACTGCCAGAACTTTGTTCTCTGTGGGACGACCTGTGGTTTCTATCCGTACCTTATTGGAGTCCACACAACTTTTTTATAACTTTTTTCCTGGAGACAGGGTGACCAAAAAAAGCGCATTTCTGGCATTGTGATTTTTTTTTCTAATTTTTTTTCTCACTGTGCAAGATAAATAATGCGTTATTTTGATAGATTGGACTTGGCTGGGTTCCCATGGGCTGGAAATCTTGCGGAATGTCAGCAGCAGGACCGCAAGGAAATTCCGCAAAATTTCCATATTTGCAAAGTCGGCTGCCAGACCCGTGACATTTGGCACAGGTTTGAAGCGGCTTTTCTGCCTGTATTCCACTGCGGAAATCTCTTTTCATAGAAGGTGGTGGAAATACAATCGACACGTCGCGGATTTGAATTCCGCGCCGCATGTCAGTTCCTGCGCGGCTTGTCCGCAGAGGACTGTCCCCAGAGTGTGAACAAGATTTTTGCAAATCTTGGCCACTTTGCTGCTTAGTCTCAGGTTTAAAAATGAGCCTGACGAAGACCACATACGTTGGTCGAAACGTTGTTTTTAGTGGACCTAATAAAGATACATCTGGAGATGTGATTTTACACCAAGAAGACTCTTGAGTGCTGCTTGCATTACGCTTGTCTTGACGACTACAAGTGGATTCCTGGAAGTCGGAGTGTGGATGACAAGCGAGCACCTCTTCAGCTTCCCCACTGGCCCTGGATGAATGGTTGTAGTGGTCAGCAGCACAACCAATTTGACAAGGTTTAAAAAATGCATGCAGAATTTCCATAGCAATTCCACCCTGTATGAACCCAGCATAATGGACTCAGTGAGACTAAATAGAGTTTGGGGTTCTTACTTTTTAATTCTAAATACAGGACATGGGGAGGTTTTTAAAATTTTAATATCCCTTATTTTTTTTTACAATAATAAAAAAACCTTTTTTCTCTTGTTCATTTACTACTTGCACTTTTCGTCCCCATAGGGGACTTGAACTTGTGCTAATTTCACCACTTATACCGTACACTGCAATACTTCAGTATTGCGGTATATAGTATTTCTGCCTGAATTCTATTAATGAAGACCACAGGCAAACATACATGGCAGCGCTGGGGGCCTTCAGAAGACCCTGGGCTGCCATGACAACTGAATGGCCCTCATGATCCTATCGCAAGGAGTCTATTTGAAACCCCCAAACTTCTATTGGGTCATTTAAAGGATTAACAGCTACAATCGGTGTGAACGCTGATCGTGGCTGTTGCAGGCCAGTCACTTAAATAGGATGGCACTGCAGTTCCCTGCACATCCACTGGTTAGGGTGCCACTTCACAGGGGTAAAACTGTGAGATGGATGCAGTGCTAATTCAGGACGGAGACCCCTCATTCTCCTAGCCATATGCCATCCCTTTATAAGGTGGTAATATTCCTTTAAGGACCTGTCCTTAAAGGGACTGGGCAGACTGTCTTTAAAGAATGGCATATGCAATCAAGAAGACGGTCGGGTAGTGCCAGCCATTATCAAGCTTCCATACTGTTTAACTGATATGAAAGGGAGACATTTATACAGGCTGATATTTAGCTACAATTTCACTAGTTAGAAGGAGCCCATAAAATGCCCAAAGGGCGAGTCGGGTCACCCATCTAGCAGCAGAGAAATGGGAAACTATCATCATGGGAAGGGTTGGATTATCCGTGTATTCCACTGGTTCACTGTACACAGGGCCGGCCGCTGATAGGCTATTAGAAGTGGCTGGCTCTGCGTGTAGTGAACTGCAGTGGCCCAGCCGCCCAGCACATCGCGCCGTACTACCGCTGTCCACCACTGACAAAGGAAGGCGCACTAAGATGCAAAGTGACGTCTGTTTCACTCATTACAGCAAATGGTTCCATTTGAGGGTTCCGTCACACTGCAGTTTTCGGCACCCATGATTCCATACGGAATCCCATAATGTAGTGAAAACTGCTGTGGATTTCGTAAGCTCATTTGAAGAGCTGAAATCCGCATTGCAGATTTCGGCCACCTATACACGAACAGATCCACAGCAAATATATGCAATAGCATGCCATGGGAAATCGCTTTTTTCTGCAGGCTCATGGAACCCAATTGCGGTTTCCGTGAGCAGAGGAAAAATTGCAGCATTCTCCTTTTTTTTGCCCAGATTCTGTACGAATGGCTTCCATTGAAGTCAATAGAAGCCGTCCAACCTGCAGCCTGTCCACAATTAACATTGCGGAATCTGCATTATCGCCTAGCGACAGCGCAGGAAAGGAAATATTTGAAGAAAAAAAAAATCTGTGCTGCGCATGTGTGATGGCTCACCATCCGGACCATCCGCAGTATAGATAATGAGGGAAGAAGACAGGTACCCACGTGGGGTCGCCGATTGTGGTCAGAGCCGGATTCTGCTGCGGGCCCTGCATGTGGAATCTAGCTCTGCCGTGTGAAGGCGAGCTTAAAGGGGTTGTCCCGCGAAAGCAAGTGGGGGTATGCACTTCTGTATGGCCATATTAATGCACTTTGTAATGTACATTGTGCATTAATTATGAGCCATACAGAAGTTATTCACTTACCTGTTCCGTTGCTAGCGTCCTCGTCTCCATGGTGCCGTCTAATCTTCAGCGTCTAATCGCCCGATTAGACGTGCTTGCGCAGTCCGGTCTTCTCCCTTCTGAATGGGGCCGCTCGTGCCGGAGAGCGGCTCCTCGTAGCTCCGCCCCGTCACGTGTGCCGATTCCAGCCAATCAGGAGGCTGGAATCGGCAATGGACCGCACAGAAGACCTGCGGTCCACCGAGGGTGAAGATCCCAGCGGCCATCTTCGCAAGGTAAGTAAGAAGTCACCGGAGCGCGGGGATTCGGGTAAGTACTGTCCGTTTTTTTTTTTAAACCCCTGCATCGGGTTTGTCTCACGCCGAACGGGGGGGCTATTGAAAAAAAAAAACACCCGTTTCGGCGCGGGACAACCCCTTTAACTACAGATTTCACTGATTACATGACCAGGGTATGCCAGACTCACCCGGCATCTACTATTTTACCCCCCTTAAGAAACAATCCATACCACTTCTTAGTTAGAAACTTTTTGGCCACAGCAGCCATTTATTAAATTAGACAAAATTAAAACATTATCAGTTAACCTATACGGGGAGGAGGCCCTTGGAGACCCAACCAAGAAATAGGGGGCTGGAGTATAATAACATAACCAACCGTACCTGGCCTCCAACCGTACTCCCGGCTCGGAGGCCCAACAAGCCCCCTCTGGGAGGCTATAAACACATAATATTACAGGCCACCCGGGATCCCTTCCCTGGCCTTCACCACCGCGCCAGACCCAACCAAAATACCAGTAGGGTGATAATCGCTCCAGGGGAGGCCGTCCCCACCGTAACTCCTTCCACCCACTATAAACTGCCTCCAAGGACCCCCGCCCGCCAAGCTGCCATGACATGGTCAGTACATTTCTACGTTCCCCAACATCCACGTCACGAACACATATATGTATATACACGTACATACACATATATATATACACACACACATACATACATACATATACCAAAAAATGGAAGGGTGGGTGGGCTCTCAAATATCTTCTCCAAGATGGCACTCCCGCCCAGCCCAAAATACCCCCCTTTTACGCACTCCCCCCACTGACCCACCTTTATTTTCTTAACCAATCCCTAACATGCCTAAAGCCAACTGACACTCCCCCCCATCTTTCCCTATCGATTAACCCTTCCCATGCCTTTTGCTTTCCCTGCCAACCCTGTCATGCAGGGCCTCCACCTATGTGCCCTTCGTGGCACGTTCCGGCCCTTTCCTTTAAGGCCAAATGCACACGGCCGAGTCGGATCCCGCAGCGGAATCAGACCCTGTGCCCGGCCGGTGGTTCCCCACGACCCTGTCCGGATTGCTCTTCTGTGTGCTGCAGATGTTCCAGACGGCGCACAGGCACAGTGCAGAGAACGCTGCGCCGACTATGACGCGGATCCACAACAATTTCGAAACTGAAATTTCGGAATCGCCGCGGGTTGGACGGCTTCTATTGACTGCAATGGAAGCTGTCCGCGAGAATCCTGCACGAAAATAGAGCATGTTGCGATTCTTGCTCCGTAAGCAAAAATCGCAAGTGATTTCCGCTCGTGTGCGTGGAAGAATCATTTTACACTGTGTGCTATGGACGTACATTGCTGCGGAATCCACGGACAGATGCCTGCTGTGTATCTACCATCAAGACTGGGGGCTATGAGGCTTTATCTCCTGATTTGTTATTTTGGTGTACCGCACCGCAACTTTTTTCTATTTTTTTTCTGCTACTTAGGCTGCCTGTCCACGGGCGTTGCGGTATCCCACGTCGGAGATCCACCGCGAGATACCGCCGCCCGGGAGCATGAGCCAGCAGATGGATCTCCGCTGTCAGCCTATCTGACAGGTAGGCTGACCGCGGAGAATCACAGTAAATTCGCAGCATGCTGCGTATTGCCGCCCGCGAGCGGAGAATCGCAATGATTCTCCGCTCGTGGACACAGGGGAAGCACTCTCCATAGCAACGCTATGGAGAGCTTTCACTGCGTTCCCTGCAGCCGGATTATCGCCGTGGGGAACGCAATTCAAACCCGCCCGTGGACTGGCACCCTTACTCCGATTCTCCTATTTAGTTAGGGTATTGTTGCAGATCTTAGTATTTGACTCTTCTGATCTTTATACCATTTCTTTGGCCAGTGTTGAGACCACCAAATCTACTAATGATGGTCTAGTCCAGTGGTGGCGAACCTATGGCACGCGTGCCAGAGGCGGCACGCAGAGCCCTCTCTGCTGGCATGCAGAGCCATCGGCCGCTCACCACATTAGCGCCCCTAGCTTCGGACTGGGAGACCAGATACAGCAGGACGGACCAATGGCCCTGGCAGGTGAGACAAGCCCCTGGCGGCGTACTCCCTCACCTTTCCCTGAAGGTCTTCACTCTTTGCCTTTTCCGTGTCCCTGGCGCGCTCCCTTCTTCACTGCAGTGGCAGCCTGGCATCTTCCCTGCCTGCTCCGCAGCTGCGACTGGTCCCTTTGCTGACAGACCTGGCGGACAGGCGCGCTCCCTTCTTCACTGCAGCGGCAGGCCGGCATATTCCATGCCTCCTGCGCCGCTGTCAGTGTTACTGCTGGGGCCACCGTGGGGAAGGGGCGCTGTTACCGCTGGGGCTGCCGTGGGGTGTCCCTGTTACTGCTGGGGCCGCCGTGGGGTGTCCCTGTTACTGCTGGGGCCGCCGTGGGGTGTCCCTGTTACCGCTGAGGCTGCCGTAGGGTGTCCCTGTTACCGCTGGGGCTGCCGTGGGGTGTCCTTGTTACCGCTGGGGCCGCCGTGGGGTGTCCATGTTACCGCTGGGGCCGCCGTGGGGTGTCCCTGTTACCGCTGGGGCCGCCGTGGGGTGTCCCTGTTACCGCTGGGGCCGCCGTGGGGTGTCCCTGTTACCGCTGGGGCCGCCATGGGGTGTCCCTGTTACCGCTGGGGCCGCCATGGGGTGTCCCTGTTACCTATGGGGCCGCCGTGGGGTGTCCCTGTTACCGCTGGGGCCGCCGTGGGGTGTCCCTGTTACCGCTGGGGTATGTTTACACGTGGCAGTAATTACCATGGCAAATTCCGCAGCATTTCCGCATCCAAAAAGCAGTCAAAATCTGCACCCTGTCCATTTTGAAGCGGCCGTGTCCTTTTTATAATGACGGGGGTGAAATCATACATCGTGATAAGCCCCGCCCCCCGATGTGTTGGCACTTTGCGATAAATAAGTGGGTTTTCGGTTGCAGTTTGGGCACTCGGTCTCTAAAAGGTTTGCCATCACTGGTCTAGTCCTTCATTCTGGATAGACCATCTTGGCTATTTGCTGGGGATCGCTCCACTTGAGGGGACATTGATCCAATAGAAGTGGGCATTTTTCTCACTTAATATAGCCATAATTTCTAAACAAGGCAGGAACTAACATTACGCACTGCTGGTTGTGCCATCTAAGGTGTATTAACCCTGACTAAACCAAACCCATTTCATTATCTGACTGTACGGATTTGATTCTATTGAGGGCACATATATATTTGGTGGGCCCAATTCTATTATTGGTACCCTTTTTTGTGCCGCTCTTGAACTATCTCTTAGTCTGAATAGTCGTATCTGGGTGCTACTTTCACCCCAGATAAGAAATACTGTTTTCTGTAGGTTATTGTTTGTCCTTTCTGAGAACTTCTTTTTTAAATCTAAAAATTATCAAAAGTTACATTTTAAAGGGAATTACGCAGTGACGGTGTCAACATAACAACACTTCATTCAAACAGCCAAACGAGTTAGAGGCAGGGGGGTAACCAAAAACACATAACAGGGTCGGCAAGAATCCACATTTGTTCTCCATAGTTATTGTAGTTGGTAATCATAGTTAGTTGATCCATTTTTTCTACATTGATCGTAGATATATTTTTTGACAGTTGCAAATGTAGGCATATTCCTGGTACCGTAACTATGCAGTAAGCTCATTTCTGGTACTGTATCTATAAGGAGAAAGTTTGATTCTTTTGTATCTATGTAGTAAGCTTGGTTTTGGTACAGGATGCTCAGTTTTGATAACATGTATCATTCTGTTATAATATTTATGTAGCATGGCTTGGTTCTGGTACCTTACCTAAGTAGTAAGTTTGGTTCTGTTCTCGTATTTATGACCCGCACCTATCTGACTCTTATGGAATATCCTGTGGAGCAGATATTGTACTTTTATATCCCCACTGGTTTCTCCTGGTAGGTGGCAGGACCAAAGTAGTAGGTAAAAGCCCAGAATGAGCAACAGTAGCTTGGTTACAGCAACCTCCGGTTTCCAGACAAAATTCTGTCCAGGAGAGGAGGGGCGGGCGAATATACGTATTACCTGCTCTTCCAATTTGCTGGGTTTGGGCTATCCAAGATGGCCGTAGCGACTAATGCTCACTGTACACTATTACATGAGCAGCTCTGGCCAATCAGAGAGCGGGTATAATGTATTAGTAGTCTAACATTACCAAGGCACTGTGGAGATTAGTCTGAAGATTGTGTCGGTGATCTTGGATGGCCAAAAACAGGACCCGGAACCAGTGGATTGGAGGGAAAAGAGGGAAAACCAACTGCAGATAATAGACCCCACTCCCCCTCCGGTCCTGGGACAGAATTTTGTCCTCAAGCCAGAGGGTCACTATAACCAGGCAGCAAATTAGACAATATAGATAAGGGGTGCAGCAGACTACAACACAAACACTACGACTAATGGGGGCTCAGTGGGCTGCGCCCTCACCCAACAACTGCCCTCAAATAATAGGCGAGGTACATGAGAAATGATCAATAACACTGCGTCTGCAATACTCCTGGACGGCTGTATGGAAAATGGTAGTACAGTGTAAAGCGAGTGTATACGGAGGTGTGGTAACGTGTAATGTGACTGTATATGAAGGTATAGTGACACGGTGTAGTGTGAGTGTATAAGGAGGTATTGTAACACGGTGTAGTGTGAGTGTATATGGAGGTATTGTAACACGGTGTAGTGTGAGTGTATATGGAGGTATGGTAACATGGTGTAGTGTGAGTGTATGTGTAGGTATTGTAACACGGTGTAGTGTGAGTGTATATGGAGGTATTGTAACACGGTGTAGTGTGAGTGTATATGGAGGTATGGTGACACGGTGTAGTGTGAGTGTATAAGGAGGTATGGTGACACGGTGTAGTGTGAGTGTATATGGAGGTATGGTGACACGGTGTAGTGTAAGTATATATGGAGGTATGGTGACACGGTGTAGTGTGAGTGTATAAGGAGGTATAGTAACACGGTGTAGTGTAAGTATATATGGAGGTATGGTGACACGGTGTGGTGTGAGTGTATATGAAGGTATGGTGACACGGTGTAGTGTGAGTGTATATGGAGGTATGGTGACACGGTGTAGTGAGAGTGTATATGAAGGTATGGTGACACGGTGTAGTGAGAGTGTATATGGAGGTATGGTGACACGGTGTAGTGTAAGTATATATGGAGGTATTGTGACACGGTGTAGTGTGAGTGTATATGAAGGTATGGTGACACGGTGTAGTGAGTGTATATGGAGGTATGGTGACACGGTGTGGTGTGAGTGTATATGGAGGTATGGTGACACGGTGTAGTGTGAGTGTATATGGAGGTATGGTGACACGGTGTAGTGAGAGTGTATATGAAGGTATGGTGACACGGTGTGGTGTGAGTATATATGGAGGTATGGTGACACGGTGTAGTGTGAGTGTATATGGAGGTATGGTGACACGGTGTAGTGAGAGTGTATATGAAGGTATGGTGACACGGTGTAGTGAGAGTGTATAAAGAGGTATAGTAACACAGTGTAGTGAGAGTGTATATGAAGGTATGGTGACACGGTGTAGTGTGAGTGTATATGGAGGTATGGTGACACGGTGTAGTGAGAGTGTATATGAAGGTATAGTGACACGGTGTAGTGTGAGTGTATATGAAGGTATGGTGACACGGTGTAGTGTGAGTATATATGGAGGTATGGTGACACGGTGTGGTGTGAGTGTATACGGAGGTATGGTGACACGGTGTAGTGTGAGTGTATACGGAGGTATGGTGACACGGTGTAGTGTGAGTGTATACGGAGGTATGGTGACACGGTGTAGTGTGAGTGTATACGGAGGTATGGTGACACGGTGTAGTGTGAGTGTATACGGAGGTATGGTGACACGGTGTAGTGTGAGTGTATACGAAGGTATGGTGACACGGTGTAGTGTGAGTGTATATGGAGGTATGGTAACACGGTGTAGTGTAAGTATATATGGAGGTATGGTGACACGGTGTAGTGAGAGTGTATATGGAGGTATGGTAACACGGTGTAGTGAGAGTGTATATGGAGGTATGGTAACATGGTGTAGTGTGAGTGTATATGGAGGTATGGTAACATGGTGTAGTGTGAGTGTATATGGAGGTATGGTGACACGGTGTAGTGTAAGTATATATGGAGGTATGGTAACACGGTGTAGTAAGAGTGTATATGGAGGTATGGTGACACAGTGTAGTGTGAGTGTATATGGAGGTATGGTAACACGGCGTAGTGTGAGTGTATATGGAGGTATGGTAACACGGCGTAGTGTGAGTGTATATGGAGGTATGGTGACACGGTGTAGTGTAAGTATATATGGAGGTATGGTGACACGGTGTAGTGTGAGTGTATATGGAGGTATTGTAACACGGTGTAGTGTGAGTGTATATGGAGGTATGGTGACACGGTGTAGTGTGAGTGTATATGGGGGTATGGTAACCGTGTAGCGTGTGTGTATATGAGGGTATGGTAACCGTGTAGCGTGTGTGTATATGAGGGTATGGTAACCGTGTAGCGTGTGTGTATATGAGGGTATGGTAACCGTGTAGCGTGTGTGTATATGAGGGTATGGTAACCGTGTAGCGTGTGTGTATATGAGGGTATGGTAACCGTGTAGCGTGTGTGTATATGAGGGTATGGTAACCGTGTAGCGTGTGTGTATATGAGGGTATGGTAACCGTGTAGCGTGTGTGTATATGAGGGTATGGTAACCGTGTAGCGTGTGTGTATATGAGGGTATGGTAACCGTGTAGCGTGTGTGTATATGAGGGTATGGTAACCGTGTAGCGTGTGTGTATATGAGGGTATGGTAACCGTGTAGCGTGTGTGTATATGAGGGTATGGTAACCGTGTAGCGTGTGTGTATATGGGGGTATGGTAACCGTGTAGCGTGTGTGTATATGAGGGTATGGTAACCGTGTAGCGTGTGTGTATATGAGGGTATGGTAACCGTGTAGCGTGTGTGTATATGTGGGTATGGTAACCGTGTAGCGTGTGTGTATATGTGGGTATGGTAACCGTGTAGCGTGTGTGTATATGGGGGTATGGTAACCGTGTAGCGTGTGTGTATATGAGGGTATGGTAACCGTGTAGCGTGTGTGTATATGGGGGTATGGTAACCGTGTAGCGTGTGTGGATATGAGGGTATGGTAACCGTGTAGCGTGTGTGGATATGAGGGTATGGTAACCGTGTAGCGTGTGTGGATATGAGGGTATGGTAACCGTGTAGCGTGTGTGGATATGAGGGTATGGTAACCGTGTAGCGTGTGTGGATATGAGGGTATGGTAACCGTGTAGCGTGTGTGGATATGACGGTATGGTAACCGTGCAGCGTGTGTGGATATGAGGGTATGGTAACCGTGTAGCGTGTGTGGATATGAGGGTATGGTAACCGTGTAGCGTGTGTGGATATGAGGGTATGGTAACCGTGTAGCGTGTGTGGATATGAGGGTATGGTAACCGTGTAGCGTGTGTGGATATGAGGGTATGGTAACCGTGTAGCGTGTGTGGATATGAGGGTATGGTAACCGTGTAGCGTGTGTGGATATGAGGGTATGGTAACCGTGTAGCGTGTGTGGATATGAGGGTATGGTAACCGTGTAGCGTGTGTGGATATGAGGGTATGGTAACCGTGTAGCGTGTGTGGATATGACGGTATGGTAACCGTGTAGCGTGTGTGGATATGAGGGTATGGTAACCGTGTAGCGTGTGTGGATATGAGGGTATGGTAACCGTGTAGCGTGTGTGGATATGAGGGTATGGTAACCGTGTAGCGTGTGTGGATATGAGGGTATGGTAACCGTGTAGCGTGTGTGTATATGAGGGTATGGTAACCGTGTAGCGTGTGTGGATATGAGGGTATGGTAACCGTGTAGCGTGTGTGGATATGAGGGTATGGTAACCGTGTAGCGTGTGTGGATATGAGGGTATGGTAACCGTGTAGTGTGTGTGTATATGAGGGTATGGTAACCGTGTAGTGTGTGTGTATATGGGGGTTTGGTAACCGTGTAGTGTGTGTGTATATGGGGGTTTGGTAACCGTGTAGCGTGTGTGTATATGAGGGTATGGTAACCGTGTAGCGTGTGTGTATATGAGGGTATGGTAACCGTGTAGCGTGTGTGGATATGAGGGTATGGTAACCGTGTAGCGTGTGTGTATATGAGGGTATGGTAACCGTGTAGCGTGTGTGTATATGAGGGTATGGTAACCGTGTAGCGTGTGTGGATATGAGGGTATGGTAACCGTGTAGCGTGTGTGTATATGAGGGTATGGTAACCGTGTAGCGTGTGTGGATATGAGGGTATGGTAACCGTGTAGCGTGTGTGTATATGAGGGTATGGTAACCGTGTAGCGTGTGTGGATATGAGGGTATGGTAACCGTGTAGCGTGTGTGGATATGAGGGTATGGTAACCGTGTAGCGTGTGTGGATATGACGGTATGGTAACCGTGTAGCGTGTGTGGATATGAGGGTATGGTAACCGTGTAGCGTGTGTGGATATGAGGGTATGGTAACCGTGTAGCGTGTGTGGATATGAGGGTATGGTAACCGTGTAGCGTGTGTGGATATGAGGGTATGGTAACCGTGTAGCGTGTGTGTATATGAGGGTATGGTAACCGTGTAGCGTGTGTGGATATGAGGGTATGGTAACCGTGTAGCGTGTGTGGATATGAGGGTATGGTAACCGTGTAGCGTGTGTGGATATGAGGGTATGGTAACCGTGTAGTGTGTGTGTATATGAGGGTATGGTAACCGTGTAGTGTGTGTGTATATGGGGGTTTGGTAACCGTGTAGTGTGTGTGTATATGGGGGTTTGGTAACCGTGTAGCGTGTGTGTATATGAGGGTATGGTAACCGTGTAGCGTGTGTGTATATGAGGGTATGGTAACCGTGTAGCGTGTGTGGATATGAGGGTATGGTAACCGTGTAGCGTGTGTGTATATGAGGGTATGGTAACCGTGTAGCGTGTGTGTATATGAGGGTATGGTAACCGTGTAGCGTGTGTGGATATGAGGGTATGGTAACCGTGTAGCGTGTGTGTATATGAGGGTATGGTAACCGTGTAGCGTGTGTGGATATGAGGGTATGGTAACCGTGTAGCGTGTGTGTATATGAGGGTATGGTAACCGTGTAGTGTGTGTGTATATGGGGGTTTGGTAACACAGTGTTTTGCATAGTAACAATGTATATAAACAATAAAAAAGTAAAATACAGCTCACCAAAAATCTTGACCCGCAGCGTCGTGTCAAACAGCCGACCCCCAATAAGCGGAGGGCACGGATAATGACGCCGGGCCGCTTCCTCAGGAATGCAATTTGAAAAACACGATGTACTCAGCGCCAGCGCCTCCCGTAAAGACTGACCTTCATTAGAATACATCCATAGAAGGAAGAACACCCAGATGTGGCCTTGTGAGACGTCTTACCTCTTTCTGGATATATTCTAATAAAGGTCAGTCTTTACGGCAGGCGATGGCGCTGAGTACATTGTAGATACCACATAGTAGCCATGTGTACCATGGCGGTATACTGCGGGAAATAACGAGCGCTGAGCAACATGCGAATATTGTTAATCAATGCCCACTGCGGGCAGAAAGTCTGCCTGTGCAGAAGGCCCCTTAGGCCCCATGTCCACGGGTAAAATAAAATCCGCAGCGATCCCCACATGAGTGATCCGCCCTCCATAGGGATGCATTAGACACCCGTAGGTAATTAAATGCCTGTGGATGTCATTTTTCCCTGAGGCCGGATTGCATGTGTGGGAAAACACCCGCGGCATGCTCCATTTTAGTGCGGGTCTCCCGCAGGCTTCTATCGAAGCCTATGGGAGTCGTCTGGATCCGCGGCACACCCGCAGCTGAATTTCTGCTCTCCGGCGCGGGAGAGCAAGAGTTTAAAAAAGGAGTGCACGGCGCATGCGCGCGGCACGCTGCCGGCATGCCGAGCACATCCGCCGGGCGGAGAAAGAAGATCCGACCGCGACAGAGGGCAGATCCGCAGTGTCTGGACAGGTGAGTAAATATTTTAGGCCTCATGTCCGCGGGAAAGGAGGGACCCGCTGCGGGGTTCTGCATGGAGAATCTGCGGCGGGCCTGATTTTCCCCGTGGACATGAGGCCTTAAAGGGGTTGTCCCGCGAAAGCAAGTGGGGTTATACACTTCTGTATGGCCATATTAATGCACTTTGTAATATACATTGTGCATTAAATATGAGCCATACAGAAGTTATTCACTTACCTGTTCCGTTGCTGGCGTCCTCGTCTCCATGGTTCCGTCTAAATTCGCTGGCAGCTTGCTTTTTTAGACGCGCTTGCGCAGTCCGGTCTTCTCCTTTCAGCACGAGCCGCTTCAGTGTGCTCCCCGCTACAGCTCTTCTGCGCATGCGCAGACGAGCTGTCACTGCTCGGGAGCGCGCTGGAGCGGCCATTCTGTACCTTCCTCTGTTAGAGGAAGGTGCAGAGCTGCCGAGCTGTCCGGAGAAGCCGCCCAGCTGTCCCGCCGTCCAGCTGTCCTGGTAAGTGATGGGCCGGGGGGGCTGCCGCTGCGCCGGGCTGCGCCGGGGGCTGTCGCTGCGATGGGGGGGGGGGCTGTCGCTGCGCCGGGGGAACTAGCGCTGGGCCGGGGGGGGCTAGCGCTGGGCCGGGGGAACTAGCGCTGGGCCGGGGGAACTAGCGCTGGGCCGGGGGGGGGCTGTCGCTGCGCCGGGGGGACTAGCGCTGGGCCGGGGGGGGGGCTGTCGCTGCGCCGGGGGAACTAGCGCTGGGCCGGGGGAACTAGCGCTGGGCCGGGGGGGGGGGCTGTCGCTGGGCCGGGGGGGGCTGCCGCTGTGATGGGGGGGGGGGGCTGCGCCGGTTACCTTCTGCCTGGCGGTGGGTGACTGGTCGGCCGTGTTCACTCCAGGGGTCCGGTCGGGGGCTGCGGGGCGTCGTGTTGTCATGGAGACACAGCTGGCAGCGTCTCGGGAGCGCGCACGTCGGGCTGCAGCGAGCGACGGGAAAAGAGCCGGCGGCCATCTTGGGGAAACTTTTATAAGTTGCTGAAACGCTGGAATGGTAAGTACAAACCAGCTAGAAATGTCATTTACAGGGGGGCTTAGTAATGTGTACTTAATGGGGGGGACTGGGCAAAAAAAAAAATTCACTGCTTCCTCGAGACATCTCCTTTAAGGCTCATTCACACCTGTGAGGTTCTGTTCATCATGTTCTCTTTACAGACTTACATGCTGCCCTCTTGTGTCTGACATCAGGCAGTGCACATGAAGCTCCTGATTAGGGCCGGGGGTGGCCATTCCAGAACTTACCTGCTTGAAGTGTTTCTCCACTTTGGACAGTCCCTGCTGCTGAGACCCGATCAATTATCTTTCATCTGTGGGGAAACCTGGCAGCAGGTGTTCAGTTTGTCTGCAGCGCCTCCGCAGGAGAAATGAAGTATTACATAGTGTCCATTGAAATCAGCGGATTGTCTATGTAGCAAACAGCGCCAAATGGACCCCAATTGAAGTGGGTCATTCGTCCAACTATTTACAGATGTAGCGGTGTGCGGGGGAGATGGGTAATATTTTCAATAGTACTATTTAATGTACTGAAGAACTCTTAAAGATTTCTAAGTAGAGTGAAATGGAGAAAAAATGCAATTTCGCCATCTCTGGGGCCGTATTGTTTCTGCGGTGTACACACTATGACAAAAGTGACAGGATTGACAGCGATAGGGTTAACACGCGATCAGCATTCACCATGATTGACAGCTCAAACCCGCCCACACCAGCCACAAAGATAGCGGACGCCCACCTAGTATGGATTGGGATCCCACGCATCCGCACCTGGAGGACGTAACTGTATGGTCTTTTGGGTGAAGGGGTTAAAGGGGTCCTACTGGTTTCTTTTATGCCCCCTGGCATTCATCCGGATGAAAGAGCACATCGTGCTGCACTACTTTGTCCTCACTTATAACGTGAATCTGGAATGAAGGCTCCAAACGGAACCTCCTGCCCAGAAGTTAATCCTTACAGAGTCCTTCGGCTGCTTTTACGTAAGGTTTTTGAATCTAGCGCTGTTTGTGTCTCTGGTTTACATCTATTATGCCAAGAACGGTACGAATACGGAAACTTGGATGGAACCCAAATGTTTAATGTGAGAAATGGAGGCTCTTTGATGTCATTTTCGCAAATTTCCACGCCATTCGGTTTACTTCTTAGGCCATATTCAGATCTGCGCAAGTCCAGCACTGATGCGGCCTAAAGACAAAGTAATGCAGCATGCAGAAAAATGGCACGCGGCATAATGGAATCTGGATGGGTGCCGTCACATTGCGGTGCCGTAAAAAAAAGCAGAATGCCCTATGCTTGGGCACCTTCGGAACACATCGCCTGTTGTTTTCAATGGGGCCAGAAAAAACATTGTGCAGCGTGCAAGGTGCACATGAGTGCGATGCGACGTTTCCCTTTGAACTGCTGATCCTCCATCCAGATATCACGCTCGCCTGTATGAAATTAGCCTAAGGCTGGGTTCCCACGGGACGGAAGTCTCACGGAATGTCCGCAGCGGGACCGCACGGAATTTCCACGAGATTTCTGTAATGGAAAGGTTGCTTCATAAGCCGCGCCATTTAGCGCATGTTTGAAGTGGCCTTTCAGCCTGTACTTCACTGCAGAAATCTCTCCCCATAGAGAGAAAAGAGCCCGCAGCAGAAACTGCGATACAATTGACATGTCGCGGACTTAAATTCCGCGCCACATTCAGTTTCTCTCTCTTTCTCGCCCCCCCCCCCGAATCTTTTCGGCCGATTAGGCAGTTACTCGAAAAAAGCGGTGCTCGATCGAGTAATTGCTCTTAACGAGCACGTTCGCTTATCTCTAGTTACCATATCTATGTAGTAAGCTAGGTTCTGCTACCTTATCTATGTAGTAAGCTAGGTTCTGCTACCTTATCTATATAGTAGGCTTGTTTCTGTTACCATATGTATATAATAATCTTGGTTTTAGTACTATATTCATGTAGTAAGCTTGGTTCTGGAGCCATATCTGTGCAGTAAACATGGTTTTGGTACCATATCTATACAGTCAGCATCAGATCATTTTAAATCTACAGACTGGTGAGCCCACAATCTGTACACATCCCAGAGACATTGGGCCATGATAGACTTAGGCCTCTTTCACGTGGGCAACAGTGATATTGCAGATGTGTTCTGTGCGATATCGCTGCGGTTTATCGAATTTTGTGGTGCTACAAAGTCGCTTGAAATATATGCCCTACCCCAAAAATAAGCCCTGGCTACATAAAAAAAAACAAGAACAATACATTACCTAACAGGTGCTGTCCGCTCTGCCGCACGTCTACCCCCAAAGCTCCGGCACATACATGCGATTTGTAGCGCTGTCGCATCGTAAGAGAATCGCACGATTTTGTCGTCAGTGTGAAAGCGACCTTAATCTGCCTCCGGTCAGCAGATGAGAGTCCTGACCAGAGGAGCCCCTACATCAGCTCAATACTCCTAATTACTATATATGACAATGGGTCTTATTGAATGGATCTGGAAAAATTACATCTCAGCAGAAAAACATCTTCATGTCTAATTAATTATCATCGAAATGTTTATATCCAGTTCAATTTCATTGATAAATATTTATAACGAGTTCCTATCCTGTAATGTATTTCTTAATGAGCTGCGATAAATTATCTGACCCAATTAGCACAGGAGTAATTTCCATATTTTATCACGGTAACGGATGACACCTGCACAGTAACAAGTTCATCTCGTCTATATTCGCAGCACAAAACCTTTATCATCAGTCATGGAGCAGCAGCTCTGGAGACATTAACATTAGAGATGAGCGAACCTACTCGGCCACGCCCCTTTTTCACCCGAGCGCCGCGATTTTCGAGTACTTCCGTACTCGGGTGAAAAGATTCGGGGGGCGCCGTGGGTGAGTGGGAGGTTGCAGGGGGGGAGCGGGCGAGAGAGAGGGCTCCCGTCTGATCCCCCCTCTACCCCCCGCTCCGCCACGCCTCCCCGCGCCCCCCGGTGCCCCCCGAATCTTTTCACCCAAGTACGGAAGTACTCGAAAATCGCGGTGCTCGATCGAGTAATTACTGGAAACAAGTATATTCGCTCATCTCTAATTAACATCTTTTTTCACTTCAGCTGGCCGGACACACTAGATGAACATGGGCCAAATATGCCCATTTTGCCGGGACCAGCGCACTAAGGGTACATTTACACACAACGATGATCGCTCAAAATTCGCTCAAAAGCCATCTTTTGGGCAATAATCGTTGCGTGTAAATGTGCGCCCATCGTGTATTTTTCGTCCATCACTGACTTCAGCTCAGCATAAAATCCGTCGTCCCTGATAAAACGGACCGCATGCTGAGTTCTCCGTGGGCAACGCTGATAACATTCTTTCAGCTGCTGTCCCGCTGGAGAACAACAATGATGTATTTAGAGAACAGACTACCTGTTGTTCTCTAAATACATGCAAATAAAGTTACTTAGCTTCTAATTGGCTGATTAACCCATTAGTACCTAATGCAAAATGATCACTCAAAACTGTCAGTTTCTGACGAATTTTGAGCGATCATCTGCGTGTGTAAATGGACCTTAAAGGGGTTGTCCCGCGCCGAAACGTTTTTTTTAAAAATTCAATAGCCCCCCCGTTCGGCGCGAGACAAACCCAAGGGATGGGTTAAAAAAAAAAAAGGTTTATTACTTACCCGAATCCCCGCGCTGCGGCGACTTCTTCCTTACCTTACGAAGATGGCCGACGGGATCTTCACCCACGATGCACCGCGGGTCTTCTCCCATGGTGCACCGTGGGCTCTGTGCGGTCCATTGCCGATTCCAGTCTCCTGATTGGCTGGAATCGGCACACGTGACGGGGTGGAGCTACGAGGACCAGCTCTCCGGCACGAGCGGCCCCATTCAGCAGGGAGAAGACCGGACTGCGCAAGCGCGTCTAATCGGGCGATTAGACGCTGAAATTAGACGGCACCATGGCGACGGGAACGCCAGCAACGGAACAGGTAAGTGAATAACTTTTGTATGGCTCATAATTAATGCACGATGTATATTACAAAGTGCATTAATATGGCCATACAGAAGTGCATAACCCCACTTGCTTTCGCGGGACAACCCCTTTAAGCTGTCGCCAGGGGTGTCTAGCAGAGGCCTATTTAGACAGGACAAATGTCGGGCAAATGATTCCCGACACTTGTCCCTGTGTGTCCTCATGGGAGATAGCATCACTGGCTTGCTCATAGAGCAGCCAGCATGGGGGCGGGAAGGCTGCAGGAGATTTCTCTCCTGCCTCTGTCCATTGCCGTAACATAGCGGCCATTCAGTACTGAACAGCTGCTATTTACACTGAACTATCAGCTCATTGCCAGCATAAAAGATGGACAATGAGCTGAACGATGAGCGTTCAGTGTAAATAGCAGCCATTCAGTATTGAACAGCCGCTATGTTAAGTCAATGGAGAGGAGCGAGGAGAGAAATCTCCTGCAGCCACCCCGCTGTGAGCCAACGTTACTAGCCCGACGTTCGTCCCGTCTAAATGGGACGAATCCCTTCTCCCCATTGAGACCCCATTCATGCTCAGCAGAGCTGAACTAAGGCTTCATTCACATTTGCACTGGGAGTTCCGATTTGATTTGTAATGAGAGCCAAGAGAAAATAGCACAACATGCTGCGCTATTTCGACCAGGAAAATTCCAGGTGGCACGCCTGCCGGACTCTATCATGGTCAACGGGGTCCTCTGGCACACGTGCCGCATCCAGGAGTTCCAATATGTTCATTCTTCGGCTCCTATAATGGAGCCAAACAACAGAAATCACGCAGGAGTCGTCACGCAGATGTGAGTGAGACCGAAAATGTCTGGCCACCTTTAAGCTATAGCTGCTATAAAGTCAATGCACACCTGTGCTATTAACCCCTTAAGGACCATGCTGTTTTGTAGCTTAAAGGGGTTGTCCCGCGGCAGCAAGTGGGGTTATACACTTCTGTATGGCCATATTAATGCACTTTGTAATGTACATTGTGCATTAATTATGAGCCATACAGAAGTTATCAAAAGTTTTATACTTACCTGCTCCGTTGCTGGCGTCCTCGTCTCCATGGTGCCGACTAATTTTCGGCCTCCGATGGCCAAATTAGCCGCGCTTGCGCAGTCCGGGTCTTCTGCTGTCTTCAATGGGGCCGCTCATGCAGAATGCCGGCTCCGTGTAGCTCCGCCCCGTCACGTGCCGATTCCAGCTAAACAGGAGGCTGGAATCGGCAATGGACCGCACAGAAGCCCTGCGGTCCACAGAGAGACAGGATCCCGGCGGCCATCTTCAGCAGGTGAGTATGAAGACGCCGGACCGCTGGGATTCGGGTAAGTACTACCCGGTGTGTTTTTTTAACCCCTGCATCGGGGTTGTCTCGCGCCGAACGGGGGGGGGGGGGGGGGGTTAAAAAAAAAAAAAAACCGTTTCGGCGCGGGACAACCCCTTTAAGGACCAGACACCTTTCAGGGATTTTACCCATCTGGTGGTTTTACTGCCCTATTTTTTTTTTTCGTTCAGCTATCAAAATTATTTTTTCTGCGTTTTTTTCCCATGACATATAGGGCTATTTTTAAAATATCTTTTTCACTGACTTTTTTTTTCCAGTTTTTAGTTTTATTGGGGGTAAAAAGCTAAAAAAAATATTTTTTTAAAACATTTCTAGTTTTTAAAAAAAAAATAAATATTTACTATTAAACAAAGTATGGGAACGGGTTCCTCATTTTGTTTCGGACATTTTGATATATAATATGTATGATTTTGGTTTACAGGACGCATACGGCGACGGTTTTGGTTGGCGTCGGTTTTGGGTTATTTTCTTTCTTATGTATATATTGTTGTTGTATTCTGTAATTTTGTTTTACTTATTTATGTAATTATGTTTTTTACTATCTATGTCCACCTTGACGTCATGTAAGACCTCTGGGGGACAATCACATGTTTTTTTTATTTGACACTTTCCCCCTGTAGTTGGGGCATCCATTACAGGAAAAAACAACCCCTGTAGTGACATTAGTCACTGGTGGAGCTGGTGAAGATCTAGTACGACCCTCCAGCTCTGCTGTAGCAGGGAAGGTCAGCAGTCATGTGACCCCCAGGCTCCCGTAGTGAAAGTTACACTTCCGCTTTCACTTTCTAGTACACAGTGCTCATTGAGTGCTGTGTACTCAATGAAGGAAAAGGCAGAAAGGGTTAAAACCCCCTCCTGCCTTCTCCTCTGGGTCATCAACTGTCACTAACAGGCTTAAATCCCTGCCGTGATTTTTCTATTGGCGGGGCTTTAAGCCCAGGACCAGGTGCAGTAGATTTACAGTGCCTGGTCCCTAACAGCTTAAAAGGGTGTAGTCTTATAGAAACGGACGTGACGTTTGTTGGATTGAAGACACACATTTAGGCTAGATTCACAAGAGCGCATGCGTATTTGCGCTACATTTTTGCGCTTCCGGTGTTGCGTATTTGTGTGTGTCACAGCGTTTTTTACTGTACTTTTTGCGCACAAGCGTTATGCTCAATTGTGTGCGCAAAAAAACACGCACGGATGCTCTTAGCCATTGAAATGACCAATTAGCCTAATGAGTTCAAGATGTGTTCTCTCCCTGTGCAAATGTGCAGGAAAATAGAGCGTGCTGCATTGTGTTTTGCGTGATGTCATTGCGCACAGCAAATACATGTATGTGGACAAACCCATTGAAATGAATGGGTTCTATTCTCTGCGCAAATTTTCCATGTGCAAATACATCCTTGTGAATTCGGCCTTATTCTGCGTTTCCCTTTCCGTAGACTAAAACTAAAAACCTTTTTAGGGTGAAGTCACACGAACGTATATCGGCTCGGTTTTCACGCCGAGCCGATATACGTTGTCCTCGTGTGCAGGGGGGGGGGGGGGGGAGGATGGAAGAGCCAAGTGCAGGAACTGAGCTCCCGCCCCCCTCTCTGCCTCCTCTCCGCCCCTCTGCACTATTTGCAATGGGGAAAGGTGGGACGGGGGCGTGGCTAATTCACGGAACTTAGCCCCGCCCCACCTCTTCCCATTACAAATAGTGCAGAAGGGCGGAGAGGAGGCGGAGAGAGAGGCGGGAGCTCAGTTCCTGCTTCTGGCTCTTCCATCCTCCCCCCCCCTGCACACGAGGACAACGTATATCGGCTCGGCATGAAAACCAAGCCGATATACGTTCGTGTGACTTCACCCTTACATTGTCCACGACCTGATTATCGGGCCCAAATGTTTGCCGAAATGTTGATTCACCCAATAAGTGGGCCGTGTAGCAGGGAAAATGATCACCCGACGAATGAGCAAACACTCATTTGTCAAGAATCGTTTCTCCTTAGGGAGAGCACCTAGAAGCTGTGAGGACACTTAGAACGCCATGCATGCTCTTCTGGGCAATATGCAAATTTAAAGATGGAAAAATGTCTCCACAGCACCACCTTTTGGAAGGCAGCATTACTGCAAATCAATGTCAGACCTTTAAACAAGCCGTGTAACAATGACTGGGAATATTAGCCAAAGCCAGAGTATTCTCCTAAAGGAAAAGAACACCGTAAAGACAGCTATTTGGGTTTTTTTGCCCCTCATAGATGTGCATACTCATTGTTACAAGCCTAGTTAAAAGGTCTGACATTGACTTGCAGGAATGCTGTCTTCTAGTATTTGGCGCTGTAGCGACATTCTTCCATTTTTCAATTTGCATATTTCCCAGAGGAGCATGGATGGCCTTATAAGTCTCCTCACACCTTCTAGGTGCTCTCCCTAAGGAGAAACAATACCCTTCCCGACCCACATCTGTAGGCCTCTCATTGGCCAAGCCAGAAACCTACTGCACACTGATGGGGGACATTACCCCGAAACAGTCTTTATATAGTAGTGGTCGTATTGTTGGTGAAGGAGCAATACTTCTAGGCCCGGCTACAAGTGATGTTTGCTATTTAGCTGTAGCCTAGTTTATAAAACCAGACCTTCTTGTGTTTGGGTCAATAAGCTAAACCATAGAGGACACAAAGATCCCAAAAATATTATGCCATAGAAAAATATACCCAGCATGCTTGATTAGAGTCACAAGAACAAGAACGTGGTAAGAGTAGGTAGACAGTCTCTGTTAACTCCTCAGTATCTCTCGTTTCTTGACCATTGAACACAATCGAGAGCGCTCATTTTGCTCCAGCACTAAACCTTTCCATAGGGCCTCCATGAGTCGGGGGTGAAGGGGTATTGTTTCTCCTTGTAGAGAGCACCACAGTAGAAACCACTACAAGGGTAGAGGAAGTCTTATAATCTTATAGGCCATACAATGTTGCCTCGGAAAAAGCTATGCAAATGGGAGGTAGAATAGTGCCTCCACAGCACCCCCTATTGGAATGTAGCTACCCTATGAGTCGGACTTTTTAACAGGCATTGTTCTTCTAGTGACTCCTAGTAGAACACTTTATCACCCTCCTCCGCTTTTCAGCATCTCAGAGGTCCATTTATAGGGATTAAGAGTCCTTTTACATGGCATGACTGTTGGGCATCCAATTATCATCCCAGCGAAGTTCGCTCACTAAATGGAGGAGGAGTGAGCCGGAGATCGCTTCACCCGGCCACCTCCATTCACAGTAAACAGGCCGTTGTTTGTCTTTTGATTTTTTTATGGCTGTAGAAACTGAACGCTGAAGGAATCCATTGGTCATTCAGTCGCTGCTGGCATCAACGCTGAACGATAATCACTCAGATTCCCGCAGTCCAGCGAAAATTTGAACAATTATCGTCCAGTGTACAAGGGCCTTTACTGAGTTGCCACAGATGCGATGACAAATACTCCCAATCTAGTGGTATTCCCAACCCAAGACCATGGGTAGATGTTGGAATGGAGCAATGGTCAAGCATGCACCCTGCCATTTCCTTTCAAGTCAATGATGGATGAAGATAGGGTTGTGCTCAGCTACCCTTATCAGTACCGTAGACTGCCAGAACGGATCTGCAAGCTCGGTGATTGGTATCAAGGGTGGTCGCTATTGCTACTGGGATTACTATGGAGGTTACTAATTACTACTGGCGCCTCCAATTTAGGGAATACTTACTACTGGGGCCACTATGTAGGTCACTATTACTACTGAGGCCACGACAGGAGTCACTATTACTACTGGGGACACTATGAGGAGTCACTATCACTACTGGGGCCACTATTTGGGACCCTATTACTATTGAGGCCATTATAGGGCTCACTATTATTACTTGAGTCACTATTGGGGGGTTGCTATTGGCCTTTGACCGGGCAGCATCCCTGGGGGACACTATTACTACTCGGCCACTATGAGGGTCACTGTCACTACTGGTGCTACTCTGGGGGGCACTGTTACCGCTGGGGCCAAAATAGGGGACACTGTTACTATGCAGGCCACTATAGGGGTCACTATGAGGAGTCACTATCGGTCACTCTTATTACTGGAGTCCCTATTACCACCGGGGTCACTATGGGAACAGTATTATTACTGGGGCCACTATTGGGTCACCTATTACTGGGGTCACTATGGAGGTCACTATTACTACTGGGGCCACTATGAGCAGTCACTATCACTACCAGGTCTACAATTAGGGATTGTATCACTATTGGGGCTCCTATGGGGGGGGGGTCACTATTACTGGGGTCATTATGGGTGTCACTTACTACTGGGGCCACTATGGGGAACCCTATTACGACTGGGATGACTTTTATTGCCAGGGTCACTATGGGAGTCACTATTACTACTGAGGCCACTATGGGAGCACTGTTACTATTATTACTGGGGTCACCTACTACTAGGGCCACTAGGGGGAATCCTATTACTACTTGGCTCAGTATTACTAATGCGGCCATATGGGGTCACTTACTACTGGGTCCATTATGCGGAACCCTATTACTACTGGGATGACTTTTATTGCCAGGGTCACTATTACTACTGAGGCCACTATAGGAGCACTGTTACTAGTATTACTGGGGTCACTTACTACTAGGGCCACAAGGGGGAATCCTATTACAACTTTGCTCAATATTACTACTGCGGCCATCTTGGGGTCACTATTACTATACAGTCTTACAATTACATTAGACCCTTTGCAGGCTACCATAAGGCTGATGTGGCCCTTGATGAATATTAGTTTGACACCCCTACTCTAGTGGAAGAGGGAGCCTTAAATAGACTAAGTACACTCCAGATTGGTTTGCCATGGAGCTGCTGGGTGTATGCACTGGCCATTTAAGAAGCAATGTGTATGCGCATGTGCACCCTTATGGATGGTAGAGACAGACGACCTGTGTCACAGAGGGGTGCAGCATTTGCCACAAGTGACAGGAGCAAAGGGATAGGGACCCTGATAGCCAGATGAAGGTGATAAGAGAAGTCTGTGGCCACGGTCGCTCAGCATATTCGACAGCTGCTCCACTGAAACTCCTGCTAGCTGCAGTCCTCCAGCTGGGGGGAACAGGGGGCCAGATATCTCCGTACTGGCGAACAGTAGCAAGCCCAGGGCTCAGACCAGCACCAATTTAGCAGTTATCACCTATAGACTGTCTGGAATATCCCTTTAATAGCAGTCTGCTCAGGAGACATGTGGAAAAGGACATTGCCTTTAAGACTATGCATTCTTAAAGCAATGAAGTAACTTGACATTGCTAGCCCCTATATTATTTATGTGGCAATCACAAGCATCACTTTTCAATCAGAAACTTTTAAAAGATTCCAAGGAGGAAAGTCATGTCCTTAGTCCACCCTTATGGACATCCGTGGAGATGCTAAGCAAGTAAGGACTTAAATCCTATACTGGAACTCATACGCCTACATATAATTTAACATTTGAGCTAGATGGGCCCCCACATTTGCTGGGCTGGAATTCAATGTGCTTCCATTCCCATTAGTCGTGACTGTCTTCAATTGATTTTAAAGAAGGTTGCAGATAAGTAGTCAGTCGCAACCTTTACATCACAGACCTTGCAATTTAATGCATTTGTGTTGTAAGCCATATATAAATCCAATGGAGTCAGTTGTATCCCTACTAAGAGAAGTGACTACTGTAGGTGACATTTGGATTGAAGCTGGAGATGGGAGGGGGAGGTGGCACTAAAAAGGTTCCAGTCCTTAGAAATCAACTGAGGAACCTGTAGGGGACCTCCTGGGGAGAGCGGGTATGTGTGAAGTTATGCTATAGAAGATAATATATAGGGAACAGAGAGGGTAAAACCCACTGAAGCCGCTTCCATAATCCTGCCCAACTTTCATGTGAGGCGACACGCTGAGGTCTACGCTAAACTATCTCAGCGTGAGATTTTTAAAGGAAGTGTGTGTGGGGGGGGGGGGGGGGGGGCATCGTCTTGACTGGACATTAAATCTCAGCTATCAAACTGCAGGATCTCCCAATGACACAGCCTGAGCGCTTTGCTTTTAACCTTCATAATCTGCATCCATCTGGTTTCCTCAGGGTTAAAAGCCCCATATCAATCATCATTTGGAAGGAAAGAGTTAAATCATTTTATGTGAATGTGACCAAAAACTCAAAATCATAAATTATGTTATCTGTGTCCATATAGTCTATCCTAGAAACTAGAAGTTTAAATCCATTTATTTAAGGTATATTGGATCCCCATAGAGGGATTAGGAGGATCCATTGAATTTGTATATTTGGAATATGTAAAAAAAAAATTCAAAAAGTTTGCATTGATGTAACACTTATATAAACACTTCAAATTATTAATATTTTATATAGCAACTTTTCCCCTGGTGCTTAAGACTCATGACTCCTATATATGACTCTTACACTTAAATCATGGGGGTCTATATTGTATATTATTGTAATGATTAAATTATATAAAATATTTAATATTTAAAATAACCTAGAAATGATTACAAATATATATATCTATATATATCTATATCTATCTATCTATATATATATAGTTAGTACACTTACATGATCACAACCAATCCTATTGTATTCCCAAACACCTGTTACCATCATTTGTGCAATGTATGTCTGTACCCAAATTTCATTTCAAGTTTAACATGCTGTAAAAACTAACCTCCCCCTCTAAAATCCAACATCTCCACCCATTGTATTCTTCAAAAATCAACGTTACCCATATAAAGAATTGAACGATTTGAACCCATGACATTGAAAATTAATATTAAAACATCTAAAAAAAATGAAATCTAATCTAAATCTAATTTTCCGCTTTAAGTCAAAAACAAATGAATGTCACATTCTAGTAAAATTAATGAAAACAAATTAAAAAAATTAAATTCTAAAGTCAAATTTAAAAAATCTATAAAATCTATATTCACTATAGCAAAATGAATAAAGAAGAATGCACAAAACAAGTGAGCGTTGGAAGACACCAGTGCTTTCAGCACATTCATGTCCCTGTTTCTTCTTTTATTTATGACACCTGTAGAATTCTAACCCCTTTTGCCTTTTTTTTAAAATAAATTTGTTTTTTCTTTAAATTCTACTCATCCTTAAGACCCGGGATAAGAATGTGAATCACTTACCGTGTGCTTCTGCAACAGATGCCGGCTTTGTGAGAACTGAAATATCACATTGTCAATGCAATCTCTCATCTTTCCCTTGACGCCAACACCCTTCTCCAGCGAAGGCACACACACAGTAGTGTGGGTGGGCGAGACACACATGCACACACACACTCACACACATACACAGGGCAGTGCTTCTCAAGGCTGTGGCTTTTCAACATTGGCCTTGCTCCATTTGATTGGCAGCTTTATAGGAGAGAGGTCTTAATCTGCCTGACATACAAGCTCCTATGGTGTGTGCGTGTGTGCGAACAACTGATGTCATCTTTTGATATGCACAGAAATTACACAATAGAGGTCTACATGCTTGGAAGACGGAAAGGGAGAGAAAAAAAAAGATTAACCCCTGAGGCTCTGGATTTGCTGTTCATCAATTTTTTGGGGGTGGGAGAAAACAATCATATGAAAAAAAATGAATGTGACTAATAATAAAAAAAAAAGGGATTATATAGTATGTGAGACAAGTTTATTATGTTCACTGATGGTACATTCTACATATGGCTTTTAACTCTTTGTGCCATGGCTGTTTACATGCCTATGAGTAGCCGAGTGTGCCAGGCACAGTAAGACACACCCTAATGTATTGATAACGCCCATTTAAAGCACTGGGTGAGGCAATCATGGGGTAGATCAACAGAATAAAAGAAAATCTCCTTTCCTTAGAATCAGCCCACTCTATCTTTTAAGGCAATATATCTACTATATAGCACTGCTATGGAGGCTAATATGCCAGAAGGTGGACTGGTTGGGGTTGGGGTTGGCTTCTTGGGCTTCAATATCAATATAAAGAATTATTGTGGCTTACCTTCGGTCCTCCGACAAGTGCATACAAGTCTGCTATCTGGCTCAACCTACATCACTGTTCATTCCGAGCCTCCTGGTTCAAGAATATAATGCTAGTAGTACAGTTAACACTGCCATGATACACAAACCCTTTCAGAATGTGGACTTGGGGCAATCCGCTGATCGCCCAAGTTATGTTCTCTCCTGCATCAACCGGCAAAAAGCTGATGTTACCAGGTGAAGTGCGGCCAGCTTGACATTTGTCTGAAATTTGCACGTAGTATTATACCAGTGTTTCCCAAACATTTCATAATGCCAATGTTTCCCCAAACATGGGCAGAAGTGATTTTTGGTGACTCAAATATGCAGCATGTTCACATGACCAAAATGCACTTATGCCCATCTGAACGAACCCTAATACTGACCCCCATAGTGTCCGCAGGGGTAATAGTGACAGTGTTTCCCATAGTGGCCTCAATGGTAAAGGTAACAGTGACCCCCACAGTGATCCCAGGAATGCTGTGCAGCCAGAGGCCAAAAGCAACTCCCCTATTGCCTCCGGTCAGGCAGCATCCCTACAGGCTGTTCAGTCCTCCCGCCAGCAGCCCAAGTATGGTGGCACACGCTGCTGAGTCCATGACCACTGACCTCTCACCTCGACACAACCGTCATTGGTCACAGATTCTGCACTGCACTGCCAGACCAAAACTGCAGGTGGGGTGAGAAGAATTCCTTTAAGAGGAAGTGTCCACCGGGATACACTGGGGTCAGAGCATAAGCTGCTGCCCTGACCCCTGTGTAGTGGGCAGCACTAGTAATTGCAAGCTCAGCTGTCATTGGATAACAATTTAATATCGGCTGAATGATTCCCAGCCTGGGAGCCGCAGCACCCCTGGTGGATTCTCGTGGCACTCTGGTTGGCATTCAGTGTATTACAGGATAGCTGACGCCATTATTTCATGTTCTTATATCATGATAGGGCATATGAACAGCGGTACCATCTTGGCACAATCCCTTTAATGTGATCATACACATTAAAAATCATCTAAACCTGTTGAATGCAGTGAGACTGGCCAACCATTTAATGGGCATGGGAAATGAAGGATGGGGCAGCTGGATGTCAACATGTCCAATCCTTTTGTTCTCAAGGGAGATAAGCTGTTGCCAGAGGAGTCTGGCAGCAGTTTTTTCTCATCTACTCATTGAAAGGACATGGCTGTGCATGTGTGTGTGAAGAAGGGCACAGGGGGAATGGCCGTAGAGGACGAGCATTCGCCCCAACAACTATTTAAGGGTCCTTTAACATGGGACAACCGTTTGGCACTTCAGCGCCTGGCAGTTGTCCCAGTGATAACCGCTTCTGTGCTTTCACACAGGAGTGAGGATCGCTCAATGAACGTAGGAGGAGCGGCTGGAAATTGATCTGCCCACCGGCATCCACTCACAGTAAACAGGCAGTCGTTCATAGATGAAAGACCACCTGTTCACACGGCCAACGGTTGATTTGATTTCTATCATTGCAGAAACTGAAGACAAACTAATTATCATTCTTCGTTTATCGTTCAGATTCCCACAAACCAGCGAATGCCTCAACAGAACTTATTCGCACTATGAAGAAGCATTTATTGAGCGCCAATTCATGTATTTCAATGTACTTTTTGCGCTTGCAGGGCATTTTCATCAGACAATTTAAATGAGGCCTAATTATTTAGCCTAATGAGGTCCAGATGTGTTCTTTTTCCAATTTCCGCGCAACTCATCGCATATTGCACGCATTTCTGCACCCCCATTGACTTCTATGGGAGTCTTTGATGCATAAATGTGCACAAAAATAGATCAGGTTCTATTTTTTTTGCGTGACCGGAAAATCTGGAAATATGTATGAACCCATTGACATCAATGGATTCTATTCTCTGCGTATTGCGTGCAATGATGCCCGTGTGAAGCCGCACTAAGGTATATGGCCAGCTTTACACAACAGAGCAGTAGAAAAGAGCGGGGAGGGAAATAGACATTTAGGGTCCATAAAACCTGGGGCACCACCTACGGTCACTGTATTAGTCACAGTTCGTGACCGTCACCAACTTCCTACGTAAGAGACGAAGATCATTTCAAAATGGCCGACAAGACCTCATGGCTGAGGGAAACAGTAAATTTCCAGGTATTTCATATTATCACAGGGGAGGGGGCGCTCCAACAAAACACAGATAATCCAGTTATTCATGGGCGACCTTGACGCTTTGTCACGTGTGGCGCTCTCTATCTGAACACGTACGAACAGACAGGTCGCTGCTTTCTGCAGATCATCCAATCCAGACTAAAAGGAATTGTTCTGCCAAAAAAAAAAGGGGGCCTGGAGATATATCCCCCTCCGCCGCTGACTCCCCCCAACCACTTGACGTCCTGTGTATAATCTCATTATAAATTTAACTCGTTCACGTCTGGAGCGTCTGCTTCCACATAACCCCGAGGGTCTCCAGTGCTCCGTATATAAGTGTCCCCCCCCCCAGTAAAAAATAATAGTAATAATGATATTAATGAGCAGCATCTCTCTGGGAGCGAGCCTGCTGATTAGCGCTAAGAGGCCTCATTTCCTGCCCGTAATGATGAAGAGATGGCTTCATGTGGCTTGAGATAATGGTCTGAGGAGCAGGTAAGGAAGCAGAAGAGGACACATCATTAGTACTGAATACAGAACCGTCCGCGCTCCACAGCAACCGCATCCCGTATAGCGCAGAAGACGAATTCGTCCATACGTTCATCCGCTACAGAGACCGCGGTCTGGGAATCGCATGAACGTCCTTAAAAATCATCTCCAGGGATTGTGTGCTTCTGAGCCGGTGTATCTAAGCCTCATGTGTGATACTGACTGCTGAGTGGGCCCATTTTGGTGCATATTACGCATGGCAATGGGCCATTAAATTGAACGAGCAGGTCGAAAATACGCAGGAAGCCTGCCTATTAACCCACCGTTTTACTGGGGCTGTCTGCGTTCCCTTTTTTGCGTGCACACAAAAAACGCGCCATAACCAAAAAACGTGATTTTTGGTCGCGCAAATACGGGCGCAGCTCTCATTAAAACCTATGGGACCCCAGCCTGCAATTACAAGAGCAGCTACCATTGATTTCAACAAGAGCTGCGTTTGCATTTGCGAGTGCCGGGCGCTACACGGGGTCGGAGCAGCGTCTTCCCCCTCGACCCCGGTGTATCCCGACGGGTGCTGCATGGGAAACCCCTGAGTGATTTTCAGCCTGGGAGCCACGACACCCTGTTTGGGAATCACTGGTCTAATGAGTCAGTGTATCTAAGCTTATAATGCGTAATATCAATTGCTAAAGTGTATCTAAGCCTATCATGTGTGCTACTGTTTGCTGTATCTAATCTTATATGTGATACTGTTTGATGAGTCACTGTAGCCAATCCTCTCATGGATTCTATTGCGCCTGTGTATTTAAGCCTATCATGTGCAATATTACTTGATGAGATAGTGTATCTAAGCATATCATGTGTGATATATACAGGGTGTATCTAAGCCTACCATGTGTGAGGCTGCCTGCACTCTTCTATACTGGTGTATCTAAGCTTATCACGTGTAATACTAATTGATGAGGTCTATCTAAACCGACTGTGTATAATATTGTCTGCTTAGCCAGTGTATCTAAGACTGCTGAGTGTGATACATCCTCCGAGAACTGAAGTGTATAGTAACATTGGTCTATCTTATTTCAGCGCTCCGGCTTTTTTCTGCCAGTCCCGTATTGATCTGTCCTTGTCATCTCCAGATTCCTCTTGTTCTCTTCTCGCTCTCTGTGAATCTATTGATTAGTGATATGAAAGGCTGCAGTTTAGGCGCCTGTGCCTTTAAGTCTTCAGCAGGAAGGCTGATTAATACAGTTGTACCTTACACATGGTATAAAGGCAGCAGCGGTGGATCCTTCCACTTGGATATCATCAAGGTTTTATATTGTGACTATCATTATTATTATATGACTATATTATGCACTGGTGCCAAAGGGGCTTACATTATACACCATCCTACCAAAAGTAATTGGACACCTGAGCGAAAACCAAAAGTAACATTTTTTTCCATATGTTAATACTTAGTGGGGCTCCTTTGGTCCTAATGTCATCAGATACTCACCGTGGCATACTTTGTTCTAACGTCTGATACACTTCAGCTGGTATTTCCCCCCATTCATCCTGCAAACGTCTAGCGAGTCTGTCAAAGAAAATGGACTCTGTTTATATTTCTTGGAGCAGTGTGATTCAACACTCCGTAGAACGTTCTTCCATTGTTCAGCTGTCCAAAAACGGCACCACTGTACAAGGGTCAATGCATCTTCTTTGAGAGAACTCAAGTGACGTTTGCAGGATGAATGGAGGGAAATACCCACTGACATGTATCAGACGTTAAAGGGGTTGTCTCGAGGAAGCAGTGAATTTTTTTTTTTTGCCCAGTCCCCCTAATTAAGCATACATTACTAAGCCCCCCTGTAAATGACTTTTCTAGCTGGTTTGTACTTACAGTTCCAGCGTTTCAGCAACTTATAAAAATTTTCCCAAGATGGCCGCCAGCTCTTTTCCCATCGCTTGCTGTAGCCCGACGTGCGCGCTCCCAAGACGCTACCAGCTGTGTCTCCCTGACAACCAGACGCCTCGCAGCCGCCGACCGGACCCCTGGAGTGAACACGGCCGACCAGTCACCCACCGCCAGGCAGCAGGTAACCGGCGCAGCCCCCCCCCATCGCAGCGACAGCCCCCCCCCCCCGGCACAGCGGCAGCCCCCCCATCACAGCGGCAGCCCCCCCATCGCAGCGACAGTCCCCCCATCGCAGCGACAGCCCCCCCTGGCACAGCGACAGCCCCCCCATCGCAGTGACAGCCCCCCCATCGCAGCGACAGTCCCCCCATCGCAGCGGCAGCCCCCCCATCGCAGCGACAGTCCCCCCATCGCAGCGACAGCCCCCCCATCGCAGTGACAGCCCCCCCATCGCAGCGACAGTCCCCCCATCGCAGCGGCAGCCCCCCCATCGCAGCGACAGTCCCCCCATCGCAGCGACAGCCCCCCCCCCCGGCACAGCGACAGCCCCCCCATCGCAGTGACAGCCCCCCCATCGCAGCGACAGTCCCCCCATCGCAGCGACAGCCCCCCCCCTTTCCCGGCATAGCGATAGCCCCCCCCATCGCAGCGACAGCCCCCCCATCGCAGCGACAGCCCCCCCATCACAGCGGCAGCCCCCCCCGGCGCAGCGACAGCCCCCCCATCACAGCGACAGCCCCCCCTGGCGCAGTGGCAGCCCCCCCATCACAGCGGCAGCCCCCCCCCGGTGCAGCCCGCCCCCGGCGCAGCGGCAGCCCCCCCCGGCCCATCACTTACCAGGTCGGCAGGACAGCTGGGCGGCTTCTTGGGACAGCTTGGCAGCTCTGCACCTTCCTCTAACAGAGGATGGTACAGAATGGCCGCTCCAGCGCGCTCCCGAGCAGTGACAGCTCGTCTGCGCATGCGCAGAAGAGCTGTAGCGGGGAGCACACTGAAGCGGCTCGTGCTGAAAGGAGAAGAACGGACTGCGCAAGCGCGTCTAAAAAAGCAAGCTGCCAGCGAATTTAGACGGCACCATGGAGACGAGGACGCTAGCAACGGAGCAGGTAAGTGGATAACTTCTGTATGGCTCATATTTAATGCACGATGTACATTACAAAGTGCATTAATATGGCCATACAGAAGTGTATAGACCCACTTGATTTCGCGAGACAACCCCTTTAATAGAAAATATAGCATGGAGAGTATCCAAAGTCATTAGGGCCAAAAGAGCCCCACTAATTATTAACATACGGAAATAAATGCTACTATCAAGTCTTGCTGAGCTGTCCAATTACTTTTGGTAGGATAGTGTAGACAGAGGCCAGCTACAATGGCAGGAAGGGGGGGGGGGAGTGGAAGGGGATAGTAAATGACATATTGTGGGCGAATCATGGTCTGCAGTGACACAAAGTACTTCATCACAGTGGGGTGCCAACAATGGAGGCAGACCACATGAGTGCGATGAGGCCCATAGAGCAATGGGGCCCGGGGCCGAATGACCCAGCTCCTCCTCCTCGCCCCAATTGTAAAATCTTTATTGCCCAAATCATGGCTGTTTCTTCCATGCCCCGGGTTGCTGTCCAACTAGGAGAAGCAATCACATGACCCAGCCTCAGCATTAGTGAGGTTGTCCACAGCAATCATATGTGTTTGTCACATGATCGCATAACCAGAAAGTCGTCGGGGCACTTGCACAAAACGGTGCCGACGACAGCGGGCGGAGGAGTGACAAAGGAAGGTGAGTATGGTGAGTTTTTCATTTTATTGCTTATAAGGGACAGTATTACCAACTGAATGGGGCAAAAGGGGAATTACTACTGGCAAATGGGGACAAAAAAGGGCATTATTATCAACTGGGGTAAAAGGGGCAGTATTACTGGCAAATGGGAACAATATGGGGTATTATTACCGGACGGGGCAAAAGGGAGCATTACTATTGGTGAATGGGAGCAAAAAGGGGCATTATTATCAACTTGGGCAAAATGGGGTAGTATCCCCAGCAATCAGCTGATTTTGCCGGAAAAAAGCTGCAGCCAACCACACTTATTAATAGACGTGGGAGAAACAGAGTTAAGAAGTAAGAAGGGAAGGAAATAGAGTGGATAAGTAAATTAAAAACGCTAGCCCGTAATGCAGTGCTTACCACCTGGAGTGCTGCAGTTCCCAGGCTGGGAATAACTCAGTCGACATTAAATGGGTTTTCCAGGATACCCCACAGCTCCAACACCTCTGTAGTGGTTGGTGCTTGTAATTGCAGGCACAGCTCTCATTAAAATGAGCAGGAGCTTCACTTATAATTGCAGGCTGGGTCTCCTATTGATTTCAATGGGAGCTGTGCCTGCAATTACGACCGCCAGCCACTACATAGGGGTTGGAGCAGCGCATCCACTCGGACTATTCCCGCAGGCGCTGTCTGGAACACTCCTTTGGGCTGGGTCCACATGGGGCAGATTTGCCACAGAATTTCCTTGTGGACCCTCCACGGCATTAACAATGGCAGCAGAGTGAATGAAATTTTGAAAATCGTGTCCACGAGCTGCGGAAATAATCCCCAAGACCCGTGTGAAAATAGACATGCGGTGCAGAATTTAAGTCCACAGCATGTCAATTTTATTGAGGGGTGAACCCCACACAAAAATACGCAATAAAACCCGCACCAAATAGGGTGGGTGTTGAGTCAGACATTCTGCAGCAAATCAGCCCCGCGTGGACCAGCCTGAGGGTACGTTTACGCTGCAAAATCTGGAGAATTTCCGCAAAAGACACAGAGCCAAAATAAGGTGTGGATTTTGACTCGAAATCCGTGGCGCTTCCGCAGCTGATTTCAGAAAATATGGCTCTCCCTCTCACCTCTAAAGTCTTCGTGCTCCTAGCGCCTTCTACCGTGTTTCCCCGAAAATAAGACAGTGTCTTATATTAATTTTTGTTCAAAAAGGTTTAACTTTTTTTACATGTATAGCTGCCTGGACACTATTTAAATTGACTTTTTAAATTAACTGTTAGCAGGGCTTAATTTTGGAGTAGGGCTTATATTTCAAGCATCCTCAAAAAGCCTGAAAAATCATTTTGCATCCTCAAAAATTCTGAAAAATCATGCTATGTCTTATTTTCAGGGTATGTCTTATTTTCAGGGAAACAGGGTACACTTATATTTTGAGTTCCAGTGCTGTTTCATTACTCCAGCTCTCTTCCTCTGTAGAGAAAATGTAGTATTCTTGGACAGTTATTCACAAATGAATGCCCGTCCTCAGCTACAGCCTTAGGTTAGATGGCACCCTGTGTGGAAATTATTATTGCCCCCCCATCATGATAAGATAAAATGATATATAGTATATATTACACTGATATGCAGTCTGCCTGTATTCTGCCTGTGGAGACAGACGTTAGTAGCATACCCATCCCAGAACAGCTCAGTGAACAAGTACTGTACCAGAACCAAGCTCATAACATAAATACTGCATAAACCACCCAAAATGCATATATAAGTTGCCAGAAACAAACTCACAACATAAATGTAGCCTCATAACCAATCTCAAAACTTCAATCCAGTGCCATAACCAAGCTCGGTATAATAATACAGCATCAGAAACAAGCTAAGTGCATTAATACAGTCCCAGAAACAAGCTAAGTGAATAAATGCAGCGCCAGAAATAAGGTCAGTACATAAATACAGCCCCAGAAACAAGCTGAATGTAAGGTCGCTACTCATGTCTGCTGCCCTCATGCAGTTCCAGGCAGCTGCAAGCATCGCTCTTCTCTCCCTGTCTGCTTTCGTCCAGCACTGCGAGAGTTAACCAGCTCTCTGGCTCTCAGCTCATCTGTGGGGTTAAATAAGCGTTACTCCTCTACTTAAGCTGAGCTGTGGCAATTCCTCTGGACCTCAGAATTTGTGTGTGTTAGGTTCTGACACTCAGCTTTCTTTGGTCACCTACTTCTGTCTGAGTTCTGTCTGTGCTGTCTCAGTTCTGCTCCGCTCTCTAAGTTCTGTGTTTGTAGTCTGAGTTCTGTCTGTATTCCTGAGTTTGAGTTTGTTTTGAATTCCTGACTGATCTGTGTCTTGTCAGTCTCCTTCAGCCTCCCTGTGTTGGGTCTGTTCTAGGCCTTCTGATCTTTCTGAGGCTTCTTGTCCTTTCCTGCATCTGTGTGCTCCTCTGTCTGCTGTCAGTTACTATGTTTGTTACCCCATCAGGAAAAATCAGACCCAGGTTCCAGAGCAGGGCCGCCCTTATCGAGGCGATCGCCTTGCTTATAGCTAGGGGCCTTTCATTTTCTCTGCAGCCAAAGATCAGTCTCCCTTTCCCTGGCAACAGTCCCTTTATCTGAGTAGTCAACTGCCAATCACTCCAGGACTGGTGTAGGCTTGGTTGGTTGGTCCAGTAGATCTACAATCCGTAACACTGACAGGGCCAGGAGGAGGAGGATTCATGTCTCTATTATGTAAGTTCTCCTTCCTGTATTATTATCTCAGTCCGCAACCACGAGTTGTAAACCTTGGCTAACCAATCCAGGTCCTTTGGCATAGTGCTTCCTTATACAACAGGCCTGTTCTTCCACTATTCTCATGCCTAGTGTTGCACACACTTAACATTAGAATTGAGGTTGGCCTTACTTACAGTATTGTCGGCTGGGAATCATGACTGCTACCGACCCCTGCTTGTCTGAAATGGGGAACACAACTCTACCACACTATCCTCCTCAGTCTCTTGTCACCATCCAGCTGTCCTCCACCAGGTCAGGGCAATAACGCAACTGCTATGCTCTTCTCTGCAGAAGATAACCTCTGGTTCCTAATCACAGTCCTCTAGGTGCTCTCCAAGCAGTCCTCTCTCGGTCGATTCTGCTGCCCTCTCTCAAACAGGCAGCATCCTGCTGGCCATTGCACCTCTTTCCCCACCTCTTCAGCAGCACCTCCAGCTCCCTTACATCCTCCCTGCGCTCTGCTCTTGTTCAGTAAGACACAGTTCTTTTAATCAATAACTGCCCCTCAGGCATGCTCAGTTTTTCCGTTTCAAAATTTGCGCACATTTTGGCACCCATGCTAATTTGGTGCACTTTTTGGTGCACCACCATAGCAAGCTTTAAACCCTTACAGAGTGACGCACAGTGGAAAGAGTAAAAAAAAAGTCACCTACACCTATTCAATATTTCCAATGCTGATGGTTTCCCTTTAACAATCTCAATAAAAGGGGTTTTCCCTTTAAAGCTACATCACAAGCACTCTGTAGTTCCTGGTTGCTGCTGACCAGGACATGTGACAGCAGTGACCTTCTATAGGCAGTGATTGGCTGCAACAGTCACATGACCTGATCAGCAGTCAGAGTGGTTGTGTAGAAGTTGTAGGTAGTGGGAAAACCCCTTTAAGAACATACTTGTACAAGATGGTCGCTTCCTGCTGTTTAATTTCTGCACTTTTTGCTTAAAAGATTGCAATTATACAGATGTAAATGATCATGTTGCCAGGCAACATTACGGGTGAAAGGAAGTTTGGCATAATTGTCTTAAAAAATAAAAGCAACAAAAACACAATAAAACCTGCCTAAAAGTAGTAAATCCACGGGTGACGCATCACAAGAAGCATTAATTCTATATATAAAATCATGAATTTATTACATTTAGTTCGACAACAATTGTTTTATTGAGTTTCTGGTTTCATTTTAGATTTATTTTTCCCGATTCTCCGTATATCTGCAGTGCTCATGTCGTACCTAGCATGCATTTAATGCTATCATCCTGTCCAAAATTGCCCCATCACCTCTCGGACTACCTCGAAGTCTCACATACTACAGGCTACGCTGATTGGCCCGTGCTGCTCACATGACCAGCACTGGCCAATTAGAGCAGTGTACAATGTCTTTGACTACCAATGCAATACTAATACACTGTGTACAACAAGTAGTCAGAGAAGCAGTGTGGCCATCTTGGTTTATACAGGACCAGAGAGTGGCTTTAAAGGGGTTATCCAGCTAGGCAAATGAAGGACCTATCCTCAGGATAGGTCATGGCTACCTGTCCACCCAGGACCCTCACTGCTGTTTGCCGGGTCACTGTGTCAGTGGTACACAGTGGTCCAGTGGTTTAGCATGGCATTGCAGGCACAGCTCCCACTGAAGTGAATGCAAACTGTATTTGGTAGCAGACTACCTGCCAATCAGCAGGGGGTAAGGTTGCCATCTTTGTCACAGAAAAGTACTGGCTAAGGTAAAAGGAGGTGTGGTTAGGGGTGTGGCTTATCACAACATATGTTTTTAACTTCATTGGCTAGTGGCCCCAATAGTAAGTGTTCCCCTTAATAACCCCAGTAGTAATAGTGATCCCATTAATGGCCCCAGTAGTAATAGTGCCTCCAATAGTGTCCCCACTAGTAATAGTGACCCCATTAATAGCCCCAATAGTAATAGTGCCTCCAATAGTGGACCCAGTAGAAATAGCGATCCTGTTAATGGCCCCAGTAGTAATAGTGCCTCCAATAGTGTCCCCACTACTAATAGTGACCCCATTAATAGCCCCAATAGTAATAGTGCCTCCAATAGTGGCCCCAGTAGAAATAGTGATCCTGTTAATGGCCTCAGTAGTAATAGTGCCTCCAATATTGTCCCCACTAGTAATAGTGACCCCATTAATAGCCTCAATAGTAATAGTGCCTCCAATAGTGGCCCCAGTAGAAATAGCGTTCCTGTTAATAGCCCCAGTAGTAATAGTGCCTCCAATAGTGCCCCACTAGTAATAGTGACCCCATTAATGGCCCCAGTAGTAAAAGTACCTCCATTAGTGGCCCCAGTAGTAACAGTAACCCCCTTAGTGGACCTCCGGCCAGGCAGCAACCTGACACCATCAAGCATTTACCTATTCAGTCTGCCTGACCTCTCCACCTGCCATCTGCATTGTATACAGGATGGGTCTGCATGCAGGAACACAGGATGCCAGGGGGTCAGGGGTCACCATCTGAAAACAGCTGCTAGACCAGAGCTACAGACAGAGTAAGTAAAATGCTGGAGGGCGTCTGGTTGCAGCCTGGCCGGCTGGAAGCTGACGATTATTTTTATTTTTTTTACCAGCTATTAATATGGCTGGTAAAAAATATACAACGGCACCAGCCTACAGATACAATAACCGGCCAGGTTGGTGACTAACTAACCCGGTGACAACCCTAGCTATTGACCATCCTGAGGAAAGATCAGCAATCTTCAGAGCTGGACGGCCCCTTTAATTCCATTAAACTATTGACAAGAAAGAAGTCTAGAGTAGAAGAAGAACACAGCAGGGCCTAGGCCAGTGGTGGCGAACCTAAGGCACGTGTGCCAGAGGCAGCACGCAGAGCCCTCCCTACTGGCACCCGTCGCCATCGGCCGCTCACCACTTGTGAATCCCGGCAGGGGCCACGGCTTCCCTACCGGCATACACCCAGCTGCGCTTCTGATTGTCTGGGGGAAGAGGACTGCGGCAAGGCTGAAAACGGCAGGCCCGAGGCTTGGAGCGCCGGAACAGGAAGCACAGGGCCTGGCCAGCGGCCCCGGCACAGAGGACAGCGGTGAGGCTGAGCCGCAGGAGGAGAGCGCTCCACAACTGTGAGTGACTGAGTGGGGGGTGGAGAGGAGGCCGCTGTGGGATGTCACTATTACTCTGGGGGCCGCCATGGGATGTCACTATTACACCAGGGCCGCCATGGGGTGTCACTATTATACTGGGGGCCACCGTGGGATGTCACTATGATACTGGGGGCTGCTGTGGGGTGTCGCTATCACACTGGGGGCCGCCGTGGGATGTCACTACTACACCAGGGCCGCCATGGGATGTCACTATTACGCTGGGGGCCGCCGTGGGGTGTCGCTATTACGCTGGGGGCCGCCGTGGGATGTCACTATGATACTGGGGGCCGCTGTGGGGTGTCGCTATTACGCTGGGGGCCGCTGTGGGGTGTCACTATTACACCAGGGCCGCCATGGAATGTCACTATTACGCTGGGGGCCACCGTGGGATGTCACTATGATACTGGGGGCCGCTGTGGGGTGTCGCTATTACGCTGGGGGCCGCTGTGGGGTGTCGCTATTACGCTGGGGGCCGCTATGGTGTGTCGCTATTGCCGCAAGGGGCGGGTGTGGGGTTTCGCTATTACACCTGGGGCCGCTAGGGAGGGGGTGTCACTATTATCGCTGGGGCTGCTGTGGGGGGGTCCCTATTACTGCTGGGGCCACTGGGTGGGGGGGGGGGTCACTATTATCGCTGAGGCCGTGGAGAGCGGGGTGGTATCACTATTACCGCTGGGGTATATTTACGTGTGGCAGAAATGGGCAGGGCTGTTTCAAAACAGACAGGGTGCAGATTTTGACTGCTTTTTGGACGTGGAAATGCTGTAGAATTTTCCACAGAAATTTCCGCTGAGGACATTCTGCAGTATTTCCGCATCCAAAAAGCAGTCAAAATCTGCACCCCGTCTACTTTGAAGCGGCCCTGTCCTTTTTATAATGACGGGGGTAAAATCATACGTCGTCATAAGCCCCGCCCCCTGACGTGTTGGCACTTTGTAGTAAATAAGTGGGTTTTGGGTTGCAGTTTGGGCACTCGGTCTCTAAAAGGTTCGCCATCACTGGCCCAGGCATTTCCACGCAGTCTGGGTGACTAAGTGGTCATAGAGCCATCACTGGTAAAAATGGCGTCATGTTAGCTACTTCTACAAGAGATCAGACTGACATGGGAAGAAGGCGGCGCTAGAAGAGTGCACAGCTTTGTACATGCGTTGGGTAGGATATATAAGGCCTCCTGGCCAAAGCGGTAATATTCTGCTCCTCTCCGCGCAGTCTTAGGGTGCGTTCACACGAGCGTAGGCGTATTTACGTTCGCACGAGCGCAGCGTATAATCGCCGGAAAGAACGTTTTTTTCGCCGATCACGACCAGAGCTAGAAAGCGTATTTTCGTTTGTTCCTACTTTGCAAACGGTCTTTTCGGCCATCGAATATGCGTTGGCGCATATTTCGGTCGCATATGTTCCGTTTTTTTTCGGGTTGCCGTTTTTACGCGCCATAAAATCGCCCGTGCGAACAAATACATTGGAAACCATTGCCTCAGATGGTCACGTATATACGTTTGGTCGCAAAAACGCGCCGTTTATGCACTCGTGTGAACGCACCCTTACGCTTTTAAAAGCCCCTCATCTTCTTATTCAAATAGTTCCATTTTCGCTCCGGTCGGTTTCAATAATTCATGTGGCGCATTGTCTTTAAGCTATTTAACTTTATAATCAAATCAGCTCGGCTGCGGTTCGCTTCTCTGTCGCTCAGAAGCGCTTCACTGCGGCTCCTGTCATTTGTTGTAACCGGCGAGACTAATTAGCAATCTTATTAGTAGCAATCAATGAATCAGGCTTCTACTGATGGAGCATTTCCAGTGCAGCAGAGTTCTGGAACTTGTATATCCTACTGCAGTAAAGCCTACGAAAAGCAATGTAAGGTCTACGCTAAAACATGGGTGATTTCTAGTATGAAGATGCCCGGGTTATACCAGCGTGGTCTACATCACTATATATAGGATATGCATAACATATACCAGCTGTACATATATATTCATATACAGGTGATACCTGGGTTATACCAGCATGCTCCATATCATGATATACAGCAGATGTATACCTTATACCAGCTGTACATATATAATTTTATATAGGAGATACCCAGGTTATACCAGCATGGCCCATATCACTATATACAGGATGCATAACATACCAGCTGTACATATATAATTATATACAGGTCATATCCAGGTTATACCAGCATGGTTTATATCACTATATAAAGGAGATGTATAACTTATACCAGCTGTACATATATAATTATATACAGGAGATACCCAGGTTATACCAGCATGCGCCATATCATTATATACAGAAGATGTATAACTTATACCAGCATTACATATATAATTATATACAGGAGATACCCAGGTTATACCAGCATGGTCCATATCACTATATACAGCAGATGTATAACTTATACCAGCTGTGCATATATAATTATATACAGGAGATACCCAGGATATATCAGCATGCTCCATATCACTATAGACAGGAGATGTATAACTTACACTAGTTGTAAATATATAATTATATACAGATGATGCCCACGCTATGCCAGCATTCTCCATATCACTATATACAGGAGATACCCAGGTTACACCAGTACAGGCCATATCACTATATATAGGGTGTATAACTTATACTAGCTGTACATATACAATTATAAATAGAAGATACTCAGGTTATATCAGCATCCTCCATATTACTATATACAGGAGATTTATACCAGCTATACATATATAATCCTATACAGAAGATGCCCAGGTTATACCAGCATGGCCCATATCACTACATACAGGATGTATAACATACAAGCTATACATATATAATTATATACAGGAGATACCCAGGTTATACCAGCATGCTCCATATCACTATATACAGGATGTATAACTTATACTAGCTGTACATATATCATTATATACAGAAGATAACCAGGTTATACCAGCAAGGTCCACATCACTATAAACAGGGAGATGTATAGCTTATACCAGCTGTACATATATACGTATACAGGAAAAACCCAGGTTATACCAGCATAGTTTATATACAGGAGATATATAACTTATACCAGCTGTACATATATAATTATCTGCAAAAGATACCCAGGTTATATCAGCATGCTTCATATCACTATATACAGGATGTATAACTTATACCAGCTGTACATATATAATTATATACAGGAAATACCCAGGTTATACCAGCATGCTCTATATCACTATATACAGGGAGATGTATAACTTATACCAGCTGTACATATATAATTATATACAGGAAATACCCAGGTTATACCAGCATGGTCCATATCACTATATAGGGGAGATGTATAATTTTTACCAGCCGTACATATATAATTATATACAGGAGATACCCATGTTATACCAGCATGCTCCATATCACTATATACAGGGAGATGTATAAATTATACCAGCTGCCCATATATAATTATATACAGGAGATACCCAGGTTATACCAGCATGGTTCATATCACTATATACAAGGAGATGTATAACTGATACCAGCTGTACGTATATAATTATATACATGAGATACCCAGGTTATACCAGCATGCTTCATATCACTATATACAGGATGCATAACTTATACCAGCTGTACATATATAATTATATACAGGAGATACCCAGGTTATACCAGCATGCTCCATATGACTATATACAGGATGTATAACATACCAGCTGTACATATATAATTATATACAGGAAATACCCAGGTTATACCAGCATTCTCCATATCACTATATACAGGATGTACAACATACCAGCCATCTCCGGCCCTCCATGAGGGTGTTCTTAGGGTGAACTTGTGTGATGACTGTAGTTGCACGTTACATCTCGCTCGACTAGAGACTAGAACGTCTATGATCATCTTCCTGTCACTTCGGCTGTTTGTAGCAGAACACTTGTTATACCCTTGAGATATTAGGGGATATGAAGAAAACAAGTGGATTGAGAGAACGGTAGACATAACACGACGCGGGGGAGTGTCACCCACACCATGTGTGTTTGCAAGTGGAGAATTCTGTAAAGTGGCCGAGTTTGTTCTCTGCAGGACGGATGAATGAAAAGAAACTCTCAATGCTGATATTCCAGCAGGGAACGGACTGCCCACCGCAGCAATTACTCGATCGAGCACCGTGATTTTCAAGTACTTCCGTACTCGGGTGAAAAGATTCGGGGGGCGCCAGGGGGCGGGGGGAGGCGTGGTGGAGCGGGGGTAGCAGCGGGGAACAGGGGGAAGCCCTCTCTCTCTCCCTCTCCCCCCCACTCCCCGCTGCAACCCCCCACTCACCCACGGCGCCCCCCGAATCTTTTCGCCCGAGTACGGAAGTACTCGAAAAACGCGGCGCTCGGGCGAAAAAGGGGCGTGGCCGAGTAGGTTCGCTCATCTCTATTTGTGAGCGAACAATTTATCTGCCTGTTTAGACAGGCTGCACTCCGCCATCGTTTGCTTGTGCGAACCATAAATCGCTTTCTATAAAGGGAGCCCAATACGTACGTATATAATGTGCTGTACAGAGGAGCGGGTCACCTATAGCGATGGCAAACTGATCCAGGAGCAGAAAACTGCCTCAAAGTTATCCATAGGAGACACAAGGAAAACCAGGATAGTTGTCCACTGTTGGCCAAAAGCCATCTTTCTGGAGTCGCCCAAGAAGATGCGTATTGACCCTGGCCAAACATAGAAGATATTTAGTTGTGGATGTGAGATCAGTGGCCGCCAGACTCATCTGACTCTGCTTATCTGTTGGGGAAAAAAAATCTGCAATTGAAATTCAACATGTCCAGCCATTATTTCCACAGTAGAAGATATTGGGTGCAGTGGTGTAATTATAAGGGGTCACAATTGCAAGCGAGCCCCTAAGCCAGGGAGCCCAACAAATGTCTCCTTTTGATCAATGATTAAAATCAGCAGGAGGTCTCCAGCTGCAACATTATCTCCTGTTTTCTAAAGGCTCATTTACACGCAAAGACAATCTTTCAAATGACTGGAAGATTGACAATCCTAGTGATCATTTTGCACAAAAGTACTAATGGGCACTAATGGCCATCAGCACTTTATCAGCTTCATTTGCATGTAAATGAGCCTTCCAAAGCTGCTTGCAGAGCACAGCAGGTGGTCTGAGCTCTGCAATCAGCTCCTTTGTTCTCCTATGGGCTGTCAGCTAAATACAATGTAATCAGCTGCCCCAATGCAGAACACAGCGTGCGGTCTGTGTTATCTACTCTCTGGATGAAAGCTCACCTTAAAATGATCTCTCAGCCGAAGAGTGAACGATAGTAGCATTTACACACAACAATTATCGCTCATTTGCCATTGTTTGAACGAATTTTGAGCGATAATTGTTGCGTGTAAATGTGGCTTAAAATGTTGTTGTGGCAGTTACTATGCCCCATTGTGGACCAGCAGACCACACTGCTCAGCCTTGTTACAAAGAGAAGTGTCTGATTGTTTCACCTCTCTATAAATATTTTTGGTTTCTGCAGTGCAGTGCGGTTGATAGCTGTGACGTGTTCCATCTTGTTTTCCTTGTTCTAGTTCTAAGTACCTAGTTGCATTTGTATTTTCACTGTGTCACTATGTGCTTCGTATCTATATTTTTTTTTTTGCAACGTCCAGTTGCTACGCTGTCTGGCCCAAATGTAAGTCCTGGGAACACACTGTTAGTACTTAAGAAAGGTGTCTACTAAAGCAGATGCTGATTTCTGCTATTTGGCATCCAGCTGGCACTGTGACACCACCATCATGTTACCCCAGTAATACTTCTGACTTTTCTGGCTGTCTTAAGGGCCCCGCAGAAGGCTTAATGAAAGGGGTGCACCTGTGCCCTCTAGTTCAGTCCAAGGGGCCCTTTAAAACATTAACGCGTACCTGAGTTTTCAACAAGTTCTCTAAAGTACACCAGGTTCCACTTACCCACATTTGCTGCTATTTGCATCCTGTTTCATGTTTGTAGGTTCTGATTTGCAGGTGGTTTCCCCATTTTTCTGTTCTGCTGTTTGCAATCCAATTGCAGAAAGGGGACCTGTAGCAAGCCTAGCATTCTTCCATAAGTTCACTGTCTTGCACTTTCTTGCCCTTACTTCCCATGCTGCATTGCTTATTCTGTGGTCCAATCAGGAAGATGACAGTATCTGAATGCCCATCCCTCTGCTTTCCCAGGACAATTCAGGCATTCTGGCCAAATGGTGAGCAAACCCAATGTAACGTGCATACACACAACCAGGAGACTCAGAGATTGTTATCACAATGTCTGCAGATCTGTCAGCCTGCAGCGTCTAAGTGCATAGGAGCTGCCTGTGAAGATAGCAATGGGGGAAGGAGCTAAGGAAAAGGAACTGTGTCCTACAAGCTACAGAGGCTCTAAACCTAACAACAAACAGTGGATTGCAGAGAAGCTGGAAGAGAGACCCCCTAGTGGCAGCCACTTCAAACATAATTAGTGGTAAAGCAACAACATTTTTTATGCAAGTATATTACAAAAATGATGAGATTAACACAAGATAGTAGATGAGCAGAAGTTGTCTGAAAAGTTATAACAGACAAAGTTAACAAGAAGGGGGTGGAGTCAGGACTAATATTTTGTAGGATGCAGATGTAGTTTCAGCTTTAGTTGGTCTATTGAATGGACCGCATCATTAGTTTGGGGTTGAAAGGGTATCTGTGAACAACGACTCTTTGGCACTATCTGGTTGAGTGTTGGGGCCACCCCTAGTCTTCCACACAAAAAGATACTGTAAGTGGTTGTCAGGCTTTGAAACCCCCATTTTATGTTCAGGGCCCCTTCTGGATACTGTTTCTACTAGGAGCAACATCCCCACCAATATGGCCATAACATGAGCTCCACATTTTTGAGGGAGCCCTACACCAAGCTCTACCGTCTCTGGGGCTCTCACCTTGTTCCTTCGAAGGACCACGTTACCACAACACCCCCGGGGAATCACCAAAGTCCTAGTAACACCTACTCAATCTAAATACACCCGCAAAACACCCGCTGTGAATGATCGAGAAAAATATTTACCCGAGTGAGGGGAAAAATGATTAAAAACACGCAGCTGACACAAAAATATGTAGCGGTGCCGGAGCTATGTTGACATTTAAAGGGTTAATATATATGTATAATTATGTTGATATTGCCTGACATGAAGCAAACAGGATCGGCATACAGCGGGGCACCTGTTGCCATGGAAACAGAAAGCTTTCGCTCCCCTCGCTGGGAGATATACTCAGTGTAATCATAAAAACATAAAAACAACATTATTTTTTTTCTGTTGTGATAACAGAGAGCGCTCGCCTGGATATACAAAAGGACATTTTTACCCCCCCCGTTTAATTGGTAGTCTGCCCATCTTTGTTCACTCCGACACATATTTTATTTATACAGGGTTTTTTGGAACTGGATTTTTGGTGCCCAAAAGAAGAATAAAATAAATCAATAAAAATGAAAAACAAAAAACAATGAAGGCCAAAACCCTCCTCCTCCTCCTCCTCACATCTTGTGCTTACCAGAAAAGAGAAGAAACATTAAAAAATACTCAATTTTTGGAATTGCTTTTTGTTTTTTTTCCCGACAAATCTGTCTGTCTCATGGCTGAAGGTCCGGCCACCACCGCTCCCGGCTGTAGACGGTACATTACGGCAATGCTCTGGATTTGCTCCCTTTACTAACGGGAGTAATCCAAAAAAAGGGAACAGAGAAAATGAATGGCTTGTTGTTACTTGGTGTCGGCAGGCAAATGTCAGGGCCCACAGGGCGCGAGGCCCAACGCTTACCTCCCAACTTCTGCACAATGAAATGGTTACAATTAAAAAGGTGGGCAATTAAAAGGCGGGCACGTTTAGTGGTGCTGATAGTGGGGCATGGTAAATGCTTTTGTTAGGGCACACACCTTTTATGCTTAGCTATTCCCATTGTGTCCCCCTCACAGTAATAGTGCGCGTAAGTGGCCTCCTCATAGTAATAGAGCTTATTAGTGACCCTCTCACAGTAATAGTGCTCTTTAGTGACCCCCTCACAATAATAGTGCTCGTTATTGACCCCCTTAGAGTAATAGTGCTTGCTAGTGAGCCTCTCACAGTAATACTGCTTGTTAGTGAACCCCTCACAGTAATAGTGCTCGTTAGTGACCCCGTCACAATAATAGTGCTCATTAGTGACGCCCTCCCAATAATAGTCCTGGCTAGTGACCCTCTCACTGTAAGGCTGCATTCCCACGAATGTATATCGGCTCGGCTTTTACGCTGAGCCGATATACGTCGTTCTCCACTGCGGGGGGGGGGGGGGGGGGGAGGATGGAAGACCCAGGAGCAGGAACTGAGCTCCCGTCCCCTCTCTGCCTCCTCTCCACCCCTCTGCACTACTTGCAATGAAAGGAGGCGGGGCAAAGTTCCTAGAATTAGCCCCACCCCCGCCCCGCCTCTCCCCATTGCAAATAGTGCAGAGGGGCGGAGAGGAGGCAGAGAGGGGGCGGGAGCTCAGTTCCTGCTCCTGGCTCTTCCATCCTCCCCCCCCCCCCCCCTGCACATGAGGACGACATATATCGGCTTGGTTTTCACAGAATTGTGACTGCAGCTCTGCAGCAAAATATAGTAACTATTTTGAATTAGTACAGGATAAGTAATATATGTACACACCGATTCCACCACCAGCAGAATAATTAGTGCAGCTCTGGAGTATAATACAGGATGTAACTCAGGATCAGTACAGGATAAGTAATGTATGTACACAGTGACTCCACCAGCAGAATAGTGAGTGCAGCTCTGGAGTATAATACAGGATGTAACTCAGGATCAGTACAGGATAAGTAATGTATGTACACAGTGACTACACCAGCAGAATAGTGAGTGCAGCTCTGGAGTATAATACAGGATGTAACTCAGGATCAGTACAGGATAAGTAATGTATGTACACAGTGACTACACCAGCAGAATAGTGAGTGCAGCTCTGGAGTATAATACAGGATGTAACTCAGGGTCAGTACAGGATAAGTAATGTATGTACACAGTGACTCCACCAGCAGAATAGTGAGTGCAGCTCTGGGGTATAATACAGGACGTAACTCAGGGGCAGTACAGGATAAGTAATGTATGTACACAGTGACTCCACGAGCAGAATAGTGAGTGCGGCTCTGGAGTATAATACAGGACGTAACTCAGGGGCAGTACAGGATAAGTAATGTATGTACACAGTGACTCCACCAGCAGAATAGTGAGTGCGGCTCTGGAGTATAATACAGGATGTAACTCAGGAGCAGTACAGGATAAGTAATGTATGTACACAGTGACTCCACCAGCAGAATAGTGAGTGCAGCTCTGGAGTATAATACAGGATGTAACTCCGGATCAGTACAGGATAAGTAATGTATGTACACAGTGACTCCACCAGCAGAATAGTGAGTGCGGCTCTGGAGTATAATACAGGACGTAACTCAGGGGCAGTACAGGATAAGTAATGTATGTACACAGTGACTCCACCAGCAGAATAGTGAGTGCAGCTCTGGGGTATAAGACAGGATGTAACTCAGAATCAATACAGGATAAGTAATGTATGTACACAGTGACTCCTCCAGCAGAATAGTGAGTGCGGCTCTGGAGTATAATTAAGGATGTAACTCAGGATCAGTACAAGATAAGTAATGTATGTACACAGTGACTCCAGCAGCAGAATAGTGAGTGCAGCTCTGGAGTATAATACAGGATGTAGCTCAGGATCAGTACATGTAGACTAATCCCTGTATATAAACTGTAAATTCCTCAAAGGTGGACATGCCCTTTAAGTATTCAGTAGGGTGGAGCCTACTTAATGGCCAATGATAGTTTAGTTGTGTCTACTAGATATGTCTGCACAAGTCCCTGGGACGGAGTTACTCCAGGCCTTCTGCCGTTGCTATGGGCATCTTATAAACATCCTCGTCACATTACATCTTCTTACTTTTACACACGGGTCAATTTTGGGACAATAAAGGAGTAATCCTTGGTAAGTGGGCACAAATGTCCCCCATTGTCCTGTCTATTTCCCCAAGTTCAAGGTTGCTGGTTTTCCTTCTCACACGTTATCATTCACCATTAGAGAAATGTCATCAACATCAAAGGAGAAATTACAACTCCTTATGAATATTCCTTTTATAAAAGCATCAAAGCTGCGAGAATCAGACGGGTGATGCAGTAATTACACCTGAGCTGAATGTCAATTTAACTTCTTCTGAAGCAACCACCAGTACGCATCCATAATACACAAGAACTGAGCCATGTAACATGGATCCCCCATAACAGTGTGTCCTCCACAGATCTCCATAACAGTGTGTCCTCCATGGATCCCCATAACAGTGTGTCCTCCATGGATCCCCCATAACAGTGTGTCCTCCATGGATCCCCCATAACAGTGTGTCCTCCATGGATCCCCCATAACAGTGTGTCCTCCATGGATCCCCCATAACAGTGTGTCCTCCATGGATCCCCCATAACAGTGTGTCCTCCATGGATCCCCCATAACAGTGTGTCCTCCACGGATCCCCCATAACAGTGTGTCCTCCACGGATCCCCCATAACAGTGTGTCCTCCACGGATCCCCCATAACAGTGTGTCCTCCACAGATCCCCCATAACAGTGTGTCCTCCACAGATCCCCCATAACAGTGTGTCCTCCACAGATCCCCGATAACAGTGTGTCCTCCACAGATCCCCGATAACAGTGTGTCCTCCACAGATCCCCCATAACAGTGTGTCCTCTACAGATCCCCCATAACAGTGTGTCCTCCACAGATCCCCCATAACAGTGTGTCCTCCACAGATCCCCCATAACAGTGTGTCCTCCACAGATCCCCCATAACAGTGTGTCCTCCACAGATCCCCCATAACAGTGTGTCCTCCACAGATCCCCCATAACAGTGTGTCCTCCACAGATCCCCCATAACAGTGTGTCCTCCACAGATCCCCCATAACAGTGTGTCCTCCACAGATCTCCCATAACAGTGTGTCCTCCACAGATCTCCCATAACAGTGTGTCCTCCACAGATCCCCCATAACGGTGTGTCCTCCACAGATCCCCCATAACGGTGTGTCCTCCAAAGATCCCCATAACGGTGTGTCCTCCACAGATCCCCCATAACGGTGTGTCCTCCACAGATCCCCCATAACGGTGTGTCCTCCACAGATCCCCCATAACGGTGTGTCCTCCACAGATCCCCCATAACCGTGTGTCCTCCACAGATCCCCCATAACCGTGTGTCCTCCACAGATCCCCCATAACAGTGTGTCCTCCACAGATCCCCCATAACAGTGTGTCCTCCACAGATCCCCCATAACTGTGTGTCCTCCACAGATCCCCCATAACTGTGTGTCCTCCACAGATCCCCCATAACTGTGTGTCCTCCACAGATCCCCCATAACAGTGTGTCCTCCACAGATCCCCCATAACAGTATGTCCTCCACAGATCCCCCATAACTGTGTGTCCTCCACAGATCCCCCATAACAGTGTGTCCTCCACAGATCCCCCATAACTGTGTGTCCTCCACAGATCCCCCATAACAGTATGTCCTCCACAGATCCCCCATAACTGTGTGTCCTCCACAGATCCCCCTTAACAGTGTGTCCTCCACAGATCCCCCATAACAGTGTGTCCTCCACAGATCCCCCATAACAGTATGTCCTCCACAGATCCCCCATAACGGTGTGTCCTCCACAGATCCCCCATAACAGTGTGTCCTCCACATGACGAGTGGTCCGTGTATGAGGCGCGGTGTGTATCTACACATGTGATGCATACCGGCCGCTCCCCACCACCTCACACACTAGTGATGGGATTCCTGTGTGTTTTCTGCCGTCTCCAGATGTGATAGGAGGTCAGCGTCCTCGCAGACCTAATTACCTCGTTACCCAGCGGCATCCTCCTACCAGCCCCCGCTGACAAGTAGCCACTGCTCTGGGGGCCATGTGGGGAACTGCGGGACCACAACCCACACGGGGGTCTCCCTCTGTAGACAATATACCATACCGGCCTGCATTGGCCCCCGCTGGGCCCTGAGCCAGGAGTGGGCCCCCAGGCCCTCCGCACTGCACTCACCACCATATATACTGGGGGGCAGACTACAGCGCCTTACACCGGTAATATATCCCCCAGTCCGATACTGATATGCCCCACCTGTATCTGCGGTCACTCGCCATATAGGTCGGGCTCAGACAATCAATATACGGCCGCCTTCGAACGGTCGCGTTGCGGGGAGTGTGATATTGGGCGGAGAAACCCAGAACGGTATCACACTTGCAAAAATGTAAAAAATAATTGCATCGACCTGGCGTGATGATGCGATTTTTCATGATTTTTATTTTCACTGTAGATATAACGTGGGGTTTTCCCGTGTTTCATGGATGTTACAGCGGCACATGCAGAGATGGGCGGCGTTTTCTTGCAAAATACATTGCAATCGCGTGGAAAAACGCAACGCGATACCAGTGCAAATATCTCTGACCGATATGCGGACGTGATATCTGCGATAGCGATCCGGTCAGACATCGGGCGTGCGATTGACCAACGGATTTACATTCTCACAAGCGATTTCGCACTCGCCCATGTGATGCGCCCAAAGGGGAGGAGAAATGATGACACAATGTAACATGAAGTCTCCATACAGAAAGCCCTGTCTATGCTGATCTCCCACCAGTCCGGTGGAGCGCCCCCTAGTTTGTCTTTCTCCTGAAGTTCTGGTCTCAGCTGTAGCTTAAGGCGAGCCAGGCTTGTGACGTCACCAGCGCAGCTGGACACGTGGTATACAGGGAGACACTGGATAGCTCAGCGTGCGGATGACGTCACTTCCGGGAAGATGGCGGCGCCCACAGAGCGCTCCACGCCGGCCGAGTCCTGAATTCTAGCGTGTCCACCTATAGCGCCGCCACCTGGGAGACTGCAGAGTGTGTAACTGCATGCATACGGTTATTACTGCTCCTTCTATGTGTGTCCCGTCGTTATCATTACTGCTTCTGACTTCCATGTATATGTAAGATTATTGTCTCTGCCTGCTGACGCTTTCCTTACACATAGCGGATTCCTTCCCCCGCCTGCTGACGCTTTCCTTACACATAGCGGATTCCTTCCCCCGCCTGCTGACGCTTTCCTTCCCCCGCCTGCTGACGCTTTCCTTCCCCCGCCTGCTGACGCTTTCCTTACACATAGCGGATTCCTTCCCCCGCCTGCTGACGCTTTCCTTACACATAGCGGATTCCTTCCCCCGCCTGCTGACGCTTTCCTTACACATAGCTGAGTCCTTCCTCTGCCTGCTGACGCTTTCCTTACACACTGCGGATTCCTTCCCCTGCCTGCTGACGCTTTCCCTACACATAGCAGATCCCTTCCCCTGCCTGCTGACGCTTTCCCTACACATAGCAGATCCCTTCCTCTGCCTGCTGACGCTTTCCCTACACATAGCAGATCCCTTCCCCTGCCTGCTGACGCTTTCCTTACTCATTGCAGATTCCTTCCCCCGCCTGCTGACGCTTTCCTTACACATAGCGGATTCCTTCCCCCGCCTGCCGACGCTTTCCTTACACATAGCGGATTCCTTCCCCCGCCTGCCGACGCTTTCCTTACACATAGCGGATTCCTTCCCCTGCCTGCTGACGCTTTCCTTACACACAGCGGATTCCTTCCCCTGCCTGCTGACGCTTTCCTTACACATAGCGGATTCCTTCCCCTGCCTGCCGACGCTTTCCTTACACATAGCGGATTCCTTCCCCCGCCTGCTGACGCTTTCCTTACACATAGCGGATTCCTTCCCCCGCCTGCTGACGCTTTCCTTACACATAGCGGATTCCTTCCTCTGCCTGCTGACGCTTTCCTTACACATAGCGGATTCCTTCCTCTGCCTGCTGACGCTTTCCTTACACATAGCGGATTCCTTCCCCCGCCTGCTGACGCTTTCCTTACACATAGCGGATTCCTTCCCCCGCCTGCTGACGCTTTCCTTTCTCATTGCAGATTCCTTCCCCTGCCTGCTGACGCTTTCCTTACACATAGCAGATTCCTTCCCCTGTCTGCTGACGCTTTCCTTACTCATAGCAGATTCCTTCCTCTGCTGACGCTTTCCTTACACATAGCAGATTCCTTCCCCTGCCTGCTGACGCTTTCCTTACACATAGCGGATTCCTTCCCCCGCCTGCTGACGCTTTCCTTACACATAGCGGATTCCTTCCCCCGCCTGCTGACGCTTTCCTTACACATAGCGGATTCCTTCCCCCGCCTGCTGACGCTTTCCTTACACATAGCGGATTCCTTCCCCCGCCTGCTGACGCTTTCCTTACACATAGCGGATTCCTTCCCCCGCCTGCTGACGCTTTCCTTACACATAGCGGATTCCTTCCCCCGCCTGCTGACGCTTTCCTTACACATAGCGGATTCCTTCCCCTGCCTGCTGACGCTTTCCTTACACATAGCGGATTCCTTCCCCCGCCTGCTGACGCTTTCCTTACACATAGCGGATTCCTTCCCCCGCCTGCTGACGCTTTCCTTACACATAGCGGATTCCTTCCCCCGCCTGCTGACGCTTTCCTTACACATAGCGGATTCCTTCCCCTGCCTGCTGACGCTTTCCTTACACATAGCGGATTCCTTCCCCTGCCTGCTGACGCTTTCCATGCATATTGCTATTAGACTATAGAATGGGGCGGGTAGGCTGACTGGCGTCTCTTATTTCCATGGCCCACGTCATGGTGTGCTGGGAGTTGTAGTGTCACATGGCTCGCCCTGTTGTAGCCCAGGGCAGATTTGTGGTCGGTTCTGTACGGTATAATATTCCGTGATGTCATCCTTCCTCGTAGACGGGCCGGTCGCTGACCAGTGAACAAGACATGGACGCCCCGTCTAGCATGAAGAGCGCGGGCTTGAAGTTTGCAGAAGAACACATGCAGCGGCACGGCTGGACGGAAGGTAATCCTCGCTCTCTGCCAGTAAAGGTTGGAAAGTCTTCAGACTCCCTCACTTTTTTTTTTTACGTATTCTTGTGAAAATTAGAAAGAAATCTCCAGTTTTCCCCATAATGACAAAGTGACAACAGAATGGTAGAAATCTATGTAAAAAATGTAAAACTAGCATTTTGCAAAAGTCTTCACACCCTTTGGTATGACTCCTGCTATTTAGCTCTGGGGCCGCTGCCATCAGGACGGCGCTATCTGCGTCCAGCACTGTCGACACTGATAGTGGGACCGATGATCAGCTGATTGGCAGGGGTCACCTGCTCAGTGCCCTCGCCAGTCAGATATTGGTGACTATCCTGGGGACAGATCATCGGTAGTAAAGGCCCCCAAGAATAATTGGATATTTCACCTGCGCCGTTTTGTGTAGATGTTGGTGCGTTTTACCATCTGTGCTCTTCTTCTCTTCAGGAAAAGGTCTTGGAAAACGTGAGGATGGGATATCTGAAGCCATTAAAGTGAAAGTGAAGTGTGACACAGCAGGGGTAAGGGGCGCCCGTGTATGTCCTCCTCTTGTAGGGGCACAGTGCTATGATGCCTGATACTGGGGGTCCTCATAATGGTGGCATCATGATGCTAAGATACTGCCCTGACGCAAGTCTCTGAGGGGGTGGTCCCCCGATGCCTGGAGGAGGGGTCCCCTGTGAGCATTTCCACAGGAGCCCCCTCCTCCTTTTTCTCCAGGCATGGGTGCCCAATTCCCATGGAGAACTCTTTCTACTCCTCCTCCTGACATGGCGGCCCAAATACCACAGAGGACCCTTCCACATACTCCTCTTCCTCCAGGCATGGAGGCCCAATTCACATGGAGACTCCCTCCTCATCCTCCTCTTTTTTTGGCCATTGGGGTCCAATTCTCCTAGGGAACCCCTCCTCTGTATTAGTGTATCTTGACTCCACCGGAAGCTAGTGGTTTGACAGGAGCAATGTCCCTCTCACAGCCCTAGCTCCTGATAGGGTAGTTTCTGTAAAGTCCTAGCAGCACGCTGTGTAGAGATTGTAGCCAGGGCTGCGGGGTTAGGGTTACGGATTACTGTGCATGTAGGTTTACATAACCCTCCTGGGCAGGCAAATATGTCTACAGCAGCTGCAGAATCTGTCTCCCTGTAGCTGCCGTCCCCCTTCCATGTCCCCTGGGCAAACACTCGCTGCGGACAGAAGGGAATGAGCAGCAGCGGAAAGGCGCTGGACTACACTCATGCTGCGGCTCCATGCACTGCATGTGATGCCGCCAGCGCTAGGGAGATGCACAGCGGTGAACAGCTGGGAATACACATCAGCACAGGTCAGCAAGCCTTACACCCGGGGAGGCTGCTATACTTACAGCAGCGGAGCGTAAATCTCGGCTGCCACGGGGAGACATGGCACAGTGAGAGCAGCAGCGGACAACTGTGGCCCAGGAGCAGGGACGGCAGAAGTATACTGGCCTGCCAGGAGCTCCTACACTTGCAGCGGTGAGCTCGGGGGCCCTGGGAAATAAAAGTGACAGCTGCAGCGGAGAGGAGAACTGTGTGGAGGGAGCAGGGACAGGAGAGTTCCAGTGGGCTGACAGGACCTGCCGGGAAGCTTTCTCAGCAGCCAATCATGTACAGGGTGCGTCACCAGGCTGTTACTGTGGTCTCCAGCAGTACTTCCTGGTGGAGTCAAGATACACTAATACCTCCCTCCTCCAGGCATGTTGTCCTCTTACAGTGGGATACTGAGGACCCTAATCATGACACTAGTGCCCCGACACACGCCGATTCCATGGGGATTGTGCCCGATGCCTGGAGCAGGAGGAGGCGGCGGCGGCGGCGAGGTTCTCCGTGGGAATGGGAGGAGGGGTCCCCAGTAGAACAAGATCTTTGCACCCCTGAACTGATTAAATGTTTTACATTCCAATATGGCAGATTTTTGTTTCCTTGAGGACCCTCTTACGAGCCATTATAGTGACGCCCCCTGAATCTCGCCCTGTAGGTGGGACATAACTCCGCAGAGCAGTTCACTTTCCATTGGTGGGATCACGTGTTCAATAAAACCGCTTCCAGCATCGCGGTGGAGCCCAATCAGGTGAGAGGATGTGCGAACCATTCCGTCATCTTCATACAGTCTTAAAGGGACGGTCCCTGCCGTTCTATCTGTAAATAAAGCTTGTCGTATCGTTTCTACAGTGTTCTGATATATTTAAAGTGACAGTGTCACAATTAACTAGCTGCATCTGTTTTGTCTTCAGGATGGTGTTACGGTTAAGAAACTCTCTGCAGATGATGGCGCCGTGTCTAACAAGAAGCCTCGGAAGGCAATGCTGAGCACTAACATGCTGTACGGACGCTTCATTAAGGTTCGTCTCCGAGGAAGATGCTTATTATATGAGAGATAATCAAAAATGAATGCAAATTCTCAGCACGATGAACGTACACGATGGATTGGGCCCTGGATTTGCTGTATCTTCCCCCAAAGTCCGCTCCAGCAGCGTAACTCTTTTTAGTCTGCTCTGTGCATGTACTCTTCCATGGAGATGAATGGGAGGTTCCCTTTTAACCCCTTCCCGCTCCAGGACGTACCGGTACGTCCTGGGGATAGCGCGGGATCACATAAGATCCCGCGCTATCCCGCAGCGGGAGCCGGCTGTCACTCACAGCCGGCGTCCCGCTGCAACAGCGGGGGGGCATCAGAGATGCGCCGCCCCGCTGTTAACCCCTTCCCTGCCACGATCTAAGTAGATCGCGGCAGGGAAAGAGTTCACAGAGGGATCGCGATCCTTCTGTGTCTCCGGCCGGCTTTCGCGATGTCATCGCGAGAGCCCGGCCTGTCGCCATGGCAACAGGACGCCAGACACTGGCGTCCTGTATTGCCTGTGCCTATAATCGCTGTATAGGCGATAAGGCATGGGAGAGCAGTAGCTCTGCCATGCCTTATCACAGCGATCATAGGCATAGTGCTGCAAGTCCCTCAGAGGGACTCAAATAGTGTGAAAAAAAGAAAAGAAAAATGTAAAAAAAAAGAAAAATGTAAAAAAACCCCTTTTTTATGCTTTTTCTAATATTAGCATAAAAAAGGGGAAAAAAATGAAAACCCCACATATTTGGTATTGACGCGTCCGTAACGACGTGTACAAAAAGTTGAACACACTTTTCATTTTGTACGACAAAAAGCGTTAAAAAAAAAAGCTAAAAAACAGAGGCAAAATGCTAATTTTTAGCATTTTGCCTCCCAAAAAGTGCAATAAAAGTGATCAAAAAAGCCGTACAGTCACCAAAATGGTACCAATAAAAACTACAGCTCGCCTCGCAAAAAATAAGCCCTCAGAGCTCCGTACATAAAAAAAAAAAGTTACAGGACTTTGAATGCAGCTATAGAGAAAGAAAAGATTTCCAAAAAAAAGGGGGTTTTATTGCAAAAAAGTGTAAAAACCTAAAAAAAATAACAATTTTGGTACCGTTGTAACCGTACCAACCCGCAGAAAAAATTTTGTGTGTCATTTATGCTGCATGATTAACGCTGTAAAAAAAAGAAAAAGAAATCTATGGCAGAATTGATGCAGTTTATCTCCATGTGATCATAAAAAATTTTTTTTTAAATTTTACGATATTGTCTACGTACCCAAAAGTGGCACCGATAAAAACTACAGCTCGCCACGCAAAAAACAAGCCCTTATACGGCCGCGTCCACGGAAAAATAAAAAAGTTATGGCTTTTGAAAAATGGAGATGGAAAAATACGAAAAAAATCACTTGGTCCTCAACGCCAAAATAGGCCGTGTCATTAAGGGGTTAATAGCCCAATGGAGGGGTCTCTTCAACAGCACTCCTGCAAAGAGATTACGAGATGCTGTTCTGTTGTCAGGGCAACTTGAGAGCCTTGTGAAGGTCCTCAGGTCTGTCATGGCTGTTTGCCTATTAAGCTCTGCCTATGGAACGGCTTAATAGACTACCTGCAAAATACCGTAATGCTTAAAGGGAGCCAATCATGTACTTTCTGCTGTCCTCACAGAGGGCAATATAAAGTAGGGACAGACATGCTGATGTCAGCGGTGTGTCACTTAGGCAGTAAAGTGCAGTGGTTTTTAAGAATTTTCAGCATGGTTTTGCCTGTCCCAGCAAGAGATGAGTCCACTATAGTTACGGGGACCCAGTAGCCCTGCAGTGTAGTAACTAGCAGACTGCCAATCAGGGCTGATGGGCGGGGCTAGCAGCACTCTAAGAGTAAATTGGACTCGTCTCTTGCTGGGGCCTGCAGAAACATTTTTAACAAATTATAAGGACTAATGTCCACGGGCGCGTTTGATTTTTGGAACCCGCACGGGATATCTGCAAATCAAATCGCCCGTGGGGAGACAGGGGCGTCCGCAAATTAATTTAAGCATGCGTATTTAGTTTAAGTACGGCATGCTCGATCTTGGAGCGTGCTCTCACATCACAGCGCCTATTGCTTCCAATGGGGCCGGCGGCAGCATCACACCACATGCTAGGTGCATGCGATGCAAGGTCTCCCATTGAAAACAATGGGAGATACTCCGCTGGAAAGTGGTTTTGGCATTGACGGAGAGCGTGATATCGGGCCGTGATGCACTTTCGTCATCATTCGCTTGTGTGACCAATAAATTGTTCCACGTGAAAACACCCTTAGAGCTTACTCAGATCGCGGTATGCGCAAAAACGCTCGCCGCGGTGCAACGTTTTTGCACACGAACAAGGTTTTTGAGATAGATTTGCGCGCGTATCGGCGCAGAGTACTGTACGTCCTGTGCAGGCAGGGCCAGTTCACACGTGGAATAAAAGGCTAATTATCCTAACGAGGTCCAGATGTGTTCTTCTCCCTGTGCTTTACGCTTGCCCTTGTGTGAAACCATACAGGGGGTAAAATATGTAACGCGTATTATCTGTGTACGTTAAATGCCCCACAGCCTATATAGAAATCAATGGGCTTTTAGCAACGCGTATTACGTATGTGAAAAATACGTGTGTGCCCTTACAATGCTGGCGGAAGTTGATTTAAAGTAGAATTAGGCCCCACCTACTTGGCGAAGCTCCTCCTCTTTTTGACGCGCTAAGCTGAAACATGGAGCAACCAATGACCTCCTCTATGCCGTCGGCAGCTTTGGATGTAAATGGAGTATAAACCTGAAGCATCTGCCGCAGTGATCTATATTGTGGAGCGGTGGCGTAACCCTTTGTTTTCTGTTGCATGGTCTTCGCAGTCGGCCACACTGACCTCAGGTGGGGAGGAGCTGGTGGAAAAATCGTCGTCTTCAGATGACAGCAGCAGCAGCAGTGAAGATGAGGATTTAAAATTTGACTTATCATCTGCGACAAAGTATGTTGTGACACGGTGATAGCTCGTGTGTGTTGTCCTATACTGCCCGATTATTTGTGTTCCCCGCGCTGTAGAGATATTGTTCCGTCATGACGGTGACAATCCAGTCTCAGGCAGGTCAGGATGGCCACACTGCTTCTGATTACCCAATGCACACTGCATGGTGGTGGATCGGTGCACACTGCATGGTGGTGGATCGGTGCACACTGCATGGTGGTGGATCGGTAGACACTACATGCTGCTCTAAATGGTCAGCACTGGCCAATCAGAGCAGTGTATGGTGTTAGACTACCACTAAGCCTACATCCGGTAATTATAGAAGCAGTGCGGCCATCTTGATTTATCCAGGATCAGAGGGTCGCTCCAAGGTTCACCTTTAAATATCATGTGATATGTCATTGAGCCCTTTTAGATTTAACCCTTTGAGTGGTACGCCCGGAAATTTGCCGGGACGAGCTCCACTGCTCATAGCAACATAGCCCGGAAGATTTCCGGGCTATGTATCACTATGGGAGCTGCAGAGCACAATGCCACAAGCTGTGACAGTGTGCTCTGCCTGCACAGACCCACAGAGAACAAAGCAAGGGCTTTGAAAAACCAGCAGAAGATATTGCCGATCTGCCGGCAATCTCCTGCTTTGTTTACAGGTTGCCATAGAGACCATTGGCTTGTCAGAAGCAAGCCGATGGTCTCTGGGCCAGGGAGAGTTGGTTGTTAGCTGTCAGAGGACAGCTAGGCACCAGCTCTTACAGCAGAGATCAGAGAAAACCTCCCATCTCTGCTGTCTTAACCCTTTACATGCTGCAGTCTATGTGACTGCAGCATGTAAAGGGCTGTGACTGCAGCATGTAAAGGGCTGTCACCATCGGACCCCCGGAATGTGATCAGGGGTCCTGATGGGTCCCTGTGAAAGTCCCCTAAAGGGAAAAAAAAAAAATTAAAAAAAAAAAGTAAAAAAATTATAAAAAAAATAAACACTTGTCTCCCGTTACTTTGTAAAAAAATCAAAAATAAAATCACACATGTGGTATCCATGCGTCGTAATGACCCAGAGAAGGAAGGTAATACATTATTTAACCCCTTAATAACATGGCCCCTTTTTTGCTTTTTTCCCTCCCCCCTGTTTAAAAAAAATCACAACTTGTCCCGCCAAAAACAAGCCCTCATATGGCCATGTCAATGGAAAAATGAAAAAGTTATGGCTCTTGAGATGCAACTGCAAAATTAGTTGAAATTCAATGATTAGACCATTTTAAAAAACCTGCCCTGGTGGGCACGACAGGGTGGTAGGAAACCCGCCACTCAAGGGGTTAAAGGGGGCCTATCCCAGAAAGCTCCATTCCCAGAGTCTGCAGTTGGGGGACCGAAACTTAAGCCTATAGATAGGTGAGCAGCAGTGCTGAAAGGGATTATGTGATTGCTCTGTGTTGCAGATAGTCCTAGACGGATCTACAATCCGCATTAGGTGCTACTAAGTAAATGAGTTGTGACTTAGGCCAGCTCCCCTATATGAATGGCGGCGGCCATGCGATGCAAAGAAAGTAGCTTGGCTTAAAGGTACTGGGCAGTCTGCATTGCAGATGTAGCAGAGTTGTGCTTAAAGGATAGCACACATCTGCATAGTGTACACTATGTTCTGCTTCCCAAATCAAGTCTTAGAGGGTCATTTTGTGGGCGCAGTATTTGGAAATCTTCTACACAACTTTATTTGAAACAAATACGCACTCCTTTTCTATCCTGTGATGAGAAGATCGCTAGGTGGGGGGGGGGGGCTCCATATATGACCTCCAGCAAAGGCTAGAATGGCGCTGCTTCCACGCTCTCTTGGGCATTAACCTGTAAACTTTTGGCTTTCAAATAGGTTGTCTGATGAAGACCTCGTGAGGATCTGCGGTGGCCGGACAGCTCACAAGTAGGTTCATCAGCTCTCTAGTGAAGGTGTAGTTTGAAACTATCATTAATGGTGTCAATAGAGGAAATCTGTTGAGTTGCAAGTCACCATCTTGGGACAAGAAGAGTAAAGCTTTGGAAGCAGTTTTCTTAATGGTGGAGCCTTCTTTACTTGAACCTGTTTCTCCCCCCCCCATTTTATTAATGTTTTGCTTTCTGTCTCCACAGAGGAGCGAGGCACGGATTGACGATGAGTGCCAAACTATCTAGAATTGAAGAGCAGGAGAGAGCATTTATGGAGAAGTACGGCAAGAAGGAAACAAAGCTGCAACCACATAAGGCAAGTCCTGAAGAGCTAGATGGTGATAAGAGCAGGGATAAAAACAAAAAGCAGAGGGAAGAAAAGGCGGATGGTGAAGAAAAGGACGATCCAGCTGATGGCAAAATAGCAAAGAAGAAGAAAAAGAAGCACAAGAAGGGAGTGGAGGAAGAAGCGGTGGAATATGTGCCCAATAGTCATGACCAAAACCATGTTCCTTCTATGGAGGAAGATACAGTCACCTCAAAGAAGAAAAAGAGGAGCAAAGTTCGAGATAACGTAGAGGTGGCTGAAGAAGTAGAGATCCTCGGCGACCACAAAAACTGTTTTTCAGCAGAAGTGGAAAACACCAGACCTGCAAAGAAGAAAAAGAGGAAAACGGAGGGTGAAGAGTCCATCATGGTCAACAGTCCCACAGAAGATGGAGAGTCCAGGCGTGAAAAGGAGGACAAAGAATATGAAAATGCAGAAGAGGAGGCAAGAAAGTCTAAGAGGAGGAAAAAGAAGAAAAATAAAAAAACAGAAGACGAAGAAGAGTTGGCCAAGGCTGAAGAGGACACAACATGTGCTGAAGAGGAACAGTCAAATCTGAAGAAGTGGAAGGTTGCTGAGGAAAATGATGGAAGTGTGGAAGAAGAAGAAAGATCAAGAAAGAGAAAGAAGAAAGTCTTAAATAATGAAGACAAGGGTATGGATGAAGACAAAGACAAAGACGCCAAGAAAAAGTCAAACCGCAAGCACAGAAGAGACTGAGCCGTGTCCTAGAAGCTCAGATAAGTGTAGATGTGCTGCGACAGCGGGAGGGTGTTTAGATGTGGGCCTATAAAGGGACAGAGCTGCCTGTTGTGTGTCCACCACCCCGCCCTCAAAACTCTGTCCCAATGGAGGTCGAGGAATTATAATCTCAGGCCTTGAGGACTTGGTACCAGAGGAAACGTAGTGGCCTATTGCTACACGATATCTATAACTAGTAGAGAGAATTCAAAATGGAAGCCAAGGAAGGTTCGGGTCATTATGTGACCGGAGGCTGAGAAACTTTTAGTATGTGAAATGTAAAAATTGTCATACTGTAATAAATTTATTGCATTTCCCCCCAGCGACACTCTAGTCCACAAACTGTTGGCTAGGGCTTTTTTAACCCTTTCCAATCCACTGTCTGACGTATAAAGACAATCTGATTGAAGGCTGTACAGCTCCGATGTCAGAAGACGTCCGACGGTATTCTTACTGTACATTACTGGCTGCTCTGTTGCCAGGGGCTTCTCCAGTATGTGAGAACCCAGCTTGGTGGGGGGTAATAAATAATAATTACCTGAAAGCGCTGCGGAATAAGTTGGCGCTATACAAATACCATGATTTGATTTTTTTTGATTTTATGTCCAATACCACAGTACTGGCTCTAGCCAGCAGATGGTGCCATTGTATAATGGCAGAAAGAAAAAGCCCCCTAGGAAACCCTGAATCCAAAATTGGATTGCAAAGGGTTAATAGAGCCAAGCTGCAGTACCAGACACAGCCTACACACAAAGGGGTTTTCTGGCTTAATTATGTTATAGAATGTGGTTAAAAACAAACAAGACAGGCATATACCCTCCTCTGCGTCCTGTACTGCCAGTCCACAACTTTCCTCTGATGTAAAGTTTTACAGGATGTCACAGGTGCTGCAGCCAATGACAGAGCTCGATTGCTGAGCTCTATCATTGGTTGCAGCACCTGTGACGTCTTGTAAACAGGGCGGGACTGTAACCAATCACGGAGCAGTGCTCTGGGACACAGCGGGGTGGCACGATTATATACGCTCCTCACATTACCTCATTTCTAAGCATTTATTGGTGCTCTACAAGGTGCTCGCAGTCAGGGAACAGACTGGAAGGAAGCGGCTCTCTAAACACTGGGTGCTCTTGTAAGTCTTGAGTTGCTTCTGTCTTTGCAGGTAAGGGCCGTCGTTCTGCTGCGTCTTCAGAGGAGTCTGCGGACACAGTCTGTATCAGGGTAGTCTGGGAGACTGAGGTTGTACTTCTTCTGTAAGGCCACTGGCACAAATCGTCCGCCCAGGTAGTGGTAGCGTCCGGAGAAGTGAACAGCTGACAGTTTGGGGGCAGTCAGGGAGATGAGCATGTCTGGCTGCAGACCATCTGGGTTTCCTTTCTCCACATCCCATCCTTAACATAAAATGTATAGGTGATTAGTAGGCATGACTGAGAAGTGAAGGTAGGCGGCAGTAATGGCATATAGGCTGTTGTGTACCATGCCAAATATACAGTGGAAGGTCCAGAGCTGCACTCACTATTCTGCTGGTGGAGTCATTGTGTACATACATTACTTATCCTGTACTGATCCTGAGTTACACCCTGTATTGTACTCCAGAGCTGCACTCACTATTCTGCTGGTGGAGTCACTGTGTACATACATTACTTATCCTGTACTGCTCCTGAGTTACATCCTGTATTATACTCCAGAGCTGCACTCACTATTCTGCTGGTGGAGTCACTGTGTATATACATTACTTATCCTGTACTGATCCTGAGTTACATCCTGTATTATACCCCAGAGCTGCACTCACTATTCTGCTGGTGGAGTCACTGTGTACATACACTACGTATGCTGTACTGACCCTGAGTTACATCCTGTATTATAGTGCAGAGCTGCACTCACTATTCTGCTGGTGGAGTCACTGTGTATATACATTACTTATCCTGAGTTACATCCTGTATTATACTCCAGAGCTGCACTCACTATTCTGCTGTTGTAATCACTGTGTACATTATCCTGTACTGCTCCTTAGTTACATCCTGTATTATACTCCAGAGCTGCACTCACTATTCTGCTGCTGGAGTCACTGTGTACATACATTACTGATCCTGAGTTACATCTAGTATTATACCCCAGAGCTGCACTCACTATTCTGCTGGCGGAGTCACTGTGTACATACATTACTTATCCAGTACTGATCCTGAGTTACATCCTGTATTATACTCCAGAGCTGCACTCACTATTCTGCTGGTGGAGTCACTGTGTACATACATTACTTATCCTGTACTGACCCTGAGTTACATCCGGTATTATACTCCAGAGCTGCACTCACTATTCTGCTGATAGTCACTGTGTGACTTCCCCTCTCCAAATCCCTCAGCTTCTTTGACCAGATTCACATAGGTGTATGCATATTTTAGGTGCATTTACAGAATGGGTGATGCGCATAAGTGCATTTTCCACTGTCCTTTTTCCGCGTGCCAATAGTGTACATTTGCGTGTGCAAAAAAACAAAAAAAATTGCAACGTTTCTCTCAGCCATTAAAATGGCAGATTAGTATAAGGGCTCCGGCACACTTGCGGTTTTTTTTACGGGACTGTCTAATGGTAAGACGCATCGCACGTTTGTGCGTTAACATTAGAAAGTCCCATTGACAATCACATGAAAAAAACCCGCCAGTGTGCCGGAGCCCTAAGGAGTCCAATATGCACAGAAAACTAGAGAATGCTGCGGACCGTTGGCCCGACCGAAGTGTGAACGCAGAATACGTGCTTGTGAACCAACCCATTGAGAGTCATGGGGTCTGTTCTCTGTAATGCGCACGTGAATCCGGCCGTACAGCAGATTTATGTACGGTGCCGACCTGCAGACCCTGAAGTCTCGCTCCACATCCGGGGCGCTGCGTGTAAGACGACTGCTTGGCTGGAGGACCCGCTACAGACGCCGAGTTGGTTCCTACAGTTCTAGGCTAGCCTCCATCTTCCTGACTTACGCAGTGGGTAAGTAGTAATGGTATACTTAGACCAAGGAACCATTCAGGGTTCCAGGAAAGCTAGGTGGGTGGCTGACTTACCTGAGGGGATGTCCACACTGGCGATGGGTAGGCTGATGCGTTTCAGAATATTCAGGATGTTGGCAAAGGGTTCTCGCACGGCGCCCTTGAAGCTGAAGCCAAAAATGGCATCGATGACCAAGTTGTATGTCCCATCGATGATCTCCGCCTGGAGGAAGAGGAACGAGGCGAGAGACCTCAGACCCCGACTGTTTAACCCTTGAAGGCCTGACACTTCTGGATTATCTTTTTTTTTTTTTCCTGCCTCTGAATATCTAGAACATTTTTTTATTTTTCTGTATGGGGACTCGGTTTTTGCGAGAAGAGCTGGAGTTTTTATTAGTATCCTTTTTGGGTACATATGACTTTTTTTGTTGGGTGAGCATGTGCCGAAAATGTAAAATTTTTTTTTTTTTTTTTTTTTTTTTTTAACCGTGCACGATAGATAACGCAGTAGTTTATACACTCTTATGGGCGCAGCAACACCAATCATGGTTTTAAGTTTTGCTTTGCTATTTGTATGCAGATATTAGTAAAAAGGAATTTTATTTTTAAGTTTTTTTCAGTTCCCATAGCAGACTTGAAGTTGTGATATTCTGATTGCTTGTACAATATACTGCAATACTTCTATATTGCAGTATATCATACTTTTACTGGTAGCCTATTAAGCCCTTCCACAGGTAGGGCTTAAACATAGCTTCCATAAGTTTTCTAAAATCCCCCTCCTTACCCTCATTTGCTGCTGTTTGCACGGTTTCATGTCTAAATTCTGACTTGCAGGTGGTTTCCCCCCATTGTTCTGCTGTTTTCAATCTACTATCAGGAAGGGTGGGTGGAGCAAGCTTACCATTCTACCTGTAGTTCCCTGTTCTGACTTACTCGACCTTACTTCCCATTCTGCATCACACTGCGTCTGGTCCACTGCAGGTAGGCAGTATCTGAATGCCCGGCCCTTCTACTTCGGCTGGAAGATTCAGGCATTCAGAAACTTTCTGCTCAAAGGGTTAGTAAACCCACTAGAATGTGTGTACAGACACACACACTGTAAGAACAGAAGAAGGAGAAACTGTAGACATTGTTATCACAGTGGCTGCAGACCTGTCAGTCTGCAGCCTCTGAGTGAAGGAGAGCCACCTGTTATGGAAATGTTCCTGTATACTATATTTTACTGTACTAAACAGACAGTGGATTGCAGAGAAGCTAGAAGTAGGACCCCTAGTGGCAGCCACTTCAAACGTGATTTACAGTGGTAAGGCAAGACATCCACATCAGTGATCAGAGCTGGAAGAGTAAAAGAAACGCTTTGCTCCCTTTGAAAAATCAATGGGAGTGATACCTTCCATGACACTTTTGGCTCTGCAGCACTGACAGCAAGCCGAAGGATCAGCTGGGATCATGAGTGGTAGACCCTGCCAATCAACTACTGATAACCTATGCCCAGAATACTCCTTTAAATGTAGATTGGGTGATGACAAAGAGCACTGGAACAAGCTCCTCTGAGAAGGTTGCCCAGTATGAGAAGTGACCACCACACACACCCTTTATACTACATAGAAAAACACAAAATTACCTCTTGTGGGAATTCCGACAGGAAGGGGATGTCCATTTTCTGGCACTGCGTGGTTAAATTCTCAAACAGGGTCTTGTTTGGTCGCTTTGGGTAAAATATGACTGGCTCATAGCCCTGCAGAGGAAGAAGGACGAGACGTCATCTAAAGGAAAGCAATGAGGCAAATCCAGAAGAGCAGGAAGTGACAAATGGTCCACTGCCCCCTGCTGGCAGTCCTGTGAACTATTACTACACTGGTGACATCACACTGACTACATGGGAGGAAGTAATCAGTATAATGGTGGGGTCACAGATGTGTTATCAGGGGTACAGTATGAGCATCTTATTACCATGATATATGCAGAATGTCTGATATTACAAGGAATCTGCAGATGCAGGAGTCCATGTGATCATTCAGCTGCATTCACAATTCTGCAGGCTTCAAAGCCAAGGTCTCCCGGGATTCCTTCCTTGCTCAGGGTCTATACACAGTGACTTCATCAACAGAATGGTGAGTGCAGCTCTGGGGTATAATACAGGGTGTAACTCAGCATCAGTAAAGGATAAGTAATGTATGTACACAGTGACTCCACCAGCAGAATAGTGAGTGCAGCTCTGGAGTATAATACAGGGTGTAACTCAGCATCAGTAAAGGATAAGTAATGTATGTACACAGTGACTCCACCAGCAGAATAGTGAGTGCAGCTCTGGAGTATAATACAGGATGTAACTCAGGATCAGTACAGGATAAGTAATGTATGTACACAGTGACTCCACCAGCAGAATAGTGAGTGCAGCTCTGGAGTATAATACAGGGTGTAACTCAGGAGCAGTACAGGATAAGTAATGTATGTACACAGTGACTCCACCAGCAGAATAGTGAGTGCAGCTCTGGAGTATAATACAGGATGTAACTCAGGATCAGTACAGGATAAGTAATGTATGTACACAGTGACTCCACCAGCAGAATAATGAGTGCAGCTCTGGAGTATAATACAGGATGTAACCCAGGATCAGTACAGGATAAGTAATGTATGTACACAGTGACTCCACCAGCAGAATAGTGAGTGCAGCTCTGGAGTATAATACAGGATGTAAATCAGGAGCAGTACAGGATAAGTAATGTATGTACACAGTGACACCACCAGCAGAATAGGGAGTGCAGCTCTGGAGTATAATACAGGATGTAACTCAGGATCAGTACAGGATAAGTAATGTATGTATACAGTGACCCCACCAGCAGAATAGTGAGTGCAGCACTGGAGTATAATACAGGATGTAACTCATCATCGGTACAGGATATGTAATGTATGTATACAGTGACCCCACCAGCAGAATAGTGAGTGCAGCTCTGGAGGATAATACAGGATCTAACTCAGGACCAGTATAGGATAAGTAATGTATGTTCACAGTGACTTCATCAACAGAATGGTGAGTGCAGCTCTGGGGTATAATACAGGGTGTAACTCAGCATCAGTACAGGATAAGTAATGTATGTACACAGTGACTCCACCAGCAGAATAGTGAGTGCAGCTCTGGAGTATAATACAGGATGTAACTCAGGAGCAGTACAGGATAAGTAATGTATGTACACAGTGACACCACCAGCAGAATAGTGAGTGCAGCTCTGCAGTATAATACAGGATGTAACTCAGGATCAGTACAGGATAAGTAATGTATGTACACGGTAACTCCACCAGCAGAATAGTGAGTGCAGCTCTGGAGTATAATACAGGATGTACCTCAGGATTAGTACAGGATAAGTAATGTATGTACACAGTGACTCCACCAGCAGAATAGTGAGTGCAGCTCTGGAGTATAATACAGGATGTAACTCAGGAGCAGTACAGGATAAGTAATGTATGTACACAGTGACACCACCAGCAGAATAGTGAGTGCAGCTCTGCAGTATAATACAGGATGTAACTCAGGATCAGTACAGGATAAGTAATGTATGTGTACAGTGACCCCACCAGCAGAATAGTGAGTGCAGCACTGGAGTATAATACAGGATGTAACTCATCATCGGTACAGGATATGTAATGTATGTATACAGTGACCCCACCAGCAGAATAGTGAGTGCAGCTCTGGAGGATAATACAGGATCTAACTCAGGATCAGTACAGGATAAGTAATGTATGTACACGGTGACTCCACCAGCAGAATAGTGAGTGCAGCTCTGGGGTATAATACAGGATGTAACTCAGGATCAGTACAGGATAAGTAATGTATGTACACGGTGACTCCACCTGCAGAATAGTGAGTGCAGCTCTGGGGTATAATATAGCATGTAACTCAGGATCAGTACAGGATAAGTAATGTATGTACACAGTGACTCCACCAGCAGAATAGTGAGTGCAGCTCTGGAGTATAATACAGGATGTAACTCAGGAGCAGTACAGGATAAGTAATGTATGTACACAGTGACTCCAGCAGCAGAATAGTGAGTGCAGCTCTGGAGTATAATACAGGATGTACCTCAGGATTAGTACAGGATAAGTAATGTATGTACACAGTGACTCCACCAGCAGAATAGTGAGTGCAGCTCTGGAGTATAATCCAGGATGTAACTCAGGAGCAGTACAGGATAAGTAATGTATGTACACAGTGACTCCACCAGCAGAATAGTGAGTGCAGCTCTGGAGTATAATACAGGATGTAACTCTGGATAAGTACAGGATAAGTAATGTATGTACACAGTGACTCCACCAGCAGAATAGTGAGTGCAGCTCTGGAGTATAATACAGGATGTAACTCAGGAGCAGTACAGGATAAGTAATGTATGTACACAGTGACTCCACCAGCAGAATAGTGAGTGCAGCTCTGGAGTATAATCCAGGATGTAACTCAGGAGCAGTACAGGATAAGTAATGTATGTACACAGTGACTCCACCAGCAGAATAGTGAGTGCAGCTCTGGAGTATAATACAGGATGTAACTCTGGATAAGTACAGGATAAGTAATGTATGTACACAGTGACTCCACCAGCAGAATAGTGAGTGCAGCTCTGGAGTATAATACAGGATGTAACTCAGGAGCAGTACAGGATAAGTAATGTATGTACACAGTGACCCCACCAGCAGAATATTGAGTGCAGCTCTGGAGTATAATACAGGATGTAACTCAGGATCAGTACAGGATAAGTAATGTATGTACACAGTGACTTCACCAGCAGAATAGGGAGTGCAGCTCTGGAGTATAATCCAGGATGTAACTCAGGAGCAGTACAGGATTAGTAATGTATGTACACAGTGACTGCACCAGCAGAATAGGGAGTGCAGCTCTGGAGTATAATACATGATGTAACTCAGGAGCAGTACAGGATTAGTAATGTATGTACACAGTGACTCCACCAGCAGAATAGTGAGTGCAGCTCTGGAGTATAATCCAGGATGTAACTCAGTACTCGTAATGCCAAGAATTTCCATAGTGACAACTGTTGCTGTGGATAATATGTAGGTTATACATTTATGTTCCAACTTGAATTTCCCATACATCCCATGACTTTTGCATTACAGCAGAGCTTGGATTATTAGACATGCGGCCGTTCTCCATACGTTCTACACTGATTGGCTCCCCCTGAGCTCTTTGGCGCGGAGAACATTTCTTAGTTGCATTTAACAAGCCGGGAACAACTTGTATTTCCAGTCAAGTGGCCTTTTAAGTCGACGGAGCACTCAATATTTATCCTGGCCTATACTTTCTCCTCCGCACGATGTGCCCGCTCCCCGCTCCCTGTTATTTCGCTGGGGGCGGCTGCTCTCCTAATACGACGTGTCCTTGAAAAGCAGCAGCGCCGCTGGGAATAAGGAGTCAGACACAACAACAACTACCGGAGCCATTTATGTGTGAAAGTGGCCGGTGGGAGTGGTAGTAATTCTCCTCCGTGGAAGGGGGTCACTAATGATGGAGGACCACCCCCAGGAGGCACATGCTTATTTACTGGGACAGGGAGATTGTGCAGAGCAAAGTCAGGTCAACACCTATGAAAAATGGCATTTTACTGATGGAGGCGGTGTAATGGATTGTCCAGTATCAGGCGCAAAGCCGCAGTGGAGAATGAAAACTTCTGAAACTTTCTGGTCTACTTTTTATATTGATGCCATTATTTCAAGATCTCTGCTTGCCGGCATTGAACAGAAACCTTCTTATTCACTATCCAGGCAAGACAATCCTCTGTGAGCTCCAGGCTGATACAATGTAACAAACAATCAGGACAGGAGAGATATTTGTGGGGCTGATGATTATTTCAACTGGATACACTGTAACAAGCCCTCAGCTGTGAGAAGAATCAGGTCTGTACAGGTCTTGGTTTTTTTTAACATCTGGAGGTCAACAAGATTACCACCATTCACTTACAGCAAGCAGAGATCTTGAAAATGGTGACGAACAGAAACACAAATATTTTAGCAAGTTGCAGAAGCATTCAATGACCAAAGGGGTCTTCTGGGTTATAAATAGTTGATCAGTGCGGGTTCGCCGTTTGGGAACTCCGCCTCTACTAACACCTGTGATGTCACGTTCATCCATCATATGGCCTGGGAGCTGCTCAGTCCCACTTAAGTCAATGGAACTGAACTGCTATACCAGGCGCAGCCATTATACAGTGTACGGCGCTGTGCCTGGTAGGGACTGAAGCGACAGTCGCACTCACTTGTTGTCACTTCAGTCATCTATTTGGTGGGGATTATGTGTGGCAGACAGCTGGCAATCAACTATTGATCACCTACTTAAAGATAGTTAGTCAATGGTGTAGTCCCAGAAAACCCATTTAAAAGGGCTGTCTCCTGCGTAAAAATAATAAACAGATATACTTACCCCTCCATGGCCGTCGGGATCCAGCGCTGAAGTCCCGCTGTGGTCCCAGTGATTGCTGTGACAGATTATGTCAAATGAAATCAGGTGACCCCACTGCAGCCAATGAGAGGCTACAACATCACCACCCGTTCTCCTGGCAGCGACACTCTCATCCTGAGCTCCATGATGCCAGGAGTTCAAGAATGTGACAACACACCGCGGGACTGCAGCGCTGGATCCCCGCGGCTACAGAGGGACAAGTATATTTCTGTTTTTCTTCACACAGGGGTCCTAGTGACAGGGGGGCTGTCCTGTAATTGGACAACCCCTTTAAACTGGAGGTTAGGGCTGCACAATGACTTATCGCCGCGACTGGGTTGCACAGCCAATGATCGCTGCATAGCCTAGAGAGTTTGCACTCACTAAGGCCAACGGGGTTGCGGTGTAAGTTGCCACGACCGCAGGTTGCAAAAAAATCCAAGCTTGGTGGATTTTTCTGACATGTGACCAGTAGTCGTCGCAACCGAGACCCCACTGACCTCCATGACAGTGCGAGTTGCAGGGCTACATAGTGATCTTAGGTCGCGCACCCCCAAAAGTCATAGCAGCACTTCTCTAACACCGGGTCTCATCATACTGTTGGAAGCAGGGGGGGGTATGCTGTCTGTATTACATCCGTAAAAAAATACGGACAGAAAATCCGCCCGTGTGACTGCGCCCCTAGGGTGCGTTTCCATAAGGAATGTGGCCCAAAATCCGTGCTGAAATCAGAACCATCACTGCAGATTTTGAAGCAGATCCGCTGCAGACTTCACCGCTTCAATGAAAAGGTTAAATGAGCCGTGGATCCAACATCTGCGCCATGTGTGAGTTTGATAATCACCTACAGGGCGCATTGCGCCCCCTGCTGGCGACAACTATTAATTATCTTGGTTTTATGAAATGTGAAAAAATTCCCAATGCTAATAAAAAATGACCCTTGGTGACGATTGTAAGAGTGGCGGCGGGTCGTGTATTCCTTCCGGCCCAAGGTATTATGTCACCGGCACACAACGCAGGCCACCACATTGTGAGATTTGGCATCGTGCGTTCGTAAGTGGCATCTTCAGGGCACGTTAAAGGGGTATTCCGCTCCCGGTGATTTCAGTTGGAGTGAAGCCGACTATTACACTTGAACACGAGTGACGGCATCCAGCCCATCTGCAATGGCAGCGGGCTCACTGATCAGCTGATCGACGGGATCCGCGGGCAATCAACTATCGATGACCTATCCTAAGGATCAGCCATCATCAGCAGAAGCCCAGCATATCCCTTTAAGGGGGCAACACCTGCTCTGATCATTCCTATACGGCCAAGTTAAAGGGGAAGTCAGAGTCCAAAACTTACGAAGAGCTTGAGATGCCGGGCGCACACCAGTCCGTCACCGCCGTTGTTCCCAGGACCACAGATAACCAGCACAGTGGGCAGGCTGGAGGTGAAGGAGCTCACAGGATAAGCCTGCAATACGAGACACACAGAAAACAATCACACAGAGCAGCCTGACAGCAAGCAGAGGTCTTGAAATGGCGCGGATCGCATACACAAAGTATTTTAACCCCTTCCCACTCCAAGGTTTAAATGTACGCCCAGGGTGGGAAGCAGTTCCCGCAAATGGGCGTACATTTATGCCCCGAAGATAGCAGCGGGAGTCAGCTGAAACTGATAGCCCAACTGTGACAGCGGGGATCAGTGAGAACACAAAAAAAAAAAAACCTTTTTTGCGCATTCTCCCTTTTGTTTAACCCCCCCCCCCCCAAAAAAAACCCCACCCATATTTGACATAGTCACGCCCGTAACGACCCGTACAATAAACTGAACACACCTTTTTCCTTGCACGAAAAACAGTATTTTTAAAAAAGGAGCCAAAATGTGTTTTTTTGATCATTTCACCACTCTCAAAAAAAATGTAACAAAAAACGACTTTATATGCAGCGATGCAGAAAACAAAAATAGGATTTTACTGTGCAAAGAGCTTAAAAAATAGATACAATTTTGGTATTATTGGAATCGTAACAATCCACAGAAAAAAATGCATCATGTCATTTATTCTGCATGACGGATGCTGAAAAGGAACAAAAAACTGCCAGAAAACTTTTTTCCTATCAGCCCTTCAAAAAAAAAAAAAAAAAAGAAAATTACTAAAAAGTTATATTATATGTACCCCAAATTGTTGGTATCAGTATAAACTACAGCTGGCCATGCATTAAAACCAAGCAGCCCTCATACGGCCGTGTCAATGGACAAATAAAAAAGTTATGGCTTTTGAAAAGTGGAGATGAAAATCCCATAAAAATCATCGGGTCCTTATGGCCAAAATCGGCTGCGTCCTCAAGGGGTTAAAGTTGGGGACCTTCTGGGTGCACAATGACTAAGTTGTAGGTACATACAACTATAACAGCATCTCCCATGTGCACCTCCCCTCCCCCGCTCTCAGACTGCTGACAGGGCGGTTGTAGACGTGCTGCGCCATCCCGTCCGTCTGTGTTAGTGTACAGATGGATGCACGGAGCAGAAGCCGCTGACGTCTCCGCCAGCAAAAAGTGCATCACGAAAGAAATCACAACGTGGAGACGTCTACTAATGGTTTTTTGCTTTTATGGAACAACTTGGATAAATGTGTCCTGGGCATCGCGCCGGCCCGTGCTCCACAGACCCTGCCGGCTCGCGTCGACCCACGCTCCACAGACCCTGCCGGCTCGCGTCGACCCACGCTCCACAGACCCTGCCGGCTCGCGTCGACCCACGCTCCACAGACCCTGCCGGCTCGCGTCGACCCACGCTCCACAGACCCTGCCGGCTCGCGTCGACCCACGCTCCACAGACCCTGCCGGCTCGCGTCGACCCACGCTCCACAGACCCTGCCGGCTCGCGTCGACCCACGCTCCACAGACCGTGCCGGCTCGCGTCGACCCACGCTCCACAGACCGTGCCGGCTCGCGTCGACCCACGCTCCACAGACCGTGCCGGCTCGCGCCAAACCACGCTCCACAGACCGTGCCGGCTCGCGCCGACCCACGCTCCACAGACCGTGCCGGCTCGCGCCGACCCACGCTCCACAGACCGTGCCGGCTCGCGTCGACCCACGCTCCACAGACCGTGCCGGCTCGCGTCGACCCACGCTCCACAGACCGTGCCGGCTCGCGTCGACCCACGCTCCACAGACCGTGCCGGCTCGCGTCGACCCACGCTCCACAGACCCTGCCGGCTCGCGTCGACCCACGCTCCACAGACCCTGCCGGCTCGCGTCGACCCACGCTCCACAGACCCTGCCGGCTCGCGTCGACCCACGCTCCACAGACCGTGCCGGCTCGCGTCGACCCACGCTCCACAGACCCTGCCGGCTCGCGTCGACCCACGCTCCACAGACCGTGCCGGCTCGCGTCGACCCACGCTCCACAGACCGTGCCGGCTCGCGTCGACCCACGCTCCACAGACCGTGCCGGCTCGCGTCGACCCACGCTCCACAGACCGTGCCGGCTCGCGCCAAACCACGCTCCACAGACCGTGCCGGCTCGCGCCGACCCACGCTCCACAGACCGTGCCGGCTCGCGCCGACCCACGCTCCACAGACCGTGCCGGCTCGCGTCGACCCACGCTCCACAGACCGTGCCGGCTCGCGTCGACCCACGCTCCACAGACCGTGCCGGCTCGCGTCGACCCACGCTCCACAGACCGTGCCGGCTCGCGTCGACCCACGCTCCACAGACCGTGCCGGCTCGCGTCGACCCACGCTCCACAGACCCTGCCGGCTCGCGTCGACCCACGCTCCACAGACCCTGCCGGCTCGCGTCGACCCACGCTCCACAGACCCTGCCGGCTCGCGTCGACCCACGCTCCACAGACCGTGCCGGCTCGCGTCGACCCACGCTCCACAGACCGTGCCGGCTCGCGTCGACCCACGCTCCACAGACCGTGCCGGCTCGCGTCGACCCACGCTCCACAGACCGTGCCGGCTCGCGTCGACCCACGCTCCACAGACCGTGCCGGCTCGCGTCGACCCACGCTCCACAGACCGTGCCGGCTCGCGTCGACCCACGCTCCACAGACCGTGCCGGCTCGCGTCGACCCACGCTCCACAGACCGTGCCGGCTCGCGTCGACCCACGCTCCACAGACCGTGCCGGCTCGCGTCGACCCACGCTCCACAGACCGTGCCGGCTCGCGTCGACCCACGCTCCACAGACCGTGCCGGCTCGCGTCGACCCACGCTCCACAGACCGTGCCGGCTCGCGTCGACCCACGCTCCACAGACCGTGCCGGCTCGCGTCGACCCACGCTCCACAGACCGTGCCGGCTCGCGTCGACCCACGCTCCACAGACCGTGCCGGCTCGCGTCGACCCACGCTCCACAGACCGTGCCGGCTCGCGTCGACCCACGCTCCACAGACCGTGCCGGCTCGCGTCGACCCACGCTCCACAGACCGTGCCGGCTCGCGCCGACCCACGCTCCACAGACCGTGCCGGCTCGCGCCGACCCACGCTCCACAGACCGTGCCGGCTCGCGCCGACCCACGCTCCACAGACCGTGCCGGCTCGCGCCGACCCACGCTCCACAGACCCTGCCGGCTCGCGTCGACCCACGCTCCACAGACCGTGCCGGCTCGCGTCGACCCACGCTCCACAGACCGTGCCGGCTCGCGTCGACCCACGCTCCACAGACCGTGCCGGCTCGCGTCGACCCACGCTCCACAGACCGTGCCGGCTCGCGTCGACCCACGCTCCACAGACCGTGCCGGCTCGCGTCGACCCACGCTCCACAGACCGTGCCGGCTCGCGTCGACCCACGCTCCACAGACCGTGCCGGCTCGCGTCGACCCACGCTCCACAGACCGTGCCGGCTCGCGTCGACCCACGCTCCACAGACCGTGCCGGCTCGCGTCGACCCACGCTCCACAGACCGTGCCGGCTCGCGTCGACCCACGCTCCACAGACCGTGCCGGCTCGCGTCGACCCACGCTCCACAGACCGTGCCGGCTCGCGTCGACCCACGCTCCACAGACCGTGCCGGCTCGCGTCGACCCACGCTCCACAGACCGTGCCGGCTCGCGTCGACCCACGCTCCACAGACCGTGCCGGCTCGCGTCGACCCACGCTCCACAGACCGTGCCGGCTCGCGCCGACCCACGCTCCACAGACCGTGCCGGCTCGCGCCGACCCACGCTCCACAGACCGTGCCGGCTCGCGCCGACCCACGCTCCACAGACCGTGCCGGCTCGCGCCGACCCACGCTCCACAGACCGTGCCGGCTCGCGCCGACCCACGCTCCACAGACCGTGCCGGCTCGCGCCGACCCACGCTCCACAGACCGTGCCGGCTCGCGCCGACCCACGCTCCACAGACCGTGCCGGCTCGCGCCGACCCACGCTCCACAGACCGTGCCGGCTCGCGCCGACCCACGCTCCACAGACCGTGCCGGCTCGCGCCGACCCACGCTCCACAGACCGTGCCGGCTCGCGCCGACCCACGCTCCACAGACCGTGCCGGCTCGCGCCGACCCACGCTCCACAGACCGTGCCGGCTCGCGCCGACCCACGCTCCACAGACCGTGCCGGCTCGCGCCGACCCACGCTCCACAGACCGTGCCGGCTCGCGCCGACCCACGCTCCACAGACCCTGCCGGCTCGCGCCGACCCACGCTCCACAGACCCTGCCGGCTCGCGCCGACCCACGCTCCACAGACCCTGCCGGCTCGCGCCGACCCACGCTCCACAGACCCTGCCGGCTCGCGCCGACCCACGCTCCACAGACCGTGCCGGCTCGCGCCGACCCACGCTCCACAGACCGTGCCGGCTCGCGCCGACCCACGCTCCACAGACCGTGCCGGCTCGCGCCGACCCACGCTCCACAGACCGTGCCGGCTCGCGTCGACCCACGCTCCACAGACCGTGCCGGCTCGCGTCGACCCACGCTCCACAGACCGTGCCGGCTCGCGTCGACCCACGCTCCACAGACCGTGCCGGCTCGCGTCGACCCACGCTCCACAGACCGTGCCGGCTCGCGTCGACCCACGCTCCACAGACCGTGCCGGCTCGCGTCGACCCACGCTCCACAGACCGTGCCGGCTCGCGTCGACCCACGCTCCACAGACCGTGCCGGCTCGCGTCGACCCACGCTCCACAGACCGTGCCGGCTCGCGTCGACCCACGCTCCACAGACCGTGCCGGCTCGCGCCGACCCACGCTCCACAGACCGTGCGGGCTCGCGCCGACCCACGCTCCACAGACCGTGCCGGCTCGCGCCGACCCACGCTCCACAGACCGTGCCGGCTCGCGCCGACCCACGCTCCACAGACCGTGCCGGCTCGCGCCGACCCACGCTCCACAGACCGTGCCGGCTCGCGCCGACCCACGCTCCACAGACCGTGCCGGCTCGCGCCGACCCACGCTCCACAGACCGTGCCGGCTCGCGCCGACCCACGCTCCACAGACCGTGCCGGCTCGCGCCGACCCACGCTCCACAGACCGTGCCGGCTCGCGCCGACCCACGCTCCACAGACCGTGCCGGCTCGCGCCGACCCACGCTCCACAGACCGTGCCGGCTCGCGCCGACCCACGCTCCACAGACCGTGCCGGCTCGCGCCGACCCACGCTCCACAGACCCTGCCGGCTCGCGCCGACCCACGCTCCACAGACCCTGCCGGCTCGCGCCGACCCACGCTCCACAGACCCTGCCGGCTCGCGCCGACCCACGCTCCACAGACCCTGCCGGCTCGCGCCGACCCACGCTCCACAGACCCTGCCGGCTCGCGCCGACCCACGCTCTACAGACCCAGAATTGTGCTTTATTTGGTCACCTCGTCTCCGAGAAAAAAAATGTAATAGTGATCAAAAAGTAGAGCGTCCTCCAAAAAGGTACCAATAGAAACCACAGATTGTCCGCATAAAACGAGCCCTCGCACAACCCCATCGACGGAGAGAGAAAAACCGTTATGGTGGTCAGTAGACGGCGACAGAAAATGGCATTTTGCTTTTAAAAAGTTTATTTTTTAAAAGCAGTACAGCAAGAAAAAATAAAATTGCAATATATATATATATAGATATTCTATAATTTGGTATTGCTATGACCGTACTGACCGAGAACATTACATCTTTTTTGCTGCAGTTTTTATACCAAATATGGAACAATCACTTTTTTCCCGCATTTCATTCCACATAAATGTTTTAAATTTTTCTTAGATAGTATCATTGAAAAATACTAATTTTTCCACAAAAAAAGCCCTCATGCCGCTCCGTACGTTGACAAAAAAGTTATATTTTGTTTTTTGTTTTGAAGATTAGGAAAAACCAAAACTAGAAAAAAAAAAAGTGACATCCTTAAGCAGTTAAATGGCCGTTTCCAAGTGAGGCGTAGAGGGTGAGCGCACACAAACAACAACGCAAGCGGTAAAACTCGCGTGTTTCAGATTAGTGCAGTCCGTATTCATGAGCTACGAATATAGAGAGAATTTGCCTGCCCCCCCCCCCCGTTATATACAAGACCCACCTTGGCGATGGCAGTGGCACAACTTAGACCCGCCAGCTCCATCAGCTGGTCCACACTGAACTTATAGTCATTGAACAGCTCCTCGTCCACTGCTTGCGCCTCCTCCTGGCTGATAAAGGGAAAAGCAGAGTTACCTTCACCCACTGAGAACAAAGGTCCCACCCCAATTTTGCTCTAGAAAGAGGACCATGACCACAATGGACTAATAGAAACCTATAGATGAGGGTACAAATCATTTTTAGAGTCCCTTTAACAGCCCCAGCCCCTTACATGATCAATGTCGATTGTGGCATGTACAGGGTTAATAAAGGGAAGATGCCATCAGCGCTATGCCATGAAGTTGTGGAGGGTTGATGGGCGATCATGGCAATCAGAAAGCCAGTCAATGACATCCGGGTCTGTGATCGATACGATTAGTGATAATACACTGCAGTAAAGAAGTACCGCAGTGTATTATGAGATTGCAGGTAAAATAGCAGAATCTGCAGATGACACAAAACGATGCAACGTTAGTAACACAAGAGAGGATGCAAGAGGATCTGGGTATGTTGGGGGCAGAAAAGTGGCAAATGAGGTGTAACACAGATAAATGTGCGGTTCTGCACATGGGCAGAGGAAATCCATGTCACCATTATACACTAAATGGGAGACCACTGGGGACCCTGACATGGAGAAGGACTTGGGGGTTTTAGTTAACTGTAAGCCTAACTGGAGCAACCAGTGTCAGGCAGCTGCTGCCAAGGCAGATAGGATCATGGGGGCATCAGAAGAGGTCATGGGGCAGATGACGAGAACATTGTTCTTCCTCTTTACAAGGCTTGAGCAGGTACAAAGGCGGCAACTAAAGAAATCAGAAACGCCATCTTTTCTCCTTAGGGAGAGCAGCTAGACGGTGAGTGAGGAGACTCAAAAGGCCATTCATGGTCCTCTGGGTAATATGCAAATAAGGGAGATGGGATAATACCTCCACAGTGCCACCTATTGGAAGGCAGCATTTCTTCAAGCCAAAGTAATGGGTGGACTACAATATATCCAGAGGGATTATCAAAATTGGGTTTAGAAAAAAGATGGCCGAGGGGCGCTCTAATAACTATGTATAATATATCAGGGGTCAGTACAGAGATCTCTCCCATCATCTACCGGTATTATACTCAGGACTGTAACAAGGGGGCGCTCTAATAACTATGTATAATATATCAGTGAACAATACAGAGATCTCTCCCATCATCTATTATACCCAGGACTGTAACAAGGGGGCGCTCTAATAACTATGTATAATATATCAGTGAACAATACAGAGATCTCTCCCATCATCTATTTATACCCAGGACTGTAACAAGGGGGCGCTCTAATAACAATGTATAATATATCAGTGGACAATACAGAGATCTCTCCCATCATCTATTATACTCAGGACTGTAACAAGGGGGCGCTCTAATAACAATGTATAATATATCAGTGGACAATACAGAGATCTCTCCCATCATCTATTATACCCAGGATTGTAACAAGGGGGCGCTCTAATAACAATGCATAATATATCAGTGGACAATACAGAGATCTCTCCCATCATCTATTATACGCAGGACTGTAACAAGGGGGCGCTCTAATAACAATGTATAGATATATCAGGGGTCAGTACAGAGATCTCTCCCATTATCTATTATACCCAGGACTGTAAGAAGAGGGCGCTCTAATAACAATGTATAATATATCAGAGGTCAGTACAGAGATCTCTTCCATCATGTTATACCCAGGACTGTAACAAGGGGGCGCTCTAATAACTATATATAAAAATATCAGGGGACAATACAGAGATCTCTCCCATCATCTATTATACCCCGGACTGTAACAAGGGGGCGCTCTAATAACAATGTATAGATATATCAGGGGTCAGTACAGAGATCTCTCCATAATCTATTATACACAGGACTGTAACAAGGCGCGCTCTAATAACTATGTACAGATATATCAGGGGTCAGTACAGAGATCTCTCCCATCATCTATTATACCCAGGACTGTAACAAGGGGGCGCTCTAATAACAATGTATAGATATATCAGGGGTCAGTACAGAGATCTCTCCCATCATCTATTATACCCAGGACTGTAACAAGGGGGCGCTCTAATAACTATGTATAATATATCAGGGGACAATACAGAGATCTCTCCCATCATCTATACCCAGAACTGTAACAAGGGGGCGCTCTAATAACTATGTATAATATATCAGTGGACAATACAGAGATCTCTCCCATCATCTACCGGTATTATACCCAGGACTGTAACAAGGGGGCGCTCTCTACATCTAGAAGCAAGAGGGTTTCTGCACCAGCACAGAAGGGGGTTCTTTAGGCCACCTGCGCACGGGCAGATTTACATAGTGGGATCCGGAGCGGGCGGACGCTTTTGGATTCCGCAGCAGATACCACCCATAGCATGCTATGGAAAAGTGATTCTTCATGCACATGCGCGGACGCCAACTGTGGTTTCTGCTCACGGAGGGAAAAAAAATAGCGCAACCAGCTCCATTTTTGCGCGGATTCCGCATGGACGGCTTCCATTGAGGTCAATGGAAGCCGTCTGATCCGCGGCCCCTCCACAACGGCATTGCGGTAAGCTTGTGGCACGTCACATGACACTGCGGCGCATCACGTGCTCTATTGCGCATGCGCGCCGAAGCGTCATGCGGGACGTAGGACTCCGGATCCGGAGGTAAGTATTGGGGTCTCTGGGGGGCGCCGTGACAGCCCGTGTGAAGCCGGCCTACGGGCTTATTTACACGAGCGGCCGATATATGCTCCCATCTAAGCGGCCCCCCTTCCCATCCATGCAGTTTGAGCGGGATGGAGGCGGAGCTAAGCTCCCATCCCCACCCCTTGTCCATAGCCAGCATTGTGAGTGGGCGGGGCAGAGTGGAGCTTAGCCCCGCCCCTCCCATTGCAGATGGCGGATTGGAGGAGAGGGGGGAGGATGGCTCAGATGGAAGCGTATATCAGCTGGCCGTGAAGGATATACACTCCTGTAAATAAGCCCCAAAGGGGAGCAAAAATTCTTGTGTACTCCAAAATGGTACCAATAAAAAAACTACGGCTCGTCACGCAAAACACAAGCCCTCACACGGCTACAAATAACGTGGAATGGAAAATCCCCCCAAAAATGGTGTCCAAACCCCCCCATCAGAGGGTAGAAGGGCGTGTGATGCAGCCGCCGTCCTCCCACTGCGGATGGGATTCGAGGGCTGCGCTCACTCCACAAGTACAGCGCCCTCTACAGGCGCAGCGCCCATAAAGAAAGTTACAAAACATCACTTTATTAGTTATTGGAATGACTCAGATTTGCATATTTACTGGGCGGCTCTGTTGTTACACACGTGACTCATGTCAGCCAATCACATCACCTCTATTAAAAGCTGGGAAACGACTGGTTGCTATGGGCAACCCCTCTACTAGTCCCAGGATTGGGGATGTAGTACTGGGAGCAGCCACTTGGAGCAGCAGAGAGCAGATCCAGAAGTCCTCCCCTCACCTGAGGTACTTCATTCTCCCCGCCATCGCTGTCCCGGTTCGGTATTGCCTGCACTGCGCTCTCTCGCCTCCGACAGTCCGCAGACAGCTATCCGCCCTCACACCCAGCCGAGCGCCCCCAACCAGCAGGCCGAGGCCGAATACTGCACGGAGCCCGTACATCCGACACAGGCCACGCCCCTCTGGGCGCTGTGGCAGCGGTTTCCGGGTTTTCCTAGAACGCATGCGCAGTTGGTTCTGTCAGGTTATAGTCACCATCTGCGCATGCCCGAAGAGTGTATGAATCGTGTAGTCGCCTTGCGCGCATGCGCGTTGTGCTGGGGGCTCATGGTAGTCACTGGTGATTGTGGATTATCATTAGTAATAATTTATATCTGTAATTCCAATTATTTTATTTCATGTTATTAGAGATATTCTCATCAGAATCTTTAATACTGTATATAGAATTCCGTTAATTATACTCTACCTTTAAATCATCCATTATTCCTGCTAGTTGCCGTATTATTCTGTACTCGTCTCTTCTTCTATTATTATCATATACCGAATACTATTTTATTATCTATTATTCTATTTTTCCTTTCAGTATTCTTATTATGGATGTTTTTAGTCGCGGTTCCCATCAGCATTTTCAATTTTTTGTCTGCGGAGCAGAAAATTGGAAGAAAAAGGTCCCTTTTACGCCGTATTCATTTCAGTGGGATTTTCTGAACTTCATTTAGGTCGATGGGAAGTCAAGCCTGAGATTCTCATGTGCGACTTTCATCGCGCAGAACACGGACACTGCACATTCGCCTGTACTATACTCATGCGAGGCTCGTACGAAAATAGCGCTGCAATAGAAAAATCGCCCGGGTATAGGCTCAATGCAAACAATGGAGTCTATTTTTGTGCGTCTTATTATGGAACGGGGAGTTCGGGGTGCTGTATTTTATATCACTGCGCACCCCGTTACTGTGCGGTGTCCCCGTAAGGTTGGTGCACGCACACAGCGCAACTCTTTTCAGACAGCTCTGTGCGCGAGATCTGCAGTAAAGATGAACTGGAGAATGCGGACACACAGCCTTCAGAAGAGAGTCACCATGTGTGTGCACGCTCGCTGCACGGGGACACTGCACAACAATGGGGTGCGCCGTGAGGATAAACACCGCACCCCAGTCTTTATCAGCTCACCTGTAACATGCTTTATGGGGCTCCGACGTGTCGACAGGTTTCCTTTAGGCTGGTGTTACACGGGCAGAAGCGCATTTGCACTGTGTATTTGCGCAATGGGCGTAGCGTATATGCACGTGCGTGTTTTACTGTACTTTATGCGCACGCAAACGAATGCAACCATGCTCTAGTTCATTCAAATGAGCAATTAAGTTAATTAGTTCAATATTTGCTACTTTCGTGTGCAAATGCGCAGGAAAATAACGCGTGCTGCATACTTTTTTCGCACGAACAATGCAGCAGGTCTTATTGCGTGCGTAATATGCACTAATATAGGTTATGGAGATTTATTATACACAGCAAATATGCACACATATATCTGCTGTGCACTGTGTATTTTACGCGCATGAAAAATACGGGGCGTAATATACGCCCATGTGAGTGAGGCCGGAGGGGGCACCATCACGCCGTGCCTCCCCTCATCTCTGATAAGGGTATGTGCAGCTAATACCCCACAAGTGCGGGCGCCCCCTGCTGGAGTCTGGAGGGAGTATTATTTTGCGCCGTTGTCGGAGCAGGTAGATTGGGACTGGCGTAAGGGACATCCATTCCGGCATGAGCCCCCTGATTAAGGCCGCCTGCACACAAACTGATTTGTATTGCGGAATCTGCGGTCGGCGTCCGGATCGCGGTTCCGCAGCAAATACCGTTCATAGCGTGCAATGGAAAAATCGCTTCTTCCTGCAACCTCACAGAAACGAATTGCGATCAGAAAAGAAAAAAAATCGCAGCATGCTCTATTTTCCCGCAGTGTCCGCACGGACGGCTTCCATTGAAGTCATTGGAAGCCGCCCGCCCGTCTGCAATTGACATTGCGGATAGGTCGCAGATTCCGTGTCATCGCCTAGCGAAGGCGCGAGAAAAATGAAATTAAAAAAATCTGGACTGTGCATGTCCGATGGCGGCTGACCGTGTCCATCCACAGTACAGACTATGAAGAAAGAAGACAGGCACGCACGGACGCCGGCGGACGGAATCCGGCCCATTCGCGTGCAGGCGGCCTAACCCTATGAAAGGAAGCCAAAATATATAGAAATATTGCAAAATATAGATTTTTAATATACATTCAATAAGTACATTTTGTGTGCAAATCACAGCGACAAGACGTAAAAATGTGCGATGTAAACACTTTGTGCGCAGTTTTGGTATTTACAACCTAAGGAGGAGGAGCCGGCCGGGATGTAAACCGAGATATTAAAGCCAGAGATGTAACATCTGTTGACCGCAGTGTCCGTGGCGCAAAAGGTAAGCTGTATTTTTTTTTATGTAGCATACATCCTCTAGTACTTCGCACATAGCCAACCGCAGTGTAAATCGTACGCCAAAATCGCCACGGCTGCAGGGTGAAATTTGCTGAGGATCCGCGGAAAAAACTGCATCAAAATATGCTACGGATTTTGGTGTGATCGCACCCCTAGGCTGGGTTCTCACAGGGCGGATTCTCGGCAAAAATCTTGCGGTTTGGCCGCAGCGAAAAACCACGAGATTTCCTCCGGGAGAACCGCTACTGCAAAACCCGTGCGGCTTTGAAGCGGCCCGGACGCTCCCATAGAGGAGAGTGCGGCCGCAGCGGGAAAAAAAATGGACATGCTGCGGTCGGCAAATCCACACCGCAGCAGTGGATTCTGCCGGCTTAGACCTAGCGGATTTGCTGTCCCGTGTGGACGAGATTTCTGGCTAATCCCGGGATTAGTGTCCGCATGCGGATTTGCCGCGGCGAAATTCTGCACGGAATTTCCGCGGCAAATCCGCCCCATGTGAACCCAGCCTTAGGGAATGCTGAGTATGTATGTGAGGGGCTGTCCACTATGGACAACCCCTTTAAGTATTATATCCCTGAGGCTGCCTTCATACTGGCGATAAAATCGCGTGAGGCGAGTGAAATTTTTGCGAGTGCGTTTTGCGATTTTTATTTTTTTCTACCCCTTGTTTCCCTATGCAGCCTCCGATTTATCGCATCGCGACGCACCACCTCGCGATTTTCGTGCCATGTGTTTTTAACATTAGAAACTCCTATTGACTTTCGCACGATAAAAATCACAAGCGGTAAGTGACGCAATATACGATTTTTCACGAGAAAAAGCATCGCTGAGGCTCAAAAATCGCCTGAACGCCGCCATTTTGCCATCACCAGTATGAAGGAGCCCTAAGTGCAAAAAAGAGCAGAAGTGAAGGTGTAGATTCTGAGAAGGCGACCCCTCTGAGGAGCGGTGTTCCTCATATATTCATGCCAGCATTAACCCCACTGATAATATGGCGCGTTCCGTGTGCCTCGAGGAGATATCATGAGCGCCGGTTTCCATTTGTCGCCGCCATGACGGGTGATTTTCTCCAAGAACCTCGCACTGCCGCCCTGACTGAAATAAAAACCGGCAATCAACCATAACAGCGAATCCCCAATCGCCTCTCCAGCCCGGACCCATCTTTTCAATCCTGCGCCCACATTAGTACAGCGCAATTTTCTACTTGTTTTACAAATGAATGCCCTTTTTTTGCGGGCCTGGAAATCACTCTCATCACCTAAATTGACCAATCAGCCGGAGCCGGCCGTCCGCCAATCATGATGCGCGCAATATTACAATGGCTGAAAGCTTCCATATCTAGGAGACGAGTAAATGATATATTTATCACGGAGATCGAGGTCACGGGCGATGAGACCGCGGCCCGGAGCCCTCATACTTCTGGGGGGAGGGCGATGGCGACAAACCTGACCGATAGAGTATATGGTGGCAGCCATTTTGAAAAATAAATACTGTACTGCCTACCTGTAAAAAACGACTTCAAGGGGACTGAAGCTGTGGGAAGGGACCGTTCACACGGGACGGAATAGGTCACATGACGCACTGCGAGCCGCGGCGCGGATTTGCCGAACGCAGCATGTCTAATTTTTTTCCCCGCTGCGGCTGTGCTCTCCTCTATGGGAGCGCCGGTCGCAGCGGAAGAGCGAGCGGCCGGACCGCTTCAAAGCCTCCGCGGCAGTTCTCCCACGGTTTTTGCTGCGGCCAAACCGTGACATTTCCGTCGGGAATCCGCCCTGTGTGACCGTGGCCTTAGTGTCAACAGTAACAACCGCAGTACACAACATTAAGAGCGCTGTGCCAACATAACATTGGCAGCCATAGTGGCAGCGACAGGTCAGGACCTTTAAGGGTGCGTTCACATATTGCGGAAATGTTGGAGATTTGGTGCAGGATTTCAGCAGCGGCTCACCAGCAAAACCATAGGGGCCTTGAACTTCAGCTTTATAGCTTCTACAGTATACTGCAATACTTCAGGATTGCAGTGTATGTTATTTCTGCAGACATTCTATTAAGACAGGCCACAAGCTCATCTTAATAGACAGAAATACATGGCAGCCCTGGGTCCTGTAGAAGGTCATTGGCTGCCATGCCATGCTTACTCTATAATAGTAAACATTTCTGCTGCGGTTTTCCGGCAGTGTTTCCGCAATGTGTGAGCGTACCCTAAAATAAAAACACCTTCACAAAAATATATCTATACTATATACAACGAGAGGGCCGATAACTATGTACAAGATGCCCGAGTTATTGCAGAGGTCCATGTAGTGCTTGGTCCAAGTCCATGCGGTTGGTGACTGGCAGGCGGGCCCACTATGCCCACAGGGCCCTGTCACTTCCCCCGGTCTATCGATGAATCAGCCGCCATAGTGAAATCACATGGTGATGCGGGACTGTGGAAGAAGAGGTAGACGTATATTCCCCACGGCGCCTTTTATAGTCATTTTTGGATGCTGGTGGGGTTTTTGGCGGCAGAACTGAAGGTCTTGTTCATGAGACTTGACAGTCACGGTAATGGAGGTGGGAGGGGTCACATGACGTTACACATCCTAGATTGGAGTCGGGATCTTCTTGGCTTGTCAAGATGTTCTGGTCTGGGTGCGTGAAGGCAGTCCGAGGAATCGCTCCTGAAAATAGATATCACCAAGATGAGCGGAAATTCCACCAATAATGAAGAAGATGGGCGGTACACAAGTCCGGGCAGTGAAACGCGTCCCCGACTAGAGCAGACACGGGATTATGAGCAGAGACGCGTTTCAGAGCCAGTCCAGCACCCGATCTTCCTAGTGCTGACTCAAGATCTGTAACACTGCAAGGGCTATGCAACACTTCTAGGGTGCAGAATGTATTATAGTGCAGAGCTCAGACACAGGATGTAATCAGGATAAGTAATGTATGTACACAGTGACTCCACCAGCAGAATAGTGAGTGCAGCTCTGGAGTATAATACAGGATGTAACTCAGGAGCAGTACAGGATAAGTAATGTATGTACACAGTGACTCCACCAGCAGAATAGTGAGTGCAGCTCTGCAGTATAATACAGGATGTAACTCAGGAGCAGTACAGGATAAGTAATGAATGTACACAGTGACTCCACCAGCAGAATAGTGAGTGCAGCTCTGGAGTATAATACAGGATGTAACTCAGGGTCAGTACAGGATAAGTAATGTATGTACACAGTGACTCCACCAGCAGAATAGTGAGTGCAGCTCTGGAGTATAATACAGGATGGAACTCAGCATCAGTACAGGATAAGTAATGTATGTACACAGTGACTCCACCAGCAGAATAGTGAGTGCAGCTCTGGAGTATAATACAGGATGTAACTCAGGATCAGTACAGGATAAGTAATGTATGTACACAGTGACTCCACCAGCAGAATAGTGAGTGCAGCTCTGGAGTATAATACAGGATGGAACTCAGGATCAGTACAGGATAAGTAATGTATGTACACAGTGACTCCACCAGCAGAATAGTGAGTGCAGCTCTGGAGTATAATACAGGATGGAACTCAGGATCAGTACAGGATAAGTAATGTATGTACACAGTGACTCCACCAGCAGAATAGTGAGTGCAGCTCTGGAGTATAATACAGGATGGAACTCAGGAGCAGCACAGGATAAGTAATGTATGTACACAGTGACTCCACCACCAGCAGAATAGTGAGTGCAGCTCTGGGGTATAATACAGGATGTAACTCAGGATCAGTACAGGATGAGTAATGTATGTACACAGTGACTCCACCAGCAGAATAGTGAGTGCAGCTCTGGGGTATAATACATGATGTAACTCAGCATCAGTACAGGATAAGTAATGTAGGTACACTATTATTCAATTGTTTATTTAGATTTATTTTTATATATGAACAGTACACCTGTGTTCAAAAGAGGGTATTCCCGTAAAGTTACAATAATTATGGCCTTACCTTTCTGCCTCCAGTGTCTTCAGCTTTAGCGTTTCATAGTCATGGTTGCCTGATATGTACAGAAAAACAAAATGCCAATAAACTTTCTGTGATGATGTTACCTTATTCTATGTCACCTGTCTTACATATTCCCACGATAAGGGCTTATTCAGACGACCATATATCGGCCGGGTATTCACAGTGTCCTTCTCTGCAGGGGGAGGAGGCTGGAAGAGCAGGGAGCAGTGCACTGAGCTCCCGCCCCCTCTCTGCCTCCTCCCCGCCCCCCCCTGCACTATTTGCAATTAGAGGGGGTGGAGAGGAGGCAGAGAGGGGGCGGGAGCTCAGTGCACTGCTCCCTGCTCTTCCAGCCTCCTCCCCCTGCAGAGAGGGACACCGTATATCGTCCTGGCATGAATACCCGGCCCATATACGGTCGTCTGAATTAGCCCTTAGTAACATAAATCTGATCACACAGGATGGCCTACAATTTGCGGCATTACATCAAACTGACATCAGAATTGGAGGCATGTTCACACGTGGCAGATTTATTGCAGATTTTCAACAGCTGAAAAAAACGAAGCCAATCTGCAGCAGGAGATCCCTAACTGAAGGAGTAAACTCCTTAGTGAATCCGCACCATTTGGTCCCATCACATGCGAACATACCCTTAGATCATTGTCACACATGAACGCGGCAAAGTGCCAGGATTTTAAACGTGACTCTTTGCCGCGATTTTACTTTCGTTTTCCTCCGCAGCGGCCGACAGCAAGTTTTAGCGCACCCCTTCATTGTCATGGGTGAGGAGGTGCGCTAGACGGACAAATATAGAGCGGACTGCTTGAAAATCGCGTCGCTAGAAAGCGCCGTCCAGCGCTGCGATCGAACGCATGCCCTATTGACTTCAATGGGAGCATTATACCGCGATTAGGGCGGCGTTCAAAGCACCGTGTTAATTGCGGTAAGAAGCTGATATTTTCATTTATTTAGGCCGCCTGCAGACGAGCGGGTCGGATCCGGCAGCGAGAATTCTCGCCGCGGGACCCAACCCGAGAGCCTACAGGGACGAGCACGTACTCTCCCGCGCCTGGCGGCCCCAGCTCTTTCATGTGCCGGCTGCGGCGCAGCCGGCGCATGCGCAGACCGGAGCCGGCGGCCGGGTGAGTGCGAGCCCCGCACAAAAATAGGACATGCCGCGGTTTGTTTGCCGCGCGAGATTTCGCGCGGCCGTCTGCATAGGAGTGCGTATTGTAATGCACTCCTATGCAAACTTTCAGTGGCGGAAATCCCGCCGCGGGATTTCCGCCCGTGTGCAGGCGGCCTTAGAATGAGTTTTCACGGCTGGGATTACGAGTAGAGATGAGCGAGCGTACTCGGAAAAGCACTACTCGCTCAAGTAATGTGCTTTATCCGAGTATCGCTGTGCTCGTCCCTGAAGATTCGGGTGCCGCTGCGGCTGACAGGTGAGTCGCAGCGGGGAGCGGGGCAGAGCGGGCGGGAGAGAGGGAGAGAAAGCTCTTACCTCCGTTCCTCCCCGCTCTCCCCTGCAGCTCCCCGCTCCGTGCCGGCACCCGAATCTTCAGGGACGAGCACAGCGATACTCGGATAAAGCAAATTACTCGAGCGAGTACCGCTTATCCGAGTACGCTCGCTCATCTCCAATTACGACCATCGCTAACCTACTGATACATTTGTGAAAGTACTAAGATGAGCTGTGTTCCACTTGTTATTCAGGGGTTCATACAGTTTAGTCTGAAGCTCATGGAAGCGGTATAACCTGGACTCCCCTTGATACTGGGGGTTGAGCGGTTCCTGGAGACCATGTTTAGTCATTGGATCAACATTCCTTACTTTTGTCACTGTAGGTAATCTATGCTCACCTCCCTTTATGTATTCTATTGTCAGTACTAAACTTTCACAATGGTTTGCTACTTTTCGCCTGCTACGATAGTCAGTAAAAAAGCAGAATATGAAATAACGATCTACAATGGTTTCCTTCCCATCTGCGATGCTTTTACTGATGCAATGTTGAGGGGATAAAAATTTGTGGCTTGTCCTATCTTTCTGCGATGTGCGTTTTTTTTTTTCTGTTTTTTTTAAAACCTCCCTTATATTCCTATGGAGGCTTTTTTTATCGCATTGCAACGCTACAAACGCATCGTGATGCGATTTTAACATTACAAAGTCCCATTGACTTATGCGATAAAAAAATCGTGCAGATTTGTCGCGCACTTCTATCGCGGGCGGCATCGATGCGATATTATTCTCCATAAAAAGCGTCAAAATCGCGATCGCCCGTGTGGGGCCGGCCTTAATAGAAACGTCACCGGTTGTAGTCAGATTTGGTCCCTGTTGTGTGCTGAGACGGATGCTGTGACATTCCCACTGGGTGTGATGTGGGGAGACGGGTGTACAAGTCCGGATTCTGGGGAGACGTCCAGCCCGTCTGATAAGCCACACTTTCACACAAGTCAGTGCCAGTTGGCAGAGGTGCCCTTTAATAGCTCTCACAATACTGGTACTCACTTTTCTGGGTGGTCTGTAGTCCGCAGTTCTGGTAGAACGGCTCGGGGTGCAGGTACGTATTATTCAGATTGCTAGAAGAAAGGGTAACAGATTATTGAGGATGTACAGAGGGTACAATGGTCTCTCTCACGTGTAATACGTGGCAAAGTATGCATTCTTAGCCGGTGCTCCATTCACAATGACGTCACTGCGGAGGAGAAACGACCCTTGCGGTGACGGGCAGTGCAGGACATCTGTTCTCGAGATCAGTAGATAGAGCATAATTTGCAATTGTGGTACAACCTCCTTAACAATGGCACTGTTCGCTAACAATGGCACAAAGTGGGCACTATTACTTAAAGTGGTGGGCAAAAAGTAGGCATTATTACGCAACAATGGCACAAAGTTGGTACTGTTACATAATTGGGGCACAAAGTGGGCACTATTACCTTACGGGAGGAGGGGGAACAAAGGCATCAATACTACCTTGTGGGGGCACAAAGTGGGCACTATAATGGAACTAAGGAGCAATTATAATAATAATCTTTATTTGTGTAGCCCCAATTTATTCCGCAGTGCTTTATTAGTTTGTGGGGACATAAAGAGGGGATTTTCACTTTGTAGAAGGGGACACAAAGATTATTATTACTGTGTAGGGAACACTGAGAAAGGCAGATGTATCAGCAAGATGGGGAATCTCCAAACATCCCTTTAATTTTAGCATCCTTGTTGCAAGGGGTGTGGGTTGGAAATAGAGGAGGTACCTTGTAAATAAGGGGTGTGTTCATTGAAAAGGGCCATAATCTACAAAAAAAGAGAGAATGGGTCTCTCTGTCCAAAGTGAAAGCTATTGAAGTGGGGGTTGAGACCATATCCACTGCAACAGCTGCAAGATACACCACATATACTCATTGGCATACATGGTGGCATCCTCTGATAAACGCTATTTAAGTATTTTTGGCCATTCAGAAACAACAGAGCCAAAATAGCTGCCTGTCCTATTCGGGTCTGATGGGGCAGAAAGGGGCCGCTACCACCCAGTAAAACCTCTGTTACTCAGCCACTGCCATGCAAAAGGAGCCCAAAAAGTTCAACCGTGTCCGCTCCAAGGAAAGTCAGTGTCCATAAAGCAATCTAATTAACCTGCCCTGGGTATTGTATTGCAAACAGATTGTCCCCATTGTCTTGCCTAGGGGTGTCACATCCTATGTGGAGCTTAATTTTGTAGCTCCAAACTGAAGGCCCAGTATTAACCCCTTGAGTGGCACGCCCGGAAATTTTCCGGGACAAGCTCCACTGCTCATAGCAACATAGCCCGGAAGATTTCCGGGCTCTGTATCACTATGGGAGCTGCAGAGCACAATGCCACAAGCTGTGACAGTGTGCTCTGCCTGCACAGTCCCACAGAGAACAAAGCAAGGGCTTTGAAAAACCAGCAGAAGATATTGCCGATATGCCGGCAATCTCCTGCTTTGTTTACAGGTTGCCATAGAGACCATCGGCTTGTCAGAAGCAAGCCGATGGTTTCTGTGGCAGGAAGAGCTAGTGCTTGGCCGTCAGAGGACAGCTAGGTACCAGCTCTTACAGCAGAGATCAGAGAAAACCTCCGATCTCTGCTGTGTTAACCCCTTACATGCTGCAGTCTATGTGACTGCAGCATGTAAAGGGCTGTCACTGCAGCATGTAAAGGGCTGTCACCATCGGACCCCCGGAATGTGATCAGGGGTCCTGATGGGTCCCTGTGGAAGTCCCCTAAAGGGACAAAAAAAGAAAAAAAGAAAAGAAAAAAAGGTAAAAAATTATTTAAAAAAATAATAAAAACACTTGTCTCCCTTTACTTTGTAAAAAAATCAAAAATACAATCACACATGTGGTATCCATGCATCATAATGACCCAGAGAAGGAAGTTAATGCATTATTTAACCCCTTAATGACATGGCCTCTTTTTTTCTTTTTTCCCCATTTCTGTTTTTCTTCCCCCCTGTTTAAAAAATCACAACTTGTCCCGTAAAAAACAAGCCCTTATATGACCATGTCAATGGAAAAATGAAAAAGTTATGGCTCTTGAGACGCAACTGCAAAATTAGTTGAAATTCAATGATTAGAACATTTTAAAAAACCTGCCCTGGTGGGCACGACAGGGTGGTAGGAAACCCGCCACTCAAGGGGTTAGGTGCCACTATTTCAGCATTAATGCAGGAGACAAATCGGCATCAAAAACTAACAAAAAGGACAATTTCTCTCCATTTATGGCGTAATTGCTCATCTTCATCCTGTTTTCATCTTCATCATGCACGCCTCCCAGAGCGATAAGTGATTGAAGCAGTTGCATTACCTGTTGGCATGAGGACGATTTGTCGAACAGGCAGCGGCGGTGTCGGCCTCCTCGCAGTCCTCGGAGTACGCATTAGTCACCACTGTGAGGGTGTCTGAGTCGTCCTCCTCCCCGGCTCCGTCTGTAAAATAAAGCAGCGGGTCTTCTACAGCTGTTCTCTTTGTTTGGAGAACAGATCGATGTTCTTACCAGAGGAGGAAAGAGACAACAGTAAAATCACACCGCGAAGCAGGTGCAAAGACAAAATCTACCGCAGGTGGAGCAGAAACATTGCTACTGGGAGAAGTGACAGCGCGCACACTTAAGGTAATTTGTGAGATGCCCGTCGCCTCCCAGTGCGGTTCCCTAAATTCGCACCTGCAGTCATGTTAGATGTGTTTATTCTTCTACTTGATTGGTTAAAATATACTCATTGCAAAAAAAAAATAATGCACCAAGAAGTTGTTAGAATTGGATGAAACTTTCTATGTGTGATTGTAGTGATATAAATTATTACAATATTAGAGCCAAAGGAGAAGTCCACTGGGGAAAACTGTACAATTCAGAGGAGGCTCTAGTACCCTGCTGGGCCGCCTCCACCTTGGATACATAATGAGATACGGGTGGACATGGAGGCTCTAGTACCCTGCTGGGCTGCCTCCACCTTGGATACATAATGAGATACGGGTGGACATGGAGGCTCCAGTACCCTGCTGGGCCACCTCCAGCCTGGAAACATGAAGAGATACGGGTGGACAGGGAGGCTCTAGTACCCTGCTGGGCCGCCTCCACCTTGGATACTTAATGAGATACGGGTGGACATGGAGGCTCTAGTACCCTGCCAGGCCGCCTCCAGCCTGGAAACATGAAGAGATACAGGTGGACATGGAGACTCTAGTACCCTGCCAGGCCGCCTCCAGCCTGGAAACATGAAGAGATACAGGTGGACATGGAGGCTCTAGTACCCTGCTGGGCCACCTCCAGCCTGGATACATGATGAGAAACAGGTGGACATGGAGGCTCTCATACCTTGCTGGGCCGCCTCCAGCCTGGATGCATGATGAGAAACAGGCAGACATGGAGTCTCTAGTATCCTGCTGGGCCGCCCCAAGCCTGGAAACATGATGAGAAACAGGCGGACATGGAGGCTCTAGTACCCTACCAGGCCGCCTCCAGCCTGGATACATGATGAGAAACAGTCGGACATAGAGGCTCTAGTACCCTGCTGGGCTGCCTCCAGCCTGGATACATGATGAGAAACAGGCGGACATGGAGGCTCTAGTACCCTGCTGGGCCACCTCCAGCCTGGATACATAATGAGAAACAGGTGGACATGGAGGCTCTAGTGCCCTGCTGGGCCGCCTCCAGCCTGGATACATAATGAGATACAGGTGGATATGGAGGCTCTAGTACCCTGCGGGGCCCGCCTCCAGCCTTGATACATGATGAGATACAGGTGGACATGGAGGCTCTAGTACCCTACTGGGCTGCCTCCAGCCTGGATACATGATGAGAAACAGGCGGACATGGAAGCTCTAGTACCCTGCTGGGCCGCCTCTAGCCTGGGTACATGATGACAAACGGGTGGACATGGAGGCTCTAGTACCCTGCTGGGGTCTCTAATGATGGTGCCTGTGTCTGGATAGTGGACAACGAAATTTTTGGGTCTACTCGTGCTTATGGCGGTTCAAATGACCATCTCTACTGGTGATCTGTCTGGGATGTTCGGAGCCTGTTCGCCATGTGTGCCCTTATGTAACTCTCAACACCTCCTAACAACTTGGTCAGAACAGCATAGATGATGGACAAATCATCAAAATGATCATCCTGCTTCTCTCATCCCAATAACGCGCCTCCTCTCAAATTCTGTGAACTTGGCATAATCTCTTTGAGTGCATCGTAGAGGCGTCTAGTGGTCAATGATCTCTCAATAAGAGGTCACTAAACACGTGGAGCCTCTAAGAGCCTTTTTATAGGGCAACCAAGGAAGCACCTTTTAGGACCTCCGGTGACAAGACCGCTCATCTAATCAGACCACAACTCATCATTTACAGATCTGCCTGAGATGGAACCGCAGGACGAGCTTAGGAGGAAAATGACATTTCTATCTGCGTGCATAATTTTTATTGTCAATGGCTGCCTGCACACGGGCGGAAGTCCCGCGGCGGGATTTCCCGCGGGATTTCCGCCGCTCAAAGCCTGCATAGGAGTGCATTACAATACGCACTCCTATGCAGACGGCCGCGGTTTGGCCGCGCGAAATGTCGCGCGGCAAACAAACCGCGGCATGTCCTATTTTTGTGCGGGGCTCGCAGAGCCTCGCACAGATACGTCACTCACCCGGCAGCCCGGCAGCCGGCACATGAAAGAGTCGGGGCCGCCAGGTGCGGGTGGGTACGCGCTCGTCTCTGCAGGCGCTCGGGTCGGGTCCCGCGGCGAGAATTCTCGCCGCCGGATCCGACCCGCTCGTCTGCAGGCGGCCAATGAGTGTATCTCAGATCCAGAACGAGGACTCTTCCAAGTGGTACATTACATATTAGGGGTTGTTAAAGTCCTCTACCTCTTGAAAGTGCGAATCGCTGGCATCCTATACTACCAGTCTGAAGACTGTTAAAACATACAGACTATACAAGCAATTGGTGGGTCCCAAAAGGGTTAATAATCAGATCCTGTTTGCCCGTGTAGTGAGGGTCAGCCAGGGCAGGAGCAGGAGAAGTTCATCAATTGCTTGTATAGCCTGTATGTTTTAAACATCAGCTGAACTGATGAAGGGATTTTCCCGAAACGCGTTTTCATAAGCTGATCACGTACTTTACTAAATAAAAGGAGAAGTTTCACAAGCCTTTGGTCACTTCCTATTTGCTTTAACCTGGAGTGTTGCGCCTTCTCCAGTGCCAGTTTTTTAGTCCTATTCTCTTGCTCCGTCACGCCCCCCGGTGGAGCGTCATCTGGTCAGGCAGCACCTCCACTATTGAAGTTACCACTCCACCCTCTTCACCACGTATGTAGTATCATTGTTCACAACAAACACAACTGTACGGGTTTTGCTCTACCCCTCTTTTTCCTCCTCATCCAGCAGTAATAGTGACCCCCAATAGTTGCCCCAGTAGCAATAGTGACCCACAATAGTTGCCCCAGTAGTAATAGTGACCCCCAATAGTTGCCCCAGTAGCAATAGTGACCCACAATAGTTGCCCCAGTAGTAATAGTGACCCACACTAGTTGCCCCAGCACAAATAGTAACCCCCGATAGTTGCCCCAGTAGCAATAGTGACCCACACTAGTTGCCCCAGCACAAATAGTGACACCCAATAGTTGCCCCAGCACAAATAGTGACACCCAATAGTTGCCCCAGCAGTAATAGTGACACCCAATAGTTGCCCCAGCAGAAATGGTGACCTGTAATAATCACCCCAGTAGTAATAGTGACCCCCAATAATTGCCCGAGTAGTAATCGTGACCCCCAATAGTTGCCCCAGTAGCAATAGTGACCCACACTAGTTGCCCCAGCACACATAGTGACACCAAATAGTTGCCCCAGCAGTAATAGTGACACCCAATATTTGCCCCAGCAGTAACAGAGACCCCCAATAGTTGCCCCAGTAGTAATAGAGACCCCTGAATAATTGCCCCAGCAGTAATCGGGACCCCAATTGTTGCCCCAGCAGAAATGGTGACCTGTAATAATCACCCCAGTAGTAATAGTGACCCCCAATAATTGCCCCAGTAGTAATAGTGACCCCCAATAATTGCCCCAGCAGTAATAGTGACCCCCAATAGTTGCCCCAGTAGCAATAGTGACCCACAATAGTTGCCCCAGTAGTAATAGTGACCCCCAATAGTTGCCCCAGTAGCAATAGTGACCCACAATAGTTGCCCCAGTAGTAATAGTGACCCACACTAGTTGCCCCAGCACAAATAGTAACCCCCAATAGTTGCCCCAGTAGCAATAGTGACCCACACTAGTTGCCCCAGCACAAATAGTGACACCCAATAGTTGCCCCAGCACAAATAGTGACACCCAATAGTTGCCCCAGCAGTAATAGTGACACCCAATAGTTGCCCCAGCAGAAATGGTGACCTGCAATAATCACCCCAGTAGTAATAGTGACCCCCAATAATTGCCCGAGTAGTAATCGTGACCCCCAATAGTTGCCCCAGTAGCAATAGTGACCCACACTAGTTGCCCCAGCACACATAGTGACACCAAATAGTTGCCCCAGCAGTAATAGTGACACCCAATATTTGCCCCAGCAGTAACAGAGACCCCCAATAGTTGCCCCAGTAGTAATAGAGACCCCTGAATAATTGCCCCAGCAGTAATCGGGACCCCAATTGTTGCCCCAGCAGAAATGGTGACCTGTAATAATCACCCCAGTAGTAATAGTGACCCCCAATAATTGCCCCAGTAGTAATAGTGACCCCCAATAATTGCCCCAGCAGTAATAGGGACCCCCAACAGTTGCCCTATCAATAATAGTGACACCCAATAGTTGCCCCAGCAGTAATAGAGACCCCCAATAGTTGCCCCAGCAGAAATGGTGACCTGTAATAATCACCCCAGTAGTAATAGTGACCCCCAATAATTGCCCGAGTAGTAATCGTGACCCCCAATAGTTGCCCCAGTAGCAATAGTGACCCACACTAGTTGCCCCAGCACACATAGTGACACCAAATAGTTGCCCCAGCAGTAATAGTGACACCCAATATTTGCCCCAGCAGTAACAGAGACCCCCAATAGTTGCCCCAGTAGTAATAGAGACCCCTGAATAATTGCCCCAGCAGTAATCGGGACCCCAATTGTTGCCCCAGCAGAAATGGTGACCTGTAATAATCACCCCAGTAGTAATAGTGACCCCCAATAATTGCCCCAGTAGTAATAGTGACCCCCAATAATTGCCCCAGCAGTAATAGGGACCCCCAACAGTTGCCCTATCAATAATAGTGACACCCAATAGTTGCCCCAGCAGTAATAGAGACCCCCAATAGTTGCCCCAGCAGAAATGGTGACCTGTAATAATCACCCCAGTAGTAATAGTGACCCCCAATAATTGCCCGAGTAGTAATCGTGACCCCCAATAGTTGCCCCAGTAGCAATAGTGACCCACACTAGTTGCCCCAGCACACATAGTGACACCCAATAGTTGCCCCAGCAGTAATAGTGACACCCAATATTTGCCCCAGCAGTAATAGGGACCCCCAACAGTTGCCCTATCAATAATAGGGACCCCCAATAGTTGCCGCAGTAGTAATAGTAACCCCCAATTGTTGCCCCAGTAGTAATGGTGACACCACCAGCTCCCCCCTGACACTGTCCCCAGTAGTAAGAGTGAGCTCACCCGCCCACCGACACTGCCCCCAGTAGTAAGAGTGACACCACCCGCCCCCCGACACTGCCCTCAATAGTAATGCTTACCCTTCAGCTGATGACAGTCGGCCGGTGGGCGCTGCTGTCAGGATTGAGTGCGGACTTCTAAGTGAACTGCGCATGCGCGAAGACGCGTGTTCCCAAAAGCAGACAAGTCAACAAGCGCTACTGCGCCTGCGCGACGAGAGAGGAAGACCGGCTTGAGAATTTGTGGTATCGGGGGATGACGGAGTGGTAAGCATAGGGGAGGGGGCACCTGTATAGGTAAGTATATATCTTCTGTATGGCTCATTTACAAAGCACACAGTATATTACAAAGTGCTTTGTAATGGCCAAACAGAAGTGTATACATGCACTTGTCACGGCCGGACAACCTCTTTAAGTCTCCTCTCAGCCTTCTCTTCTGCAAGCTAAACATTCCCAGATCCTTTAACCGTTCCTCATAGGACATGATTTGCAGACCGCTCACCATCTTGGTAACTCTTCTCTGAACTTGCTCCAGTTTGTCTATGTCTTTTTTACATTATGGTGCCCAGAACTGGACCCAGTATTCCAGATGAGGTCTGACTAAGGAAGAGTAGAGGGGGATAATGACCTCACGTGATCTAGACTCTATGCTTCTCTTAATACATCCCAGAATTGTGTTTGGCTTTTTTTTTGCTGTTGCATCACATTGTTGACTCATGTTCAGTCTGTGATCTATTAGTATACCCAAGCCTTTTTCACATGTGCTGCTGCTTAGCCCAATTCCTCCCATTCTGTATGTGCTTTTTTAATTTTTCTTGCCCAAATGTAGGACCTTGCATTTCTCCTTGTTAAATACCATTTTACTGCCATGTGTCATCCAACTTTTTTCAAGCATTGCTTAGCAATGATGTGTGAAAAACAGAATGCAGCAGATGCCATCTGTGTGCTCTTTCTTTTTCTTCTTGCACGCCCATTGACTTAAATGGGTTACTGTTGTCTAAGAAAGCAGACCAGAAGAGGAAAAGCTGCAATTTTTTTCACACGGACCATCGGGTCATTCCCGCATTCGAGTTGATTGGTGTGCAAAAAAAGGAGCACATGCATGATATTTTTCATGGGTCATTGCTTAAAAACTAAAAAAAAAATGGCTGCCTATTCCATTTTTATTGCATGTGATAAAAATAAATAGTTGAAACGGACACATGCATACGGATGCAACACAGACCTGCCTTGCAGTAAGGACCTAACTACTAGGGAATTACTGTCTGACAACCCCATGTAAAAGGCTGTACGTTCACTGACATTACTTAGGACCTCAGATCCAGGTGGAATTCATATTTCTCATGCAGTTTTAGTAATCAGATTTTTCTGAACTACCTCCGATTTGGACGACCTACCTGATACTCTGTTTTCTGAGGTTGGTTGCCCATTGGGTCTGGTGGTGACCCTGGTTTTAATGGTTGCATACGTCTCTTCAGGCTGTGGTGGTTGGCTCGTTCCTCTGCACGGTCTCCGATAGCTGAATGTAAATGTAGATTAACCCATTAACGACACGGCCCTTTTTTTTCTTTTTTCTCCCCACTATCAAAAATCATAACTCTTTTATTTCTTAATTGATCACCATCGCTGTCTGAGGGCTTGTTGTTTTTTGTGGGATAAATTGTATTTTTCAATGGTACCATTTAAGGTACCATAAAAAGTACTGAAAAACTTCAAAAAAACTTTTAAAACTTTTAAAAAGTGGAGTCTAATGAAAAAAAATTACAATTCCGTTATCTTTCATGATGTACACACTGCAGCAAAAATAGCATGGGTCAGTACGACGACGACCATATCAAATTTATATATGTGTATATATATATATATATATATATATATATTTTTTTTTTTTTTTTTTTTTTTTATTGTTTTTTAATTTTATTTATTTTTTTTTTTGCTGCAATACATAAAAAAAAATTTTGGGGAAAAATTTAAATTATTTTTTGCTGCCATAAACTTCAAGTTTTTCCATAGATACAGTTGTGCAAGGACTCGTTTTTTTGCGGGACGTCCTGTAGTTTCCAAATTGGTACCTTTTGAAGTTCATGTGACTTTTTGGTCGCTTTTTATTAAAAATTTTTTTTTATTGGAGACGGGGTGACTATTATAGCGTAATTCTGGCATTGTGTGTTTTTTTTTCCAGTGGATGTTAACTGTGTGGGATAAATAATGCGTTACTTTGACAGATTGGACTTTTACGGAAACAAATGCCAAGTATGTTTTGGGTTTTTTTCTCTTGATTTCGTCTTATAAAACAAATGGAGTTAAAACTCATTACTTTTTTATTTTTTCTAATACTTAATACATTTTTTTTCTTGTCCCCATTGGTGACTTGAACTTGCAATCATTTGATCACTCATACAGTATAATGTAATACCATAGTATTGCATTATACTGAGTGGCTGCCTATCAAAACATGCCACAGGCATGGCTTAGTAACATAGCAAAATGGCTTGATAGGCAATCAGCCATGACAGTCCGGGGGCCATTCAGAAGGCTCCAGGCTACTGTGGCAACTCAAGGATACCTCACGATTTTATTACGGGGGGCAAGGAAGAAAAAAACGCTCAAAGGGGTATTTAACCCAGTGTAATATCCTCAGGATAGGTCATAAATGGTTTCGGCCGGTGTCCGCCACTCTCGACCCCTGGCGATCAGCTGATCTTAGCCCTCCCACTCACGGCAGTAGGGTTACACTTCAGGCCCTGACCACTGCTGCACTGACAGCCGGCTGGAAGATCAGCTGATTGGTGGGGATCTCAAACAGCAGGTCCCTGCCAATCAACTATTGATGATCTATCTATGCGAGGACAGGTCATCAATATAGTTAATGCCCAGAAAACCCCTTGAACGCTGCCCCCGCTTCGTAAATTGCAGATCTGTACTCACATTTGGGCACCTTGAGAAGACATGTGCATCATGGCGGCATACTCTGGGTTCACGACTGAAGGGTGTCTTGCAACCTTTGCCCCAGTGATCTTCCCAACGGAGCCTCTCTAGATAATATAACGATTGACCAAAAGAAATAGTGTTACCGCTAGAAGCAAACAGTCACCAGAAAACATCACGGAGACGTCCTCATGGGGCCTCTACTAGCCACTATTAGTTATCTTGGTCCCATCCTTGGTACCAGATTCTGAGTGACGACTAACGTCTGCCATTTCCCTGTCCAAAGGTGAGGAATCATCTGCACCGCTAGGGGATGTAATTCTGCAATTCAGCATCAGGACAGCGAGAAATGGCTGGACTGACACTTTATTAGAGACCCCAGCTAGCATCACGTTGGACCACAGCAATTCGTACCAGAGCACCAACGCTGTATCTGGGTTCTCCTGACTGTGTAGCGCCTGTTGGTCAGAACGATTCCTGACATCCTCCTCTGACCCCTTATGGTGGTGAGTTGTTTCCATCCATTTTACTGGATGTTTTCCTTGATCACACCATTCTCTGTATACTCTTCACATGGTTATAAGAGAAGCGCCCCCCCCCACCCCCCCCCCCGGGATGTACTCACCAGCGGGGCGGCGGGGGGTAACCCTCTGCCGTGGCTGAAGTGCCGGTGGTTTACAGCCAGCTTGTACTGGAGGGCATCCGTCAGCTTATTCACTATACGCTCCTGAGCGTTGTCAGAGTCCTCCTGTAAGACCAGAGACAATAGCCCGTGATGCTCCCGATAAAGTGCGCCCTGTTCAACCCTTCGCGCCCCGTGAAATATACGTACAGAGGGATTTTAAGTGCGGTGGCATCTTCATTCTCCGAAGTCAGATCATAACCTAGCAATAAGCCATCAATGGCGCCCCTACCATGAGGTGACCTGCGTCTGCTGCCTCAGGCGGCAGTCTGCAGAACCTCAGAGGGTGTGGCGGGTTGCTGCCCAGCTGGTATTTATTTTTTACCAGCCATATTAATTAGCCTGCGAGCCGGCCAGGCAGCAACCCAACAAGCATTTAACTCACTCCTGGTCCGGAGTGGGCCAACCGCTGCTGTAGTTGGATTGTTACCCCTGACTTTTTCTTGGGCATCTGCGTTCCTGCACATAGATGCCAGCCTATACGTAGTTCAGATGCCAGGTGGAGAGGTCAAGGGCCACACTATAATTACAGTATCAGCAGCAGCCCCTGGGCCAGGACTGCAGAGCGAGTTAAATGCTTGTCGTGATGCCGCTCAGCTGGAGTTTACTATTAGACTCACTATGGGGGTCACTATTACTACTGGTGCTGCTATTATTGGGACCACTATGGGCGTCACTATTACTACTGAGGCTACTATGGGGTCACTGCTACTATGAGGGCTACAAACAGGTTTTTTTTTTACTACTAGGGCCACTATGGGGGTCTTTATAACTACTGGGGCCACTATGGGGGTCTCTATAACTACTGGGGCAACTATGGGGTTCTTTATAACTACTGGGGCCACTATGTGGGTCTTTATAACTACTGGGGCCACTATGGGGGTCTTTATAACTACTGGGGCAACTATGGCGGTCACTATTAGTATTGGGGCAACTAATGGAGTCACATTTACTTCTGGGGCCACTGTGAGGTTACTATTACTACTCGAGCCACTGTTGGATTCATTATTACCATTAACGGGGTCACTATTAATATTGGGGCCATTAATGGGTTCCCTGTAAATTTTGGGGACACTAGGTCGACACGTACTATTGGGGCCACTACTGGGGGCAGTATTATTCTGTCACTTCAGACAAGTCTCAATAGTTCAAACATGTGTTGGGTATCTTGTGTACTGGCGCTTTCAATGCCTGTAAAATGAGTGTTTTTGTTTCTTGGGGTGGGGGGGGTGCCATGTCACACTGCACCTCAGGAAGCACAAAGGCTTGGGGCACCCTGATGCCATCATTTTACAGGATGGGAGTACCCCTTTAATACTGTTGCTGGTAGATCTGACCTTGGCTCTGGAGAGGAAGGCCAGCGCCTGCTTGTAGTACAGAACGGCCTTCTCCGGATCCCCCAGGCGGAATCTGGCTGCTCCGAGTCCTTCACATGCCTGCCACTGGCCATGGACATCATCTAGTGGACAAGAAGGACAAATATCAGAGCTATCGGGGGGCTGCAGAACGTCAGCTCATCGTCGCCATCATCCTGCATCCAGAAGGGACTCTAATACCCCGTAACAGGAGGGACGAATGGCCAACATCTTCATATACAGGGGCAACCGAGAGTTCTGGCTGCAGAACAGAACCTGTCTGATAATATGAGGGTCATTGCTATGAGCGCACTGTGTCAGTGTGAGGCCTTAGTCACACGGGCGTTTTTTCACGCGATTTGCGGATCGCATGACGGATGCGCATCCGCAAACCGCGTGACCGGTGCGCGCAAATCGCCAGAAAATCTGCTCCTAGCCGTGTTTAATTAGAAACGGGCCGGAGCTGTCCAGCGCATTGCATTCAATGGAGACGGCAATAGAGCCCGCTCCATTTAAAGCAATGCGCTGCGGGCGAGCCCGGGATGCATTATCGGGAAGGGCTTAAATATATAAGCCCTTCCCTGCAATTCATCCTAAAATGTGTAAAAATAAAAAATATATATATATACTCACCTTCTCCCGGCAGCTGGAGCTCCGTGCCGCCGTCCGGCAGTGGGTGTGAAGGGGGTGTGAGTCAGACCTGCCCCCTGATTGGCTCAGCACTGAGCCAATCAGAGGCATGTCTCACTCACACCCATTCATGAATGGATGTGAGTCAGACCTGCCCCTGATTGGCTCAGCGCTGAGGTGCAGCAGTCACTCACCCAATCATGAATTCATGAATGGGTGTGTGAGTGAAACCTGCCTCTGATTGGTCAGGGCTGTGACCAATCAGAGGCAGATCATTCAGCAGGCGGGGATTTTAAAGCCCCGCCGGCTGAATAGTGCCGAGAAGCAGTTCAGGAGAACTGACAGCGGCCGCGGCTGGACTCCGTCTGCAGCGGAAAGGTGAGTATACAATTTTTTTTTATTTTTACACATTTTAGGATGAATTGCAGGGAAGGGCTTATATATTTAACCCCTTCCCGACAATTCACCCCGCGCACGTCGGCAGCCCATTGCTTTCAATGGAGCGGCTGTATTGCCGCTCCATTAAATTCAATGGGCAAACATCGTTCTTCTCTGCCACAGCTGTTACAGCTGTGGCAGAGAAGAATGATTTGTCTTCTATATGTTCTCAATGGGGTCGGCGCTGCTGCCGCCGGCCCCATTGAGCGCATATAGAGAAGAGAACAGGAATCGCAGATCACAGATAGGTGCGATCTGCGATTTCTGTTCTATAATTTATCGGACGAGCGCATAAAAAGCGCTCATGTGTCCGATACCATTGCAAAGCAATGTTTCTATAAAATCGCCGGACGCATGCGCATGCGCTAATCGCGCGAAAAAACGCCAGTCTGACTAAGGCCTTAGGAGGGATAACGAGGTTATCACAATTATGGGGACACTGGGATTATGACATATGGGAGCACTATGGCTATGACTGTTGAAGGGGCACTGTGGCTATCACTATTATGAGGGAAACTGTTATGGGGGCACTGCATTTATCACTGTTATGGGGGACACTGTAGTGCTGTTATGGGGACACTAGTTATCACTGTTACGGGGACACTAGTTATCACTGTTATGGGGGGCACTGCATTTATCACTGTTATGGGGACACTAGTTATGGGGACACTAGTTATCACTGTTATGGGGGCACTGTAGTGCTGTTGTGGGGACACTAGTTATCACTGTTAGGCCGCCTGCAGACGACCGGGTCAGATCCCCTGCAAGAATTCTCGCAGCGGGATCCGACCCACGCCCCTGCAGGGCCCAGTGCGTCTCTCACCTGCTCCCGCGGCTCCGGCTCTGTGATGTGCGGGCTGCCGCCCCAGCCGGCGAATTAGCAGAGCGGAGCCAGCGCACTGGGAGTGACATTTCTGTGCGGGTCTTGCAGAGGAAACAGAGCGTGCCGCGATTTGTTTTCCTCATGTATTTTCACGCAGACAAATCGCGGTCGTCTGCATAGGAGTGCGTTCCACCCGTGTGCAGGGGGCCTTATGGAGGACACTGCGTTATCACTGTTATGGGGGACACTGTAGTTATCGCTGTTATGGGGGACACTGCGTTATCAATGTTATGGGGGACACTGTAGTGCTGTTATGGGGGACATTGCGGTTATCACTGATATGGGGTAAAATGTAGTGCTGTTATGGGGGACACTAGTTATCTCTGTTATGGGGCACACTGCGGTTATCAATGTTATGGGGGACACTGCGGCTATTGTGCTTATGGGGGCACTACGGTTATCGCTGTTATGGGGGACACTGTGGCTATCCCTGTTATGGGGGACACTGTGGCTATCGCTGTTATGGGGGACACTGTGGCTATTGCTGTAATGGAGGACACTGTGGTTATCGCTGGTATGGAGGACACTGTGGTTATCGCTGGTATGGGGGACACTGCGGTTATCGCTGTTATGGGGGACACTGTGGCTATCGCTGTTATGGGGGACACTGTGGCTATCGCTGTTATGGAGGACACTGTGGTTATCGCTGTTATGGGGGACACTGTGGCTATCCCTGTTATGGGGGACACTGCGGTTATCCCTGTTATGGGGGACACTGCGTTATCCCTGTTATGGGGGACACTGTGGCTATTGCTGTTATGGGGGACACTGTGGCTATTGCTGTTATGGGGGACACTGTGGCTATTGCTGTTATGGGGGACACTGTGGCTATCGCTGTTATGGGGGACACTGTGGCTATCGCTGTTATGGGGGACACTGCGGCTATCGCTGTTATGGGGGACATCGTGGCTATTGTGGTTATGGGGGACACTGTGGCTATCGCTGGTATGGAGGACACTGCGGCTATCGCTGTTATGGGGGACACTGCGGTTATCGCTGTTATGGGGGACACTGTGGCTATCGCTGTTATGGGGGACACTGTGGCTATCGCTGTTATGGAGGACACTGTGGTTATCGCTGTTATGGGGGACACTGTGGCTATCGCTGTTATGGGGGACACTGTGGCTATCGCTGTTATGGGGGACACTGTGGCTATCCCTGTTATGGGGGACACTGCGGTTATCACTGTTATGGGGGACACTGTGGCTATTGCTATTATGGGGGACACTGTGGCTATCCCTGTTATGGGGCACACTGTGGCTATCGCTGTTATGGGGGACACTGTGGCTATCGCTGTTATGGGGGACACTGTGGCTATCCCTGTTATGGGGGACACTGTGGCTATCCCTGTTATGGGGGACACTGCGGTTATCACTGTTATGGGGGACACTGTGGCTATTGCTATTATGGGGGACACTCCGGTTATCGCTGGTATGTGGGACACTGTGGCTATCGCTGTTATGGGGGACACTGCGGTTATCGCTGTTATGGGGGACACTGCGGTTATTGCTGTTATGGGGGACACTGTGGCTATCCCTGTTATGGGGCACACTGTGGCTATCGCTGTTATGGGGGACACTGTGGCTATCGCTGTTATGGGGGACACTGCGGTTATCGCTGTTATGGGGGACACTGCGGTTATCGCTGTTATGGGGGACACTGCGGTTATTGCTGTTATGGGGGACACTGTGGCTATCCCTGTTATGGGGGACACTGCGGTTATTGCTGTTATGGGGGACACTCCCGTTATCGCTGGTATGGGGCACGCTGCGGTTATCACTATTATGGGGTCATGGTGACAGCCTATAAGGTGTGCACTGCACTACTGTTATTGGGGCGCTGCTGCTATTATTTATCTCTCTCCATCCTCACTTCTGGATGTTCGCAGCGTTCGGTGGACACGTTGAGTACCTGAATCTTTAAATGCCTGTAGTGAGTGCAGATAGTATTCTCCGGCCGCCTCGTGGTCATCCAGTTGGCTCAGTGCATAGGCCAAGTTTCCAAAACACTGTCCTTGTGCCCTGCGGTTACCAAGGAAGCCTGAAATAAACACCATGACGTTACACAGAGCGCCATTCATGGTCACTAAGTAACGGGTATTATGATACACACTGCTGGATGTTACTGTAACCCCACAGTGTGATCACTGCCTGATATCGGATATAGACTGCTCATATGGCGCCCTCTGGTGGTCACATCATATCACTACATCTCTGCTATGAAGTCAAATACCAGTATATAGCGGTCCACTATGGGATAGTACTGGCACATTTTTTTTATCACTATTGGACATTTAACCCCTTCAGGACCAGAGATTTTTCATCTTTGTCACTTTTTCGTCCCTGCCTTCCAAGAGCCATAACTTTTTGATTCTTCCACTCTCGTAGCGGTAGAAGGGCTTGTTTGCAGCAGGACGAGTTCTCTTTTTAATGGCGCCATTTTATTTACTATATAATGTAAGGAGAAACTTTTAAAAATTTGAGGGGAGAAATTTTTAAAATTCCACTGCGCCATTTTTGGGAGGGTTTAGTTTTTACAGCCTTTAGAGTGCAGTAAGTGACATAAGAACTTTCTTCTGTAAGTCAGTATGATTATATCGTAATACCAACTTTATATCATTTTTTTCAAATATTTTTCTAAAAGATGATATAAAAAGTGATTTAACATTTTTTTCTTAAACAAAGGGGAACTTTTAATTTTTCTTACTGTTAAAAAAACTTTATTACATTTTTTTTACACTTTTATTGTGGGGACTTGAACTTGCGATCCCTTTATTTCTTGTACTATATATTGCAATACTTCAGTATTGCAGTACATATTGATTTTTGATGTTGCCTATTAAGCCCTGCCTGACAACATCTATGCTTGACAGTCCTGTGAGCCTTCAGTAGGCTGCGGCTGCCATACTAGCCCATTTGCACCCTCTGATCACATTGTGGGGGGTGCCGATGGTCTAGATGTGTGATCAACCTTGACTGCGGCAGCTAAAGAGTTAACTGCTGTAATCAGAGCTAATTTACCATACACCTTCATGACTGTCCAATGTAGGTTTACCATCAGCAGTTGTGAAGGGGTTATTATCTAGTAAAATGTGGCTGAAAATCCCAAACGGGTCTATTATAGATGTGATGTACCCAGATGTCAGGAATCATCCCTTACTGTGTAATGATGAGGCCCTCCTGTGATAGTTCAGCCCCTCCTCATATTGCTCCAGTGTGTTGTATGCAGCCCCCAGGTTCTGTAGTACCACCGCCTCCTTATATCTGTCTGCTTCATCCTCCTGGCAGAGCGGCAGCGCCATCTGGAAACACTCCACGGCCAGGGCAAAGACCTTCAGCTGGGCAAAGCTCAGACCGATGTCATTATACAGCTTAGCTGCAAGATAGTCACACAGAGAAGGCTGAATAAATGGAACGTAATACAATGTATACTAGATGTAATTATATACAGGGGATGCCCAGGTTATACCAGCATGCTCCATATCACTATATACAGGATGTATAACTTATACCAGCTGTACATATATAATTATATACAGGAGATGCCCAGGTTATACCAGAATGCTCCATATCACTGTATACAGGAGATGTAGAACGTATACCAGCTGTACATATATAATTATATACAGGAGATACTCAGGTTATACCAGCATGGGACATATCACTATATACAGGATGTATAGCATATACCAGTAGTACATACATAATTATATACAGGAGATACCCAGGTTATACCAGCATGCTCCATATCACTGTATACAGGAGATGTATAACCTATACCAGCTGTACATATATAATTATATACAGGAGATACCCAGGTTATACCAGCATGCTTCATATCACTATATAGGGGGAGATGTATTACTTATACTAGCTGTACATATATAATTATATACAGAAGATACCCAAGTTATACCAGCATGCTCCATATCACTATATACAGGAGATGTATAACTTATACCAGCTGTACATATATAATTATATACAGGAGATACCCAGGTTATACCAGCATGCTCCATATCACTATATACAGGAGATGTAGAACTTATAGCAGCTGTACATATATAATTATAAACAGGAGATACTCGGGTAACACCATCATGCTTCATATTACTATATACAGCAGATACCCAGGTTATACCAGCATGCTCCATATCACTATATCACTCCACATCACCATATAACACAGGTTATACCAACATGCTCCATATCACTATATACAGTGAGATGTATACCTTATACCAGCTGTACATATATAATTATATACAAGAGATACTCGGGTTATACCAACATGCTCCCTATCACTATATACAGTGAGATGTATACCTTATACCAGCTGTACATATATAATGATATACAGGAGATGCCCTGGTTATACCAACATGCTCCATATCACTATATACAGGATGTATACCTTATACCAGCTGTACATATATAATTATATACAGGAGATACCCAGGTTATACCAGCATGCTCCATATCACTATATACAGTGAGATGTATACCTTATACCAGCTGTACATATATAATTATATACAAGAGATACCCGGGTTGTACCAGCATGGTCCATATCAGTAGGTAAAAGAGAATGCTTATCTTATATCAGTTGTCCACCATGAGACTACGATGATGCATTATCTACCACTTATAATGATCATACCGAGCAGGTCTTTTCTAGTAACTTGATCGCACACCATACGGGCCTCATTAAGTATTTGGAGGACATGTCCTGAATCGTAGCATTGACTTTGTAGCATGTAGTTGGCGGCCTCATTGAGAGCTATGGCAGCCATATCTAGCCTCTGAACTTCCATGTAGGAGTCTGCAGCTTCTTGGAAGCATTGAGCCGCTCGTGCCTTGTCCTTCATGCTCACGTAGCAGTACCCCATCTTCATGTGGGCGTCAGCTTCGTTCCCAAGCTGAGAGGGCTTGTAGAGGACTACCGCTTTCCTAAAATGTTCAAGTGCCCTTGGGAAATCTTGTAAGGATTCATAAGCCATGCCAAGGTTGAAATAAAGGTCTCCATTAGGTTCTTCTTCTTCATCCTTTGGTTGGGACTTCAAGAGGAACTCAAGTCCCTTCTCTGGTTTCCCGGTCTCTACATATACAGCCCCTAGGTTAAAAGCACAGGCCCTTTGGACAACCTTTTGTTTAGTGTTAAGTGACAGTAGGAAAGCCTTCTTGAAACAAGACATGGCCACCTGGAGGTTCCTAGAAGTCAAGGCCTTGTGCCCAGCCTTGGTCAAATCTTCTATCTCGGCTTGAGAACTGGAAGAGTCCCCATCTTTCCTCCTGCCCTCCCCGACGAATGGTTTCATCTCCTCTTTTATCTTCTTCTTTTTCTTCTTCTCGGGACGAGGCTCCGGTGGTGGCCCAGGGTTTTCTGGATTTGGTGGCTCAGTCTGCAAATCTCCAGAAGCCATGACTGATATCTAAAATATGGGAGAATGAGAAGGATGGTCAGTCATGGTGCCAAGCTTTCCTACAAAGTCTATCCGGAAATCTGCCTAGTTATGAACAGACAGATCTCTTGCTTCCACAGGGCTGTATAACCTTCATACGAGCAAGCCATTAATTCAATCTACGCAAAACAGTCGCGAGTGCCGATACGGCTGTGCGAGAAGTTTTATGTAATAGGTACATCCATACACCAGGCCATGTGCATGTGGGCTGTTATATGTATGTACTTAAGCAAATATGATATTTGACTCTAGGACCCCAGCAATGCAAGGCAACAGTGCTAACCACCGAGCCACATTCATTGAAAATATACCATCACCACCCCCTTCTGGAGGGCAATTTAGTCTTACCGATTTTTACTCCCATTGACTTACATGAGAATCGGGATTGGATTGTCCTGATTATTTTTCGAAAAACTGTACCATTGAGGGCTCAGTCACATGGGCGTTTTTTTGAAAGCAATGGGCTGCCGGCAAGTGCTGGATGAATTTTCGGGGGAAGGGCTTAAAATATAAGCCCTTCCCTGAAAAGCATCCTGCAAATGTGTAAAAAAAAAAAAAGTATACTCACCTTTTTTCTGCAGCCGGGGTTCAGCCGGCTGGCAGTTCTCCTGAGCTGCTCTCTGTAGTATTCAGCAGGCGGGGATTTAAAATCCCCGCCTGCTGAATGGGCTACCTATGATTGGTCACAGCCCTCAGCCAATCAGAGGCAGCTCTCACTCACCCATTCATGCGGCACATCCACATCAAAAACGGACATGTGACCGATCCCATTGCTATGCATTGGGTCTATCAATCTGCAGATCGCAAGCGCGTCTGCAAATCGGACCCAAAAACGCCTGTGTGACCGAGGCCTCACTCTCAAGAAGATTACTCCAATAATTTCTCATCACGACCCAAGAATACACTGCATAATTTGTACTGTCATAAACAGAGCCCACATAAAACTGGCATGTGATACCAACATAACAGCATCCAAATATTAGCGCTATACGGTGCCTAAATATAATAGTATGTAAATAATGTTAACAAAAAGTGCTGAGTAGCAGTATACAGTACCCACATCATACTGCATTATGGTGCCTACGTATACTTTCAGTACAGGGAATCCATAATAGCACCCATATAACAGTGCTATATAGTGCACAAATTATACAGCGCTTCAATAAAGTGCCCAAAACACATCGCCTAAATATCCCCATCATACAACACTAAAAAAGCCCACATGATACTGATGCATCATATCCAATAGTATCCAAATAATACTACTATATCATGCCCAACTATAATGGCACCTAAATAATATCCCCATAAAACGCCAAGTAAAACCACCCATACATTGCCCACACTATACCGCTGTATAGTGCTTATATGACATTACAAGACAGGGAACACGTGATACTGCTAAGTAACAGTGCTTTGTATTGCACATACCATACAAATCCCATATAACGGTAGTATATAGTGCCTAAATATCAGTGCTACATAACAAACAAAAATACAAGGCCTTATCACCACCAGATAGGAACAAGTAGTAATACCGTAGTGCACGATGCCACTGCCTATAGTGTCTAAATAATAGTGCTATATAAATGTCCAAAAAACACAAATCCTAAATTATACCACCATGCAGTGCCAATTAACTAACCTTAAAAGATGGGACATAATACTGCCAAGCAGTGAAAGCCCAAATAATGCCTTGACATAATAGTGACTAAATAATAATACCACCATACAATGCTAAGTAACATTGCACACATTATACTGCTCTTTGGTGCCTACATAAATGTATACTATACTGAACACATAATTGTGCCTAAATAACAAGGACAAATAAATAAAGCCGCCTAATACTTTGAGTACGTCTTTAATAGATTTCGTGGTTTTACAGCTCCTCTTAGCTTCACTACTAGTCCTTAACACTTCAAAATACTCCACTGCCTAAATAATACCGCCATACAGTGCCCACTTAACAGTACCATAAAGTACCCACATAATAGTGCCATGAAGCAGTACCATAGAGTACCCACATAACAGTGCCATAAACAGCCTGCATTATAGTGCCATACAGTAACAGTACCCAAGAAATGTTTTATATATTACACGAATAATACCGCAGCAGGTGCCATGATGTCAGTTCACTGCATGTCACCAGGGAGGAGGCTACAATGGGTAACACATGGTAGGAAGGAGGTGATAGAGATCCCTAAGCAGTGGAGGCCTACCAACCCAGATACATTTGCCCCTCTGCCTTTGTATCATGCAGGATATATATACTTCTATACAAAGTGGCACAATGGGCAATGATCCCTGGCATGGTAAGCAGGGTGCCACACACAAGTTACGGTATTGTTCTATTACATAATATAGCACGGCACCAGGGCACCACATACCGGTGGGAATCCTACTGTCCTGGCAGGAAGGCAGCCGTGTCTCACGCTCAGACTGAAGGCCTCTATGGCTGAACCCTATTAAGTTTCTAGGAGGAGATCATCTTCCTTTGTCAAGGTCTCCTATGGTAACCTGGATCAACAATACAGAAGCCACCCCCTTCCTCTTACCATTCATACTGGAGAGTGGAGAGGCCGCAGCGGCCTGGGGATACCCGCACACATCACTACCCTTTTAACCCTTTCAAATCCAGGCAGATTGTCTTGAACTGATTGTTACCCAGACTCTGAATCTGCATTATCATAAAAGGTTACAACTACCCTCTCTACTTTTGCTTGTTGTATTGGCTGCGTGTCAGTCTCCACTAGAGTTCTGGAATTATATTCATGGACCAGGAACCTCAGGGTGAATGTAGCAATAGATTACTTCTATACAGGGGTGTGCAGCACTGTATTGGAATGACATATAGAAGAGGATTTAAAATATTCTTCTACATAGGGGGCAGTATAATAGTATTTATATTCTTGTACATAGGGGGCAGTATTATAGTAGTTATATTCTTGTACATAGGGGGCAGTATTATAGTAGTTATATTCTTGTACATAGGAGCAGTATTATAGTAGTTATATTCTTGTACATAGGGGGCAGTATTATAGTAGTTATATTCTTGTACATAGGGGGCAGTATTATAGTAGTTATATTCTTCTACATAGGAGGCAGTATTATAGTAGTTATATTCTTGTACATAGGGGGCAGTATTATAGTAGTTATATTCTTGTACATAGAGGGCAGTATTATAGTAGTTATATTCTTGTACATAGGGCGCAGTATTATAGTAGTTATATTCTTGTACATAGGGGGCAGTATTATAGTAGTTATATTCCTGTACATAGGGGGCAGTATTATAGTAGTTATATTCTTGTACCTAGGAAGCAGTATTATAGTAGTTATATTCTTGTACATAGGGGCAGTATTATAGTAGTTATATTCTTGTACATAGGGGCTGTATTATAGTAGTTATATTCTTGTACATAGGGGGCAGTATTATAGTAGTTATATTCTTGTACTTAGGAGCAGTATTATAGTAGTTATATTCTTGTACTTAGGAGCAGTATTATAGTAGTTATATTCTTGTACTTAGGAGCAGTATTATAGTAGTTATATTCCTGTACATAGGGGGCAGTATTATAGTAGTTATATTCTTGTACATAGGGGGCAGTATTATAGTAGTTATATTCTTGTACATAGGGGGCAGTATTATAGTAGTTATATTCTTGTACATAGGGGGCAGTATTATACTAGATATATTCTTGTACATATGGGCTGTATTATAGTAGTTATGTTCTTGTACATAGAGGGCAGTATTATAGTAGTTATATTCTTGTACATAGGAGGCAGTATTATAGTAGTTATATTCTTGTATATAGGGGGCAGTATTATAGTAGTTATATTCTTGTACACAGGGGGCAGTATTATACTAGATATATTCTTGTACATATGGGCTTTATTATAGTAGTTATATTCTTGTATATAGGGGGCAGTATTATAGTAGTTGTATTCTTGTACATAGGGGGCAGTATTATAGTAGTTGTATTCTTGTACAGAGGGGGCAGTATTATAGTAGTTATATTCTTGTACAGAGGGGGCAGTATTATAGTAGTTATATTCTTGTACATAGGGGGCATTATTATAGTAGTTATATTCTTGTACAGAGGGGGCAGTATTATAGTAGTTATATTATTGTACACAGGGGGCAGTATTATAGTAGTTATATTCTTCTATATTGGGAGCAGTATTATAGTAGTTATATTCTTGTACATTGGAGGCAGTATTATAGTAGTTATATTCTTGTACATAGGAGGCAGTATTATAGTAGTTATATTCTTGTACATAGGAGGCAGTATTATAGTAGTTATATTCTTGTACATAGAGGGCAGTATTATAGTAGTTATATTCTTGTACATAGGGGGCAGTATTATAGCAGTTATAGTCTTGTACATAGGGAGCAGTATTACAGTAGTTATATTCTTGTACATAGGGGGCAGTATTATAGTAGTTATATTCTTGTACATAGGGGCAGTATTATAGTAGTTATATTCTTGTACATAGGAGGCAGTATTATAGTAGTTATATTCTTGTACATAGGAGGCAGTATTATAGTAGTTATATTCTTGTACATAGGGGGCAGTATTATAGTAGTTATATTCTTGTACATAGGAGGCAGCATTATAGTAGTTATATTCTTGTACATAGAGGGCAGTATTATACTACTTATATTCTTGTACATAGGGGGCAGTATTATAGTAGCTATATTCTTGTACATAGGAGGCAGTATTAAAATAGTTATATTCTTGTACATAGGGGGCAGTATTATAGTAGTTATATTCTTGTACATAGAGGGCAGTATTATAGTAGTTATATTCTTGTACATAGGAGGCAGTATTATAGTAGTTATATTCTTGTATATAGGGCGCAGTATTATAGTAGTTATATTCCTGTACAAAGGGGGCAGTACTAAAGTAGTTATATTCTTGTACATAGAGGGCAGTATTATAGTAGTTATATTCTTGTACATAGGGGGCAGTATTATAGTAGTTATATTCTTGTACATAGGGGGCAGTATTATACTAGATATATTCTTGTACATATGGGCTGTATTATAGTAGTTATATTCTTGTACATAGAGGGCAGTATTATAGTAGTTATATTCTTGTACATAGAGGGCAGTATTATAGTAGTTATATTCTTGTACATAGGAGGCAGTATTATAGTAGTTATATTCTTGTATATAGGGGGCAGTATTATAGTAGTTATATTCTTGTACACAGGGGGCAGTATTATACTAGATATATTCTTGTACATATGGGCTTTATTATAGTAGTTATATTCTTGTATATAGGGGGCAGTATTATAGTAGTTGTATTCTTGTACATAGGGGGCAGTATTATAGTAGTTGTATTCTTGTACATAGGGGGCAGTATTATAGTAGTTATATTCTTGTACATAGGGACAGTATTATAGTAGTTATATTCCTGTACATAGGGAGCAGTATTACAGTAGTTATATTCTTGTATATAGGAGGCAGTATTATAGTAGTTATCTTCTTGTACATAGGGGGCAGTATTATAGTAGTTCTATTCTTGTACATAGTAGGCAGTATTATAATAGTTATACTTTTGTACATAGGAGGCAGTATTATAATAGTTATATTCTTGTACATAGGGACAGTATTATAGTAGTTATATTCTTGTACATAGGAGAGCAGTATTATAGTAATTATATTCTTGTACATAGGGGGCAGTATTATAGCAGTTATATTATTGTACATAGGGGGCAGTATTATAGTAGTTATATTCTTGAACATGGGAGGCAGTATTATAGTAGTTATATTCTTGTACATAGGAGCCAGTATTATAGTAGTTATATTCTTGTACATAGGAGGCAGTATTATAGTAGCTATATTCTTGTACATAGGGGGGCAGTACTATAGTAGTTATATTCTTGTACATAGGGGGCAGTATTATAGTAGTTATATTCTTGTACATAGGGAGCAGTATTATAGTAGTTATATTCTTGTACATATGGGCAGTATTATAATAGTTATACTTTTGTACATAGGAGGCAGTATTATAGTAGTTATATTCTTGAACATGGGAGGCAGTATTATAGTAGTTATATTCTTGTACATAGGAGCCAGTATTATAGTAGTTATATTCTTGTACATAGGAGGCAGTATTATAGTAGCTATATTCTTGTACATAGGGGGGCAGTACTATAGTAGTTATATTCTTGTACATAGGGGGCAGTATTATAGTAGTTATATTCTTGTACATAGGAGGCAGTATTATAGTAGTTATATTCTTGTACATAGGGGCAGTATTATAGTAGTTATTTTCTTGTACATAGGGGGCAGGCTTATAGTAGTTGTATTCTTGTACATAGGGAGCAGTATTATAGTAGTTATATTCTTGTACATAGGGGGCAGTATTATAGTAGTTATACTCTTGTACATAGGGGGCAGTATTCTAAGGACCCACTCCAGACCTGTTCTACATGTTTATTGTGTGTAAGTAAAGGCCCGTTTACACTGGACGATTATTACTAAAAATTCACTAATCGGCGATCGTTTTAGCGATAATTGGTGTGTGTAAATGGGTGCGGGGCACCCGCATTTCGGGCACTTTTAGCTGATTGTTAAAATCAAGTCAACCTAAAAATCGTCACTCAGTTTTATCATTAGTTCTCCACGGGGAATGCTGATAGCATTGTTTCCCCGGAGAACAAAGGATCTGAGCGCAGATAATAGCCCGGGGCTATTACACTGTGTTCAGTGAAGGCTTTATTTGCATAAATAATTGGTATTTCAGTAGTTGAGTAGCTACTGAAATACCAATTATTTTTTATGCAAAATAATCGCTCAAAAGTGCCGCTCAAACTATCGTTTGAGCGATCTTTGAGCGATTATCTGCTCGTGTAAATGGGCCATTAGAGAATGGTTTTGATGTTTGTTGTAACCACAAATGATACCAATCAGTCTGTCTTTGTAGGAGCCTGCCATATACATACCTATTGTCTAGGAGGTAGACCTTGTCTGACTAAATCTTATCACTCTATAGAAACTGGTCAATTCTAAAGTTTGCTAACATCATTGATGCAAAGCTTGGAGCATATGGCCTATGACTGAGCAGTTATAGTGTATAGAATAGGACACTAATTGTAAGAGATCAGAAGCATCTTGTACCTGTAAGGTGAAGACAACCTCTCCATGAAACCCGTCTGCTGTTCACTGTGGCATCTCCAGTGAAAAGATGAACTCCAGGCAGACGTGTTTAAGGAAGGCTCCTACTAATGGATGCAGTTTGTATGTTATAAGTATGTCTTGTAAGTCTTTTGTATTGTAAGGTGAGTTTATGTTTCATCACTTGCTGTATGTAATTTACCTGCAGAGAATCATTGTAAACATTTACACAATATCACCCACTTTTATGTAATTGTTTTCTCATAATCATTTATTGATTGGCATTAGTAAATTGTGTTGTATCAACCCACTTGCCCTTCTGTAAAGCCGGATCTGAATTTGGGGTTTTCCAGTTGGCAAAACATCAGTGCAGGCAGAGAAGTGAACAGAACTTGCTAGTGACAAATAGACTGTTCACTGTGGGGTTAAACAGCTTGTGGAGGAGGGTTGGGATCTCCAGTATATTACCGCCCATCCGTGCACAGGCTGGGGAGGGTGGAGTCACACTATAAACACAAAACACATTGGCGGAAGCTGTGTCCCAGCAGAAAGAGGGTGAAGACCTGGTCAGTAAGTGGCCTACCCATCCCCTTCTATGAATCCATCCATAATCTATATATACATACGCATGTGACAGTTGTGCGGCATGCAGCCAATACACATTGCCAACTTGTTGTGGGTCGTCACTCTACATGCACTGTCTTGGCGTGTAGTATGTGCAAAGGTACAACATGCTGCGATCTTTATTGTGCGCAATATGTTTGATCAGCAGCATGGGATCCTATAGCAGATATATATTGCGTATACCGCGTGCAGAATATGCTGTAACGATATATTCATCTGCAGGAAAGTTGTTCAACCACTGTATCTGAGCCCACTGTGTTATCAGAGTTGCCTTTTAGTATGTATATGATATACCTTCTTTGTCAAAGACAACTCAAGCACCTATACTAGTTGGATGGTCATATCAATGAATTGTCCGCTACTGGGCCGTTGTGATCAGACTGTTAGGGGGTGTTGGGACCAGTGGATGGGGGCACACAAGGTGTCCGGGCTCAGGACGCCCCCGACAGGCCACCAGTAGAGAGGAGCGACTGACCAGACTGTTAGGAGGTGTTGGGACCAGTGGATATGTGAGGGCACACAAGGTGACCGGGCTCAGGACTCCCGACAGACCACCAGTAGAGAAGAGCGTCTGACCAGACTGTTAGGAGGTGTTGGGATCAGTGGATGGGGGCACAGCAGGTGATCGGGCTTAGGACGCTCCCTACAGACCACCAGTAGAGAGGAGCGTCTGACCAGACTGTTAAGGGATGTTGGGACCAGTTGATGTATGAGGGCACACAAGGTGATCGGGCTCAGGACGCCCCCTACAGACCACCAGTAGAGAGGAGCGTCTGACCAGACTGTTAGGGGATGTTGGGACCAGTGGATGTGTGAGGGCACACAGGGTGACCAGGCTCAGGACGCCCCCTACAGACTACCAGTAGAGAGGAGCATCTGACCAGACTGTTAGGGGATGTTGGGACCAGTGGATGTGTGAGGGCACACAGGGTGACCGGGCTCAGGACGCCCCCTACAGACCAGCAGTAGGGAGGAACATCTGACCAGACTGTTAGGGGGTGTTGGGACCAGTGGATGGGGGACCACAAGGTGACCGGGCTCAGGACGCCCCCTACAGACTACCAGTAGAGAGGAGCATCTGACCAGACTGTTAGGGGATGTTGGGACCAGTGGATGGGGGACCACAAGGTGACCGGGCTCAGGACGCCCCCTACAGACCACCAGTAGAGAGGGTCCTTGCCCGGTGTCACATCTGTGTTGAAACATTCAGCGCTTTTTCATTGGTCTAAAAGCTGGGCACCTCAGCAGAAACTAAACAGACCCCATTAGACTCGAAGTTTCCGTTTGGTGCTGCTCGGTTCTGTCCGTTCGGCTGCAGGGATTCACGTTCCTGCTCCCTGGATGGAGCAGGAAAGCAGAACCCCGAGCTCAGGTGTGAATCCCCCGTAAGGCCGGTCTCACACGAGCATATAACGCGCGCATAATAAGTGGTGAATGGATCCAATGGAAGGACATTGATTTTCATCGATCTGTTGACATTTGTGTATATTCATTGTGTACAACACGCGCGTAAAAAAAGAACGCAGCATCTTCCACTTTACAGCATGTTGTGCGTGATAGCGCACTATTGTTATTTATGGGCATGTAATAAATGCAGTGCATACGCAATTACATTACAATGCATATGTGCGGCGTTTATATTTTTTAAAAATGGCGGCTCCCACAGCGGTAAAATACTGTTTTATACGTGCAGCATTTTACGCATATGCTTGTGTGCAGATTCAATGTTTTTTTTTAATGTATTTTTGTGTAAAAGTAGTAAAAAAAAAACCCAACCATCTAAAAACTTTGTATTGCAGCAATTGTGCTGATCCAGATGAGGACTCGTTCAGGTGACCTTGGTTTTCGTGCTGCTAGCAGCGCACAGAACGCGCTTCTGTAAGGAACCAATAGGCTCCTATAGCAGCGTTCACATGGATGATTGTTAGGCGCATTTAACTGCACTGTCTTAACAAAAATAGGACATGCGACTGCAGGTCGCATATAACTCTGTGGTGCGCGGAAGGATAGGACCTGTCCTACCTTTGCTGCATGCTTTCCATAGACTCCCATGGACTCCCATAGACTTCCGCACCTCGGATCGTGTGAACAGGCTACCTCAAGTAGCAGGAATTAACCCGCTCACGCGATCTTTTTGCGCGGCTATACTGTGTGCCCACAAGGCTTGTCTGAACGAGCCCTAAGAGAGAGTCATCATGTTCTTTTTACTGAATGGTGTAAAAACATACTCCCCCTCCCCCCCCCCCCCCTCAAAAAAAAAGGCTTAATTTCTGGACATTTTTTTTCATCTCCTCCCCAAAAGTGTAATAACAGTTCTACAACACATTATATGTACCCCTTTGTATGGCTATATCAACGAGTTATGGCTCTTGCAATGAGACGATGAAAATCACTTGGTCCTTATGGCACAAAACACAGTGGATAAAAACACAAAAGGACATTCTGTGGCTGAAAACAACTCTTCACCGAAAGGGGTCAGAGGAGGATGTCAAGAATCATTCTGAACAGTCACTGCAAAATCAAGGAAATTACAACCAAATACAAGGCTGCTGCTCCAACTAACTTGTTGGAATGCGACAGGCAATATATATAAGGCAGGGGCGCAACTATAGGGGATGCAGGAGATGCGGTGCAAGGGGCCCATAAGGCCTATTCTCCATATAGAGAGCCCAGTACTATGAATAAAGCATTATAGTTGGGGGCCCAGTTACAGGTTTTGCATCGGGGCCCAGAAGCTTCAAGTTCCGCCTCTGATCGGAGGCATGGATGAAGAGTATTCCCCAGTGTATACCTCCAGTCTATTCCACTGTAAAGCCATACAGTGGTATGCAGTACATTGGCTTCAATGGTTAAAAGAAATGACCCCCCCCACGGCCTATGTCTTTTCATGGTTGCACGCTGTATATGAATGTGCAGTCCACTGCGTTTTCCTATACAGTATATAAAAGGTACATCAGTACATATCACCCCAACGGAGACTGAAAGGACACCGTAATTGCCTCCGTTGGTTGAATGAAGGCCTATGGATATATTCGGCGCATGCTGCAGGTGGTTTCCCAGGGTATACGCTGAATGCTTACATGGAACACGGTGAGCACACAACACAACCATACATCGTACGTGTGTCTGGGCTGTTAACATAGTTAACATAGTATGTAAGGCCGAATGAAGACATTGTCCATCTAGTCCAGCCTGTCTATCCTACTGTGTTGATCCAGAGGAAGGCAAAAAACCCCAAGGCCAGAAGCCAATTAGCCCTTTTGGGGGAAAAATTCCTTCCCGACTCCCTAATGGCAATCAGACTGTTCCCTGGATCAACCCCTAATAGTTCCTACCTGCCTATATACCAGGATTGACACTTCACCTAATATTTATATCCTGTAATGTCTTTCTGGAGAAGAAGTATATCAAGTCCCCTTTTAAACTCCTCTATGGATTTTGCCATCACCACTTCCTCCGGTAGAGAGTTCCACAGTCTCACTGCTCTTACAGTAAAGAATCCCCTTCTATGTTGGTGATGAAACCTACTTTCCTCTAATCGTAGCGGATGTCCTCTTGTTACCGTCGTGGTCCAGGGTGTAAACAGATCCTGGCAGAGATCCTTGTATTGTCCCCTCATGTATTTATACATGGTTATTTGGTCGCCTCTTAACCTTCTTTTTTCTAGAGTAAATAGTCCCAGTTTGGATAGCCTCTCAGGGTATTCCAGTCCCGTCATTCCATGTATTAGTTTGGTTGCCCTTCTTTGAACCCCCTCAAGCACTGTGACATCTTTCCTGAGCACCGGTGTCCAGAACTGTACACAGTATTCCATGTGGGGCCTGACAAGTGCCTTATATAGTGGGAGGATAATGTTCTCATCCTTCGCCCCTATACCTCTTTTAATGCACCCCAAGACTTTATTTGCCTTTGCAGCAGCGGACTGGCACTGGTTACTCCAGTTTAGTCTATTATCCACTAGTACCCCCAGATCCTTTTCCATATCACTTTTCCCTAGCGGTACCCCATTTAGTGTATATTGGTGACATCCGTTCCTCTTGCCCATGTGCATAGTCTTGCATTTTTCAACATTGAACTTCATTTGCCATTTTTCTGCCCAAGCCCCCACCTTATCCAGGTCCTTTTGTAGCCGCACATTGTCCTCCGTTGCATTAATTATATTGTATAATTTTGTGTCATCTGCAAATATTGATATTTTGCTGTGCAGCCCCTCTATCAGGTCATTAATAAATATGTTGAACAGAGTGGGGCCTAATACTGAACCCTGTGGCACCCCGCTAGCGACTGTGGTCCAATCAGAGTACGAACCATTTATTACCACCCTCTGCTTTCTATCATTGAGCCAATTTTTAGCCCACTTACACACGTTTTCACCCAATCCGAGCTGCCTCATTTTGTATATTAGCCTATTATGTGGCACGGTGTCAAAGGCTTTAGAGAAGTCCAGATATACAAGATCAATAGATTCTCCCTGGTCCAGCTTAGAGCTTACTTCATCGTAGAAACTGATCAGATTTGTCTGACATGAGCGACCCTTCATGAATCCATGCTGGTGAGGAGTTATTCCCTTAATCTCCTTGAGGTACTCATCGATGGCGTCTCTCAAAATCCCCTCGAAAATTTTTCCCGTTACTGAAGTGAGACTTACTGGCCTGTAGTTACCAGGCTCACTTTTGCTCCCTTTTTTGTAAATTGGAACCACGTTGGCAATGCGCCAGTCCAATGGTACTACTCCGGTCTTGATAGTGTCTAGAAATATTAGGTATAGCGGCCTAGCTATCTCGTCACTTAGTTCCTTTAGTATCCTTGGGTGTAATCCATCTGGGCCCGGCGATTTATCAATTTTAGTTTTCTTTAGACGCTTCCGCACCTCCTCCTGCGTTAGGTATGAGATATTTTGTGAGGGGTTCGTTTTATTCCCCTGCATCTCGTGTGGCATTTCCTTTTCTTTGGTGAACACACTTGTTGTCACACATATACTCACAAAGTCTTCTGTGTACATAATCGGGTGTTCATTAAAAAGAGAGGTACACATAAAAAAAAAAACACAAACAGACGAGTACAGATAAAAATGTCCGCACGTATCTGTATAGGCATCTACAGTAAGAGAAGAACATGGACAACAGTTATGTATTAAGCGTTGCAGTGAGTTCCATGTACTGCCAGCAGAGGGCACAGTGTGGAGCAGTTGCCACTGCTGTCTCACAGTAGGGTTACTGCACTGTCAATTCTCTACCATGAGAGGGCCTTCTTCATGGATGGGAAGGAGTGATTGCAGAAGAGCGAGAGGTCCAGGATCTAACATAATGATGTCTATTCTCCTCAGATATGCAAATATGAAGATCAAGAACAGAAAATATCAGATATTCTGCGTGGAAACAAATAAAGGTAAAATCTCTCTAGGTCACCAATATTATCCTACAGCAGCTTACACCTCAGCTTCATACAGGACACTGCTCCTACAACTATGCATATACCTGTATTATATATGAGCTTCCCATGTGATTAGCTCTGATATACAGGGGTGGGGCAAGGGGTTTATGCTTACTGTGCAGTTAGTAAATCTCACCCCTAACCCCTACTGTCACTTGGGGTCTACACTTGCCTGAGCATTGCCCCAGTTGATGGGCACAGTGATTTTAATTGACTGCACTGATTGACCAGGGATGGACAGATAGCACCGCCCCAGAGCAGCCAATATTTAACTGTTAGTAACTACTATTCTTATTACTGCATGCTTTGAAAGTTATTGTGCCATTGTATGTTCTTAACCTGTCATGAAGACTTCATATTTCCACTTCACTCCCCTGCTTGCCTCTATAAGACCAAGGCTTTATTCTGCTTGGTTAGCCAAGACTATGTTGCAAATTATGTTACTACGAGTTCCTTGGGGGTGGAGACAGTTTTGACCCCTCCCCTGAGCACATGTTCCTGATTTCATTCACTGCTAGAAGCAGAAAATGTAATTCTACCTCAGGGTAATGTGGCACTTTGGAGCCCCCACAGTGCTATCCATATCAGTGGGGGGGGGGGGGGACCATGATGGTTGCGTTGTACCATACCATTAGATAATCCCTATAATCAATCAGCGTTATGGTTTTTCTGTTCTAGAGTTTAGAAATGCTTTGGACACTTGGAGTTTGATGGAAGAGGCCGCCTCAGGAGCCTGTGTCCCTGACTTCATCCAGGGAATGGCAGCTGAAGATCTTATCACCTATGTATACGTCTTTAAGAAAGCAATTCTGAGTGAGCGGGTGAGGAGAATAAGAATTCTTATACCCCATAAATCTATGCAAGTGGGCTATGACGAGCCTAACATCATTGGCGGCAAGTGACAATGCCTTTGAGCTTACCTTAGAGGAAACCCACATTTCAATTAAGGTTGCATTAACCCTTCATGTTCTGCGCTCATTACGATTGGATTAGCAGATTTGGGTGGTGTTTATATACCATTTCCCATCACCCATCCATCAGCTCCTATTCTTCTCCTTCTATTCCAGTTACTACCTGGAGACAGCATCGCCATTTGCCGCTTCTTCATCAGCGTCATCCAGTACAGAAAAGACGCGGCATATTACATGAAGGAATATATGGCCAACGTGCTATGCGAGCACATGAAGACGGAGTACATGGTGACTATGGCGTCTTGTGGCTTTATAAAACCGTAGTCTTCAATGCGGATCATGGACGTTTATAACCAACCGCATCTTTTCACTTACAGAAGGGACGATACTCCTCCTACGTCATGGCCAAGAAGGTTCTCATCTGGCTGAGCATCCTCTATCTCCAAGCGGTGATCAGGGAACTGAGATATAATATCCTCTATGAGGAGTTAAATGCTGCCATCATCGACACTCTGACAGAAGTGACATCTCTTTGTAGTAAGTGATTTATTTTTTTAAAATTTTTTTAAAGGGCAGCGGTCAGCCGGTTTTTACAGTGTAATCTGCAATAAACCGCTAACAGCGCTGCTAATGAGTTTTTCTTATCATAATTAGTTCTGTACTCTGTGCCCGGTACCTTTTATAATCTGCTTATGAAGTTTTCACGCGCTGTATTAAAATGAGATGAGGAGAGTCAAATATTTTCCGGCAAGCCCTGTTCTTGATTGGTCTGCATACTGTTTTTCCATCTTCTCTGTAATCCCGCGAACATCCTCCAGTGGGAGCAGATCTCACAGGCATTTCCAACATATCCCTTACATGTTCAATAGGGTTACAGCCCGGTGAGTCTGGGGGCCAAGGCAGTGTGGAGAATTCAATGTCATGTTCCTCCAACCAACCTACTGATTCAAGATCGATGACATGGAGCGTTGTCCTGTTGAAAGATGGCACTGTGCTTGGGGAAGACTTCCTGAACATACAGGTGTAGATGGTCAGCTAACAGGTCACTAGCATTCACCATTCAAGGATTTTGGTATGATGACAACTGTTCTAGACATAACAGGAAAACACTCCGCAGACCATCACACTGCTACCACAGACTTATTGAACCCAATGGTGCATCTATGGGATAGAGCTTCATGCTGTTTATGCCAGATAAAGAATGAACCAGCCGTACGGTTCAGCAAGATATGGAACTCGTCAGTTCAGTAAACCTTCTGCCATGTGTCCAAGGTCCACTGACGTCTTTTCTGGGTCCATGCAAGGCGTTCTTAGCAATGGTGTGGGGTCATCAGAGGAACCCTAGTTGACACAAGGTATTTGGCATGGTCATTGTGCTTGATGTTGTATTGCTGCGTCATTGGTCCAGTATGGCACATCATTGCCGAGATACTAGATGTGCCACCCGACTCTTACCTCTAGGACTGACCACGCCTGCCGCTGTGTAATCTTCTGTCGGATGTCCGTCTATGGTTCATCCAAGTCTTCGTACACTCTTTGTATCGTGGTTCAGAAACAGCCAACAAGTGCGACGGTTTGAGAAATACTGGCACCACAGCTCCGGGCACCAACAATCTGCCCGCGGTCAAAGTGACTCAAGTCACAACTTTACCCATGACTCCCAAATGTTGCTTTGTGCTGCACGGAGGAGAGGTCAGCAGATCATGAAGCGCCCATCACGGTACGGATCAGAAGATGTCGTACGCCAGCTGTTCCTAATGCAGCGATCGTTCAGTGTATATCTCCAATTCATATGACCCTACGGACAGATCTTCAGCCCATATGTAAGAGACTTGCCTTCAAGCTCCAATGTCTTGTACCCTCCTTGTAGAGAACTCGCCTACCCGCCCAATCTACTGCTAGCCGGACACAACACTGTATAATATACGTTTTTTATCTTCTTCTCCCGACAGCCAAAGTTGTCATCCCGCACATCGTGGATCTGCTGCCAGTAATGAGCCGAGTGGTAAAAGACGCTCATGACCAACCATCTAAGGAGACGTTGTGTTATGGTGTGTATGACGCCCCACCACCTCATAGTCCTCTTGTATATGGTTATAATCACATTTACTGCTGTATAGACAATGGATACAATGTAGTCCTCTACCGACAGTACTGTAAGTGGGAGTGCAGGAGGTCCTAGGCTAGAACTACTTACCTAAGGATTGACCGCTGGGGTTATAGTAGTCACGGCAGCCCTTTTTATATGTGCTTCTCCTCTACAGCTATAAAGCGTCTCTCCGGCAGCGTCCAGAAATATATGAGAAACAATGACCGCTACAACAAGCAACTTATGACCGTCATGAGCAACCTCAAGACCAACACCTCCACCTGGCTGCCCGATGTCCATGGGGAGGTAAGAAGAGCTCCTTATAGGATTGAGATATGTTACCTTTGGGGCATTCTCGACCAGATCCCTTAATATATAATGGAAATATACAAAAATATCCTATTGTCTTCTAGAGCAAAAATGCTCGTGGCTTCAGTCCTGGTCTCAAACACCAGAGTCTGGGCTTGTGGGGTAAAGGGACAGTCGGGTTATTAGTTGGATGCGAGGGTGGGAAATGGATTGAGGTTGTATATAGTGTCAGGATCAGTGGATATGGACCCGCTGTACCACACACTGGTTTGGCTTGGGACCAGAGGTGACACCCGAAGAGTCCTGGTCTTCACCCTTTAATCCCATCAATTGGGATGTGGACTTCACTTTGGGGTCCCCAGGCCGTTACTCTGGAATTCTTTCCAAAAATGTAGCAACAGTGCTACTATAGACCAGTGTGCGATACCTGAGGGTATTAACCGGAGCGTAGTCAGGCAGTCCGGGGTTGGGAAAGGCAGCACAATTTCATAAGGAGGAACAAGCTGGAGGTCCGGACACGCAGAACAGGTTCAGTACGGTATAACAGCTCGGGTCATGGAGAACAGGTTCAGCATGGTACAACAGGGCAGACTGCAGACAGAAGTGTGGTCAGTATAATGAGCCAGGAACTGGAAAATCTGGATACAATTGTATGGCATCGTAAAGGGAACCCATCATGACCCTGTTCCAGCACTGCGCCCCTGCGAAGTTGCCGGACGCTCTCTTCCATTCACCTCGATGGCAGTAAGTGCACACAGAGTGGAGTGAAAAGAGTCACACTGTGTGTATACAGCAACTTTGCGGGAACACAGTGTTGGAACGGGGCGCCCATCCGCTAACTTTCGAGCCCTATAACATTTTATGGGGCCCAAAGTTCAAGCCAGGTTCTATTTAAGCAGGACCAAAAGACCACAAACTCAAGTATCATCCATAGAGGGAAGGTGTCTGATAAAGCCAGGGGTACCATATGATTGGTGAGGTAGATAGATGCATCAAGATGTGACCTTGTGTGGCCTAACCCTACAATAACGTATTATCTCATATCTTGGGCTGTGGTCATAGCGCTGCGTAAGAATTAGGTTATCATTAGCATATTAGAATAATAACATTTATAACATAACAGCTTCAAGACTCCACTAAAGCCGCTCTGCACCCGTTTACGACTCCTGACCCATCAGAGGATCGGCCGGCTGAGTCGTATAATGACGAGTTACCGACCTTTCCGCACACCGCGCTCCTAGAAATGTACAGGTAAGAAATAGACCACGGCTGGTCCTCCATTATCAATGAGAAGAAGCGGTCAACCTTCGTAACTCCCTATAATGTTTCTCTTCATAACGATATTTCCCTGTCACGTCTCCAAGGTCACAAGTTCTCCTTCAGTTCTGCTCTTTAATTAATGGATTTCTTTTTAATTTCAAAAAGGGATCTAATGCTGAAGGAGCTGAAGAAGACGGTAGATGCAGAGAAGCAGCAAGTTGAGATGAGAGCACTTGTCATGTAAGTTCTGCCATTATGGAGTCTGATGAAGGGTCAGCCAGTATTGTTACTGCTCTAGCTGAACTTCAACCCCAAATATACGGTGATACAATAAGTTATATTGGGAATGATGGGGATACCGTCTAGGCGTAACATGATGTCTATGATGGAGCTGTTACGGTAAATCTAAGATCAACACAATGTTACTCCAGGATCCTCGGAGGAGGGGCTTCCTGTAGAACATCCCTCCTCTGAGCACCTAATTATCCAATGCTGGGAGAAATTCTAAGGGTGTGTTTATCAATAATGTAACAATTAATTTTTTTAATAACTTTTCAAATTTTTTACAGATCTCTGCTATCTGGCAAGAAGATAACAAAAGATTTCCTGCAGTTTTTGCTTGCTGCCCTGAAGAATGCGGCCCCAAAGACCAGAATGACAGCGGTTATATTCTTCAGTGAGGTGAGATGGCGGTATCAAAGTCTACTGGTATGGGGGGTGTCATAGCACCAAACTAGCCCTCCCTGAAATGGTGATTGCAAACTCCATTTAGGGGCAAGAACAGAGTAACTCTTCACCCATAATTCTGTCCCAGCCAAATCCAACACAACTTCTGTACAACATCTGTAGTTCTGGTTTCCACCATCCATTGGTTTTGCATTTGGGGACAGGTAAGATGTATCATTGGAGTCTCTGACCATTGTCTTTAGGCTTTGAAACATCATAGATTGATGAAGGAGAAAGACCAGAAGAGCGCAATGCAACATCTGCTGAAAATCATAGAAGACCATGATGACATCTTGTGTAGCCTTGCCATAGAGGGACTGGGTAATGCAGTCACCGGAGCCCCAGGACTGGTACGTATGTCCCACCACTATGGCATTTCCATCAGAGAGCACAGGTCTATGGTATATGACCTCATATCCTGTGTGTTATTGCAGGTGGAGAGATACAAGAAGAAGATCATTGCCTGTCTGGAGCTCAGACTATCAAAGACGAGCAACCCCAAGGTCATCATGGCGGCACTGAGAGCGTTGTCCTCCATCATTAGATGCCTGAAGCTGTCTGTCCTTAGTCGACAATTCATTAATATATGCCGGGAGCACATGGCCTATGTAAGATCTATTACAGCCACTGCTATAAGCATCAGCTCTGTATGTATATATGGTGTATCTGTTGTCATATACTACTGTTATTATTATAACCTGGACTCTTATTTGTTGTGTAGCCAGATGAAAAAGTCCAGATCGCGGCCATAAATCTATTAAGAGACCTGACAGAGAGCTGCCGCCTCCCGCTATTTGACTATTTTACCGAGGAAGTCCGAAACTTTATACCAACTTTGCTACTAAAACTTCATAGTGACAACCAGGAGATGGCAGCAGTGAGTATAGGGGATGGTAACAGTGCAGGGGACACATAGTTGATGGTTCTCCAGAGCACCTATACATACTTATATCAAACGGAAAGACGGAACAATACCTCTACAGCGCCACCTACTGGAAGGTTGCATTCCTGCAAGTCAATGTCAGACCTTTTAACAAGCCTTGTAACAAGGACTGGGAACATAAGACAGACTTTTTGGGTGTTTTTGCCCCTCCATCAGTAGTTTTCTGGCTTGGCTAGTGAGAGGTCTACAGACGTGAGTCAGGAAGGAGAAACAATACCCTTCCCGACCCACATCTGCAGGCCTCTTACTAGCCAAGCCAGAAACCTACTGCACACTGATGGGGGACATTACCCTGAAACAGCTGTCTGTATATGGTTCGCTCTTCCTCGTGGCTTATATTCCCAGTCATTGTTACAAGGCTCGTTAAAAGGTTGACTTACAGGAATGCTGCATTCCAATAGGTGGCGCTATAGAGGCATTGTTCTATCTTTTCATTTGCATATTTCCCAGAGGAGCATGCATGGCCTTATAAGTCTCCTCCCACCTTCTAGGTACTCTCCCTAAGGAACTTCTATCATGGATATTACCATAAACCCGTGTTTCCTCTCCTCACCAGGCCAGTACTTCTTCTCTGCAGAGCTGCCTATCCTACATCAAAAGATCAAGCATTAAAGGATTCTTCCAGACGGAAAAATCTCTAACCATCAGTGACCCGGAATCCATCTACATCTATCTGGTGAGTACCAGTTCCTTCTCAGTAATTGCCTCTGCCCCCTACTGGACAGAGTTGTAATACAATCTACTGTATATTAGAAATTGTGATTAGGGTTCTTGAGGAGATCCCCCTATAAACCAGTATATTTATGTATCTCCTGCAGGCACGTAGTCACCCTAAACTGATGAAGACCTTGCTTCTCCAGACGCCGGACAATCTCGCCAACACCGAGGACAAGGAGGCCGTAGTTACACACGTAGGTGAGTAATGTGACCCTTTGATGTCATCGCTGTAATGACAACTGACTCTTCCTGCCCATCAAATAAAGGCTGGAGCTCTGGGCGGGACAACTGTATGTTATATAGGTTACCAACCCCAAAGCGGACTGTGCCTGTGGATCCTCAATAGTATGCGGAGCAGTGACCGAAGACAGGAGTAGTTGTAGAACAGAACCTCTAATGAATGTCAGGAGCACAACTAATACCAGCAAACAGTCCAAGGGGCGAAGCAAAATGTGGAGTCCAGGAGCAGATCGAAGTCAGAACCAGGCGGACAACAGGTATCAGCAGAAAGTGCTAGGGCAAGACAAAGGGATCGGAATCCAGGGGCAGGCAGAGATCAGAAGAACCAGTGGTAACAGACTAGACAGGAGAGGTGGGGCAGGGCGGGGCTATGTTCCAAGAATTAGCCCTGCCCCCGCCCCGCCTCTCCCCATTGCAAATAGTGCAGAGGGGCGGAGAGGAGGCAGAGAGGGGGCGGGAGCTCAGTTCCTGCTCCTGGCTCTTCCATCCTCCCCCGTCCCGCTGCACACGAGGACAATGTATATCGGCTCGGCATGAAAATCGAGCCGATATACGTTCGTCTGAATGCAGCCTTTGGTATGACACCTGAAATTTAGCTTTGGGCCTCCCATTTCTCTTGATCATCTTTGAGATTTCTTTGCACCTTGATTGGAATCATCTGTGGGAAATTCATTTGATTGGACAGTGACGCCTGGTGGAGCATCATGCTGGGGGAAACTGGTCAGGGTGGATGGAAACCAGGCGCTGCTCATCACCGGCCCAATACCCTACAGTGAAGCCTGCTGGTGGCAGCATCATGCTGGGGGAAGGGAGACCGGTCAGGGTGGGTGGAAACCAGGTGCCGCTCATCACCATCCCTACAGTGAAGCTTGGTGGTGGAGCATCATGCTGGGGGAGGGGTGGCCAGTCAGGGGGGATGGAAAGCTGAATGGGGCAAAATACAGGGATAATGAGAACCTGGTTCAGAGCGCAAGGGACCTCAGACTGGGCAGAAGGGTCACCTTCCTACAAGACAATGACCCTAAGCACACAGCTAAGCCAACATTGGAGGGGTTTAGGGACAACTCTGTGAATGTCCTTGAGTGGCCCAGCCAGAGCCCGGAATTGTACCCAATCCAACACCTCTGTAGAGACCTGAGAATGGCGTCCACAGACGGCCCCCATCCAACTTGACGGAGGGTAGAAAATCCCCAAATCTAGATGTGTAAGCAGGGAGCAGAACTTGACCACATCCACCCAGGTGAAATTCACATAGGAAGCCAGTACTATTCATACAATACACTCCTCTGATGGACCCATAGGACTTGGTAGCTCCTAGTCGCCTCTGATGTTCTACGGCCGTCACCATTTTTGCCATATTCTTATGTTTTCCAGTATTTCTAAAAGATGTAATTGACCAGGATGTTCTGCAGGACACAGATGTATACCATCTCAGCCAAGGTAAGGGGTGAAGTGCAGTAACAAAAGGGTTGTTAATATTAGGGGATGGCAGTGGTGTGTACCTACCTGTATCTCTCTTCTGTGCTATGGTCAGTATGTCAGGCCAACGGGACAACAAATCTCCATTTTTCTACAATCACACATCCGTAGCGACATGATTGACCCCTTGATAATGAGGGGACATCTCATGTAATTGGGTCATTCTACCCGTAACATTATGGTCAAGACTACAAAATATCTTCACCATATTGAAAAGCTTGCTGCAGTCTAGTGACGCCCCTACTAGACCACCGTCCCCGACAGTCTCCTCACTTCTCCTTGCTCTTCTTTCATTGCAGAGCTGGCCAGACTGCATAGCGAGGGCTTCCCAATGAACGTAAGACAAGCCACTGAAGAGACCATCGGCATCCTGGCCACCAAGTGGCTTCACATCGGCTATGCCAACAGAATGACAGGGTTGACCCCCTAAGGACAAAGACATCAAGGCGAGCGACATCTTGGATCATGAACTTCAAATAAAGCAAAACCCAACTTTCTTCCTCTTCTTCGTCTTTTTTGAAGCTTCTGCTTTGGGGACAAAACTAGAAAAGGCTGGGCGCCAATTATGAAGGGGGGCCTCCTTAGAGCATGAACATTTACCAGCCGCATGTAGAACTTCATATGCAAGAATAATACCCCCATACGGTTACTGAATAAAGACCACTGCAAAGATGAATGGTGCAATAATAACACTATATGAGGTCCACAGAGAGCAATATTACCGCCATACAGTGACCATACTGCGCTATATACCAGCTCTACACATGGGTTCTGCAGACCGTATAAGTGATTAAAGTACCGTTATATTGAGTGATCACAGCTGACGTCTTGTCTTACTAAAGTCATTCACTTTTCCTATCTCTTCCATCTGGCCAGGATCGCCATGACCACTTCTCCCGAAAACAACTAGTCTCCGCAAAATTTCATATACAGACATTAGCTGATCTTTTTTCAGCACCCTCCTATGGTTTCCCCACTTTTACATAATCTTCCCAACCATAGCGCCCCAGATAGTAATAATGTCACCCCGTGGTCCTCATACCATAACAGTATGCCCCTTTTGTGCCCCCCTGTGGACTCCACACAACAAGCACCGCTTTTCCTGTCCCACACACAGTAAAAGTGCATCCTTGTGTCCTTGCAAAGTAGTAATGCCCTCCTTATATCCCCACTCAGTACTTGTGGCCCGCTTTATGCCCCCAACTCAGTAGTTATGGCCGCTTCATTCCCCTTTTCAATACTCCCTTCTCCTCCCAACAGCTGGTCATGTTCTCAGATACACGTGACAGCTCAGGCCAATCCCTGGTCTTCTACTACTGAGGCTGGGCATTGGCCGCAGTGGTCATGTGCCATCACGTGACTGGCTGCTAAGAGAACAGAGCGGCAGGGACAGCGGAGCTGCAGACAAAGTGTAAGAGGGGCGAGTGTGCTGTCCTTTATTCTTGCAGCAGTCGCCCACTTATAGGAATTGCCTCCTGAGGGCGTGAGCTGTCGCTACAGACCCGGGGGTTCCCGGAGGTGCAGGCCCTGCGGCAGCCACTATGACAGCAGTTACGCCCCTGTTCTCCTTGTTTATCCAGAAGAAGTGAGTCATCCTTAAAGTGACTTACTATAAGTCCCTACCTAATAAGACATAATATAAATTGATGTTTGTTCCATCCTTCCTTCACTTTCTGGTATCGACCTTAATGATACATGCCATTCAAGAGGTTTTCTGGGCAAACACTATTGATAACCTCTCCTTAGGATAGATCATCAACAGCAAATCTGTGAAGGTCCAGTGCTGTGGACCCCAGCCAGTCAGCTGATAAGCCACCGTTTACCGGTCATAAGACTCCTAAGGCTGCCTGTTGGGCAGTAGCCGAGTTTGGTATTGCAGCTCTCTTCAATTGAAATGAATGGGAGAGAGCTGCAATACCAAAGCAGGCCACTGCAAATGGACAGCGTTGTTGAGCCTTCCAGACAACTTGCAACACATTCTTATCAGCTGATCGGCAGGGGTCCAGAGTGGTGGCCGTCTGCCAATCTGCTATTGGTGAGCTACCCTAACCCAGTAAACCCCTGTAACAGTATCCATGAAACCATTTAAGAGACAGGGTAATTTGGCACAGAGGTTGACCCAGACAAGCCTGTCTGAGGGCTGGGAGGCTCCACAAATCTTTCCATTGGTTCTTGACCTTCTTTCGAGGTGCTAACAATGGTGTTTCTTCTTTACCCCACTGATTGTATGGCGCTTTCCATGAACCGTCCAATGGATATGAAATTTTTCGTCAAAGATCCAACGGTTCCATCAACCGTACCATCACAGCTAGCTGAAGACCGCCTGAGGTGCAGCTCTGCCGGAGCACGGAGAGGGATAACACTACTCTTGTATAACCCACTCACAAGATGCTAAGCAAGGTGGGGGGCCGAGAAGAAGACTAGATCCTTGGCCGGACTGCTGCCCAATCTCTGTGGCCACGACTTAGGATCAATAGCTTAGCAGGTGAGATAGTAATGGAGATGAGACCACCGCTGAGTGAAGACCAATGATGCCGATGGTACAGCAGAGACTGATGTCTACCCCCTTCCTCTCCATCAATGGACTATATATTAAAATGTGTTACCTGGACTTTGCCATTTCTTTCTTTGACTCTGCAGCCATATTGGGGGAGGCGAAGGTAACGAAACGCGCACTAGCATCCAATATTCCATGCCCATTGAAAAGTGCAGTCATAGTCTAAGCTATCAATCCGGAGAGAAGAACGTGGAACAGCGGAAGTTAAAGGGCTTGTCTGAAACTTGGAGTATTTTTGCTACTGATGACCTATCCCCAACATTGGCGCGGGTCTGCCCCACGATCAGCTGATTCCCAGCGCCGCTGTCAGCACAGGGAGTCGATTGCACAGTCCGTAGGGCAGCAGCCCGGGTTGGTATATCTCCCATAGAATACAGCGTGAGTTGTGCCTGCAGTACCAAACCAGGCCACTGCAATGCTTCCAGCGCTATCTACCAACCACACCGACCGTGGTGAGCCTGGAATCAGCTGACTGTCAGGGATCCGAAGTGGCCGACCCCGACCAAATTCAGTATTTCTGTACTCGTACGGACCTGCAGCTATACAGCACAGTGAATAGAATGCAAAAAATAATACAATAATGTCCCAGTTACGGTTTTCAGCCCCCAAAACGCGCAATAAAAATGAGAAGGTCGTCCGCAGCGCAAGATGGGACCAATGGAAATGTAAGCTTGTCTGAAACACCGAGCCCTTGCATCGCTCCATAGACGACAGATTAAAGTGCCGGCGCCCCGACTATGGCGACAGAGATGGCGGAAAAAAAAGAGTCGTGTTTTTGCAAAGCTAGTAAAAGATACAAAAACTACGTAAACAAGTCCTGTAACCATAGCGACCCGCTGAATCTAGTGGACTTGTCAGTCATAACACGGTTAAACAAAGCAATGCCGGCACTCCTGCTGCTCATCACCGTCCAATAGCAACAGAAGGAGAGGAGAACGTCATGTGATCCCCAAAGTAGTATCCAGACGTCCGGCAGGGTATTCTTACTGTATATTACTGGCTGCTCTGTTGTCACATACCGCAGTACTGGCTCTAGCCAGCAGATGGCGCCATTGTATAATGGCAGAAAGAGAAAACCCCCTAGGAAACCCTGAATCCAAAATTGGATTGCAAAGGGTTAAAGCTACATTCACGCGGGAGAGAATGTCATGAGAGTTTTGCGCGTTGTCAGCCGCACGGATATAAACTCTGTTCTTTTGAATGGACTTATTCACATAAGCAATTTTTTTCACTTCAGAGGGACGCTACAAACCGCAGCACGTTGTATCTTTGGCGTTCTCGCGGAACGCCTCGCCGTTGTTTTCAATAGGACCTTAAAAGACATTCCGGGCCGCGTGATGTTCGTGGTGCGCGATCTGATGCGATGTTTCCCATTGACCCTCTGAATGTAGCCCGGGTATACTCCCGTAGCGCTACTTCACACGACCGTATGTTTACCGCGTGATACGCGGGCGCTGTACGCCTGTGTGATACGCTGTAACTTGCAGGCACTTACATTGACTTATAGAATTCCAGTCACGTTAGCGTGATACACAAACGCAAATGAGGGCTCATTCACACGGGTGTATGCGTACGATGCCGCGGGTCTCCTGCAGCGTCCTACACATCGCAGCCCATATAGTCTACCGGCAGAGACCGCGTAGGGCTGCGACTGGCGCTGCGCATGTCCGGGAGCGATGCGATGACAGACAGGGGCAATGTGACGTTTATGTGTGTGGAATCGCCGGCCGGACGCCGTGTATTGTGTCCGCAGCGCATACAAGTGTATGGGGGTTACGCTGCGCGGTCCGCAGAGACAGAGCGTGCTGCCATCTGTGCCAGCTGCGTATCACACACAGCGCCCGCATGCTGGTGTGAATGGCTGTTAGCTTTTATGGCCTCCATTCACCGCATCTTATGCGCAGGATATACGTGTAATCTGTGGTAGCCGTACGCCCGTGTGAACGAGCCCTAAGAACGCAGCAGGTGGTCTTATAGGCTAGAGCCCGGGGGTCTGTGTGAATGTATACACTAGCCCCGATGTTCCCGGCGTCATCCCACCATATGTCATCACACAGGAAAGGCTTAGATACAGCTGCCCCATGAGAAGAATCAGACGTGATGGGATTAGATACAGCCACTCCATGAGAAGAATCACACATGATAGAATTAGGTACAGACACCCCATGAAAAGAATCACACAGGACGGGATTAGATACAGCCGCCCCATGAGAAGAATCACACAGGACAGGATTAGATACAGCTGCCCCATGAGAAATATCACACAGGACAGGATTAGATACAGCCGCCCCATGAGAAGAATCACACAGGACAGGATTAGATACAACCACTCCATGAGAAGTATCACACAGGACAGGATTAGATACAGCCACTCCATGAGAAGTATCACACAGGACAGGATTAGATACAGCTGCCCCATGAGAAGAATCAAACACGATGGGATTAGATACAGCCGCCCCATGAGAAGAATCAAACACGATGGGATTAGATACAGCGGCTCCATGAGAAGAATCAAACATCATGGGATTCCATACAGCTGCCCCATGAGAAGAATCACACATGATGGGATTAGATACAGCCCCTCCATGAGAAGTATCAAACATAATAGAATTAGGTACAGACACCCCATGAAAAGAATCACAGGACGGGATTAGATACAGCCCCCCCATGAGAAGAATCAAACACGATGGGATTAGATACAGCCGCTCCATGAGAAGAATCAAACATGATGGGATTAGATACAGCCTCTCCATAAAAAGTATCAGACATGACGGGATTAGATACAGCAGCTCCAAGAGAAGTATCGCACAGGACGGGATTATATACAGCCAATCCATGAAAGGAATCACACATGACGGGCTTAGATACAGTTTTTGAGCAGTCAGTATCACACATAATATTCGTTTAGTGGAAACATAAGAGATGATAAGATTAGATACAGGAAGTATCACATGAAAGATTAGACTCAGCGGTCGGTATCAGATAGTATATTACAGGTCAGCCTATAAATGGAACTGCCAGAGCCCCGCCCACCGGCCTCCGAAGACCCCGCCCACCGGCCTCCGAAGACCCCGCCCACACACAGCATCCCATCTTAAGTCCCCGCCCACCGATCAGATGTCTCAGACGCCACGCCTACTCTGACGTCATTCCCGGACTCTGTTCGTTGTCGTCGTCGGTTGGGCGCCATTTTGTTTTCCCGCGCCGGCTGCCGGGTTGAGAGGTGTGCGGGAGCTGCGAGGACTGGAGGGGAAGCTGCTCATGTCGTCTGACTGGACGGTGGGGCGTTACCTGTTTTTCCAGTCAATCCCACTAATGCGCTCAGCCCCGCCCCTGTCAGCTTCTCTAATGTGCTCAGCTCCACCCGTTGGTCCCGCCCCTGCTCAGCCCCGCCCTCTGGCAGCACCACTGCACTCAGTCCCGCCCCCTGTCGGTAACACAACTGCTTAGCCGCGCCCCCTATTAACTCCACCAATGTGCACAGCCCCTTTCCAGGTCAGCCACACCACTGCTCAGCCCCGCCCCCTGTCAGCCCCCATCTCCGTCAGTAACACCACTGCGCTCAGCCCCGCCCCCTGTCAGCCCCCATCTCCGTCAGCCACACCACTGCGCTCAGCCCCGCCCCCTGTCAGCCCCCATCTCCGTCAGTAACACCTCTGCGCTCAGCCCCGCCCCCTGTCAGTCCCACCAATTTGCCCAACCCTGCCCCCTGTCATTCCTACCACTGCACTCAGCCCCCACCCCTCTCAGCCCCACCATTGCCCAGCCCTGCCACTGCTAGTCCCACAACTGTGCTCAGCCCCGCCCCCTGTCAGTCCCACCACTAAGCTCAGCCCCCGCCCCCCTGTCAGCTGCACCAATTTTTACTTTATTCAACTTTTCTCAACTTTTTCGGGATCGCCGTTTACCACCGGTAAACGGCGATCACGGGGGGACCTGCAGGTCGCCGGGAAAATTTTAAATTTCCCGGGCGATCCTGGCATCTGCGCATGCGCCACCATCTTTTCCCTGGCGCGCATGCGCAGAATACGGCAGGGGGTCCATTACAGCGCCGGGGACCTAGGTGAGTAGTTTCAGCACCCCTCATGGTTGCGATCCATGAGGGGGGCTGAAACGCCCTCTTTTTTTCACTTTTTATTTTATTGCGATTGGCGCTATCCTCGCATTGCCGGGGGCGACTGCCCGCAGCCCAGGATGACAGCTCCATGCTGTCGGCTACCTGCAGGCACCGACAGCATGGAGCTGTCACGTCCAGAGCCTGCAGGGCTTTAATCCAAAGAGGATGCATGTTTTTACGTCCTCTAGGATTAAAGCCCACTTAGGCAGGACGTAAAAAGGCAATGGGGCCGTCACTAAGGGGTTAATGCTTGCATGGAAAAACAAGATGGCCGCCCTCATCTGCAACCCGCAGACAGTTTAGGGTTTGGTCACACGTAGCAGAAATGCTGTGGATTATCTGAAGCGGAAAACTGCTGCAATCCACAGCGTTTCCACATCAAAAACCGCGGCAAAATCTGCATCATTGGCGCGGAATGTGACACGGATTTAGGGGGGATTTGCAGCTGATCTCACCCTCCAATAGAAGGTAAAGTCTGCGGCAGGGCCTCACGGTTTTGATGTTGTACGTGTAAACGTCCCCTTGTGTTGGTGGCGGCAGAGTTGTCACATGACATTATCCACCGTCTCTGACATGAGGAGGATATGAGCTGTATCTGTAGTGACCGTTTTACTGTGTACCGTATTTCCCCGATAATAAGACAGCGTCTTATATTAATTTTTGTTCAAAAAGGTTTAACTTTTTTTTTACATGTATAGCTGCCTGAAGACTATTTAAATTGACTTTTTAAATTAACTGTTAGCAGGGCTTAATTTTGGAGTAGGGCTTATATTTCAAGCATCCTCAAAAAGCCTGAAAAATCATTTTGCACCCTCAAAAATTCTGGGAAATCATGCTAGGTCTTATTTTCAGGGTATGTCTTATTTTCAGGGAAACAGGGTATAATCACTGTTCTTCCGTTTTCTAGCGCCACCATCAGGGAGGGCAAGATGCCGCGGAGAGGAGAGAAGAGACCGAAGACAAGTAAGAGCGCCGTCTACTTACAGGCTTGTCAACTTGTGAGGGAGATTCTGAAAACTGGCACATGCAAAATTAGTGTATGACCCCACCCATTTATACAAGACCCCCCCCCCCAATTCTGACCAGACCCCCAAAACATATACAGAGCCCAGCCCATCTAGAGTAATACAGACCCAAGACCTCCTAAAGTAATACAGACCCCAGACCAGACCCCCCTGAACTAATACCGACCCCAAAAGAGACCCTTTAAATAAATACAGATCCCAGACCCTCCTGAACTTCTAAACAAATATAGACACCCCCCCATAAAGTAATACAGGCCCCAGACCAGACCCCTCTGAACTAACAGACTCCAAAAGAGACCCTTTAAATAAATACAGACCCCAGACCCCCCTGAAGTACCCCAGACCAGAACTTCTAACTGAATGTAGGTCTCTCCTTTTCCCCTGACTTTCCTGTATACAATGGGGGTTGAACAGTCTGATCTACTGTGTGGAGGCTTCATGTCCATCAACTCCAATCCCCCCATCACTACATATCTACAGTGTTTCCCCCGAAAATAAGCCCTACCCCGATTTTCAGGGTGATGGGGCTTGAAATATAAGCTCTCCCCTTAAAATAAGACCTAACTAAACTACATGAAAAAAAAACAGCAATAGTCACCTAGCCGGCGGCGTCTAAGTCCCTTACTCTGGTCTCTGGCACTACGGCAGGCTGCCATGCCCTCAGCACTGACACAGCACTCTCTTTCTGGTGACGAAGCTTTAAATACCCCGCCTCCAACCAGCGAGTGCTGTGATTTTGTGATTGGATCACGAGCTTTGCTGGCTCAGCCAATCAGAGCCCGCACTTGATCATTGACAGCCATTCAATGAATGACATCACTGAATGGCTGTGATTGGTTCATCGAACGCCGACTCTGATTGGCTGAGCCAGCGGCGCTCGTGATCCAATCACAGCACTCGCTTACTGGAGGCGGGGTATTCAAAGCCCCGTTACCAGAAAGAGAATGCTGTGTCAATGCTGAGGATTACACTACAGCCTGCCGGAGACTGGCACGAGGGACCCAGGTGCTGCAGGCCGCGTGAGTAAAAGACCCCCTTCACCCCGAAAATAAGACCCAGTGCTTCTTTTGGGGGAAAAATATTATAAGACAGTGTTTTATTACCTGGCGTTATGTACATGTGGGGACATCCGTGTACTCGGTACAGCTTATCATATCTCCCGGTCTGGTGGATGGAGGGGTCACGTGTATAGATGGATCCCACGGTAAGTGACCCTCTGGATCCTTCTCTCTTCCAGCTCTGAAGCGGATCTGTGCGTCCTGTCTCCCCGACATCTGCTTCCGCTTTCTGTACAGCGGCGATGAAGAGTTTAAGGTGTCAAGGCTCTTCCTGGCGGTCACGTTCGGATCCGTCCTGGGACTTGGTAATGATGGAGGTGTCTGATGGTGACATAGGAGGATGATGTATGGATGATCATGCTGCATCCCTGTGCTTGGCATGCTTTATGTGTGTTCATACATGTATGCCTCGTACCTGCCGGAGGGTGTGCCTCCTCATAATATGACGCCTGCTCTATATTTACCTTTTCAGGTGTCTACCTCTTGTTTATCCATCCAATGGTTTTGCATGAGGCTCAGAAGATAAACCTCATGTTTGGGCTGTCAGGTAAGTTCTCCATGTGACCGTTCATTGGACACTTCTCAGAACATTCCCAACATTCTTGTTAGGCATTGATACATTTAATTTTAAAACATGAACTCATTTAGAAATTGATGGCAGCAACACATCTCACAAAAGTGGGGGCGGGGCCGGGTCTACCATTGTGTAGCATCCCCTCTTCTTTTTTGCTGTAAACATATGGGAAGTGAGGAGACTAGAGATGAGCGAACCTACTCGTTTCGAGTAATTACTCGAGCGAGCGCCGCGATTTTCGAGTACTTCCGTACTCGGGTGAAAAGATTCGGGGGGGGGGGGGGCGGGGAAGGCGTGACGGAGCGGGGGGTAGCAGCGGGGAACAGGGGGGAGCCCTCTCTCCCTCTCCTCCCTGCTGCAACCCCTCACTCACCCACAGCGCCCCCCCGAATCTTTTCGCCCGAGTACGGAAGTACTCGAAAATCGCGGTGCTCGGGTGAAAAAGGGGCGTGGCCGAGTACGCTCGCTCATCTCTAAAGGAGACCAATTTCTGGAGTTCTGGGAGAGGAATGTTGTCCAATTCTTGTCCCATGTAGGATTCTAGCTGCTCATCAGTCTTGGGTCGTTTTTACGGGATTTTTTGTTGTGCCAAATACTTTCAGTTGGTGAAAGGTCTGGATCATAGACGGCCGGTTCACCACCCGGGCTCTTCTGTGAAGTCATGCTGTTGTGATGGATGCAGTATGTGGTTTAGCATTGTCTTGCCGAAATATGCAAGGCCTTCCCTGAAAGAGACGTTGTCTGGATTGGAGCATATGTTGTTCTACAACCTCTATATACGGCTCAGCACTGATAGTGCCTTTCAGGATGTGTAAGCTGCCCATGTCATACACAATGTAACCCCATACTCTCAGATTTTAACTCATTTGGAAATTGATGGCAGCAACACACCTAACAAAAGGCTGGAAAGAAAGTGGTACTAATGAAAAATAGCTGGAAAGTCAATTTTCTACTAAGTTACATGGCTGTATTAAAAGAGCATGTTAGAGAGGCCGAGTCTCTCAGAAGCAAAGATGGTCAGAGGTCACCAATCTGAAAAACTGCAGCTAAAAATTGGACCAATTTCATAAAATTTATCTCAACACAAAAATGCGAAGAACAGACTATCCGATCTACAGTACATAATAAGGCTAGTGAACTGTGCGCTGATAACAAACTGAGGCCCTCTCCTCTTGAGTCTGTAGGACACAGCGTCCGTGGTTTCCAAAAAGAATCTTACATATTGATTCCTCTGACCACTGAACACTTTTCCATTCTGCCTTAGTCTTTTTTAAATTCTCTTTGGCCCAGAGAAGACGCCGGCGTTTCTGGATTGTGTTGCTATATGGCTTCTTCTTTGCATGATACAGCTATAACTTGTATTCGTGGATTGTAGGACGTACTGTGTTCACAGACAATGATTTCTGGAATTATTTCTGTTTCCATGCAGTGATCTGGATTACAGAATCATGCCTGTTTTTAATGCAGTGCCGCCTGAGGGCCCGTAGATCTCAAGCATGCCTTGCTCTTTGTGCATATGAATTTATCCAAATTCTCGGAATCTTTTGATGACATTATGTGCTGTAGATGGTGGGATATTCAAAGGCGTCACAATTTTACGTTGAGGAACATTTTTCTAAATTGTTGCACAATTTTTAGCTGCGGTTTTTCACAGATTGGTGACCTCTGACCATCTTTGCGTCTGAGAGACTCTGCCTCTCTAACATGCTCTTTTATACACAGTCATGTAAATTAGTAGGAAATTGTCCCTCCAGCTGTTTTTCATTAGTACCACTTACGTTTGCAGCCTTTTGTTACCCCGTCCCAACTTTTGTGAGATGTGTTGCTGCCATCAGTTTCTGAATGAGTTAATTTTTTAAAATGAAATGGGAAAATGTCTCCCTTTCACCTTCTGATATGTTTAATTGTGAAGAAAATAGATGGGATTTTCAAATCATTGCATTGTTTATTTCTTTACATTTCTGTACATTTTACACAGCAGACAACCTTTTTGGAATTGGGGTTGTACATGGTCACATTGAGTCCTTCAGAGCAGGAGCTGCTCTCGGTTACAAACCCTCACCTCTGGCTAGTAGAAAGGGGTCCTGATCCAGAGACCCTTCCCTTCCCCCTTCCTCTATGATGTACACCGAAGAGCCCCTTTATTAGAGCCACCGGCCCTCTCACAGTTGGAGATACCTGCTTGTAAACTATCCCTGTGACCCCGAAGTGCAGGACAAAATCACGTGACAAGTTTTCCGTTGATCAGTTTCTGTTGCGTTCAATAAACGTGCAACCTCAATAACATAAATCAAAGGCACAACTGTGCAAAAGGAAACAAAAACTAAAGGGGAATGCTCTCCCTATAGTCCCCTAACCCAGGAGGGGACCCTGCCTACTCGGCAGACTGACCGCGCTGAAAAGTGCGAGCCTGCACTCGAACCTGGGCCACCGACCAGTCCCTAACTGGGAGCCCTAGCGCAAAACAAAAGGAGAACAAAACAAAACAGCAAAGAACTTAGCTTTGAGATGCAGAGCTTCCACCTCTGTGTGTTGCACCGTCGCTGTCCAACATGGAACTGCAGTGAATTGACCAGCACAGAGGTCAAAGCTAGCACAGCTTAAATAGCAGCTGAGCTAGTCAGCAGCAGGTGCTGAATGACATCACTCCTGCCTCCACCACACCCCTCAGCTCCAGGAGAAGTAGGAACGCCGCCAAACTCAAACAGTTTCAGTGTGACTCCACATTAGATGGGAAAATGCAGCGATCTGAGTGACTTCCAATGAGGCCTGGTCATAAGTGCTAGACTAGCCGAGGCCAGGATGTCACTACCAACCGTGGGCAGTTTTCTCATGTAACTGTGTGGAAAGTATGCAGAGAATGGCATAACTGAGAAAAAACATCCAGTGAAAGGGGATCCTGTGGACGGAACTAACACATCGCTAAAAGGGGTCAGAGGAGGATGTCAGGAATTGTTCTAACAGGCGCTGCACAGTCAAGGAACACAACACTGGAGCTCCAACTAACATCTCCGAAAAACACAACTTGACGTTCCTCAGCACGGATGAGATATAATAGCAGATGACCAGTTCCAGCATCATTGTGTCTAAGGAAAACAGAAAAGCGAGACTCCAGCGGGCAAAAGAGCTCAAACATTGTATCGCCTGAGCCTCGGAAAAACATCCCCTGGTCAGATGGATTCAGATCTCTGTTGCCCCGTGCTCATGGGAGGTCAGAATTTGACACAAGCAGCATGAATTGATGACCCCTTCCTGTCAGCTGGTCGGAACATGTCAGCACCACCATCTAATCTGCAGCAACTACAAGAAGCTTCCTGTCCGCAGGGGCCGATATTCCTGCAGAACAATTTCATCAGTGAGTGGAATCTACATGACGAGGAACTGCTGTAGTTATAGAGCCCAAAGAAGGTCCAACGAGCTGCTACATGGGGTCTCTAATAAAGTGTCCCTTTGGTGTATATCTACTCTGCACCTGGCCAGGCACGGCCGTCTGTGATTCATGACGTTACATCTATGGAGTAGTTTTCTTGATGGACTCAGGTACAAGATATTATGTCTTCCAGCCGCACTTCTTCAGGCCCATCAGACATGTTCTTCCGCTGCCTAGGAACTTCTATCTCATTGTCTTTCCTCAGGGACATTTGCTTTCGGATGGGCAACCTCATCGTACTTCCGGTGCTCCATGCTGATTGCTGTCCTAAACATTCTAGGGAAGGAGGGCCGCACGTTCGTAGTCATCCTCGCGTTAGCCGCAGTCTATGCAGGTATAATACATAATCTCAGTTTATTCCCTCTTCGGATTATACGTATCATTCAGCAAGGACACGACGACTTGGGCTTTTTTGTCTTCAGGGCCGGTTGCAAATATGGGGCAAAATATGGAGAAAATTGTGGCAACTATGAGCTGCAATGTGGAGCTCCAGATAAACCAAACTAAACTGCTCTGGAGGGGTATGACAAAGCCCCTGAGGAGGATCTTCAAACATCTGACGGTGAGTGAGCGGGTCGATGCTTTGGGGTGGAAAGACCCTCCGAAAACAACCAGAAGGTTAACTGCAGATTGGCACAATGGAAAAAAAAGTATCCGCCATCGGGAGGAGATTTTTCAAAATCTTGTTCACATGGTGAAGAATTTTTGTGTGTGGGAATGATCCTGTGGATTTTAGGATCTGCACCACAGGTCGTCAGTTTCCGTCTTGGAACGCACACATATCTGAACATATCTTAACTATCCCCCTGTTGTCTATTGAGAATGTGGATCTCTTCTTTTAGGCCGCATATTACATAGTGGTGATACTTTCCTCAAGTCGAAACGTCACCCATATTACAGCTCATGTCTCCGTCTTTGTATGATAGAATTATGATACAGTTATGGTAGCTGTCTGTTGCACTATCATTGGTGACTAGTTCTTTAAGGAGCATGGTTAAGCCTGGACTCGATGGTGTTATACACTATGTTGACCAAAGTATTGCCCCCCCCCCCCCCCATCCCACTGAACCTGGGCTGTCCGGTAAAGGAGAGGAACTTTAAAATGTCATCATGATTTTTAGGGAGTTTCCAAGGAGATTAAGAATAGAAGCAGTGACACCTTATCACAGTTTAAGGAAATGGAGGATCAGGTGAAGAGCACTGATGGCTACAGCAGAATGAAGGAGGAGGAGATATCGAGTCAGCAGAAGATCAGGTCTACACAGTGGAAGTTTGAGCTGAAGACCAAGCTGCGTTGTGAATGTGAGTATATGAGGCCGGCAGTTCCAGCTGGACAGTTGTATTTGTGGAGTGATGATGCCTTCTCTGTACAAATAGTCATTCTATCCCAGTTGCCGAACAGCACCTGGTACAGCTGATCATAGCATGTACTGGGGGAACATAATTTGTCTTATCAGGCACCAGAGTAGTTGTCCCACCCCTGCCCATCACCCGCTAGTTGTCCCACCCCTGCCCATCAACCGCTAGTTGTCCCACCCCTGCCCATCAACCGCTAGTTGTCCCACCCCTGCCCACCAGCTGCTAGTTGTCCCACCCCTGCCCATCAGCCGCTAGTTGTCCCACCCCTGCCCATCAGCCGCTAGTTGTCCCACCCCTGCCCATCAGCCGCTAGTTGTCCCACCCCTGCCCACCAGCCGCTAGTTGTCCCACCCCTGCCCACCAGCAGCTAGTTGTCCCACCCCTGCCCACCAGCAGCTAGTTGTCCCACCCCTGCCCATCACCCGCTAGTTGTCTCACCCCTGCCCATCAGCCGCTTGTTGTCCCACCCCTGCCCATCAACCGCTAGTTGTCCAACCCCTGCCCACCAGCTGCTAGTTGTCCCACCCCTGCCCACCAGCTGCTAGTTGTCCCACCCCTGCCCATCAGCCGCTAGTTGTCCCACCCCTGCCCATCAGCCGCTAGTTGTCCCACCCCTGCCCATCAGCCGCTAGTTGTCCCACCCCTGCCCACCAACAGCTAGTTGTCCCACCCCTGCCCATCAGCCGTTAGTTGTTCCACTCCTGCCCATCACCCGCTAGTTGTCTCATCCCTGCCCATCAGCCGCTTGTTGTCCCACCCCTGCCCATCAGCCCCTAGTTGTCTCACCCCTGCCCATCAACCGCTAGTTGTCCCATCCCTGCCCATCACCCGCCGCTAGTTGTCCCACCCCTGCCCATCAGTTGCTAGTTGTTCCACTCCTGCCCATCACCCGCTAGTTGTCCCACCCCTGCCCACCAGCCACTAGTTGTCCCACCGCTGCCCATCAGCCGCTGTTTTCTCTTTCCTGACAGATATTATTGAACTCGGCATCAACAAATGCAAGGATTGGTTCGCTCAGAAGCATGAGGAGTGCATGCGTATCATCTGGCTGCCCATCCTGAACAGTCTGCTCTGTCTACCAATGAAATTCACATTTTTATGCAACATCATGTACTGTGAGTAGTAGCAGGTTGTCAGACGGTCTGTCCACACCGCACCAATGCTCCAGAGGCTCCTGCTGGACACGGGCCATCACTTTAACTCACTGTTTGTGTACACTTCTCTACTTCAGATCCCATTTAGTCCAACAGGTCACTATGTGACAGCTGCCACATATGTGGTCTAGGTTGACATATAGGTCCAGTTTTGTAGCTTCAGTATAGATGTAGCCAAGTTTAACTTGACTGGGATTGTAAAGAAGTATGATACCAGAAATTTCACTTATCTTTGCACGTCAGCTAGTGTTCTCTGGTATCAGCTATTCTCTGAGTGGGGAGTGTTTACACGCAGTGAGGAGTCCGTGAGCCAGCGATGATTTTTATGCTGACTGAAAGTCAGTGATAGCGAAAAGTGAAAGAATAGTAAACTACTTTATTTGCATTTACACAGAACGATTATCGCTCATTTTCATTCATTGGAATGAATTTTGAGTGATAATCGTCCCGTGTAAATGGCCCTTTAGTCTCTGAAATGAAACACGGCTAGCAATCAAAGGAGAGATTAATAATAAATTAATAATAAACTTTAATAATAACGTTTTTCTTATTGGTAGTCGGGGAGTCACATGGCTGTCCAACTCTGGGGAAGAGGAAGTAGAGAGAAGTGAAGAGAACTGCGTCCCTGGGGCCTGGGACTCAGTGGCATCGAGAAGTGTTGCTGAGTGCCAGGCCAGAGGCCAGATGAGTGGCCGAGGACATTGTACAGCTGCAAGAGATAAGGGACAGCTTTGTCATTGCCTGAGCTGTCACTGCACCAAGGAAGCTATGGCTGCTGAACTGAGTGTGGATCCTGGAGATCTGCAGTGGAGTCACACTCAGAGCATTGAGGGAGTGCTGTGTTTTTCTGAGACAGTTTTGAACCGGAACTAGAAAAGTCCATTAGAAATGCTTTACCTCTGAGTTGTAAGTGAGGACGGTCCTCAATAAAAAACAAGTGTGTGCACACAAGTGAATAGTGAAAGACAGTAAGCAGGCCTGCTAGAAAGAGGCAGACATATTACGCTATACAGACAAACACGATGCAGAAGATAAAACAGAGCTTCGCTTGAACTTTGTACCAAACACCTATCTATTTGCCTTCTGTGGACAAAATCCTCGGAATATTCCTTTGTCAGATACAGACTGTGTGCGGCAAACTGCCACCTTTGAGTTCCCAGCTTCTGTAGAAACGTGATAGAGCTTGTTGTACAGAGAATGTTATTGTAAATAGCTTAATGTGCATATTAAAGGGGTTGTCCCGCGAAAGAAAGTGGGGTTATACACTTCTGTATGGCCATATTAATGCACTTTGTAATGTACATCGTGCATTAAATATGAGCCATACAGAAGTTATTCACTTACCTGTTCCGTTGCTGGCGTCTCCGTCTCCATGGTGCCGTCTAATTTCAGCGTCTAATCGCCCGATTAGACGCGCTTGCGCAGTCCGGTCTTCTCCCTGGTGAATGGGGCCGCTCGTGCCGGAGAGCTGGTCCTCGTAGCTCCGCCCCGTCACGTGTGCCGATTCCAGCCAATCAGGAGGCTGGAATCGGCAATGGACCGCACAGAGCCCACGGTACACCATGGGAGAAGACCCGCGGTGTAAGGAAGAAGTCGCCGCAGCGCGGGGATTCGGGTAAGTACTAAACGGGTTTTTTTTTTAACCCCTGCATTGGCTTTGTCTCGCGCCGAACAGGGGGCCTATTGAAAAAAAAAAAAAACCCGTTTCGGCGCGGGACAACCCCTTTAAGTCTTGTGATAGTCAGCTAGCGATAGTCAGGGCTGTAGGAGTTACACATCATTTACCCACTGCTTCCCATCCTTGCTTACATATATTTCCCTGCTGTTATTAGTTAGAATAAAAATTCAATATTTTGTGTGTTTGATGTCCACCTCGTACCTTGAGCTTGCTGTCACAGTTGTGCAATCTCCAGAACATGTGGAAATACATACCCGCTTGCCTACTCATATTTCACATAGGATCTTTATGTTATGACGGCCATACATTTTTGGAACTATTCATAATTCTCTCTATCATAAATAAAACCCCAGTTCCAGCAGCAAAAGAAACAGCCCCAAAGTCTAATGCTGCTTCCACCATCTTCACTGCGGGTTGGCTTTGTGCCACACTTACTTTTTGGAATTATGGCTAAAAAGTCCAACCTCGGTCTCATCAGATCGTAACTTGTTCTTACACAGATTTGTGGCAGACTTGATGGAGGTTTTAGTAAAACATAGCCGGACTTGGATGTCTTCTTTGATAGAAAAGTCTTCCGTTTTGCCCCTCTACCCCCCAGCCCAGACATATGAAGAACATGGGAGATGCTTGTCACATGTACTACACAACCAGTACTTGCCAGAAACTCCTGCAGCTCCTTTAATGTTGCTGTCGGCCTCTTGGCCGCTTCCTGGACCAAGTTTATTCTGGTCTCTTCATCAATTTCTGAGGGACAACCAGTTCTTGGTGTAGTCCACTCTGACTTGTGTAGGCTACAATTCCACTTTCTGTGGGTATGGCCGGAGGCCTAGTCCTTGTCACGGTGTAGCCAAATGGTAGCACGTAACGGAATGTTTGTAGAAGTATATAAACTTTGCAAAAACAGGCAGTTACAGGTACAATTCACTTGCATTAAATTACAGGCAGAAGCTCAGAGGTTGGGAGGAAACACAGGAACAATACGGCCCTATAGTCCACGTTATCTATATGTCACTCGTCCTGGAAATTGGGTATACTACGGAGGAGGTAAAAGGTAGGGGTCTCTCCGCATACACTCTGGCAGACAATTATTGAAGAAAGGCCTAGCCTAGATGCACCCCGCAAATCATCCGCGGGGGTGTCACAATTCCGTACCTCTGTGTGGTGATCCTATTGGCAGACGGCCACACAGGAGAAATGATGCCTGTAGTGTGAATGGGTACCTGTTTCTTAGGAAGTTGGGGGTAGTGCGCTCTCTCTCTGGTAGGGACTCACTCCTCTCACATCCACTTTCCAGACGCTACGGGTAGTCGCTCCTCTTCCTCCATCTTCACCCACATGGAAGCTAAAGGTGCTCTCATGCGGCTCTGTGTTAGTCCCTAGTAGCAGGTAAGATGGAACCATGCTCCAACACGGATTGAAGAAGACCCCTTCCCGCTCTCTGACACTCACATTTATAGTCTCACTTGTACCACATGACACAGTAGGATAGATACATTCAGCAGCAGACAGAGCTGACAGGCAATGATTTTAGGGGAGTAACACTTTAGACACCACAGCTGTACAACACATATACAGAAGATTGACATGACAGTTTTGCACATCCACATAAGACAATACATGTATGACAATTATGGAGGGGACCAGGATGGTGTTCTGGGACACTACATTGGGAATGTCACTGTTGTGCCAGCTGTAACCCACTTCTTGCTGACGGTCTCCCCTGTGGCCCATGGTAGATGTAATGTCTTGGAGATGTTTTGCCCTCCTTCTCCTGACCGACACCTTCCAACAATCAGACTCCTTTGATGTTCTTTAAGATCTTTACTGAACAACTAAGGAAATGTCAGGAAAAACCTCCTAGAAGAGCTGAACTTTATATGGGGGAACCAGAATCCCTGTAAATCATGGCAGCGGGGTGCAGACTACTAGTTATCAGGAGATTACACGTGATTGGCTAATTCTGAACCCAATCCTATCCCGAATATAAGAGGGTGTAAACACTTACGCAACCATTTGTTTTATTTTTATTTTTCCACACTAAGGCCGGCTGTCCACGGGTGATGCGGTATCGCCGAATCTCCGCCGGTCAGACCTATCTAATAGATAGGCTGACCGCGGAGAATCAGGACAATTCGCACCATGCTGTGAATTGCCCGCTGTGAACGGAGAATCGCAATGATTCTCCACTCATGGACAGGTGTTGGTGCTTTCCATAGCAATGCTATGGGAAGCATCCGCCGGCGAATACACTGTCGTGGACAGGGGGCCTAAAAGATTTTAGTTTGTTTTTCAGTGGAGTACCAAGTAGCAGCATGTGAGCTGCCAGGTGCTGTATTCAGGGAACAGACCTCCCGCTGTTTACTCATTACTTTTGCTTTGATCTGACAATGTTATCAGCTATAATCAGCTCTGTGCGGGCAGAGCACAGCCTGCGGTCCTGCTTATCAGCTGTTCCACTGAACGCTGCTTTTTTAAGCAGAACTGAAAACCGTCGTTCGGCAGAAAACTGAAAGATCGGCACATTTAGACACAATGATTATCGCTCACAAGACAGCTGTTGAGCGAATTTTGAGCGATAATCATTGTGTCTAAATGGGCCTTCAGTCATTGACGATCAGTTGAAAGGGTAAATGAACCGTGGCGCAGAAAGTTATCTGAACATGTTAAGGCCTCATGTCCACGGGGAAAATCAGGCCCGCTACGGATTCTCCATGGAGAATCCGCAGCGGGTCCCTCCTGCCCCATGGACATGAGGCATAAAAATAAGAATTAACTTACCTCTCACCCGCTCCGGATCTTCCCTTCGCCGCGGCGTCATGTTCTCTGCGTCGCGGCCCGATCTTCTTTCTTCAGCCCGGCGGATGCGCAGGGCACGTCGGTGACGTGCCCCGCGCATGCGCCATCTCGAAGAAAAAAGATCCGTCTGCGACGGAGAGAAGATGAAGCCACGGCAAAGGGAAGAACCGGAGCGTGTGAGTAAATTCCGAATTTTGTCTCCCGCGGATCTGGACGGCTTCCATAGGCTTCAATAGAAGCCCGCGGGAGCCGTCCCCGCGGGAGACCCGCACGAAAATGGAGCATGGTCCAGATTTTTTCATGCTCCATTTTTTTTAAAATCACTTTTATCGACCATCCGTGGGTATTTATCTACCCGCGGGTGGTCAATGCATCCCTATGGGATGCGGATCCGCTGGCGGGAGAAGAGTTAAAATCCGCTGCGGATTTTAATTCTTCTTTTGCCCGTGGACATGAGGCCTAAGAGTCAAGTTAAACTGGACTCCATCTATACATCTGGTGATGAGAAGATCACAGGTGTCATTGTATCTTCTCAGTAATGTGCAGCTCAGCATTTACTTTTTTTTGTATTTTCTTCACTCTTTGTGGATTGACATGAAAAACAAATGTATTTGGCTGCAATACTGAGGATATAACGTTTCCCGGATCTTTCCTTTCTTCACTATATTTGTACTTGCTGCTATCTATGGAGCTGTGGGCCGGGGCTGCACTGATAAAGTCTCTCTTCTAGTGGCCGAGAAGTGGTGCAAGAAAAGAATCCCAGTGGCACCAAACTTCGGGAATCACTTTGACCTTCTAAACAAGACGGTGTATGACCTCGGTAAAGACTTCACCAGCACCATAGTGGTGAAGGTCAGTGTCTCCTCGTGTCAGCATGGACATAACACTGTAGGCTGGAGGGGTAATGGGCTAGATCAGAGGTTCCCAAACTTTTTTGCCCTGTAGACCACTTGCCGATTTTTTTTTTTTGTTTTCCATAGACCCCATACTTGCCTAATATTGAAATCTCCTAAACTTATTAAAGTCAAACTGGTTTTTCCCAGCTGACTCAGTGCTGCTCACGTAGATGGGTATTTGTAGAGTGGACAATTCAAGGAGGTCGGTAATTTCTATGTCTATGATAAGTATCATGTGCACAATCTGTGTAAGGTGTATTATGTCATTTACAGAACGCCTGAATGTTGATGATGACCACCTATATGGAGTCCGCTCACGTGGACCCCCATTTACATCTTGTGCACCCCCCAAATTTTTTTTTTTGCTTCCATGGACCCCCAGCAAGTCAAAAACAACCCCTGGAGGTCCATATAGACCACTTTGGGAACCTCTGGTCTAGATCTTTTCAAACATTATTGTCTCCATTTCCCATGCCTCATTTTTTTCCTTTCCCTCATGAAAAAAGAGAGAAAAGCTGAGCGCATTGTCTGGAGTCAACATCTCCCAACTAAGCATAACGGAGGAAGCTATGGAAGCCGTGAGGAGGAAGCAGGTATGGGTGCTGAGAAAGATGTCCTACATCAGCATCATCATGTCCTGCATCTTCATCTTCATCTTCACCTCGTAAGTGTTGAGAAGAAATGAAATTCCCCTTGATTAACGCTTCATGACAAGGTTTTGTTGGTGGCCATATAGAAAAGTTCCTGCTTGGGTCTTTGGTTTCCTCAAGTGCTGATTCTAAGATTGCTGCTTGGTGATAGGTGTTTGTGAGCTTGCTTCCCACTCTTAGTTAAGTTTACATCCTGGCTGGGAAGGGGTTCCCGCAAATTGACGTACACATACATCCTATTGATATCCCAGGCTCAAAAGCTGAACCAAAACCATCCGCAATGGGAGCCAGCTGCGACTGACAGCCAGCCTCCAACTGCAACAGCAGGAATCAGTGAGAACACCGATCCCTGCTGGTAACTCCTTACAGGCAGCGATTAATGTTGATCATAGCATGTAAAGGGGTTCACAGAGGGAGGGCGCTCCCTCTGTGATGTCATCGGCATTCCACCATGTAAGTGCGATAGGTTGCCATGGAAATCGGACACCAGACAATGGCGTCTGTGTCTGCCATGGCCTGTAATCATATCAATAGCAAAGAAATACTGCAGTGTATTATTAGAGTGATCAAAGGATCACAAGTTCAAGCCTTCTATAGGGGCATAAAAAGTGTGGAAAGAAAAATAAGTCAAAGTTGTCAAAAGACACATAAAAAGTAGTAAAAAAAATCTAACCTTTTTACACACTTTCCCCTCTTTGTTAAAAAAAAATTAAAAAACCCACATTTGGTATCGTCAACATCGGCCATTACCCATACAATAGGTTAAACACACTTTTTATCTTGCTCGGCAAATGCTATAAAGAAAATTTAAGAAAAGAGGGCCAAAATGTTTCTTTTGTGCATTTCGCCCCCCCAAAAAAGCACAATCAAAGTGATCAAAAAAGCCATATATATATCCCCAACTACAACTCATCACACAGAGTCCATCAATAGAAAAATAGAACAGTTATAGGACTTTGGAACGATGCAAAAAAAAAATGTAAAAAATTTAATAATTTCTAAAAAAAAGTTTTTATTTTGCAAAAGTGGAAAAAAAATTAAAAAAATATATAATTTTGGTGTCGTTGTAATCATATTAACACGCAGGAAAAAAATGTAATAAAAGTTATATACTATATTATATGAACCCAAAAAATGGTCCCAAAAGAACTACAGCTCGCAACGCAAAAAAACAAACCCTCATACAGCCATGTCGACAGAAAAGTAAAAAAAAAGTTATGGCTTTTGAAAAGTAAAGATGAAAATCTACTAAAAATTGGCACATCCTTATGACCAAATTTGGCGGCATCACTAAGGGGTTAGTAGATCTGCAGACTTGACAGGATGGAACCACAGCACTGCAAGTGTTGATTGAGGGCCCACAACAGAATGGGGCCCCACTTTGACTTTGAAGTGTAGACTACATAGCTGGCTCAGTTGTAGGGTTGTGATGTATATGGAGGCATTACCCATGTCTTCCACTTGGAACCAGCCTCACAGTTATGTCATCCAGCAGGTTTATCTCCTCCCTAAGGGATTTACACTTTACTCTTCTCCTCACTCAGCGCTTTCAGGTACACCATCAAGTATAACACCAACATCCACCATGACAACAAGTATATCACCACCTACTTCCGGCAGATTGACGCTCATCGGAGAAAACTGGTGAGTCTCATGGAGATAACTGGGGTCAGTGAGTCAGCGATGTCCCATTGTAGATCCATAAGGTGGGCTCATGTTGACCCTTTCCAATCCAATTTTGGATTCAGGGTTTCCTAAAAGGCTTCCTCTTTTTGCTGTTATAAAACGGTGCCATCTGCTGGCTAAAGCCAGAGTGTGTGCGTCAGAGAGGCTCCGACATTGGAGTGGCTGGCAATAGACGGTAAGAATACCCTGTTGGACGTCTTCTGACATTGAAGCTTTACAAGCTTCAATCAGAATGTAGGAAGACGGCAGACAGTGGATTGGAAAGGGTTAAAGGGCTTGTACCAGCATCCACTTTTATCACCTCAGGCTCTTTATTTACCGGAAACATGACACAGTTGACTGGAAAGTAAAGTGTCAGACAAATCTTGTCTCTACAGAGAAAGAAGTATTTGCTGCCTCTACGGAACAGGGAGAAGGCGAATGTTGTATTTCCGTTCAGTCTATGCTTGCAGAAAACTGAGACTGGGACGCTGGTGAGTGGGTAACACTGAAACACAGGAACAGGGAACACGAGTGCCGGTTGAGGGACACGGTGGTCACCAAATATGTTTGTTCTCTCCATAGATGATGGAATTATTGCAAAGCATTCCCTGTTTCATCCTCCTCATTTTGTCAATCTGCCTTGACCGACTTCTTATCCACATCTTCCTGGTTATCCACAAATATGTGCGGGACTCCAGTGTCTCCATTAGTGAGTCCTATCCGTGATCAGCAGGGGGCGGTCTACTGGAAGACCAATGTTATGTGTTGTCTGAAATGGAGTGTTGATGTGCATTGGACTGGGGGGTTATAGATCATATATGTTCTGTGGTGTCTTCACAGTGCTGGTCTGTCGTGAAGGACTATGGCTATATCAGAGATGGTAGATGTAGACAGTGCCAGTGAGAAAGACTGGGCGCCATTATAACTTTTTGTGCATTGATCTGTGATAGGTAGTCTTCTTTTTCTCTACAGTTGAACACAAGCTGAATATAGTAGTGAGAGGAGACACCATCATTTCCCGGCTTCTGCAAGAGACAATAGACGCATTTAACAGCACATTCAGAGTTGACAAACTCGACGATAAAAAGAGTAAGTGAAGATGCAGCGTCCTAGGAGCGGGCCCACGGCCGAGGAGATAGCCGGGTAGATTGGGGCTTTGTCACGGGGCTCTACCATCTCCTCCCCTTGGGTTAGCAAGGGACCCATCCAAGTTACTGCTGGGGTAGTTTCACAGGGTAACTCAAGTGGTGGTTTACATTAATGTCCTTTTGTCACTTGTGATGTCATCGTTCCTTCCTCTGTGGTGAATTCTGATGTTGCAAAGAAAGAGTCCACACACAGGGGTAACGTTTTCTGAGCAGAACCAGGAATGGTGAGTTAAGCCCATTTACTGGTGTTAACGTTCAACAGTCCAAGCAACTTGATATACACATGCCATCAGGACACTGGTGCAAACACATTAGTGGTGTGACAGGGAGGAATCACAGGATTACAGACGAGTCCACAGTCCAAGTTATCTGCGGGGTTCTGTTTCCGGCCACTCTCCTTCTCTCACTCTCTACCGCTCAGCACTCACATTTTAAGATGGGCATTCAGCGCTGCATGGCGGCTCCTCTCACTCTCTCAGTCCTCCAGGTCAACAGCAGGAAGGCCTGGGTGAATTGGGCCCAGGGAACACACAAGGCAATCGCTCAACCTCTTCCATCTTAGGGCTCCTTGTAGGACAAAGCACAAGTTCTCCCACTCACCAGAAGTCTTTCAGCCAACTTGCAGACTAACCTTTGCAAGAAGAACCACTAACTCACTCTCCCTCTCTAACTCTCTTAGACCACCTTGCATACACCTTGCAATTATATATATATTACATGGTCACAACAAGATACATTTTTGCCTTCTGCATCCAGCTGTTTATTTCAATAGATTTTTATTTGGACGAAGAGGCATATTACAATAATCAAACAAAAGGTGCATCGCATATGTTAGTACAATCAATATGTATACATACTTTATGGTGCGCCCACTTTCCCACTCCACTACCTCGCTTCTGTGGAGTTCGTTGCTTGACTGCCTCCGCCCAACCTTTTTCTTTTAACTAACAAACATTCAATCCCACCTCCAGGTAGGGGTCCGCGAGGTGGAATAGATGGAAACAAAAAAAAAGGAAACGAGAACAGAGTTATACGAGGAAAGGGCTCCGAAGAGCTCCTGGGGGGGGGGGGGGAGGGGGGGGCTGGGGAGTGAGTTGTGACCACTTTTTTAAAAAAAATTTTATTTTAATTATTCTTTAGAGGCCAGTTTGCGCGGAGCCTTGTGGTTTGGTTTGGGATCTCCATGGGTGGGTGGGATCCGGTGTACTCCTATCTGATCTGATGTCCTCTTGTCCTCTGCACCAAGGGGAGGGCAATATTACCCATTTGGCTCACAAGAAGCTATCCAGATACTGAGTGCCTCCTGGAAATCCAGTCTCCCAGACTGGGAGACAACCTAAAGTCTAACCATGGCTTTCATGTTGCATAGAACTTCTCCACCGTGGCGTCCTCCTCTGCCCTCATCTCTTCGAATCTACATCCAGCTGTTTTCTGCACGGAGCGCCCGGCTGTTATACAGCTGAGCGCTCCAAGCGGAGGATGCAGAAGACATGCAGATGTTTCCTGCATGGAGCGCCCGGCTGTTATACAGCTGCGGCTGTGTTATACAGCTGTTATACGGCTGTGTATCCTGCTGTGAATCCCGGATAAGGCTCATTGTCATCTTTTAGCACGCTGAAAGATGACGATGAGCGTCAGGATAACGAAAACTACACAATGGAAGGGCAGTTACACACAACGATTATTGCTCAAAAGACGGCTTTTAAGCGATATTCATTGTGTCTAAATTGGCCTTAAAGTGGACTGAAAAGAGAATACATCACTGTAGCTAAACAAAAAAAAAAAAAGGGGTGACGGGCAGGTTTAAAAAAAAAGAGGTAAGTGGAATGACCATCCCTTCTTCTGAAAAACTACGTAAAGGGTGGTAGCTAGACGTCAATACCCCTAACCGAGTTGACTAGAAAAATCATAATGAGGCTGTATCCCCTGTAACATAGTACCATAGTTTGCTAGGCCGAATGAAGACAACGTCCATCTAGCTCAGCCTGTTATAGTTCCTACCTGTCTGTAAGACCCTGGTCCACAACCCGCTGCTCCCCTAAAATTTATATCCTGTAATATCCTTCCGCTCTAGAAAGACATCTAGTCCCTGTGACAGAGGAGATAACAGACTGGCACTGGGACTCATTAAGTGGATTAATGGAGACATATAAACCTGCAAAAATTATTTGCATATAATCACTCAAACCTACACAAGCACAGTGGAAATGCAAACTGTACTTGAGAACTTCCATTAACCTCCTGCACATTACTTGAAAACAATTACACTATACAAATTTTAGAATAACGCCTTATATCAAACATTTTCAAGCTATGGAAGGGGAATATAATGGCTTTTTAGTCCTTTTTGGGGCTTAACTGGGGAAACATAGAGCAGAGTCTCTGAAACAAATGTCCACATGGCAATACGGGAGTCCATTAGCACCAGGTTACCTTAGTGTAAACTGTGTAGGAGTGGGGTTGGTGCTCCAAGAGTCCACTCCAAGGGACGAGCATAGGAAAGGGCTCCTACGCAAGAAGGCCTTCGCTGCAAAGTCCCTTTTGTCTTCCGGATCTGCTGCCAGCTCAGTGATGAACATGCTTCAGATGACCTCACAACATTCTCCTCCAACACTTGAGGCAACGACAGGGGTTGCCGCAGATTTGCCAGCCAGTCCATCATGGTAGCGTACTGCTTCCTGGCTCCTCCTGGTACATGCGGGTGAGTAAGAGTCCATCCCCGGGGTATCTCCCTGGCAATAACGTATGGGGGCCCTGGGAAATGTTCTCTCCCATTATCCAGAAAGATGAAGTTAAAGAAGTTAAAGTATCCGTATTCCCGTAAAGAGGGTAGCAGGTGTGGTGGCAAAAGATTCCTGGCCTCCTCATGATCCCGGTGGAGCAAAATCCACGGGGAGTACCGGCTTTCCACATAGCCGTCACCATTATGGTACCGCTGGGGTTTCCGCAGGCTTTCTCTAGCAAACAGGATAGAAGTAGAAGGGGCACCCTCGGTTAGGATAGGGTCCCATTTTGAAGGCTCCCTCAGGCGGTCTTATGGTGGTAAAGAAACAGGTGTAGGTGGTGGAGGAAGTCCTTGGAGCTCTGGCTCATCACCCCAGTAAAAGCGACGTCTGGATGAAGGATATCCAGCAGGGACTCCAACAACAACTTTTGTGGACATCTCTAATGGAGAGTATCATTGAACCAGATCTGAGCAGTGGAAAGTGCTGCAAGCCCGGAGATAATGCTACAACTCTAAGGAGTGGGCATGATGGGAACTGGAATAAAAGAATAGAATAATACAGGGGTGCGACGCGGCCGAATCGTGGAGAGAAACAGAGTCACAAGTGCAAGTCTGACTTCTCTAAAAAAAAGGGCGCATGACTAAGCCACACTCAAACTGGGCGAAAACGTGTGTATCTGGATAAATAACTGTCTCAGGAATAGAAAGCAGAGGGTGGTAATAAACGGTTCATACTCTTATTGGGCCACCGTCGCTAGCGGGGTGCCACAGGGTTCAGTATTAGGCCCCATTCTGTTCAATATATTTATCAATGTCCTGATAGGGGGATTGTACAATAAAATATCAATATTTGCAGATGATACAAAATTATACAATATAATTAATGCAACGGAGGACAATGTGCGGCTGCAAACGGACCGAGATAAGCTGGGGGCTTGGGCAGAAAAATGGCAAATGCAGTTCAATGTTGATAAATGTAAGGTTCTGCACATGGGTAGGAGAAACGGATGTCAGCAATATACACCAAATGGGGTACTGCTAGGGAAAAGGGATATGGAAAAAGACCTGGGAGTACTAGTGGATTGTAGATTAAACTGGAGTAACCAATGCCAGTCAGCTGCTGCAAAAGCTAATAAAGTCAGGGGTGCATTAAAAGAGGTATAGGGGCGAAGGACGAGAACATTATCCTTCCATTATATAAGGCACTTGTCAGGCCTCACATGGAATACTGCGTACAGTTCTGGTCACCGGTGCTCAGGAAAGATGTTACAGTGCTGGAGGGGTTCAAAGAAGGGCAACTAAACTAATACATGGAATGAAGGGACTGGAATACCCAGAGAGGCACCAAAACTGGGATTATTTACTCTAGAAAAAAGACGGCTAAGGGGCGACCAAATAACTGTGTATAAATACATGAGGGGACAATACAAGGATCTCTGCCATGATCTGTTTATACCCAGGACTGTGATGGTAACAAGAGGGCATCCGCTACGATTAGAGGAAAGTAGGTTTCATCACCAACATAGAAGGGATTCTTTACTGTAAGAGCAGTTAGACTGTGGAACTCTCTGCCTGAGAACGTAGTGATGGCAAAATCCATAGAGGCATTTAAAAGGCGACTTGATGTCTGGAGAGGAAGGATATTACAGGATATAAATCTTAGGTTAATTGTTAATCCGGGTATACAGGCAGGTAGGAACTATTAGAGGTTGATCCAGGGAACAGTCTGATTGCCATTAGGGAGTTGGAAAGGAATTTTTCCCCAAAAGGGCTAATTGGCTTCTGCTCTTGGTTTTTCTTTTCTCTTCCTTCCTCTGGATCAACAACACAGGAGAATAAATAGCTGGACTAGATGGACATTGTCTTCATGGACATACTATGTTACTATATGTTACTCCGAGGACAGTATGTTGTATGTGTTATATGTATAGTCTGATGTTGGGACTCACAGTTCTTCTCTTCCTCAGTCTGTCTTCGAAACCCGACCATCTTGAGCTTCACAGACTACGTGAATTGCTGTTTGCCAACAGTCGGGCTCCTGTCACTGTGCTTCCTCCAGGCGTACGCTCAGCGTCTACACAGAGTCATCGCTTCTTACTTCTTCCCAAAAGTAGGTCAGACCCTTAGGCTGGTGTCACACGGGCAACATAATCGCATGATTTTCTCGCGATGCGACAGCGCTACAAATCACATGTATGTGAAGCCGCTGCTCTCCTATGGGTTCCTTCACATTAGTGATGTTTTGTAGGCTGCTACATTGCGAGAAAAGAAAGTCGCAGCATGCTGAATATTTGAGCGATTTGCGATTTTTGTTTTGTAGCCCATGTTTCCTTATGGAGCCTCTTTGTTTATTGCATCGCATCTCACGAACTAGAAATTTTCGTGAGATGCAATACATTTCCCTACTCCTAAAATAAGCCCTACCTGCATTACCCCCCCCTCCCAAAAAAAAGGAATACTTACCTATCAGGCTCGGTCCGGGTCCTCCTGCTTTCCGGAGCTCTGCTTGGTATCCTGCAGTCCTTGTTCGCCCACAGAAGATCACTTCCTGGTCGCAGGATTCATAAATCCCGCCTCCAGAAAGCGATGGTTTTGATTGGTTTATCCTGCGCTACTCAGCCAATCAATGCAGCGCTCGATGAACCAATGCTAATGATAACTCCCACCTCTAAAACGTGTCGCATATTTTTCCACGCAACCAAAATACATGTGCAAATTAAGCACATGAGAATGATCCCTTTGAAATCAATGGGTTCTATTCACTGCATATTGTGCAGCTTAATATGCAGCCAAATCCGGCTGTATGAATTTGGACTTCGGGTGCATTCTCACGGACGAGCTTGATATAGGTCCAAGAAACTTGGACAGATATTGCGCTTGTAAATTTCGATGTTCACTGTATGCATTGTGATTTGTGAACCAATCGCTTTGCAGAACGTGCGTTTTGAAAATCGCACGTATTTTCAGTAGGAAATATTAAAAATCACGTTCGCATGAAACTCGTAGTTCCCTCCCCAGAGTGTGCACTTACGCCCTATGGCTGGCACGGTCTGAGCCTGTACCATCCACAGCGAGAGACGGATCGCGGCATGTAAAGGGTTCACAGAGGGAGGGTGCTCCACCTGTGATGTCATTGGCCTCCGCTATGTAATCGGAGGGCCGATGGGTTGCCATGGGCTATCATCACTATTATAAGAGATAATATACTGCAGTACAGAAGTACTATTGAAGCCTATGGAAGCCGTCTGGATCTGTGGGAGACCCGTAACAAAATTAAACTCACCTGCTTCGGACAATGCGGTTCTTCCCTTCTTCGCGGCCGGATCGTCTTTCTTCGGCCCGGTGGATGTGACCGGCGCATGCCGAGTACATCCGCCGGGCCGTAGAAAGAAGATCCGGACGCGCAGGAAGGAAGATCTGCATCGTCCGGAGCAGGTGAGTTTATTCTGATTTTTAGGCCTTATGTCCGAGGGGCAGGAGGGACCCGCTGCAGATTCTCCATGGAGAATCCGCGGCGGGCCTGATTTTCCCCGTGGACATGAGGCCTTATATTGTATGATTAAAGCTGTAGGAAAAAACGAGAAAAAAAATGGCAGAATTGATGTGTTTTATCCCCCAAAAATCGACACGTCTTTATGCCCAAAATAGGCCGCGTCACTAAGCGGTTAAAGAGACCCGTTGAGCATGGAGTCTGATTAGCAATGCTTCATGGGAAAAGACCATGCAAATTAGCTTTCCTCCAGGAGGAAGAAAACTCTCACTAGTGCCATCTATTGGCAGTAGCTACCCTGCAAGTCAATGTCCGACCCTTAAACAAACCTTCTAACTTGGCTGAGAGTCCAGCGGACACCCATCTGTAGACGGCTGCTTCGGGGTCCCTGTCTCTCACCAGTACAGATCAGGGTTCTATAAACTTGGCACAACTATCACCAGTTATCACCTTCACTCCTTTGATGCATCTTTGTCAAATTTGTCATAATGACTCAGAACAAGATAAAAAAAGTAGCGCCCATCTCCTACAAGCATGGCGCAGGTCACTTGCAGCATCTTCTAATATGTTACTCCATGTGTCTCCTTGTGTCTTTGTCCCCTCAGAGAGAGAAGATCCGGGTGATCTCACTTTACAACTTTTGTGTAAGGAAGAGGAAGTTGGACCTTCATCAGCTACACTTGGAAGTGATGAGGAAATGCAAAAGCCGACAGCTAAGGGTGAGATGTTAATAATGTGTGACCCTAACCCTTATCAGGAGATGTAACTTGAAGCTCCTGGGCCCCAATGCAAAACCTATAACAGGGCCCCCAACTATAATGCTTTATTCATAGTACTGGGCTCCCTATATGGAGAGGAGAGGCCTTATGGGCCCCCTAAGGCTCCTGGAATCCAGGTTCAACCACATCCTCTTTGGTTACGCCCATGACTTCCTGCACCCCACCTTACCCTGAATGCCTCTAATTCCAAGCACAATCTCAATTCTTCTCTACTTCATTGGCTAAGAAGTCTGATAGCGGTTCTATATGGGGCAATATTAGTTTCCTTCTCTGATGTTATAGTAGCTACTCTGCCTTTATTTCCTCTTTTAGGACACTTTCTTCTCTCCGCTCCTTACTGTCCTTCCCTATAGACAACCTCCATGTTGAGACCTGCAAGTCTGACCCGTACATTTCTATTTTCTTGGCCAGGAGAGGAGCTTTTGGGGAAGATTCCGTAAATGCTGCCGTTGGACAAGATTGGTTTTTCCCTGGCGCTGCATTGTCTGTAACGCAAAGAAAACCAGGGAGTCCCACGAGTGCAGAACCCCCGGATGCGGTACCATATATTGCCATGAGTGCTGGTGGGAAATGCAGCAGTTCTGCTGGGCCTGTGTTCCTTATGAAGAATACGTTACACAAAATGAATATTTTGCCACGTAGGGCGGAACTTGATGTGCTGTGATTATTGCTTCATCCATCATTGTAATGGCTACTATTATTAGTCCTATTAGTATTATTATTACTGCTATCATTGTTTAATGCTGATGGTAATTATTTTTATTGCACTTAACCCCCTTCGTGACCTAGCGGCCTATTTTGGACACAGGGATGCAACAATTTTGGGGGGAATTTTGAGCTCTACTTTTCAAAAACCATAACTTTTTTATTTTTCCATCGTCTTGGCTGTATGGCGGCTTGTTTTTGGTTTTTTTTTGCTTGGCCAGCTGTAGTTTCTATTGTTACCATTTTTGGATACATATAATGTGTTGAATGATGATTAACCATTCCATCGCTGCCGACTCTGGGTCACCGTATGGATCAGCTCTCGACATTTTTGTCTATCAGGTACAGCTTCTTTTAACTGGCCAATAGTCATGCCGGTGTCTGCCATGATTGTGTCTAAGCAGCGAGTTCTTTAACGACCTCTTCTTCACGAACCCCTGACAAATCCCAGTCCATTTGCTCAAGTGTTGTGTTGTATAACTTTTTTATAAATTTTTTTGGGAGGGCAGGAAGAAAAAAAAAAAACACCTTAATTCTATCATTGTTTTTGGAGGGTTCTTTTTTACAGCGTTAATCATGCAGCATAGACGACCGTATAACGCCTGGGTTTTCACGCCAAGCCGATATACGTCGTCTCTCTCTGCAGGGGGGGAGCCTGGAAGAGCCAGGAGCAGTGCTCTGAGCTACCACCCCCTCTCTGCCTCCTCTCCACCCCTCTGCACTATTTGCAATGAGAGGAGGCGGAACGGGGGCAGGCCTAAGTTCCAGGAATTAGCTCCGCCCCCGTCCCGCCTCTGCTCATTGCTTAGAGCACTGCTCCCGACTCTTCCAGCCTCCTCCCCCTGCAGAGAGAGATGCTGTATATCGGCCGGCGTGAATACCCGGCCGATATATGGTCGTCTGAATGCGCCCTAAATGACATGATAATTTTTTTACTGCAGGTCAGTATAATTATGACAATACCAAAATTATATATTTTTTTTTCCACTTTTACGCAATAAAACCCCTTTTTTGGAAAATATATATTTTTTGCATCACTGCATTGAACTTTTTTCATCTTTTCCATCAACAGAGCTCTGTTAGGGAATGTTTTTAGCGTGATGAACTGTACTTTTTATTGGTAACATTTTGGGGTACATATTGCTTTTGAATAGTTTTATTGTATTTTTTTTTAGGTGAAAGGAACAAAAACTGGATTTTTAGTATAACTTACTATAAAATCACTTTCTTGTCACATTCATTAGGGGACATAGCGAAGACCATGGGTATAGCTTCTGCTACTAGGAGGCGATGTGAGGATTGGGTAGTTCAAGGAGTCATAGACTTGGTTCTGCCAAAACTTATTAGGTGCTTATTTAAAGCAGTCCATATTTACATGAGCAAACAGAAAGCCCATAAGTCCGCAGACATCTTCTCTACACAGTCCTGGCTCTACTAGCAAAAGAACTAAACACTTATAGCTCTGGTGAGCCTTTATAACAGTGATAAGCTCCCACAATCCTTTCCAGGAGTTCTATAAAAGTCATTCATTTGGTGCTGGTCTGCCCCTATATCCTCAGAGCAGACACACCTGGCTGCAGGTAAGTGCTCTTATCCCCCAGGCACAACATAATGCATTTTACTACGAACACTTCCCTTAGCTGTAGTACATGGTACCTAGGAAAAGTGAGGAATAGATCCAACATAAGGTGGCCAGCCTGATGAGGAAAGCAAAGAAGCATTCACACCCATTCACACAGAAGTGTTGTATAAGTAAAGGAACGCATGCCTAGCAGCTAGTGCTTAGCTATTGGCTGAGCGCTCAGCCAATTACAGATAGTGCTTAGCTATTGGCTGAGCGCTCAGCCAATTACAGATAGTGTTTAGCTATTCATTCATGAATAGCACTATCTTAGCTATTCATAAATGAATAGCTAAACACTATCTGTAATTGGCTGAGCGCTCAACCAATAACTAAGCACTAGCTGCTATTGGCTGAGCGCTTAGCCAATCAGCACAGCACTTTCAGGAGGCGGGGATTTTTAAATCCCCACCTGCTGAAAGTGCTGGACAGCAGTGCCGGGGAGCCAGCCGGAGGACGCGTCGGAGAGGTGAGTAATTTTTTTATTTTTTTTACTACTTATTGATGATTTTCAGGGAAGGGCTTATATTTCAAGCCTTTCCCCGATAATCATACTGCGGGGCTTGCCAGAAAGCACTGCTTTCAATGGGACCGGCAGCAGTGCCGATCCTATTGAAAGCAATGGCATATCATTCTACACTTCTACCACAGCTGTCACAGCTGTGGCAGAAGTCCGTGGCATTCTCCATTTCTTTTCAATGGGGCTAGCGCTGTTGCCACTGGCCCCATTGAAAAAACTGTTGATATCCCGGCGTGATGCCGTTTTTTTGTTTCGCACTGCGCAGTGGAGAAAAAAACGCCAGTGGGTGTCCGCCCTTAGTTGGACAAAAGCTAGCCCGCATTCTTTTGTCCAGATTACTTCCTCTCTCTTGCTTTTTTTGTAAGGTCGGTCAAGGGAGCAACTATGGCGGAAAATCGGGAACAAGCCTTCGATAGTACCCTACCAAACCTAAAAAGGATCAGACTTTTTTTGTGGTGGGATTACTAGCCGCCTGAACCGCTTGTAACTTTGAGGTCTCTGGTTTGACTTTACCGTCACCCACAACAAACCCAAGGTACTTTGTTTCTTGAAATCCCATAGCACATTTCCGTGGATTTATTGTGAAACCTGCCTTCCCAATTGCAGTGGTCACCTTTTTGTGGTGATGCAAATTGCAACATCACCTAAATAAGCAGCACTGTATTCCATATGCTCCTTTAAGAGTATGTCCACGGCTCGCTGAAATGTGGCTGGAGCACCATGAAGACTAAATGGCATGTTTTTGAACTGGTACAAGCCACTAGGCATCGCAAACAGAGCTTTCTCAGTTGATTTCTCATCCAGGGGGATTTTCCAATAACCTTTACATAAATGTAGAGTAGAAATATAAACGGCATTCCCCAACTTATCAATAAGGTGCGGGTTATTGGGTGGCTGTCAAAGTGGGGTATTGCATTAATTTTATGAAAATCTATGCAAAATTTTGTTGTTCCATCTTTTTTCCCAACCATTACCACTGGTGAACACCAAGAACTGTTAGATGGTTCGATAACTCCCAACTGAAGCATTTCCTGAACCTCCTTCTCTGCCTTGTTCTTAATTTCTCTGGTATTCGGTACAGTTTTTGCCTAACTGGAGCATGCCCTCCGGTATGTATTTCATGACAAATTAAAGACACCCAACCAGGCTTACTACCAAAAATATGGGAACTTGCCTCTATTACTTTCCTCAAGTCACAATGTTTTGCATCCGATATAATTTTGGACTTAAGGTAACATCTGGCCAGTCGAGCCAACGTTTCAATAAATTTATATGGTACAGATTATTTTCTTGTCTTTTATTTGGGGTTTTAATTTCAAAGTCTACGGGACCAGTTTGCCCAACAACTCTATAAGGTCCTTGCTAGTAATTTATTTTCACTTATAGGTAGTAAGAGGAGAACTTCATCACCTACTTTTATGGATTTATTCTTAGCGTGTTGATCATACCACTTTGGCTTTGTGGACATTATCATGGGCTACCTTGATCAGCTTCAACAGTCTCTCTCATCTATAACACATGTTCTACCACATTTTTCTGATGACCAGTTTTACCTTCCCATACCTCTCTAACAACATCCAAAAGTCCCCGGGGTCATCTACCGTATAACAATTCAAATAGGCTAAACCCCGTGGACTCTTGGGGAACCTCACGGTAAGCAAATAATAGAAAAGGCAACAATTTGACCCATTGTTTGGGATCGTTACCCACAAATTTCCTAAGCATATTCTTCAGGGTCTGGTTATATCGTTCTGTGAACCCATCTGTCTGTAGATGGTATGGGGTTGTTCTCAGGGGCTGAATGCTGAGAAGTTTATACACTTTTGACAGGGAAGAAGTGAAATTACTACCTTGATCCATCAAGATATGCTTAGGTAATCTAACCCTGCTAAATACATTCAAAATTTCCTTAGCAATCCTTTTAGCAGTAACCATCCGCATAGGAATGACTTCAGGGTACTTGGTACAGTAGTCTACTATGGTAAGAATAAAATAGTTACCTTTTGAACTTTTCTCTAATGGACCGATGATATCCATCCCAACAGTATTAAATGGCTCATCAATTACTGGCAAAGGTATAAGCTCTACTTAGGGGTAGAAGCAGTGTATTGGCACACAGGACAACCTTTGACAATAGGTAGCTACCGTATCATACACCCCAGGCCAATAGAACCGATAAAGTACCCTTGCCAAAGTCTTTGTGCTAATTTCAGAATTTCTGATCTGAACCTTTTTGGAACCACTAACTGTTGTACCTGCTCCCCTGTCTTTGGGTGAATACACACTCTATATAAAAACTTATTTTCAACTAGGAAAAAATGGGTAGCAGGTTGCCTACCGCTCTGAACCACTTTACCGTTGGTTAAACCTTACCCATACAATGCATGTAACTCAATATCCTGTTTTTGCTCCAACGTAATATCAATGTCCCATAGTCCAGCATTCATGTATTTGACTTCCTTGGAAAGTCTTTTCCTGAAGACCTCCTGCTGTTCTGGAACACTTTGACCTTCAGTAATTCCATGACGTCCTCATGAAATGGAAAAATTTCTTCCAAGGTTTCAGCTTTATCCTGTGTCTTGGCTTGAGCTCTGGTAGTCACAGCAGACAACTGTCCTTCTCCTATTAGCAAGTCATTGAATTCTGGAGTGCTACTGCCAAGGATCACTGGTACTTGTAGTCCAGGAACCACCACTGCGGGTATTTTAACACATTTTCCATTCATTTGCAGACTAATATCCGATGCAGAGTAATGTTTCGTATCTCCATGACCACAGGTAATAGGTACTTTCGGAAACCCGGTCTTCTGGGTTACCAAGTCCTCCTTTATGAGGCTCAGTTTACTACCAGTATCCAGCAAAGCATCCACAGTATGTCCATTAACTTGAATTGGCTGGATGAAGTCATTGGAAGCAAAGAACATTGCCAAACTTTTAGTACTTCTCTTGGGGCAAAGTTTTGCAAAATGTCCCGTCTCTTGACAAACATAACACAGTTTGTCACTACTGCCTGTTTTACATTGTGCATGCGCATCTTGACCTCTCCTTCCCGAGATCATTCCGCCTGGTCTGGGGAAACCAGCTACAGGTCTGCTTATCTCCCTAGTCCGCATTGTTGGGTCGATGCTTTTTAACCTTAGCATGAACATCAGCTGAAAGAATTTGTAGAAACTGTTCCAGTATTATTGCTTCACTGATCTGTTCAATGCTTTTGGTGTCTGGTTTCATCCATCTTCTATATATATAAAATTGAATGTATGTGTGTCTGTGTGTCTGTCTGTCTGTTTGTCCTTTATGCGCTACTACACCATTCATCCGATCGCCATGAAACTTTGGGAAGTTGTTGAGTACACTCCTGGGAAGATTATAGGCATAGTACAACTATCCTACGATAAATGGCGTGCGTGCGAGCATCGTCGACAGTTACAACCCCCCACGTAGATCGTTCGATTTCCATCATTGCCACTAATTCTCTCACTTTGCGATGTCATAGAAACGTGAAATTTGGCACGAGTATTAATTATGTCATAAATAGGAAAAGTTAATGGGTCTCAACTCAATTATTCAATTCTAAGCGCAAAAGAATTAGCGTCCAAGTTTTACGTACGGAATCTAATTCTCTCACTTCCTGATATATATAAATAAGGCCGCCTGCAGACGAGCGGGTCGGATCCGGCAGCGAGAAATCTCGCCGCGCGATCCGACCCCAGAGCCTGCAGGGACGAGCGCGTACTCACCCGCGCCTGGCGGCCCCGGCTCTTTGATGTGCCGGCTGCCGCGCAGCCGGCGCATGCGCAGACCGGAGCCGGCGGCCAGGTGAGTGCGTGCCCTGCAGAAAATTAGAACATGCCGCGGTTTGTTTGCCGCGCGAGATTTCGCGAGGCCAAACCGCGGCCGTCTGCATAGGAGTGCGTATTGTAATGCACTCCTATGCAGACTTTCAGCGGCGGAAATCCCGCGGGAAATCCCGCGGCGGGATTTCCGCTCGTCTGCAGGCGGCCTAAATGTCTGTCTGTCTGTCTGTCTGGCCTTTATGCATTACTACACCATTCATCCAATTGCCATGAAACTTTGGGAAGTTGCTGAGTACACTCCTGGGAAGATTACTGGCATAGTACATCTATCCTACGATAGGTGGGGTGCGTGCGAGCGTCGTCGACAGTTATGCCCCCCAGACAAAGATCGTTTGATTTCCATCTCAAGCACGAAAGCAAAAGGCATTACGAGCAACGGGATGAGTGTTCAACTACAAAATGATGCATCCGCCGAACGTTTCGCAAGACAATTGCTGGATATTGAGAATGCTGAGGTAAAATGAAAGCTGTGCTGTGATTGGTTGTTATATATTATACCGCTGAGGTAACATGAGAGCTGTGCTGTGATTGGCTGTTATATATTATACTGAGGTAAAATGAAAGCTGTGCTGTGATTGGTTGCTATTTCTTATACTGCTGAGGTAAAATGAAAGCTGTGCTGTGATTGGTTGTTATATATTATACCGCTGAGGTAACATGAGAGCTGTGCTGTGATTGGCTGTTATATATTATACTGAGGTAAAATGAAAGCTGTGCTGTGATTGGTTGCTATTTCTTATACTGCTGAGGTAAAATGAAAGCTGCGCTGTGATTGGTGGCTATATATCATACTGCTGAGGAAACATGAAAGCTGCGCTGTGATTGGTTGTTATATATTATACCGCTGTGGTAACTAGAAAGCTGCGCTGTGATTGGTTGCTATATATAATACCGCAGAGGTAACATGAAAGCTGCGCTGTGATTGGTTGTTATATATTATACCGCTGAGGTAACATGAAAGCTGCGCTGTGATTGGTTGCTATATATAATACCGCAGAGGTAACATGAAAGCTGCGCTGTGATTGGTTGCTATTTTTTATATTGCTGAGGCAGAATAAAAGTTGCGCTGTGATTGGTTGTTATTTCTCTTACTGCTGAGGTAACATGAAAGCTGCGCTGTGATTGGTTGTTATATTTTATACTGCTAAGGTAACATGAAAGCTGCGCTGTGATTGGTTGTTATATATTATACCACTGAGATAACATGAAAGCTGCACTGTGATTGGTTGTTATATATTATACCGCTGAGGTAACCTGAAAGCTGCTCTGTGATTGGTTGTTATATATTATACCGCTGAGGTAACATGAAAGCTGTGCTGTGATTGGTTGTTATCTAGATATATAAAAACGAATGAATGTATGTCTGTCTTCGCAGCAACGCGCGACGGGTAAGCTAGTTTAAAATATAAATTCCCTGGGACTATCCGTATAGCAATATTTGAGTCCTCTGAACCTCTGCCTGTAGGTTTCTTCACTGATGTCGTATCGCCTTAGAATGGTCTCTTTAACTAAGTCATAGTTACTTGCATCCTGTAGGTTCATGTGGCTGTATGCTGGGCTTGTCCAGTAAGATTAGGCGCCAGTCTTACCACCCACCGGTCCTTAGGCCACTGACAGGTGCTTGCAATTCTTTAAAGGGTAGTTAAATATGCCTCCACATCATCTTGTGGAGTAAGGTTTGTCAGGCGAGGGTCTTTCCAAGGAGATACAGCCGTAGGTGGGGAATCAGCAGGTAGAACTGTTTGCTGTACACGGAGCACTTGGAGCAGTTCTGCCCCACGTTCATCCTGACGTTGCAATTCTGCGCAATTACTCCTGGCTTCCTCCATTTGTCTTTTCTGCTTCATTCTGCTGCACAGCGATTTCTTTCATCAGGCCCACAATGCTTTTGGAGAAAGTTCTTTCAGCAGATTGGGACCTTGGATCAGCAGTACTTAGAACTGAAGTAGCACCAGCTCCCTGCACCTCTGCCCCCTCCTCGGTCAGTGTGAATTTAGGTCTGGCACCTTAACTTTCCAGTTTCTCTCTCTTACCCTCAGCAGTTCGCTTTTCAGATGCACTTTCTTTTACCTTAACACGCCAGAAAGTGGTCTTGTACATATCTCCGGTATTGTATCTTGTCTCCACCACAAAAAGGGGTGGAGACCTGAGACAGTGCCATGGGAGGTATCAGGTGCACCCACAGCTGCTGATTGGCTGGGCTCCTCTTTCGGATGTGTGATGCCCTCTGTCAGCTTGAAGCCACTTCCCCGCTGGCCTACATGGTGGTACCGGGAAGCGGCGCTGCAGGAGAACTATCAGCGCCACAGGAGGACTAGAGCACAGCGGCAGTGAGACTGAGAGCGGCGCTGAGGACTACAGCACGTGAAAGCGGTGCTGCAGGAGGACTACAGCACAGCGGCGGTGAGACGGAGAGCGGCGCTGAGGACTATAGCACTTGAAAGTGGTGCTGCAGGAGGACTGTCAGCACTGTCAGAGGACAAGGACCCAGCGGCGGAGAGACTGAGTGAAGCAGCGCTGCAGGAGGATGATCAGCACAGCACGAGGACTACAGCACGTGGAAGCGGCGCTGCAGAAGGACTATCAGTGCTGCAGGAAGACTACAGCAGTGCGGTGGTTAGATTTAGAGCGGCGCTGAGGACTATAGTACGCAGAAGTGGTGCTGCAGGAGGACTATCAGCGCCGCAGAAGGACTACAGCACAGCGGCTGATGTGAAGGAACGCATGCCTCACAACTAAGGTTATACATATACCACTAATAACAAAACAAAGAAAACCTTATCCATCTTCACAGGGACACTGTTACTGAGGGGGCCGCATTTGGGGACACTGTTACTGAGGGGGCCGCATTTAAGAACACTGTTAGGGTGCCTGCACACGAATGGAATTTCCAGCGCGTTATTTTAGGCACATTATGGCCGCCTGCACACGAGCGGGTCGGATCCGGCAGCGAGAATTCTCGCCGCGGGACCCGACCCAAGAGCCTGCAGGGACGAGCACGTACTCTCCCGCGCCTGGCGGCCCCAGCTCTTTCATGTGCCGGCTGTGGCGCAGCCGGCGCATGCGTAGACCGGAGCCGGCGGCCGGGTGAGTGCGTGCCCCGCACAAAAATAGGACATGTCGCGGTTTGTTTGCCGCGCGAGATTTCGCGCGGCCAAACCGCGGCCGTCTGCATAGGAGTGCGTATTGTAATGCACTCCTATGCAAACTTTCAGTGGCGGAAATCCCGCGGCGGGATTTCCGCCCATGTGCAGGCGGCCTATCTGCCCCAGACCGCAGCCAATATACTCCTATGAGGATCCGCAGTTGTCCCCAGATGGACGGATTTGTATCGCGTTTTTTCACGCGCGTGAAAAAATCTGCGACCTGTTCTAATTTGGGTCGGATTCTGCGCGTGAAGCCTCCAATACAAGTGAATGGCCGCCTGCAGACGAGCGGAAATCCCGCCGCGGGATTTCCCGCGGGATTTCCGCCGCTGAAAGTCTGCATAGGAGTGCATTACAATACGCACTCCTATGCAGACGGCCGCGGTTTGGCCGCGCGAAATCTCGCGCGGCAAACAAACCGCGGCATGTTCTAATTTTCTGCGGGGCACGCACTCACCTGGCCGCCGGCTCCGGTCTGCGCATGCGCCGGCTGCGCGGCAGCCGGCACATCAAAGAGCCGGGGCCGCCAGGCGCGGGTGAGTACGCGCTCGTCCCTGCAGGCTCTTGGGTCGGATCGCGCGGCGAGATTTCTCGCTGCCGGATCCGACCCGCTCGTCTGCAGGCGGCCAATGGGTGCGTTTTTTCACGCAGTACATCCGCAGTGCAGCTGCGGATGGAGTCACTGGTTGCTATGACTACAGGAAGTAGGCATGGTAGGAGGCGTCCCAACACACAGCACAGAGCTTCACAGGCAAATTTGTAGAGGGAGATAGGTAGTATTTCTTGCCAATGCAGGATGTAAGAATGCAAAATCTGTAGTAATGAATTCCTCTTGTGAATTTTTTTGCAGTGACTGAAATAAAGTCACGCTGGAGAAGCGCCTGAAAAAGGTTACATGGATCAACCATGCCCACAAAGACATCTGCTCACCGGGTGAAAGCATGTTGCCAGAATAATTTAACGGTGCTCGCACAAGCAAGAGGGACAAAACGGAGTCTGGGTGTTGGTTTTTAAGCTGTTTTCCAAGGAATGGGCAGTTCTCTAGGGGTTGGGTTTACAATAAGGGGCGGCTGCTGGTTTTTCTGCACGTTTTTTTCCGCAACACATCCGCGTATATCCGCGCGTGATTTTTCACGCATCCGCACCTATCCGCAAGCACATTAAGGCCTCATGTCCACGGGGAAAATCAGATCCGCTGCAGATTCTACATGGAGAATCTGCAGCGGGTCCCTCCTGCCCCGCGGACATGAGCGCCGAAAATAAGAATTTAAAAGAATTTACCTATCCGTAGCGGGCGGAGAAGATCAGCTGTTCCTCACGGCCGGATCTTCATTTTCGGCCGGCGGATGAATTCCTGACGCCGGCGGCACGTCGCCGGCACGTCGCCGACGTGCCGCGCGCATGCGCCGGGCACATCCGCCGAGCCGAAGCAAGAAATATCCGGCCGTGAGGAAGCGAAGACCTTCAGCGCCCGCTCCGGGTGAGTAATTCTTTTAAATTCCTATTTTTGGTCTCCCGCGGATCCGGACGGCTTCCATAGGCTTCAATAGAAGCCCGCGGGAGCCGACCCCGCGGGAGACCCGCATGAAAATGGAGCATGGTCCGGATTTTTTCATGCTCCATTTTTTTTTTAATCTCTTTTATTGACGATCCGCGGGTATTTATCTACCCGCGGGTGGTCAATGCATCCCTATGGGGTGCGGATCCGCATGCGGGAGATCCGCTGCGGATCTTAAATCATATTTTGCCCGTGGACATGAGCCCTTAGGTACCATACGCGCGTGAAAATCCGCTAGCGGAATCCGGAACGCTTGTGTGCAGGCGGCCTTACTGAGGATGCCATGTTTGGGGTACTGTTACTGAGGGGGCTGCATTTGGAAACACTGTTACTGAGGGGCCACGTTTGGGAACACTTACAATAAGCTGATACCGCTGTACATTGTCCATCAGTCAGACTTCAGAAAATGGGCAGGATTCCCACATTGGCATGTCAGAGGTGTCACCAGCTGAATATTATATTATATTAATATCCAAATATATCCCTGAGATGTAAACACACAGACGCCAGCACGGATTTGAAAGCATTTATTTTAAACGGGGTTACCTTAAAAATATTAACTCACAAACCCGACATATATAACACGTAGACCGAGGCCTACATACTCAAGTCTACACCAATAACCAATCCTTAATCCATCTTTATACCCACCCGCAGGAGGCGGGCGGCATTCCCCTATTTAAACATGCCGCGACAAGTAGGAAGCTAAACAAGAAAGCGGGCGGGAGGGGCAATCTGGTGGTGCTGTAGAAATACCTGAAGCCCCCGTCCTGTCAGCACCTCCTTATATCACCACTCGCTTCCTCTCACAATCACTCCCACCAATCAGCTCTTGTCGCTAGGGCCCGAGCTTCACAGAAGGATCCCTCAGGCTTCTTCACAACATTTTCTTCAGCCCAATCACCATCCAACACCAGGGTTCCAACGTTTCCCTCCAGCACCTTCCATCCTGCTCACAGCTGACCCTGTAGTGAACTCAAAGAACATCTATTAAATACCTACCTAATAAGCCAATAATTGCCATATTTTGTATTGATTTTTTTGTATACAAAGACAGAATGAATGCTGTAAAGTCTATGTACAATTATGTATCTTGTACCTTGTAATGGGATGGGATGAAACTGAAAGGGAGGTAACACAAAATAGATAAAACTTTCTGACAGTGAGGGTGATCAATGAGTGGAACAGGTTACCATGGGAGGTGGTGAGTTCTCCTTCAATGGAAGTGTTCAAACAAAGGCTGGACAAATGTCTGTCTGGGATGATTTAGTGATCCTGCATCGAGCAGGGGGTTAGACCCGATGACCCTGGAGGTCCCTTCCAACTCTACCATTCTAGGATTCTCTGATTCTACCAACGTTGCAACATCTTTGAATAAAACAAAGTAAAAATAAAATCCGCAATATGTGACCGTAGTTGTAAAGGGTTGTGCGAGTTAGCATTTTTAAAGTTATTGTAATGTTCTTTCTGCCTGAAGATAATAAGATCTGCTCTCCTGCGCTGAGCTCCGACCCAACTACTAACATCCTGGTCTCGGTATTCGGGACATTACAGGCTATTAGTAGTAAAACGCTGATGTCTGCAATTGACTGCAAACTTCAATGATGCCCCGTATGCCGGCTGACTGCAACCTGTAAATACAGTATTGTAGGGGAGACCGGAGCCGTCGGCACTAGAGATGAGCGAGCATACTCGCTAAGGCAAACTACTCAAGCGAGTGGTACCTGCCCGCTTGTCAGGTGCCGGCGAGGAGCGGCAGGGGAGAGCGAGGAGGAATGGGGGGGGGGGGGGTGGAGATCTCTCTCCCCCCCCCCCCCCCCCCTCCACCCTGCTCACTCCCGCAACTTACCGGTCTCCCCCGCCGGCACCCGAATCTTTAGAGATGAGCGGGCAGGTATTCGCATAAGGCACTACTCGCTCGAGTAGTTTGCCTTAGCGAGTACACTCGCTCATCTCTAGTCGGCACTGATATGCAGGAAGTCAGGAGAAGTAACTGTAGGATATATTTTATTTTCAGGCGGGGAGAGCCTCAATTCCAAAAATAAAATGGCAACTTGGAAAATCGCTTTAATATTCTACTATTATTCACTCATAGTATAGTTGTATTATTTAGTCACAGTGCAGCATCTAAGGAGCAGGCCCACAGCCAAGGAGATGGCGGGGTAGATGAAGACCTTGTCAAGGGTGGCTCTACCATCTCCTCCCCTGAGGGTAGCTTGTGACCCGACCATGTTACTGCTGGGAAGATCATAGGGAAAGGGCAACTAGCCATTACTTTGAGGTTCTTTGTCATTTGTGACACCACCGTTCCATCCCCTGTGGTGATCCTGAAGTTGTAATAAATAGTCCACACAAAGGGATAACTTTCTGAGCAAAACCGGGAACGGTCGGTAGAGCTTGTTTACTTGAATAAATCTCTGAACAGTCCAACAACTTTACATCAGCCAGCAAACATAAATGCAACAAGAGAACGGTGGTGTGACAGGGAGGATTCTCAGGGTGTCAGACGAGGCCACAGTCCCAGTTATCTGTGGGGTTCTGCTCCTGGTGACTCGATTCTTTTTCTTACTTGCTTTCTCTCTACCGATTCACACTCACAGTTACAAAATAGAAGACACTGACAATAGAAAGGCACAAGACAAACATTGTGGAGGGGCCCTACTAACTCTGGGCTACTACAACGGTATGGTAGTGTTGTCTGTCATGTTATGGCAATGTTATCTAGTTACGGCTTGGTGATGTTATCTAGTCCGAGTATAGTGGTATTATTTAGTCACGGTATGTAGTTGACAGACAGTTATAGTATGGCAATGTTATCCTATCACAATATGGAGGGTATATGGAGTGGGGGGGCCCAAGCTGAACTTTTGCACCCGGGCCCATGACTCTGTAGCTACACCCCCGGAGCAAGTCATGACAGATCTAATAGCAAACTCTGCAAGGTCGGAGCTTGTTATAACCCCAATTCCAAAAAACTGGGTCACTGTGGTGTAAAATGTAAAGAAATGTAAAGAAAGAAAGAATGAAATGATATGGAAATCTCATTTAACCATATTTTATTTACAAAAGAACATTTCAGAAAGGGAGGGGGGAGACATTGTTCCATTTCATTTTAAATTAACTCATTTAGAAATTGATGGCAGCAACACATCTCACAAAAGTTGGGGCGGGGCCAGGTCTACCATTGTGTAGCATCCTCTCTTCTTGTTACAACTCTGTAAACATCCAGGATGACCAACTGCTGTTGTGATGGATGCAGTATGTGGTTTAGCATGATCTTGCCGAAATGTGCAAGGCCTTCCCTGAAAGAGATGTAGTCTGGATGGGAGCATATGTTGTTCTACAACCTCTATATACTTCTCAGCATTGATAGTGCCTTTCAGGATGTGTAAGCTGCCCATGCCATAGGCACTAATGCCACCCCATACCATCAGAGAGGCAGGCAAGTAAACTGTGCGCTGATAACAAGCTGGATGGCTCCTCTCCTTTTGAGTCTGCAGGTCTGTGGTTTCCAAAAAGAACGTCAAATTTTGGTTCAGCTGACCACAGAATAGTTTTCCATTTTGCCTCAGTCTATTTTAAATGAGCTTTGGCCCAGAGAAGACGTCGGTGTATCTAGATTGTGTGATATATGGCTGCTGCTTTGCATGATACAGCTTTAGGGTGCATTCCCACAAACGTATATCGGCTCGGTTTTCACGCTGAGCCGATATATGTCGTCCTCATGTGCGGGGGGGGGGGGGGATGGAAGAGCCAGGAGCAGGTACTGAGCTCCCGCCCCCTCTCAGCCTCCTCTCCGCCCCTCTGCACTATTTGCAATGGGGAGAGGTGGAATGGGGGCGGGGCTAATTAGTTTAACTTAGCCCCGCCCCGTCCCGCCTCCTTTTATTGCAAATAGTGCAGAGGGGCGGAGAGGAGGCAGAGAGGGGGCGGGAGCTCAGTTCCTGCTCCTTGCTCTTCCATCCCCCCCCCCTGCACATGAGGACGACGTATAATGGTTTGGCGTGAAAACCGAGCCAATATACGTTCGTGGGAATGCAGCCTTAATTTGCATCTGTGAATTGCATGGCGAACTGTGTTCTTAGACAATTATTTCTGGAATATTCCTGAGCCCACGCAGTGATTGGCATTACAGAATCATGCCCCCTCTTTACAAATTTGTCAATCATCTTTTCCATCCATTTCAAGTATTTAAGTACAGATACTTCTGGCCCTGACAAATTGGCCCAAAATGTCTGGGGTGCATGATAGTCCTCATGCTGCAATAAAATATACTCATTAAATTTTTTGGAATACAAGGTAGTAGAAATTACATTATGACAAGATCTCTCAATCTCTACATCCAAACAGTGAATTTTTGTCCATGAACTTTAAAAGAAAGCTTAATTACCGTATATACTCGAGTATTAGCCGACCCGAGTATAAGCCAAGCCAAAAAGTTTTACCACAAAAAACTGGTAAAACTTATTGACTAGAGTATAAGCCGAGCTATACTCAAGTATATACTGGGTAAAAAAACAAACAAACTCCATATTCACCTCCCAGCCGGCGTCTGTGTCCCCGGCGGCGGTGCGGAAAGCAGCTTCAATTTCTGTGTTCCCTGTGGCGGTGTGGCAAGCTGCTTGAATTCTCCCTGCTGTCATCCCCTTCCATCCTCTCTGCTAGACTCTGTCATCCCCGCCGTAAGCGCTGTGATTGGATTGAGCGCTGGCTGTGATTTGCCGGCGCTCTATCCAATCACAGCGCTTACTTACACAGTGCTGACGGCGGGAGATATGAAAGCCAAGCAGGGAGATGACAGCGGGGAGAAGCAAGCCGCTTTAGAATTCTCCCTGCTGTCATCTCCCTGCTCCGCTTTCAAATCCCCCGCTGTAAGCGCTGTGATTGGATCGAGCGCCGCCCAACCACAGCCGGCGCTCAATCATTCACAGCCAATCACAGCTTGACGGCGGGGGATGACAGAGCTGAGCAGAGAGGATGGCGGGGGATGACAGCGGGGAGAATTCAAGCAGCTTTCCGCACCGCCGCCGGGGGGACACACCTCGTCTGGGAGGTGAATATGGAGAGTTATTTTAACCCTTCCCTGACTAGAGTATAAGCCGAGGGGGGGCTTTTTCAGCACAAAAAAATGTGCTGAAAAACTTGGCTTATACTTGAGTATATACGGTAATTCATGACATTGGTTCAAATTTTCCACAAACTGTAAAAGATCACCACTTGTCCCTTTCCATAATATAAAAACATATTTCCACCAAGTTTTGATTAGATTACTATACACAGAGTTAATAAGAAACTTTTCTTCGAAATACCATATAAAAATATTCGCCAAACTGGGTGCCACAGAGGTCTCCATTGAACAGCCTTGTAGCTGTAAATACAATGTAGAGCCAAACTGAAAATAATTCTCAAGTATCATCTCCCATGGGGTACATTTCATATCCTTATGTAGTTTCGGTAGCAAATAAAATTTAGGCACCCTAGTTTGTTCATTTAATAATGCTCTCTTTACACAATTACCGTATATACTCAAGTATTAGCCGACCTGAGTATAAGCCGAGGGTGGGAAATGCATGGTCCATGCACCACTGCTTTCAATGGCGCCGCAGCTGCTGCCAGAAGCCCTATTGAAAGCAATGGTCTGCCGGGACCCCCTGCAGTGATTTTCAGGGAAGGACATTAAATATAAGCCCTTCCCTGAAAATCATCCCTAGCTTGTGTAAAAAATAAAAAGATATATATACTCAACTCTCCGCTGCTGTCAGGGCTCAGACGCGTCTAGCCGCTTGGGTCCCGGCACTGTAATGAAGCTCTTTTAGAAGGCAGATTGAATTCATTGAATGGCCAAGCACTGCCTGTGATTGGCTGAGCGCTCAGCCAATCTGACGCAGCCCTTTCAGCAGGCGGGGATTTTATATCCCCGCCTGCTGAAAGAACTTCATTACAGTGTCGGGACCCAAGCGGCTAGACGCGCCTGAGCCTCGGCAGTGGTGGACAGGTCAGTATATATATATATATATATATATATATATATTTTTTTTTTTACACATGCTAGGGATGATTTTCAGGGAAGGGCTTATATTTAAAGCCCTTTCCTGAAAAATCACTGCAGGGGTGCTGGCAGTCCACTGCTCTCAATGGGGCTGCCGGCAAGAGCCGCGGCCCTGTCGAAAGCAATGAGACAAATTTGTGACTCGAGTATAAGCCGAGGGAGGCTTTTTCAGCATAAAAAAATGTGCTGAAAAAGTCGGCTTATACTCGAGTATATACGGTATCTATAACTCCCATCCTCCAACAATACATAAATCTCATTCTTAAATACAAACATCGGATCACCCGTCGGGTCAAGGAAACCTAGTGCAGCAGATGAAAGACACATCATGCTTACGTCTCTTCGAAGATATACAGCAGTGCCATCAACTCAGAACTGGCAGAAATCAGTGGATCCAGGTACACCCATCTACTGTTTGGAGAAGTCTGGCCAGAAATGGTCTTCATGGAAGAATTGTGGCCAAAAAGCGAAACCTTCCACACAGAAACAAGGCCAAGTGACTCAACTATAGACAAAAATATAGGAACTAGAGTGCAGAAAAATGGTAGCAAGTGCTCTGGACTGAGCTAAAATGGGAAATATCTGGCTGTAACAGAAGGCAGTTTATTCACCAAAGGGCTGGAGAGCGCTACAACCTCCCTGATGAGTTCCTTCAAAAACTGTGTGCAAGTGTACCTAGAAGAACTGATGCTGAAGGTAAAGGGTGGTCACATCAAATATTGATCTGATTTACATTTCTCTTTTGTTCAGTCACTTTGATATTGGTTAATGGACAAAAATAAACTGTTCTTGAAAGTATTCTTACTTCACAGCATTTTTTCCAAACGAGCCTAAAACTTTTACACTGTACGTTTAATATATATTGTGGCAACCTCTCGCCATCTTCTCCTTTCATGACGGTTGGCACAACACACATAAAGGCTCTCAACGACTGAATTACTTTTAATTAATGTCTTTGTCACATTAAACAAAACAAATATATCATTGCCAAATTTCCAATTTCGTCTCATTTGTTTATAGAACATTTCCCAGGGGCATTGTGGGACATCCAGGTGGTCTCCGGCAAGAACGAGATGGGCTGTGTTTTTTTTTTTCTTATTGGACAACAGCGGTTTCCTTTGTGGTCTCCTTCCATGAACTCCATTCTTGGTCAGTGCTTCTATAATAGTAGACACATGAACAGTGGTTTCTGCAGTCTGTAGCATCTTTTATAGGTCTGTTGCTGTTCCTTTTGGGTTCCTCTCACCTTTCTTAAGTTTGCCTGTTATGCTCTTGGAGTGATGAAAGAAGATGTCTGCTCCTAGGGAGAGCAGAACAGTCCTGAATGTTCTCCATCTGTAGATAATAACCTTGGATTGCGGTTCACTAGGGATGAGCGAGTATACTCGCTAAGGCACTACTCGCTCGAGTAATGTGCCTTAGCCGAGTATCCCCCCGCTCGTCCCGAAAGATTCGGGTGCCGCCGCGGGGCGGGGAGCTGCGGGGGAGAGCAGGGAGGAACGGAGGGGAGATCTCTCTCTCCCTCTCTCCCGCCCGCTCTCCCCTGCTTCCCTGTCAGCTGCGGCGGCCCCCGAATCTTTATAGACGAGCGGGGGGATACTCGGCTAAGGCACATTACTCGAGCGAGTAGTGCTTTAGCGAGTATACTCGCTCATCCCTACTGTTCACCCAAGTCTAGAGCTTTTGTAGTATTTCCAGCTTCATCTTTCTTAATAACAAGTCTTCTGAAAGTTGCTTACATCAAGACACGGCTCACTCTAACCAATCCTGCTTGACAAGACCAGATTTGTTAGTAACCAGGCTTTGTGCGACTTTATTTAATCGGCAAAGCACTTGCAAAACCCGCACTTTTGATCTCATCTCCTTAATTGTAACACCTTTTACCAATTAGTTCTTGGATAAGTCATTAACACAGAAGTTCTTACTGTTTCTCCCTGCACTATGGATTATTACAATAGAAGGACATGACCAGCACAACTGTCTGTGTGTTATTAGTGACATTGTGTTTGTCTGTAATTGTGACCTAGATAACATTCAGACCACATTTTTCAGTAATCAATGCAGAAATCCAGATAGGTCCAAAAGGTTCACTTACCTTTTCTTTCACTTGTACACTGAATTTGAGTTGAGTGAGTTTTTTTTCTACATTCAAGGCTAAAGCTAAATTTGGAATTCCATTGGTCTCCTAATATGAGAGTGCAATGCATTGTGGGGACAGAAGAAATGCAACTATCTACAATCACAGTTTTTAGCATTTAAAGGGGTTACCCAGGCAGAGCTCACTGGGATACACCAGGGTTAGAATAGAAGCGCTGCTCTGACCCTTGTAGTGGGCGGCGCTCGTAATTGCAAACACAGGTCTCATTGAAGTCAATGGGTGCATTTGTAATTGCAGGCCGGGGTCCCATTGATTTTAATGAGAGCTGCGCCTGCAATTACAAGTATGGCTGCTACGCAGAAGTCAGAGCAGTGCCTCCGCTCCCACCCTGGTGCATCCCGACAGGCACTGTTTGCAAAACCCTTCTAACAAACGTGAGGGCCCACTGGCTCTTCTTGAAAAGACTCAGCGAGTGTATGGAGACTTCTTTCCAGGCAACGCTCAATGGGGAAAACTCGGCAAACTAGCAACCAAATTAATGACAGTTGTCGTGTAACTGGGAACTAAAGCACTGAAAGAGAGTAGGGACCCCGACCGATCCCGCCTCTGTCGCAGATTTGTCACGGATTGACTATTCTGAGCGCTCTCTCTGCTGTGAACACTGGTCACGGCAGATCCTCGATCAATGACTCTAGCAGGATTGCAAGCTTGGAGTCGTTAGATTACAGGCTGATTTGTACCTAGATTTCCCAGGCTTCTGCACGCATGCAAAATGAAGGCTCAAATCACCACCTGATCCAGTCTAACAGCTCCCGCACTCCACAATACCCACATCCCACCGCTGCCATTAATTTATCAGGGAGAGAGGGGGGGATCCCGCCTCTGTTGCTGATCAGTCTGTGAGAGTTTGCAATTGAAGTTGCTTAAGGCCTCGTTCACACGGGCAACACAGCATCACTGCAAAAAAATTGCAGTGATATCGCATCGCTGGTCCATGCGATATTGCTGCGGTTTCTCGCGGTGATACCGCAACTTTGTAGCACCACATGCAAGGATTTTCAGGTGAGGCTTGAAATATAGGCCCTACCACGAAAATAAGCCATAGCTGAAGAAAAAAAAATACACATGCATCACCTTAGACGTGTTGTCAGCCCGACCGCATCTTCTACCCAAGCGCTGGCTGTGATAGGCTAAGAGTCAGCCAATCACAGCCAGCATTTCCAGAAGGCGGGGACTTTTTAATCCCCAGCCAGAAGATGATGAAGAGAAACAGAGCTGGGACCCAGGGAGAAGCTGCTGCGGCGTCAGAGAGCGCTTGTAAGGTGATGTATGTGTATTTTCTTTTTTGCAGCTAGGGCTTCGTTTAGGCTTTGACAGTAGGATTTCCTACTGTCAAAGTTGCATCGCATCGCACGAAAATCGCGTTTTCATGCAATATAACAGAGAGGAGGGCTCCATAGGGAAACATAGGCTACAAAATCTCACAAGTCGCGGGCATATCGCCGGACCCGCGAGGTTTTTGTATCAGGTTGTTGCATGCTACAAAATATTGCATGTGTGAAGTAGCCCATAGGAAAGCATGGGCTTCACATACATGCAATTTGTAGCTTTGTAGCAACGCGACAAAATCGCACACCTCTGTTGCCCGTGTGAACGAGGCCTAAAGGGGTTGTCTGCCCTTTTTCACTGATGTCCTATCCTCTGGATAGGTCATCAGTAGTTGATGGACTAGGGGTTTGCCCCTCGAGACCACCATCCATCAACTGATCGACCGATCTTCTGCCCAGTGCAGCAGACTGGATGTTGCCACCAGCGGAAAGGGGAGAAAGTGCGGGCACCGGTTTCACTCCCATTGAAATCAATGGAAGTGCCGCGCTACTACTCTACTTCCTGCTATTCTCCTGGTCAGGACTGGATGTGACATGGCGCTTCCATTGATTTCAATGAGAAGGAAGCTGGCAATGTCTGCATTGACAGCAGGCCACACAATCATCTGATGGAGGGGGATCCCAAGTGGCAGACACCTGCGCATCAACTACTGATTGCCTATCCGGAGGATAGGTCATCAGTGAAAAAGAGGGCAAACAACCCCTTTAACGGTTTTCCCCCCGTAGGAAAACCTTGAGATTCAATGATAAGATCACGACTAGCACAGTGAAAAATCATCTATTACATATATTGCACTTCCAGCACTTCCTCCACTTCTACTTTCTCACCCACAAACCACAGGAGTAGAGCTACCGGGAATTTCCTGGAGAAGACACTGATCTATTGTAGATATGGTGGTGAGGATGGTGTAATATTGTGTGATGTCTGTTCGTGGTTTACTGAATGCCCTGTTACATCATCTCCCCACCGATTTCCCGTATATTGTACAACGTATCATTATAACATCTCATATAATGGTGAAGAGTGCCACGAGCACGTGCTGGACTAACACCAAGGAAGGGGCACCAGAAGTACTAGATTAGGCGAATGAAGAAGGTGGCCCCAGGAACAAAGACTAGATTGTGATTAGGAAGGACCAGGGTGCGATTGTGATCTCCTAAACAAGTTCATGCTGCAAGCAAATGTCTTCAGTCTTCATACATGGTGACATCACTGGACTCTGGTGACATCAGACTCCGTGACCGATGCAAGAATTATGGAGATTCAGGGTTTGGCATTCCTGCCTTGTCTTTGGGTCACTTGGACACTTATAGGACTTTGTGTTGCTTATACCGTGACCATCATTGAAGGCCATGCTCCAACTTACTTCTTGTATATCAGGTAAGTGGACAACACAGCAAGACTGGTACAAATCGGTATCATATATACTGTACATTACTACTATAATCGGCTGCGGGGATATTTGTTGTGTAGCTACGTGTCTACAGGACATATTATACTGTATACTGAAAATACATGATGTTGAGAGAAAAAGGATCGAGCCTGGTGGATTTAAACATGCCAGCGCCAGGGGTATAATCAGTCTGTTGCACATTCATGTCACCTGCACCTCAATACACCTCCAGAATCCATCCTTTTCTTACTGTGGAAACAGCAAACTCTTAATGTTGTCCTCATCCATTCTCATCTACTGCAACTCACTACTGATCAGTCTTCTCCTCCATAACCTCTCCAGTCTATCCTGAATGCAGAAGCCAGGCTCACCTACCTGTCCAACTGCTACAACAATGCCTATACTGTCACTACACTGATGCCTGCACCCTGTGCCACTCACTACACCGATGCCTCTACCGTGTGCCAGTCACTGCACTGATGGCTGCACCCTGTGCCAGTCACTACACCGATGCCTCTACCGTGTGCCAGTCACTGCACTGATGCCTCCACCCTGTGCCAAGAGATGAAGACGGCAGCAAAAGAGTCGTGGTGCATAAAAACAGATTTATTCCTCCATCTTCAATAAAAATGAACACACAATGTTTTGACCATCCAACGGTCTTCATCAAGCATGAATCACAATGCAATATACCCCCCTTAAATACTGAAACATATGACATTGTAACCAATCAAATGACCAGTATATTGCTCCTCCCACTGCTTTCTACACAGCTGTATTGAATACACAGATATTATTCATCATCTTGCTAGGGCTGAGGCTGTTCCTCTATCCGGTGCCGATCTTTTCTCCATTGGCATCCATATCAGGGATCCCTCATGTTGCCGGCGTCTCCATCCACAACTGCGCATGCGCAAACCTCTCTACATCACGTGGTTGCATCATCATACGAGACCTTGCGAGACCGTGCTCCTCTCACTACACTGCGCATGCTCCATTCACCTAACCTATCGAGCCTATTGCGCTTGCGTGGGCGTCCCTAGTAACCTGCACCTTCCGTAACCTAGGGGTCCATGGCGTCTGCCTTCATCTAAATTGTAATAATTCTATTTAGAAATCTACATACGGACATTGTTAGTTGTTATTTAGGCTCTCAGCATAAGACAGGGCATTATAACGATAAAATATTTACTTCAGCGTCCGAGATCCCACATCTAATTAGCAATAGGATATAAGTTTAACCCCATCATTGTCCAATGTACACCATTTTATCCCGTATATCATAGGTAGATATCGCCAACTATTGGATATGTACGACTTCCCACTTTCATTAGGTAATAATTCCCCAGTATTTACTTACATATCTATCCCTAAGGGACTCTAATATTCATAAGCACACTATCGTCAATACATCCAAGTATGAAGCAAGATCAGAACACACTGTCCAATAACCTTTATTATACGGTATAAACAAACACATACACATGTAGAACCGATCCTTCACATGCACAATATAGCAATCGTGACTATTATCAATCAATCAACAATCCATGTGAAAATTTTGCGGCCGTCCATCCAACACCTGGAAACTGGAGGGACTCAAAACCTGGAAAACGAGACCAAACCGCAATTAGTTCTCATCAGAACCATTCAAAATTAGCCAAACAATGCATATGATTAAAAATACTAGCGGTACCTCTATCAGAATCTAATCATCAAATATGTGGCAAATAGCTGAACTCTAAATTCAGGCCCTGGGTGTCATGGTGTCCAACATATTCTTTCCATTTAAGTAGCAATATCCCCCCCCCCCCCCCCCCCGGTAGCTCCGGCACAGGGTCAATGACTCTTTTTATCCATAGTACGAGTAGTACTTTCATGTTTAGTAACTCTCTTCTTCACCTCCTGTGTGGTCTCACCCACATACCCCAGCCCACAAGGGCAGGCTAGGAGGTAAACCACATAACTGGTGTTACAAGTATACCTACTCCTAATGGGGAACTGCTTACCCATGAGGGGGTGCCTGAATGTATCACTTTTTATTAAGTTACCACAGCAAGCACAGCCTAAACAAGCAAAGTTACCCTTACGTGGTGGTATTAAAAGCCTTTGCCTAGGACCTCTTTCTGCCCCTACCATAGAATGGACCAATTCAGATTCCTTCATCTTCTATGTGCCATCATGAGCTCAGACACAAACTCCTCAACCTCTCTGCAACCTTTCTGAACCAAGGGCCAATGTTTCCTTACAATACCTGCAATTTAATTGCTCATGTTATTATACATAGATACAAATGGAATTCTCGTTGTTTTATTTGATCTTATTCTTGATTTAAGAAGGTCATCCCTCTCCATTTTCTTCACTTCATCCGATGCCTTCTTCAAGTTCTGTTCAGAGTAACCTCTCATTATAAGCTTCCTGCACATCTGTTCTAGACGCTCGTCCACAACCTCCTCTTTCGCAATTCATTTCACATTAAGCAACTGACTCCATGGCAGTGAACCATCTGCCTCGGATGAAAACTCTCAAATTGCAGAAGATTATTTCGATCTGTGGGTTTCGTGTAGATGTCCGTGACCAAAGTGTTAGCCACCTTGGTCACCAGGACATACAAGAATTGGATCTCTTTGACCAAGTAGGAAAGTGATAACTTTGATTCAGGATAAATCTAATTTAATAATGCCTGGAAGCATAAAAGCTCTTCAACTGATCCTTCCCAAATCATAAATATTGTTACAATCGTGTGGGCAACTAAGCACGGGGCCCACAAGATTGTGACCAAAGGGGGATACACGGGTTTCAGACAACTGGTCCTACAGGGAGGATGACATGGCCCTACCTAAGCGGCCTCAATAAAGGGCGGCCCAGCTGTCTTCGGATCTGGGCCCTAGCTGCTCCTAGGAACCACGCCACAAGAACAGGACACATAAACATGCCACATGACAGGGACAAGTGGACAGAACAAGAAGACACAGAGCCAGAATACACAGCATACAGCAGCCAAAGTGCAAACACTAATAGCAGATAGTAAAGCTGAATATAAATACCAGGTATTAGTTAACATTTTGATCAAAACATGGAGGCTAGCGGGCCACTTCACGGCTCCTGGCTATACCGCTAAACCCTACACTAACCAGGAGTCCAGCGGCACTGGACACAGTTCACACCACAAGGTGCAACAGCACAGACAACAGAACACAAGTCACACAGCAAGCTGCACAGGACAGACAGCAGTGACTGTGTGGAGCGAGTGAGAGCTCTGGAGTTGTGGGCACCAGCGTGGAGCGCTCCGTTCTGCCATCTTGAAGCGTGGGTCTCTGGCGCTGAGAGCTGGGTCTGAGGTTGAATATCCTCATCCCTGGGCACGCCACAGCAGTCTGGAGGAAGGGGAGAGTAAAAGACAGTGAGCGTGTTGTGGTGTAAGTGCCACCATTGTTGAAAAAGAGCTCCCATGTCGGCGGGAATGGGGCCATGGCGGTGCAGGGGCAACCTGGGCCTCATCTTTGAATACACAGGCTCTAAAAAGGGAGACCCACCTCACACCCAATTCCACCAGAGTCCTGTTACAGTGCTCGTATCACTCTTGCCACCCGTCTTACTCTGGTGGGGTGTCTTTATTGATACAACGATCTCTTCGTTGAGAGCTTGAGGGTCCAGAATGGATACAAAGAGCAGATTTATCTTTAAAAAAGCCAAAATTAACAATAAACCTTCGATCTTCCTATATTATAATCTGCCTCCTGCTTCCATTTCTATACTGATGGAGGCCATTTCATTTGCTTCTAGCTCACCTGAAGCATCTATAAGCATCTAGCTCACCTGAAGCATCTCCCACATGGGAGATATGAATATGACAATGAATCCCCCCTTCGATAAATTTTGGGGTAATGCTCACTTAAGAGAGGCTGCAGGATTAACCAGATTCTGTTATCTCGGTCGCAGGATGGATTGACTTGTGGCGAGTACTTCATCCGAATTCCCAGGAATTCTCATGCCATGCAGCTCATAACCATGCCCTCAGTCGTATAGACTATATATTTGGGTCCCCGTCTCTATTCTTCAAGGTTAGTTCTATTATGTACCTCCCAAGAGGAGTTCTTGCCTACTCCCAGGTTTGGCTAGTGTTAAAATCCCCTGATCTGTTCCCACTGAGGAGATGGAGGGTACATCCACTCTGTCATTATTTAGTCCTACAGATCATATCCCAGACTAGATTCAGGTATATTATGAAGCTTCAAAATGCTTTTTTGCATTAAATCATCCATATCCTTTATTAAAAGGCCTGCTCACTCTGGGCCACTACACTCCTTCCTGTGGCTGTCGCTTGAATCTCCCTCCTGTGTCCGTGGCTTAAATCTCCCTCCTGTGTCCGTGGCTTGAATCTCCCTCCTGTGGCCGTGGCTTGAATCTCCTTCCTGTGGCCGTGGCTTGAATCTCCTTCCTGTGGCCGTGGCTTGAATCTCCTTCCTGTGGCCGTCACTTGAATCTTCTCCTGTGGCCGTCGCTTGTATCTTCTCCTGTGGCCATTGCTTGAATCTCCCTGCTGCGGCCATCGCCCATGGCCGCTGTATGTTGCGAGACTATGTACATTGCTTAGCAATGCTTGAATGCTGAAGCGCTGCTATACTTTAGCATGGGGAACTTTGACAGGTCACTCAGTGTATCCAGCTCAAATTTCAGGATTCTGCGGCGGTGAGGCAAAGTGCACAAAATGTGGTGCAAGAAAAAGCCTGCAGGCTTTTTTATATTAGATGAGTCTGAGATGTGTTCTTTTTCCTCTGCAACTATGCAGTATTTCACGCATCTCCTAGCATATTTCGCGAGCATTTGTGCATCCCCATTGTCTCTTTTTTTTTTACTCAGAAAAAATACATGTATGTGAAGCAACCATAGAAGATCCAATTAGCGATAATGTAACAATTTATTGCTGATCGTTTGGTGGCTGCATACATTTACACCTAACAATTACTGTGCAAACCACTTGATCTAACGATTGTTTGCACCATAATCTTAATGTACAAAATGGCCCTATCATCCTTCATGATCTGAATCTACCACTCCTGTCTCCAAGACTTCTCCTGAGCAGTACCAGTTCTTTGGAATGCGCTACCCTGGACAATCAGGTTAATCCCTGATATCCAAAGTTTTAAGTGAGCCCTAAATACACATCTCTATAGGGAATCCAATCACATCCTCTAATCTAACTCTTCTCTGCCTACTCCTCTTCCAGATCCCCCCCCCAGCACCTGACCTATACACCTCACTGTAACCCCCCCTATATATACTAATTGTTACGTCCGTGCTGACCATTTACAGACTATGCCCAGCACAGACATAAGACGCTAAAACCACCACCCAACACAAACAAGGAGAAAGGATAGGAAATTTAGCCCTACCAGCCAATGGGGAAAAAATACCCCTGCCTAAAGTGGGAAGATCGTCCTGACAAGGACGACCCCACGTCCTGAACCTAGGCCAACTATGCTGACCCAAGGTAGAGGCAGGGAATGTCAATAAGCAGGTGGTAACAAATAATGGCAGCTGAAGCAATGGCAGTAACAACTCCAATATAGAAATAAATCAATACACCAAAAATCTATACACCAATTATTTAGCTTAATCCAGAAGGCATCACCTAGGGAAAAAGGACTAGACCACCTTCACCCTGGAGAGATGATGACCCTTCATCAACGACGCGGAAACCCAAGGGGATGACAAATGTACGACCAAAAAAGTATCATAACATGGCTTAGACTGACCTAGTACCACCAGTTCTTTTTCCGCCTCGTGGCTGATATACTACGCCCCTGTCACGGTCGTCAAACCCTGACACTAATACACCCCATATCTGTACACACACAGATACCGGCTGGTGAGCAAGACATACAGCTTTGTGAATACTACTCCGGACTACTGTACAGATCAAGCACTGCTAGTCCTTGTGTCATCCCTATTTCCTCAATGTTTTTTCTTGTGAAGAGACCTGAAGTATTTGGATCCCCACCAATCAGCTGCAGCTCTGGGAAAGTAGAATATGGTCCTTACTGAAGTTACTGGCAGAACTGGGGCTCCACTAAGTTGCTCGTTTCGGATTTTATTACATTGCAGTATTTTCTGTTACATTTCAGTGAAACAGGATCCTATTCCCCAGAGTCCATCATATTCACTACAGTCTTCATGTTGTCATCCGTTCTTGGTAAGTGGATGTAGGCGAATCCATTATCAGTTCTACATCTCTCTTGGATAGAGAACTGCAGGCCCCGGATAACATGAACACGTTACACGCTAACCGCATGTATCTTCTACTACAGGAGCCACAACAATATACTTCCAGTACAAGTTCCTTGATGTTCAGTCTGCAGCCAATGAAATTCATTGTTCCGTGTCTCAGAAGGTGTTACTTGCAGTGGGATTGTCCTCATGTATTGGGACGTCCGTTGTTGCTGTGTTTCAGGTTGGTGAACCACCCAATATGTCATGTTATTATATTACATGAGGTCTCCTGTCACTGCACCCCCTGTATATACAGGAATCATAGGGTACAACAGCAAGACCTAGAATGGGGTCCAACCAGGTGCTCATCTATAGGGGCTGCAGAGGTAGCAGATGTACCCAGCCTGGTACCTGCAGAGGTCCAAAAGCTACCAAGGCATTTACACCAGATTTGTGTATGTCCGTGTTCTCCAGTCACATCACTTTCCATCTACTACATTTCCCATCACTACTTGCACCGCCTTCTCCGCTTGGACTGGCTCCGCCCACCGCGGACTGCACATTTCTGGGAAATTAAATCCACAAGCCGGAACTAACTGACCGTCACCTCTATATAATGTGCGTGACGACATGCCGTTCCCAGCTTGGACTGGAAGATGTGGACAGGTCAACGAAAAGCGGCGATTCAGTGAATGGTTGTATCACGTGACTGGGAACAAGAACGAGAGAACTGTACACTTTTATAAGTGCATCTATTCTGTAAATGGGGCTGTATGGGCAAGTGGACACCCATAGAAATGTCATGGTTACCATCGGAGAACTGCTTTAAGTTGACCTCAGAATCTGATGCATGTATCTGTTTTGCAGGTAGAACCTTTTCCTGTGATCCATAGGACCGGCGCGGTTGTGTCGTTAGGGTTAGGAGCCGTGTACAACCTGTACCAATCAAAATACTTATATCAGATGTCACTGAGCCGACCATGTGTGTGTCATATCAGGATGACTTTATCCCGCATGATGGCTGGAGCTCTTATTTCTTGTATCCTTTTTAAGTATCCTCCTGCCTCAAATAAGAAGCTACACAGCGATTGTGGTTCCAGTATATGTCTTTGAGTCATTCTTATGTTTTTGTCAGTGCAGTGGAGTGCTACAGGTATATTCTTGTGTTCCAAATCAGAGTTACATAAGAGCTGCTTGGAGAATCGCAGGTCACACAGTATTTGTGTAAATTGCGATGATCTGAGATCATTAATTGGTAATCTATAAACATTCCTGAGCTTATCATAAAATCATAAAGGTGAAAGTTACCTCTAGTGTCATCGGGTTCAACCCCCTGCTCAATGCAGGATTCACTAAATAAACCCAGATAGACGTCTGTCCAGCCTCTGTTTGAAGACTTCCATTGAAGCAGAACTCCCCACCTCCCATGGCAACCTGTCCCACTCATTGATCACCCTCACTGTCTAATATCTAACCTGTGCCTCCTCCCTTTCAATTTCATCCCATTGCTTCTAGTCTTTCCTTGTGCAGATGAGAATAGGGCTGATCCCTCTGAACTGTGACAACACTTCAGATATTTGTAGACAGCTATTAAGTCTCCTCTCAGCCTTCTCTTCTGCAAGCTAAACATTGCCAGATGCTTTAACCATTCCTCACGGGACATGATTTGCAGACTTTATGCCTAAAGTGTGGTGCCCAGAACTGGACACCGTATTCCAGATGAGGTCTGACTAAGGAAGAGTAGAGGGGGATAATTGCCTCACAAGATCTAGACTCTTTGCTTCTCTTGATACATCCCAGAATTGTGTATTAGGTTGTGAAGCTGGGACCTGTGGTTCTACAGGTTTCCATGAGCACACCTTCACAGGTGGGGGTTAATTCAGCTGGCTGGATGTACTATTCTCCAGCCAATCCCTTTGGTCTGTGGCACATAAATACTAGCTTCTCTTGCCAGAGAACGCTGGTCATTTTATCTTGTTTATGTATTCTGTGTTAATCCCACTCTGAGCTGTGTTATGCATATCTAGTCTGTAGTGTGTCCCTCACTTTCCCTGAGGACGGTCTGAATACCTGTAGTCTCTGTCTATATTTCATGCAAATTCCCTCTTCCTTCACCTTTCGTCAGGTGTGGCCTCAAGACTTCTGATGTCTTATGTATCGACAGATGGGTGATGCCTGACACTGTTCCCTGTATGTCAGTTCAGTGTCTGACTCTTTTCCCTTGGTGTGAGGACACTTGCGCTAGTAATGGTTTAACTGTATGCATGAGAGCTCTGAGTCAGGTTTTTGTGTTGGGTTTCTCTGTCACCCTAGGGTTTTGCTTTTATGCATGATGTTTGGTGCGTGTCTGTGCAGGTGGCCAGATGTGTGTGAACAGTGTTGTGTTCATTGGGTCTGTGCAGATGCCAGACAAGGTGTATGAACAGTCCTGTTCTATCTTGCGTGCAAATCACTGGGGTGTTGGTGTGAACAGTGACATGTTCAGTGCCTATGTAGGTTTCCAGACATCAGGTGTGAACAGTCTTCTTCTGTGAGTTGGTGTGAGCTGTGTCCTATCCTGCTGTGGATTGTTTGCCATCCAGGGATAGGTAGGTCCCTAGGTTCCAGCGTGGGGTCGTCCTTATCAGGACAATTGCCCTGCTTGCATTCAGGTTTTCACGTGGCGGTTGTCCCGTTGCAGTAGGGATATGTTATGTCTGCCTGTGAGACCAGTTTGCAGTCCCACCTTGATGTTCGGTATGCATTTAGTGTGTGCTTATAGCATTTGTGTGAACAACGTCTTGCGTCCATGCTGAGGCTTGGTGCTCTGGTGTGCCCGGCGGATGTTACATTGTGTTTGGCTTTTTTGCTCCTGCATTACCCTGTTGAATCATGTTCAGTCTGTGATCTATTAGTGTCAGGGTAAAATTCTAAGTACAGCACCAATCAGGCCCACCCCACTTGCCCCGTTGCCGGCGGTAAGAAGAAAACACCACACGGAGGTCTGGTATAGTTTCTCACACGGGACATGGCTCTCTTTGCCGTCGTCGTGCTTTATTACAGATTACATGAGATCTTATACCCTTTGTCCTATCACCAGCAAGGGGTGATGGGCTCATAACCATATATGGGAAGTCCGGATTTCCGGCCTAAGACAGTGAAAATTATGTACATAGTGGAACATCTTGATATCTTGCTTCTGGGAAAACAGCCAAGTACATGCGGCTTTCATGTCTGGTTCGGTATCATCTCTGAATTTCTAGAACATCTCTCTCAGCCTTGCAAAGCCTTGGAATATCTGATGTAAGGCAACATATAAGTTTTTTCTCATTTGGAATTGAATAAAACTTGCATACAGGTATAAAGCATAAAAAAAACATATGGCAATATATACATATACCCTCACAAAAGTATACCCAAATATTTTTCACATGTGCTGCTGATTAGCCCAATTCCTCTCATTATGTAGGGGTTTATTTCGTTTTTCTTGCCCAGATGTAGTACTTTGCATTTCTACTTGTTAAATACCATTCTGTTAGTCGTCACGCACTGTTAAAGCTTTTCTAGATGTTTTTAAATCCTTGCTCTCTTTTCTAGTGTTAGCGATCCCTATTACCTTTGCATCGTCTACAAATTTGATCAGTTTCCCTCAATTCCCTCTTCCAGATCATTTATAAAAATGTTGAACAACACTGGGCCTAGGACAGAGCCTTGTGGTTCCCCACTTGATGCATTTTTCCAATTGGATGTGCAGCCATTTATTAGCACTCTTTGAGTACGATCACTCAGCCAGTTGTGAATCCACCTAACAGTTGCCTTGTCAATCCCAGATTTGGTCATTTTTTCAAAAAGAATGGCATGAGATACTTTGTCTAATGTTTTTCTAAAATGAAGATATACTATATCTACCGCATTTCCCTGATCAACCCAGTCAGTGATTCTGTTATAGAAGTTATTTAGATTTGTCTTGCATGACTTGTTTGTTACAAAACCATGCTGGCTCTGGTTAATTACTCCATTCTCATCCAAGTACTTGCATATATAGTGTTGAATAATTTGTTTGAAGATCTTTCTCGGTACAGAAGTCAGGCCCACAGGCCTGTAGTTTCCTGGATCCACCTTCTTTCCTTTTTTGAAGATAGGAACAACATTGGCCCTTCTCCAATTTGCTGGGACTTTTCCTGTTCTCCAATAACTTTCAAAGATTATGCCAAGTGGCTCAGCAATTACATCTGCTACTTCGTTCAATGCCCTGGGATGTAATTCATCTGCACCTGGAGACTTGATTTCATTTAAGTTAACTAAGTGTTCCCTCACCATCTCTCAGCTTATAGATAGTCTGCATTCTTTTATTCCCCCAATAGCACAGGGAAGATCAGCTGATGTTACATCTACTTTCTGAGAGAAAGCAAATACAAAATAGCAATTTAAAAGTTCGCATTCTCAACATCATTTTAAACTAAATTACCATTTTCATCTTTTCTTTTGCTTTTGACATACGCCCAAAACCGTTTTTTTTATTGCTTTTAGCCTTTCTTGCAAGCCTCAATTCAATTCATTATTAGCTTTAACTTTTCTGACACTTGCCCTACCGTTTCGGCAGACTGCATTATATTCTTCTCTAGATATTCCCCCCTCTTTCCATTTGATAAACATATATTTATTTTCCTTTTGTAGCAAGTATTTAAGTTCTTTAAGCTTAGTTAAAGGGGTTGTCTCGCGAAATCAAGTGGGGGTATACACTTCCGTATGGCCATATTAATGCACTTTGTAATATACATTGTGCATTAAATATGAGCCATACAGAAGTTATTCCACTTACCTGTTCCGTTGCTAGCGTCCTCGTCTCCATGGTTCCGTCTAAATTCGCTGGCAGCTTGCTTTTTTAGACGCGCTTGCGCAGTCCGGTCTTCTCCTTTCAGCACGAGCCGCTTCAGTGTGCTCCCCGCTACAGCTCTTCTGCGCATGCGCAGATGAGCTGTCACTGCTCGGGAGCGCGCTGGAGCGGCCATTCTGTACCATCCTCTGTTAGAGGAAGGTGCAGAGCCGGCCAGCTGTCCGGAGAAGCCGCCCAGCTGTCCTGCCGCCCAGCTGTCCTGCCGTAAGTGATGGGCCGGGGGGGCTGTCGTCGCTGTGCCGGGGGGGCTGTCGTCGCTGTGCCGGGGGGGCTGTCGCTGCGATGGGGGGGCTGTCGCTGCGCCGGGGGGGGGGGCGGCTGCCGCTGCGATGGGGGGGCTGTCGCTAGGCCGGGGGGGGCTGTCGCTGGGCCGGGGGAACTAGCGCTGGGCCGGGGGAACTAGCGCTGGGCCGGGGGAACTAGCGCTGGGCCGGGGGGGGCTGTCGCTAGGCAGGGGGAACTAGCGCTAGGCCGGGGGGGGGCTGTCGCTAGGCCGGGGGGGGCTGTCGCTAGGCCGGGGGAACTAGCGCTAGGCCGGGGGAACCAGCGCTGGGCCGGGGGGGCTGTCGCTAGGCCGGGGGAACTAGCGCTAGGCCGGGGGGGGGCTGTCGCTAGGCCGGGGGGGGCTGTCGCTGGGCCGGGGGGGCTGCCGCTGTGATGGGGGGGGGGCGCTGCGCCGGTTACCTTCTGCCTGGCGGTGGGTGACTGGTCGGCCGTGTTCACTCCAGGGGTCCGGTCGGCGGCTGCGGGGCGTCTGGTTGCCATGGAGACACAGCTGGTAGCGTCTCGGGAGCGCGCACGTCGGGCTGCAGCGAGCGAAGGGAAAAGAGCAGGCGGCCATCTTGGCAAAATTTTTATAAGTTGCTGAAATGCTGGAACGGTAAGTACAAACCAGCTAGAAAAGTCATTTACAGGGGTAATTAGTAATGTTTGCTTAATTAGGGGGACTGGGCAAAAAAAAAAATTCACTGCTTCCTCGAGACATCTCCTTTAAGGTTCACATAGTTAAATATATGTATAGAAGATCAAATAAAGTAAAACATATTGTTTTAGAAATGTACTCTGCTTAGCAAATAGAACTCTTTATTTAGTCAGCTGTCTGACTCTGAGTATACTCTTGTATGAGCGAAAGTCAATCTCCAAGCCTTGTAATGGTCTGACTGTCCTATTATCATTTTTGTACTATACACCACTGTTACATTTCCTTTATACATTCTTCTATCAGTTCTTCTTCTTAAAATAACCCTTATATATGAGCTGTGTAATGGAAGCCATTGTACGGAGGTAGGTCTATTTTATTATACACGATAGCTACTAATGTAGTTGTATTTATCACCAATAATATTGGTAAGGCTATCATATAGATGCCACCGGCCCCAAGTTGTCATCTATCACAATGCGCTTCAATTATTTTCTGCAAATAATGTAAATTAGTGCACTGCATATTTTCACCACTAGGTGAAGCTGTGAGCATTGTATTGTAGAGATCTGTGCTCTCAAGTTCTCATAGCACAACATGTGGTCAAGAGTGGTATTGCACGTAAAAAATGATTAATTGATCTTGTAAAGTCTGGGCATGTCAGTGTGACATTAGACTGCCCAGAAGAACAATACAGCTGTTATACACAATATACAGTACGTAGTCATTAAAAATAAACGTTTTCACTCTGACCCATTCCCAAAATAAACCATTAATGAGGCAAAGCTAAGCAGAAGCATAAGAGACATTAGGCCAAGTTCATACACTGACCTGACAAAATGTACAGCTACAGAAGACTAGAATTACAGTGTGTGATACTTCAGATGTTATTACTGCACTATAGTTTTATACTGGCGGCAAATACAGAATAATATCTTCTCTTATCCTGTTTAGATCTGTGATGCGTCGGCAGTGATAGCTGAATGGCTCTCCGTGCTGACATTTCTGCTGCATTATCTCACATACTATACAGATTTCCAGGTAGGTACATTGCACATGAGCTGCAGACTTCAGCATTTCTGTGTCCACAGAAAAAAATAGCGTAAAAGTTAATCAAATTGCAGTTCCCGTGTAAGGCGGGTTTCCCACGGTTCACCGCGAAAATCTCACAGTTTTCAAGCTGCGGCAAATCTCCACGAGATAAGCGCAGCTTCAAATCCCATGGCATCTAGCTGCACACTTTTCCGCAGCGGCAGGCTCTCCTATAGAAAGAAGTGAGGCCACAATGGTAAAAAAAAAAAAACGGAATTACATGCTGCGTCCCGGGAATAGTAATAATAATCTTTAATTGTATGGAGGCAACTTATTGTGCAGCCACTAATGCCGGCTTTGCCGCAACGAATTGTCCGACCTGCATGGACGAGGTTTTTGATAAATCTTGTCCACATGGCTGGCTAATTCCAGGATTAGCGGCCGCTGGCGGACTTGCCGCAGTAAAATTCCCCGGGGAAATTCCGCGGTAAGTCGGCCCTGTGTGAACCCAGCCTTAGACGCTCATTATGAAGAACCTAACAAACAATAATAGGCCCTTCACAGCTAGGACTAAATTAAAATGTACTATTTATTCATATATCATAAAACCATACATACTAGGGCACGAACATACAATAAAGAACAATAATAGTCTTGTACACAAGCTACATTATAGTACTTATATTTTTGTACATAGGGGGCAGTATTATAGTAGTTATATTCTTGTACATAGGGGGCAGTATTATAGTAGTTATATTCTTGTACATAGGGGGGCAGTATTATAGTAGTTATATTCTTGTACATAGGGGGGCAGTATTATAGTAGTTATATTCTTGTACATAGGGAGCAGTATTATAGTGGTTATATTCTTGTACATAGGGGGCAGTATTATAGTAATTATATTCTTGTACATAGGAGGCAGTATTATAGTAGTTATATTCTTGTACATAGGGAGCAGTATTATAGTAGTTATATTCCTGTACATAGGAGCAGTATTATAGTAGTTATATTCTTGTACATAGGGGGCAGTATTATAGTAGTTATATTCTTGTACATAGGGGGCAGTATTATAGTAGTTATATTCTTGTACATAGGGAGCAGTATTATAGTAGTTATATTCTTGTACATAGGAGCAGTGTTATAGTAGTTATATTCTTGTACATAGGGGGCAGTATTATAGTAATTATATTCTTGTACATAGGGGGCAGTATTATAGTAGTTATACTCTTGTACATAGGGGCAGTATTATAGTAGTTATATTCTTGTACATAGGGGGCAGTATTATAGTAGTTATATTCTTGTACATAGGGTGCAGTATTATAGTAGTTATATTCTTGTACATAGGGGGTAGTATTATAGTAGTTATATTCTTGGACATAGGGGGCAGTATTATAGTAGTTATATTCTTGGACATAGGGGGCAGTATTATAGTAGTTATATTCTTGGACATAGGGGGCAGTATTATAGTAGTTATATTCTTGTACATAGGGGGCAGTATTATAGTAGTTATATTCTTGTACATAGGAGCAGTATTATAGTAGTTATATTCTTGTACATAGGGGGCAGTATTATAGTAGTTATATTCTTGTACATAGAGGGCAGTATTATAGTAGTTATATTCTTGTACATAGGAGCAGTATTATAGTAGTTATATTCTTGTACATAGGGGGCAGTATTATAGTAGTTATATTCTTGTACAAAGGAGGTAGTATTATAGTAGTTATATTCTTGTACATCGGGGGGCAGTATTATAGTAGTTATATTCTTGTACATAGGACCAGTATTATAGTAGTTATATTCCTGTACATAGGGGGCAGTATTATAGTAGTTATATTCTTGGACATAGGGGGCAGTATTATAGTAGTTATATTCTTGGACATAGGGGGCAGTATTATAGTAGTTATATTCTTGGACATAGGGGGCAGTATTATAGTAGTTATATTCTTATACATAGGGGCAGTATTATAGTAGTTATATTTTTGTACATAGGGGGCAGTATTATAGTAGTTATATTCTTGTACACGAGGCAGTATTATAGTAGTTATTTTCTTATACATAGGAGGCAGTATTATAGTAAGTAAATTCTTGTACATAGGGGAAGTATTATAGTAGCTATATTCTTGTACATAGGGGGCAGGCTTATAGCAGTTATATTCTTGTACATAGGAGGCAGTATTATAGTAGGTATATTCTTGTACATAGGGGCAGTATTAAAGTAGTTATATTCTTGTACATAGGAGGCAGGCTTATAGTAGTTATATTCTTGTACATAGGAGGCAGTATTATAGTAGGTATATTCTTGTACATAGGAGGCAGTATTATAGTAGTTATATTCTTGTACATAGGGGGCAGTATTATAGTAGTTATATTCTTGTACATAGGGGGCAGGCTTATAGTAGTTATATTCTTGTACATAGGAGGCAGGCTTATAGTAGTTATATTCTTGTACATAGGGGCAGTATTTTAGTAGTTATATTCTTGTACATAGGGGGCAGGCTTATAGTAGTTATATTCTTGTACATAGGGGGCAGGCTTATAGTAGTTATATTCTTGTACATAGGAGGCAGCATTATAGTAGTTATATTATTGAACATAGGGGGCAGTATTATAGTAGGTATATTCTTGTACATAGGGGCAGTATTTTAGTAGTTATATTCTTGTACATAGGGGGCAGGCTTATAGTAGTTATATTCTTGTACATAGGGAGCAGTATTATAGTAGTTGTATTCTTGTACATATGGGGCAGTATTATAGTAGTTATATTCTTGTACATAGGAGCAGTATTATAGTAATTATATTCTTGTACATAGGGGGCAGTATTATAGTAGTTATATTCTTGTACATAGGAGCAGTATTATAGTAGTTATATTCTTGTACGTAGGGGGCAGTATTATAGTAGTTATATTCTTGTACATAGGAGGCAGTATTATAGTAGTTATATTCTTGTATGTAGGGGGCAGTGTTATAGTAGTTATATTCTTGTACATAGGAGGTATTATTATAGTAGTTATATTCTTGTACATAGGGGGCAGTATTATAGTAGTTATATTCTTGTACATAGGGGGCAGTATTATAGTAGTTATATTCTTGTACATAGGGGGCAGGCTTATAGTAGTTATATTCTTGTACATAGGGGGCAGTATTATAGTAGGTATATTCTTGTACATAGGGGCAGTATTTTAGTAGTTATATTCTTGTACATAGGGGGCAGGCTTATAGTAGTTATATTCTTGTACATAGGGGGCAGGCTTATAGTAGTTATATTCTTGTACATAGGGGGCAGTATTATAGTAGTTATATTCTTGTACATAGGGGGCAGTATTATAGTAGTTATATTCTTGTACATAGGGGCATGCTTATAGTAGTTATATTCTTGTACATAGGGGGCAGTATTATCGTAGTTGTATTCTTGTACATATGGGGCAGTATTATAGTAGTTATATTCTTGTACATAGGAGGCAGTATTATAGTAGTTATATTCTTGTATGTAGGGGGCAGTGTTATAGTAGTTATATTCTTGTACATAGGAGGTATTATTATAGTAGTTATATTCTTGTACATAGGGGGCAGTATTATAGTAGTTATATTCTTGTACATAGGGGGCAGTATTATAGTAGTTATATTCTTGTACATAGGGGGCAGTATCATAGTAGTTATATTCTTGTACATAGGGGGCAGTATTATAGTAGTTATATTCTTGTACATAGGGGGCAGTATTATAGTAGTTATATTCTTGTACATACGGGGCAGTATTATAGTAGTTATATTCTTGTACATAAGAGGCAGTATTATAGTAGTTATATTCTTGTACATAGGGGGCAGTATTATAGTAGTTATATTCTTGTACATGGGAGGAAGTAATATAGTAGTTATATTCTTGTACATAGGGGAAGTATTATAGCAGTTATATTCTTGTACATAGGGGGCAGTATTATAGTAGTTATATTCTTGTACATAGGAGGCACGCTTATAGTAGTTATATTCTTGTACATAGGGGCAGTATTATAGTAGCTATATTTTTGTACATAGGGGCAGTATTTTAGTAGTTATATTCTTGTATATAGGAGGCAGTATTATAGTAGTTATATTCTTGTACATAGGGGGCAGTATTATAGTAGTTATATTCTTGTACATAGGGGGCAGTATTATAGTAGTTATATTCTTGTACATAGGGGGCAGGCTTATAGTAGTTATATTCTTGTACATAGGGGGCAGTATTATAGTAGTTATATTCTTGTACATAGGAGGCAGTATTATAGTAGTTATATTCTACTACATATGGGGCAGTATTATAGTAGTTATATTCTTGTACATAGGAGGCAGTATTATAGTAGTTATATTCTTGTACATAGGGGGCAGTATTATAGTAGTTATATTCTTGTACATAGGAGGCAGTATTATAGTAGTTATATTCTTGTACATAGGGGGCAGTATTATAGTAGTTATATTCTTGTACATAGGAGGCAGTATTATAGTAATTATATTCTTGTACATAGGGAGCAGTATTATAGTAGTTATACTCTTGTACATAGGGGGCAGTATTATAGTAGTTATACTCTTGTACATAGGGGGCAGTATTATAGTAGTTATACTCTTGTACATAGGGAGCAGTATTATAGTAGGTACATTCTTGTACATAGGGGCAGTATTATAGTAGTTATATTCTTGTACATAGGGGGTAGTATTATAGTAGTTATATTCTTGTACATAGGAGCAGTATTATAGTAGTTATATTCTTGTACATAGGGGGCAGTATTATAGTAGTTATATTCTTGTACATAGGAGGCAGTATTATAGTAGTTATATTCTTGTACATAGGGGGCAGTATTATAGTAGTTATATTCTTGTACATAGGAGGCAGTATTATAGTAGTTATATTCTTGTACATAGGAGGCAGTATTATAGTAGTTATATTCTTGTACATAGGAGGCAGTATTATAGTAGTTATATTCTTGTACATAGGAGGCAGTATTATAGTAGTTATATTCTTATATATAGGAGCAGTATTATAGTAGTTATATTCTTGTACATAGGGGGCAGTATTATAGTAGGTATATTCTTGTACATAGGAGGCAGTATTATAGTAGTTATATTCCTGTACATAGGAGCAGTATTATAGTAGTTATATTCTTGTACATAGGAGCAGTATTATAGTAGTTATATTCTTGTACATAGGGAGCAGTATTATAGTAGTTATATTCTTGTACATAGGAGCAGTATTATAGTAGTTATATTCTTGTACATAGGGGGCAGTATTATAGTAGTTATATTCTTGTACATAGGGGGCAGTATTATAGTAGTTATATTCTTGTACATTGGGGGCAGTATTATAGTAGTTATATTCTTGTACATAGGGGGCAGTATTATAGTAGGTATATTCTTGTACATAGGAGGCAGTATTATAGTAGTTATATTCCTGTACATAGGGGGCAGTATTATAGTAGTTATATTCTTGTACATAGTGGGCAGTATTATAGTAGTTATATTCTTGTACATAGGGAGCAGTATTATAGTAGTTACATTCTTGTACATAGGGGGCAGTATTATAGTAGTTATATTCTTGTACATAGGGGGCAGTATTATAGTAGTTATATTCTTGTACATAGGGGGCAGTATTATAGTAGGTATATTCTTGTACATAGGGGGCAGTATTATAGTAGTTATATTCTTGTACTATTATATGTAGATTTTGCCTGTTATATAACACTTGTCCTTTGTTTTCTCGATGCAGCATATATGTATAACATGGAGGTTTGACAAAGGTGGGTTTATAACCTTGAGGAAGAAGATGCATAATGAAGAAGAAATTTCCGTCTTCCAGTAAGATGTATAAGGGTGAAGAATACAATACTCCACGCATGATGAGGATCATAGTGGTGTGCAGCTCTCTGAGACTGTATCAAGCATTATAGGGTTAGATATATAGATTCAAATAAATTTTGGCTATAGAAATAATGTAAAATAAAGTGAATGAATATGTATTATTGTGTCCTGATGGGGAATGTGGGAAGAAATACTGAGCTAGACCGAACACGAAGTGCTGCACAGCGGCCATTTGAATAAATGAGCACATGTAGAAACCTCTCTTTTGTAGAGACTCTTCACTAATAAAGGGGGTTCTGAGCTGTGATCTCCACTTACAGAGTACCTTGCCCTTTCACGACGGAGTTTTAGGAACATCTCCTTGCTGTCAGTGAATGGACACATTAACTATAGATTACCCAAGAGGAAGAGGCTGCATGTGGATAAATGAAGTTAGCATGGAGTTTAGCCAAGCAGTTCTCTTAAAGGGGTTGTCCCGCGAAACAAAGTTGGGGTATACACTTCTGTATGGCCATATTAATGCACTTTGTAATGTACATCGTGCATTAATTATGAGCCATACAGAAGTTATTCACTTACCTGTTCCGTTGCTAGCGTCCTCGTCTCCATGGTGCCGTCTAATTTTCAGCGTCTAATCGCCGGATTAGACGCGCTTGCGCAGTCCGGTCTTCTTCTTTTCTGAATGGGGCTGCTCGTGCTGGAGCGCTGCTACTCGTAGCTCCGCCCCGTCACGTGTGCCGATTCCAGCCAATCAGGAGGCTGGAATCGGCAATGGACCGCACAGAAGACCTGCGGTCCACCGAGGGTGAAGATCCCGGCGGCCATCTTCACCAGGTAAGTAAGAAGTCACCGGAGCGCGGGGATTCAGATAAGCACTATCCGGTTTTCTTTTTTAACCCCTGCATCGGGTTTGTCTCGCGCTGAACTGGGGGGCTATTGAAAAAAAAACAAAACGTTTCGGCGCGGGACAACCCCTTTAAGGACAGTGTGGACTCTGCACATCAGTATACTTCTACTGTACTTGGTAAGTACTACCCCGTTTCCCTGAAAATAACCCTTACCCCAAAAATAAGCTCTAAGATGAGTTTTCAGGATTTTTGAGGATGCTTAAAATATAAGGCCTACTTCAAAAATAAGCCCACAGTTAAGTTACAGTTAATGAAAAAAGTCCATTTAAATAGTGACCAGGCAGCAATACATGTCTTATTTTTGGGGAAACTGGGGTAGATATATGATAGGTACATCCAGCAGGTAGCAGCACCATTCATAGGGGAAAGACAGATAGCAGGTTTATCAATATTCAGTGGAAGATGGATCCAGGCCATGCTGGTCAAGAATACAGAAGTGTGACGTCTCACACAGCACTATTTTATTTCACTTCCATTTTCTGAACCACAACGTAAAGATTTTGTTTCTTAACCCCTTAACGACCAAGGACGTGAGGATATGTCCTGGAGCGTCGGGGTACGTACGAAGAGAGATCGCGGGGCGACCTCTCTCCATAAGGCGTGGGCGCCAGCTGTTTATTATAGCTCACACCAGCGGGCGATAGCTACAATCGTCCAATTCTGACAGCGGCATTTAAATCCCCCGAACGATGTTCAGGGGTCCAGTACACACACCCCCCTCCCCCGCGCGCGCGCGCAGTGAGATTGGGGCAGCCGTGCAGGTGTCATGGCTGCCGGGGGCCTTCTGAAAGGCCCCAGGGCTGCTTTAGCAGACTGCCTATCAAGCCATCCCCGTGAGGTGGCTTGATAGACTGCCTGTCAAATCGCAGTATGACGTACTTCTCCCCTTGGAGCGCCACCATAGAAACCCCTGTACGTACTATATAATTTTAGTGAGAGTGGACTTCTCTGCCTACAGTTCCATAAACAGTGTGTAGAAATATTCTGCTCTAATAAGAAGCAGTACCAGGGCTCCTTTAGCAATTTGTAGTCTCGTCTGGGGAGCGTGTTCATGAGCATTTTCCGCCTTCCCCAACGAGGGGTGTCGTGATGGTCATTTCACTTCTGCCCAACTGCTATGTCCTTAGCAAGACATCCCTTTCTATCTATGTGCCAGTTCCAGTGTGTAGGTTTTTATGTCAGGCTTTGGGAAGAAGTGTCATGTATGGGCCCCATAGCGTATGCTGATGCATTCCGGGTTACGACCGGCTCACCGGTAGTCTGAAAAGGTACTAGGCCATTCATTTATTCCACATGCTGCTGTAATTAAATGCTGCCAAAAGAAGTGGGACTTCAGAATTTATGCCGAAGTGGGTTGTTTGTTTGAATACAACCAAAGGCGGAGATAGATATGGTTACGCTATGCCCTCGCCAGTCTTGGCTAGTGATTGTACGCCCCTTGGCACCCCTTTATTGCAGTAGTTGAATGCAGTCTTTACTGGAGGTCCAAGAGTTACTCTAATGTGGTAATACACTGAAGGGATCCCTATCTCAGACTTAGTCTCTGTGATATGGAGACCGTCGAGGTCGGCTGATTAGCTGAGCCGCGGCACTCGAGAACTAATCAGAGGCAGCGTTTCTTGGAGGTGGGGTTTTTCAAACTCCTAAGGATTTACTACTGTATAAGTTGCATCGCACCACACGACAACCGTATTTTTGTGTAATGCAACATATAGAAAGGGTCCTTAGGGAAACATGGGCTACAAAACATTGCAAATCGCGGTAACATTTAGTAACCCATGATTTTTCTCCCCCTGCAATGTCACAGGTTACAAAACATTGCTAACCCATAGGAAAGCATGGGCTTCACATACATGCGATTTCTAGAATTGTCGCATTGCATGAAAATCACCATGTGAAAGCAGCCTTATTCTCATGGATATGCCATCACTTTATAATTGGTGGGGGTCCTGTCTCTGGGAACCAACCTCCCACCAATGCTGAGGATGAAGAGGCTTCAAGGACTGTTCCCTCATACAGACTTTATAGCAGAGCTCTAAACGCTGTCAGAGGTTCCATTTGTTTTCAATGGAGCCTCTCTCACAGCCTCAGACCAATTTCGAGCAGAGTCTGTTCTATTTTTGGGTATTTAGAGGCAAAAACTGAAGTAAAATGCGGCAAAGCGCCGCTTCATAAATCGGGACACTTTCAGCAACACATGTGTAAGGGAAGCCTTAGTGTTTCGTCTTTTTCTAAATTTTTCCCTGCACTGCAGTACCCCCAGCCACCCAACTGTGCAGGGAACTGCTGCCCGCTCTGTCCATGAATGTTCTCAGGAGACAAAGTCCAATACAATGAAATTCTCAGGCCACATGTACATGGGTGGGTCGGATTCCCATGAGTTGCCCGCAGAGGAATCCAAACCTGCCCGTGGCCGAGGACACTGCTTACCTGCCCGGGTCTCCTATTTTCTTCACTGCAGATGTGTGCGGAAGCGCCGCACATGCGCAGGAGAGGTTTTTTAAAAAAAATCTCCTGCTTTCCCACGGGATCCGCGGTCCATCCGCAGTATCAGTTGTGGGTGGTCCGCTGATCTGACAGTTTCCATTCACTTTAATTGAAGTCGTGCCACGAGATCCACACAGAAATGGAGCATGCTGCAATTTGTTTTCCGGACCAAAAGGTCCACAAATAAAATCTGCATGCTTTATTTCATTTGCGAACGCCCATGTTTCCCTTTGGGCAACTTGATTTCCAGATTCCTCAAGTCAAACCCTCCCGTGGACATTAGGCCTTAGTTTTACCAGTGGTGGGATTACCCGCAGCCCGGCTGACTACCATGGGGTGTGTAGAATCAAGGACGACCTGTAAGTCTCCGATGATGGTGCAACACCCCAGACACTTGACTAATGTGAAGAGCTGGGAGGGTTAAGCGTTGGCTTGTCATGGCGGCACATCTTTATCACTCCCCGGCTAAAAATATTCTGAGCCCAGTAGTCAGCAGTGGCAGTTAACGCCTCCCACTTTAGGCTCCAACACGTCCATTCTGCAGGCGTAGTTCCCACCCCCTACTTTGCGCCTAGCAAGGGCGTAGTCCTTTTGGCCCCAAGCAGCTTTGGCGGCAGTGAGCCATAGAGAAGACCATTATGAAATGGGCACCATCTTGGGTGGCCCCATTAGAACTTGAGTGGCAATCCATTAAACTTGCTTGGCGCAACAGATCAGATCCTGTGACGCCAGGAAAAAAGGGGTCCTGCAGCACCCCAGTGGAGGAGTACCCTGGACACTTGACTAACATGAAGAGCTGGGAGGGATAAGTGCTGGCTTGTCACAGCGGCGCTTACCAGGCTCTGGTCCCTGGGCGATGACACGTAACCAAGGGCATAGCAGAATCACAGGACACCTTCGACACCCCTAGGATAGGGAATGCCAATAAACAGGATGAACGGGGTAGTAGTTATCACTCGTGACGCCACCGTTCCCACACACTGGTATGCTACATGACGGAAAATTAACACGGAGACTTGTGTATCGTACCTCGGGTTTCCAGAAATAGTTAGGGCCCGATATAACTTTACTTGAAGTAACTTAGGCCAAAAATGATCATTCACAGTAATGCAGGTACGATTCTTCAAAGTGCAGGCAGAACAGAGATCACAGGTCAGGGAGGATACACAGTCCACGTTATCCGTACGGTACTGCTCCTGGACTGGGAGCACTCCAGGGGAGGAAGAGGGGTAGGAGACACTCTGGCAACAGTTATTTACTTAAAGGATTAGTGATAGCACCCTGCACAGCAGGCGCATGGGTGTGACTCAGCAGCATACCTCTACACCAGGGGTGTCAAACTCATTTTCACCGAGGGCCACATCAGGCTTATGGGGACCTTCAAAGGGCCGATGGTAAGACAGTATAGTAAGGGTCCGTTCACACCAGCGTATTTGCGTACATAATATGCAGTGAATAGAAACCATTGATCTCAGTAATTTCATTCATATGATGCATATTTTCACACAGCAGGACCTACTACGCACCCCAATAGGCCATTGAAGTGAATACGTGGCGAATGCACAGGAAACCGATGTATTCACTGCATATTTGCGCACCATTTCAGTGGGCCATCTGTGTTCTTTTCTGCATGCCCAAATACGTAAGCATAAGCGGTTTTTGATTGCGCAAATACATAGCGTATTTGTGCGACCAAAATGCAATTACACCCGTGTGAACGAGCCCTAATAGTGACCCCCATAGTGGTCGCAGTAATAATAGTGACTCTCATAGTGGCCCCAGTAAAAATATTGCCCCCCACAGTGGTCCAATTAGTAATAGCGATCCCCACAGTGGCCCCAGTAGTAACAGGGTACCCCACAGTAATATTAACCTCCTCCCAGCAGCAATATAACCCCCCCCCCCACCCAGCAGCAATATTAACCCCTTCCCCCCGCACCAATATTAACCCCCTCCCAGCAACAGTATTAACCCCCACCCACCCAGCAGCAATATTAACCCCCTCCCAGCAATATTAACCCCCACCAGCAATATTACCACCCCACCCCCGCAGCAATATTAACCCTCTCCCAGCAGCAATATTAACCCCCCGTCCCCTTCCCAACCCGGCAGCAATATTAACCCCCTGCCAGCAGCAATATTAACCCCCTGCCAGCAGCAATATTAACCCCCTGCCAGCAGCAATATTAACTCCCCACCCAGCAACAATATTATTCCCCCACACCCAGCAACAATATTAACCCTCCCAGCAATATTAACCCCTCCCCCCCGCAGAAATATTAACCCCCTCCCAGCAGCAATATTAACCCCCCCCCAACACATCAGCTATATTTACCCCCTCACCCCCCCAACACACCAGCAATATTAACCCCCTCACCCCCGGCAGCAATCAGCAATATTAACCTCATCCCAGCAACAACAATATTAACTCCCCACCCCCCAGCAGCAATATTAACTTCCCCCTTCCCCAGCCATATGCTTACCTCCTCCTTGCTGTCAGCGATGCTCCTCCTCGGATCGTGCTGAGCCCGGGTGGCATATTATCTTTTTCCACAAGACTTCTGCACTATTGAGCAATTCCAGCAACCTGATTGGTTGCTTGGTGAATCAGCGAACCCAAACAACCAATCACTGTGAATCAGCCAACCCAGACAACCAATCAGGTTGCTGGAATTACTCAATAGTGCAAAAGCCTTGTGGAAAAAGTTCCTATGCGCCCGGGTGCAGCACGGCACGCTTCCTCCCTGAGTCCTCTCCTGCGGAACTGAAGAGCAGGGGACTCAGGGGAGAAGGGATCAGCGCTGTCAGTGTGCGCTGGGATCAGCGCTGTCAGTGTGATTACAAGTGGGGAGCTGCGGCACCCCAGCTCGTAATCACTACAGTAGTGAGCGGCCGTCGGCATGCTGCGGGCCACATAACATGAGGCAGCGGGCCGGATTCGGCCCGCGGGCCTTGTGTTTGACACATGTGCTCTACACGGTGATCCTGGAGTTGGACGACCGCAAGGGAAACTTGTGGTATGAATTGGTACCTGTACAATGGGTCTTTATATACAGGATTACTGGGGGATGCTCTCTCTTACTGTCTGAGGACTCACTCCATTGACATCTGGACTCCGATCGCTATGGGATATCTCTCCTTCTCCTCCATCTTCACCTACATGGAAGCCGTAGGTGTTTCCATGTGGCTCTGTGTTAGGTCAGGAACTAGCACTCAGATTGAAGGCAGAACTCTCTTCCCGCTCTCATATACTCCTATTTATACCTTCACTCACACCACATGCCATGACAAACTGATACATCTACATGCAGGCAATGATTTTATTGGAGTTAACCCCTCAAACGCCGCAGCTGTGCAATGCACACACTGGATATTGACAGGACAAGCTTTGCAAAGTGCATCTACATAGGACAAAACATGCATGACATTTATGGAGGGGACCAGGATGGTGTTCTGCGCCACTACAATGGATCCTAATTGGCAGCAAAATAATATTGGAAGGAGCCAACTCCTGGACTCAGCAGTGATCTGACCTTACAAGTGAGGGTATGGCGAGCTGGAGGCAGCACACGAGAGGACACCATGGACGGTTCCTCATGGCAAGCACCTCACACAAGGCAATTACAGAAACCCTCCGATCCCAGATAAACCAAGATGACCGCACTGCTTCTCTGACTACCTGATGCACACAGTGCATCAATATGCATCATAAATATAAGGCACTCCATGCTGCTTCAAGTCGCCAGCACTGCCCATGGGGGCAGCACTGCTCAATCAGCAGTGTGTTTTAGACTACTGATGCATACTAATACACTGTGTCCATCAGGTAGTCACAGAAGCAGTGCGGCCATCTTGGTTTGTCCGGGCCTGGAGGGTCACTTTAAATTCACTGACAGCCAGCAGAAGTACACTATCTTACCAAAAGTAATTGAACAACTGGGCAAGAATGAAAAGTAGTATTATTTCCATATGGTAATACTTAATGGGGTCCTTTGGCCTTAATGACATCGGATTCTCTCCGTGGCGTACTTTCTATTAATGTCTGATAAACTTTAGTTGATGTTTCCCTCCATTCATCCTGCAAACATCTGGCAAGTTCTCTCAAAGAAGACGGATGCTGTTCATATTTCCTGACCCGACGTTCTAGTTCATCCTACAGATGTCCAGTAGGGTTCAGGTTGGACTCTTTGTAGCCGGTCCAATTGTGGAACATCCGTATCCTCAAACCAGCGTAAAACAGTGCGGGATTTGTGACAAGGCCGTTGTCTTGTTGGAAGTATGGCCGACCATTCCCAGAGTATTACCACATTGTCGGCAGCACATTCTTGTCTGGAATATCAACCGGCGGACAGAGACCGTGCCATGTAACATCTCCAGACCATAACGGATCCTCCGCTGTACTTACCTGTTGGCACAACACACTCAGGTGAGAAGCGTTTCTCAGGATTCTCCACACCCAGGTATGGCCAACTCATGTGAAGATGGAGCAGCGTGATTCGGACAGAGTGGGAAGCGGTTAAAGAGGTCTCACAAATTTACCAGTACTCACCTTGTGCTTCCCCCGGGGACCCAGCGCTGAGGCTCCGGCGGTCTACTGACTGCAACTCACAATCTAATGGACGTCAGTGCAGTTAAGCCTGCGGCATACCGAGCTGCTTGAAACAGCTGACACCAGCGATTGTATCTAGCTCTGATTGCTGCTTTTCAACAGCTGCCCCCCAGACAATGCAATCTGCTTACTGCACTTTTCATACTGACAGTGACGCCAGGAATCAGCTCATCAGCGGGGATCCTGAGCAGCAGCCCCCACTATCATCTATTGATGACCTATCCTCAGGAAAAAAGGGCCGAAGTCTCAGACAACCCCTTTGATATGTAAACGTTAAAAATACAATACACTGCAATACTGAAGTACTGCAGTATATTGTAGAAGTGATCCAACGACCGCAAGTACCAGTCCTAAACAATGTAAGATAATGTCAAATAAAAATTTTTAAAATAAAGAAAATATGAAAAATTGAAAAAAAAAACTTTTTTCCCTACAAAACAATCTATATAATAAAAAGATAAAATAAATGGTATACATTGCATCCAAAAAAAAAATCTCTTTAAAGGGGTTCAGTCAGAAAAATAAAAAAAATTATACTCACCTGTGCCGCACGGGGTCGGTCACCAGGATTCTGCAGGTCTTCTCCTCTCCCTCCTGCAGCCATCCGATCGCATGGCAGAAGCTGGCAAAGTGCCAGCTTCCAACCCTGCTCTGACCACTGCTGGACAAGTGACGCGTCGCCCACTGATTGGCCTGGCCACGGCTAACCTCTGCATGCGCACTCGCCATCAACTCTCCGTGGACGGCAGAGGTTAAACGTGGCCAGAACGGTGGGAGCGCGCACACCAACTGCTGAAGATGACCCCGGACGCGGCACCTATACTACAGAGGGACCAAGAACAACAGGATTAGGTGAGTATGCTTTGTTTTTTTTACTTTTCTGTTTCCACAGGTTTGACTGTTGAGTGATGCAGGGCAGGATGCAGGTGAGTATTAATTTTTTTTATTTTGCTGACAGAACCCCTTTAACCCCTTCCCTCCCCATGACGTAAGGGTACGTCATGGGAGCGGGGTACTTCCCTTACGTCATAGGGATAGTGCGAGATCATGACAGATCTCGCGCTATCCCGCAGCAGGAGCCGGCTGTCAGTCATAGCTGCGCAGTGGGGGTGCATCAGAGATGCGCACCCCGCTGTTAACGCCTTCCCTGCCGTAATCTGTGTAGATCGCAGCATGGGAAGTGTTCACAGAGGGAGCCAGATACCGGCGTATCTGTTGTCAGAGCCTATGATCGCTGTATAAGCGATAAGGCATGGCAGGACAGCTCCGCCCCATCCCACTCCCATATCCCATATTGCAAATAGCGGCGAGGGGCGGAAGCTCAGTTCCTGCTCCTGGCTCTTCCAGTCTCCTCCCCCTGCAGACGAGGACACCATATATCGGCTCGGCGTGAAAACCCAGCCGATATACGGTCGTCTAAATAAGCCCTAAACCCAAAATAGGCCATGTCCTTAAAGGGGTTGTCCCGCGCCGAGACTGTTTTTTTTTTTTTTCAATAGCCCCCCCGTTTGGCGCGAGACAAACCCGATGCATGTGTTGAAAAAAAAAACGGATAGTACTTACCCGAATCCCCGCGCTCCGGTGACTTCTTACTTACCTTGCGAAGATGGCCACCGGGATCTTCACCCTCGGTGGACCGCAGGTCTTCTGTGCGGTCCATTGCCGATTCCAGCCTCCTGATTGGCTGGAATCGGCACACGTGACGGGCGGAGCTACAAGGAGCCGCTCTCCAGCACGAGCAGCCCCATTGAGAAAAGAAGAAGACCGGACTGCGCAAGCGCGTCTAATCGGGCGATTAGACGCTGAAAATTAGACGGCACCATGGAGACGGGGATGCCAGCAACAGAACAGGTAAGTGAATATCTTCTGTATGGCTCATAATTAATGCACAATGTACATTACAAAGTGCATTAATATGGCCATACAGAAGTGTATACCCCAGCTGTGTTTCGCGGGACAACCCCTTTAAGGGGTTAAGGGCTTAATCTGATGTGCGTATATTGGTCGGGTTTTATACGCTGTCTCTCTCTGCAGAGGGAGGAGGCGGGCCGGGAGCTTGCACTGAGCTACTGCCCCCTCTCCACTATTTACAATTGGAGGGGGCAGAACTTAGCTCCGCCCCCTGTCCCACCCCTCCTATTGCAAACAGTGTCGAGGGGATTGCAGTTTTCACCCCGTCTCCTAATAAAAATTTAATAAAACGCAATTTAAAAGTTGTATATACCCAAAACTGATAGCAATAAAAACTACAGCTCGCCCGGCAAAAAACACTCATGTAAAAAATGAAAAAGTTCCTGAGTTCTCAATTTAACAACTACATATTTATATATATATAGTTTATTTTTTATTTTAAAAAAGGGTTTTTAATGATTTTAAAAGTAGTAATGCGCTATAAAACATCTATAAACAGCCATAATGGTCCTGACCTATAGAATGATGTTAATGTGTCATTTTACATAATGCTGTAAAGGCAAAACCTTCTAGAAATGGAGCAATTGTTTTTTGTTTTTTTTTTCTTATCTCACTCCACTTAAAAGTTTTTAAAAGTTTTCCAATGCATTATACGGTACCATTAATACTACACCTTGTACCGCAGGAAGACCCTCATATGGCAGTGTCAATGGAAGAATATAAAAGGTGAGGATGAAAAAAAGCTGAAAAGTGTCTGGCAGTTGACGGGTTAAGTCTCCCTACTTCCTCCCAGGCTGCTCTTATCTCTCTCTCTTTTTTCCTCTGCTCCTGTTTACAGTTCTCCACGGTATCTGCAGGTCTTGGACTACAACTCCCGGCATTCCTGCGGCTCGGGTGACGTCATCGGGGTGCGCCATGAAGCTGACAGTTACTGCAGAAAAGGCGGCGGGACATTCAAATCCATTGTAAACAGCGGAGGAGATCCGATCGCCGGGCGGACATGGCGAGCGGAGCCGGGCCGGCCACCAACGGCTGTAAGTGCTGGACCAACGGAGGGGGGAGCCGCAAGGGGGCGCCCTGTTAGTGACTACAACTCCCAGCATGCCCGGGCAGATGTGCAGTGGTTGCTGGATATCGCTGGGACCCCTGTTATCTAGATCGTGGGGTCCTTTACAAAGTTTTTTTTTTTTTTTTTAAATGTCAGTCTTTTTGGGTTTTTTTCTATTTTCTGCCATTTATATAGGATTTTTTTTAATGATGTATTTGATTTTTAATTAATATTTTTGTTTGACTTTTTTTTCTTTTATTTGTAGTTTTTTATAATTTTATTTCAGCCATTTTTAATGATTTTTTTTTTTCCCTTTCTGTTATTTTACACTTTTTGTTACTGTTCTCTTCTCCTGTAATTTTATAAGTCCTCTTTTTTTCTTTTTTTTTTTTTTTTTTTTTGAGGTTTGTGTCTTATTTCCATCCCTCGTCTCTTCGTAGTCCTGTGATGCTGCAATGTGACCCGCTCTTTGGGTATTTTCACGGATTTTCCGTGCGGACCCTCCGCAGCGTTTACCGTAGCTTTGAAGTTGATTGAGATGTTCAAAGTCTTGTCGGCATAAAGCCCGCGTGGAAAGTGACTTCCGGTGCGCAATTTAAATCCGCAGCGTGTCAACTTTAGCCACAGATGCGCTGCTGACTCCCCTCTTCAATGCGAGGGGGGGGGGGGGGATTTTGCACCAAGATCCGTGTCCAAAAAAAATGCGTAAAAATCTGCCGTAAATTGTGTGGGATTTGCTGTCGGCGCTCCTCTGTGGCGGACAGTCCACCGCACGTGTGACCGTGACCTAGGAGTCGCTTCACATCTGTGGCAGACAGTGGAGCATTCGCCATGAGCGCGGCCTGAAACCGAACAGTCAGCATTCTAGTCGCTGGGTCTGCTCAGGTCTGTCGTGTGACCGCGCCATAGGGCTGTATTCATACGGGGAATGCGTTTTTTTTTCCGCCAGTGGCTAACTGCGTGCTGTAATCGCGGATTTTTTTTTTCCCTGCACGCGTCAGCGTATTTTCTAGTCCTCCTGCCTGCAGGTCGTGGTTTTTGCACGCGGGACAACATATTGCTCCGATGTGAAATGGCTGATTCGTCTGATGCGTTCTTTCTCCAGTGGACGTTCGCAGCGCATCACGCATCTCCTTGCGCTCACATTTGCGCACAGCTTCATTGACTTCTATGGGTGCGCAAATACGCAGGAAAATAGAATCTGCTCAATCTTCCTGTGCGCAGACAAAATCCGTGCGTGAGAACGAGGCCCTTCACAACAATGGGTTCCATCGTGTGCGCAGATCTGTCCGTGTGAAGCCGGCCTACGGGTGCGTTCACGTGAAGCAAGAAATGGCGCGGATGCTCCTGGTGCTTCAGCCCTCTTATAGAGCGGGGCGCCGCGTGTGACGTACGCTGACCGGCCATAACATTAATCCCGCCGCTGGGTGAAGTCACCGTGGGGATATATTATATGGGGTTATTACACGTTATCCCACTGATGGGACCCCGTAACTCATATTTAATGACCCTCAGATACAGAAATTTGATTTTAATGGAAACCAATCTGTTCGAAAATGAGGTTGCGCACGAATACCAGAGCGGTAGATGTGAGAGTCGGGGACACAAAACGCCCTCCTGTCTCCGTTGGCAGCCATTTTGTCTGATATATGCCCAACAACGATTAAAGGATTTTGGGCCTGACGTAGCAAAACTGTCTCCCATAAGTCGTCATGGTTGCTACGGGCAACAAGGACCTCTTATGGTAGATGGTTTTGCTACATGAACACTTTTGGGGTTTGTGTTTCCATTGATGTCAGATCCTCTGTAATATTCTCATGGGGCCGTGCCCTCCCCCACACAAGGGTTTGTGTTCGGTTCCTCAGGGATGTGCTCGGGTTATACCGCCAGGGGTGAGGAACACGGATTACCCGGTGACAATGGAAGTGATATCGGGCAGCAAGTGACCAGTCCGCTCTTGAAGGCGATGTTGGAAGCAGTAAGGACGGAGAAGTGTGCGGATGGGGGGGGGGGACTGTGAGGAGGGCGGACAGATGTGTAAACAACGGGGTCATGGCATCTCCGGAACGGCCGGTCGTGTGGTGGTTAGTACCTACCTAATGGTGGTGCAGGGAGAGATGACCGGTGACGGGCGTCCAAGACTCATTGATATGGAGGGGGGGGGGGGGGAGTGGTGACGGCCGCCCGTCTGGTCAGGTTCCATAGAAGACTAACTGATAAAGTCCCTGCTGGTGATGATGGACCGGCGTCCGATCACACCCCCCTTCCTTCATGGCAGCGGGATCCCCGAATGCCAGCGCCATCTATCAACAGGATAATTCCCCGGCCGCGCTGCTCACGAATATGACCATGAGATGAGGGGGTGACTTCTCCAGGACTCGCCTGATCCATGGAGGCCGCACCGAGCAACTTCCAGGACTTAGAGGGGTATTCCCTCTTTGGGCTGTTATGGCATATCACAGGATCTGACCTGAAGGTCCAGTGGGTGCCAAAGCTGGCGCCTACGCCTTTCTCAGGATCTGACCTCCTTAACAGCTCATGCTGCTCCCATAACTCCCATGGGAGTTATGGGAACGGTGGCACAACAGCTGCGTTGTTTCGGATCTCCCGGGTTCGGACACTGATGTGCGGTTTCTATAAGTGCCATTAATTTCTATGGGATTTACAGAAACGGTGTAACGCAGCCTGCTGGCTCTTGCTGTACAACAGAGCCCCCTCACAATATAATCTTGTCGCCATTTGCAGATGCTTGATCGTACTGATGACCATTTTGGGCTCCATAAGGACCTCTTAGAGCTATTTTGGGTGGGTTTAATCTTATGGACGGTCAGTATATGTATTTTGAGACCTGTACGGCTCTATTCACACCCGCGCCGGGTGTTTTCGTTGTTTGGCGCTTAACAGACACAAACGGCGGCCGCTGGAGTCCATCAGGCTGCTGACAGACTACAACTCCCAGCATGCACTGACGTCTTATGGTCTGGAGTACTTTCAGATCCGGCGACCCTAAACTGATTATAAGCTAAGCATATTTTTCGATTTATACGTCTTTCTGCTTGTATGTCAGATGAGCGTCTCACAGCGGATGAGATGGATGAGCAGCGGCGCCAGAACATCGCTTATCAGTACCTCTGTCATCTGGAGGAGACGAAGCGGTGAGGAAGATGTCACTACGGATGGTCGTTGGCGTCTCCTCTGTTCTCTTGTGTAATCATGGCGTCTCTTGGTTTCCCTGCAGCTGGATGGAGTCCTGTCTCAATGAGGAGCTACCGCCCCCTACGGAGCTGGAGGAGAGTCTGCGCAACGGTGTCACCCTCGCCAAGCTGGGGAATTTCTTTGCTCCGGAGATTGTACCACTGAAGAAAATCTATGACCGCGATCAGTTGCGTTACAAGGTAAGTAAGGGGCGAAGTCCAAAACCACACACCTTCTGTCGGAGGGAGTTCTGCAACTTCAAGATCTCTGCTTGCTGTCAGTCAGTGGAAGCTTTGCTATTGAAATATTTCGTAGTCAAGATGGGAAACGGCTGCTATGGTTGCAGCAACCCGGCTTGAGCCTGAGCGCTGTGCCATGCTGTTTTCGTAGCTGCCATTCACTTCAATGAGGGCTACCGAAACAGCGCTGCACTGGGGGGTAACTGGCTGAACTGCATCGACATGCGTCTTTTTGGCCTAACCTACTATGGTAAGCACTCTGGTTGGACCAGAGCGGCCAGGTTTTCCATTTTGGCCATGAAAACTGGAGTTGGTAATACCCCTTTAAGGCTTAAAGTGGTTGTTCACTTCCTAAATATTGATGACCTATGCTCAGGATTGATCATCAGTAACTGATCAGTGGTGGTTCGTCACTCAGGATCCCCACTGATCAGCTCAGTGAAGTGACAGCAGTTGGCGGCACTGTGGTCCCTTTAGTCCATAGCGGGCATGACGCTGCACATAAATTGGACTGCGCTGCTCTTTGACTACATGACCAGTCACTATGACATCACCTGTCTGGGAAGAGGCAAAGCGCTCACCTAAGCACTTCAGTCAGCTGATCGCTGCATAGACCCTCACCAATCGAATATTGATGATGCACTATCCTGAAGATTTGTTATTAATAGTCGTGGAAAAGTCCTTTAAGTTCGCTTTCACATTGCAGATACCCAGGTTGGTACAGCAATTAATTTAATGAGAGCTGTGCCTGCAATACCAGCCTTGGCCACTCTAATGTGTACAGAGCTGTCAGCTTTCGTTTCTGCACACACTAAACAGCTGATTTGGAATCTCAAGTGGCAGACTCCAACTGATCAACTACAGATTGCCGATTCCAGGGATGAGTCTTCAGTAGGTGGGCAATCCCTTTAAATAAAAACGGTACAGAATGAATACAAGTCCTCTTGCGCTGGAGGACCTGTGCTGTCCAATGTTACACAGATATCCATTGACTTCAGAGGGAACAGTGCAGTTCTTCACTTCTCCTGTGGGGGTGCTGCAGGGAAAGTGAACACTTACTTCTAGCTTCCTGTACAGATCACAGTTGATCGCTGGAGATCTCAGCAGCAGGTCTGCAGGGGTGGTTTGCAGCAAGTGAATGGATGACTGCAGCTCTAGATTAACCCTTGTCTTTCTGTGTTGCAGGCAGCAGGTCTTCATTTTCGGCACACGGATAACATCAACCACTGGCGTCATGCGATGAGTCACATCAACCTGCCTACAGTATGTCCTTCAGACTTCAATGGTCATCGTTCTATTCATACCCTCAATCTATAAACCGTACAAAAGCAGCGCCCCCTTCAGTCTGTGTTGTGTATTGGAGATAATCCACTACACATGAATGAGATCTGTCTTAGCGAGTACAGTATATATTGTAGCTGTTATGCTGGGGCTTGTAGTCCCTCCACAGATGTACATATCTGTAATGAAGCTGTCACTTTTTTTCTTGGTTGTAGCTGTTCCAGCCTGAGACTACAGACGTCTATGACAAGAAGAATATGCCACGCGTGGTATATTGTATTCACGCCCTCAGGTGAGGTCAGCTGCCAACTGCGGGTACTTTGATTTACGTGTATCATGCACGATGGTTTCTTCTCTGTTCACATCTAAAGCTCTAAATTCAGAAGTCTGCTGCTCTCTCTTTTACCACAAAGCATTGTGGGAACTCTGAGGATTCAGAGAGGGCTCAGCTGTTAGATCATACCCTAGCCTACCAAAAGTATTTGCACCCCCTCCCTATCAGTAGAATGGACGGTGTCTTATTAGCATGTCACGTGTCCTAAACCACGCTACATAATAAGAGTCAGACCCTTGGAGGTGTCCGCCATAGTTTGTGATGGGAACTGCATGCTATTGGCTATACGGGTTATGCCGCTGCACACATGCCGTCCATCACGAAGCGTAATGCATCACTCTATCGTACAATGGTGTAAGGAGCGTTGTCATTGGGCAGCCGAGCAATGGAAGAACGTTGTATGGAGTGACGAATCACACTGCTCCATCTTCACATCAGACGGCTGTACCTGGGTGTGGAGGATGATGGGCAGCGCTGCCTGTCTGAGTGTGTCGTGCCAACAGGTAAGTACGGCGGAGGTTCCATTATGGTCTGGGGATATTTTAGGTGGCACGGTCTTGGTCCATTGGTTGTAGTGACATGAACCATGAACACGGAGGTGACCCTGACATTCTTGACAATGTGGTAATACTCTGGGAATGGTCGGCCATACTTACAACAAGACGACGTACCTTGTCACACATCCAACACTGTTTTTATGTTGGTTTGAGGATATGAGTGTTCCACGGTTGGACCGGCTGCACGGAGTCCCAACCTGAACCCTTACCGAACTGGACCGTCAGTGTCCATCATCTTTAGGAGAATTTGCCAAACATCTGCAGGATGAATGGAGGGAAATACCAGCTGAAGTGTATCAGATGTCACGGAGAGTATCCAATGTCATTAGGGACAAAGGAGCCAATAAATTACCCACGACCTACCTGGAGACCTCAGTATCATTTCATGTCACTTGCATGACGCTTTCCCAAGAAACCGGTAAAGGAACCTCCCTCCCCTTCCTCTCCATGTCCACAGCCACAGGGGGCTCCTAAGCGGGATGAAGAGCCCAGCGGTACACTGGAATGAAGCGGCTCGTACTGGCTTGTGAGTGTTTTGTGCTACGTAGGATGGAGCGATCCTGCAAGCGCTCAGCTGAGCCGCACAGGATGGGGCAACCCCTTCACCAAGCCAATAGAGCCATGCATAGTGGAGCAGCTCTGTATACAGATCAGGTGGGAGCACCTAGAGGAAACTGCTCAGGGAGGCTGAGCCTAGGGGGGGCACAGAGGCTGGCAGCCTCACAAGGACGGAGCGGTCAGGGATTAATAGAATAAGGCACCTTTTAAATGCAGCTCTGGATGTGAATGGAGAAAAGGACCTGAAATAAGTCAGAATTTGTCTAACATTATAAATCAGATACTTAACCCTTTCCAATCCACTGTCTGACCTCTGAAGACATTATGATTTAAGGCTGTACAGCTCCGATGTTGGAAGACGTCCATCGGGGTTTCCTTACTGTATATTGCCAGCCTCTCTGCTGTCGGAGCCTATCCAACGTGTCACCTCATGCAGTACTGGCTTTAGCCAGCATGTAGCGCCGTTGTATAACAGCAGGAAAAGAGTAAGCCCCTAAGAAAACCGGGATAGAAATTGGATTGGAAAGGGTTAACCCTTTTCTGTAGATATAACTGAAATATTAAGTGGAACTACCCCTTAAGTTACACTTCTTCTCACCATCTACTATACAATTGTATCAATCAGACATCTGGTAATTCTCCCCTTTTCCCCTCAGTCTGTATCTGTTTAAGCTGGGGCTGGCTCCTCAGATCCAGGATTTATATGGAAAAGTGAACTTTACAGGTAAATCTACAATGTAGTGTTTGTGGCACCTGGTGAGGGGAAGTATTCTTTGTAATCGGACATCTTTTATAATATTACATGTCTTAACTAGAGATGAGCGAGCACCCAAATGCTCGGGTCCGCGTTACTCAAGTCGAGCTTTTCGTAAAATTCGAGAGCTCTACTCGAGTAACGAACCCCACTGACTACAATGGGAGACTTGAGCATTTTTGTATGTGAAACGCAGGGTCCCGAGCTTTTTTTTTTTTTCTTGGTCTGCCCCTGACCAAAGATTTTCAAATGACGGGCACTGCGTCACAGTGGGGAGGAGCCAAAAGCTGGGGCGGGGTCAAACACAATTTGATGCTCGGTCGAGTAATGAGCACCATCGAGTACGCTAATACTCGAACGAGCATCAGGCTCGACAGAGTACATCCGCTCAACTCGAGTCTTAAATTCTCCTTTCAGAGGAGGAAATCAACAACATGAAGTGTGAGCTGGACAAGTATGGGATACAGATGCCGGCGTTCAGCAAGATAGGGGGCATCCTGGCCAACGAGCTGTCTGTGGATGAAGCTGCAGGTAAGCTACAACCTTAAGGGGTCTTGTCATGATAACGAAACCCTGTCCGTCTGCTCGGCCCAGTCGAAAGTAGAAAAAGATGGCATACCCACCTGTCATGGATTCCAGGAAGCACCTGAGAGCCGCTGGTATCGGTGGCGACTTCCAGGTAAATAGCCTGGCAGAAGTCAGATGTAGGACACAACTGGGTGGGGTAGTGCAGGAAGGGTACATGATGGGCAAAAGTGGAGAGCCGTAGGGTGGGGCAGGGGTCATGTTGTGGGGGACTAGAACAGGAGGCTTGGTATGCTACTTTGAAGAGGTCCGTCTTTAAGGCGCATCTGAAGATCCGTGCGTTGGATCGCCCGGATGTTTTGAGGTAGAGCGTTCCAGAGGATTGGTGCTGCTCCAGAGAAGTCCTGGAGGCGAGCATGTGAGGTTTGTATTAGAGGGGTGTTTAGTCTGAGTGTATTAGCGGAGCACGTAAGCTGGGTGATATATGGACAGGAGGGAGGCGATGTACGTTGGCACAGCGCCATAGAGAGCTTTGTGGGTGAGGGTGATGAGTTTGAATTGAGTTCTGTAGTGGATGGGCAGCAACTGGCAGAGTGCAGAGGCATCTGAGAAGCGGCTAGATAGGAAGATGAGTCTAGCTGCCGTCTTTAGTATGGATTGGAGAGGGGAGAGTCTGTAGGAGCCGTACAATGAATATAGACTTACTAAAACCTGATAGAAGACATCACTGACTAGACACAACTGCCTCTACATAGAGCACATGGCCAGCACATCAGACAGAGGGAGCCTTTGATTTCTGTCTAGTCAGAGAAACTGTGAAAAAGTAGGTGTGTAGCGCCCCCCCCCCCTAGTGGTCATTAGCATGGACTCCTCTTAACCCCTTCCAATCCACTGTCTGACGTCTGAAGACCTTCTGATTGAAGGCCGTACAGCTCCGATGTCAGAAGACGTCCAGCATGTCCCATATCGCAGTTCTGGCTCTAGGCAGCAGATGGCACCATGGTATAACGGCAGAAAGAGGGAGCCCCCTAGGAAAACCTGAATCCAAAATTGGATTGCAAAGGGTTAATATTTGCCTGACTTTTTTTCATCTCCAAATATTGGCCAGATAGCTGGAGGAGTCACAGGCCAGCCAAGCAAATATTAAGACCCATGGTTCTAGATGGACCATATCTTAAGTGCATAGTCCAATAGCTTTTACACCAACTGTCACTATGACTTCCAGACAATATGGAGAACATACAGAGAAAGTCACCGATAAGTCTGCATAGCTCTACAGTACCCTTAGGCCGATTATCACCCAAATTATTGCTGAAACCAGCAGATTTGGGCGATGATCATCCTGTGTACATGCAGCCACCGACTGGGCACTGAGCAGGAAATCACTTACTTCCCAAAGTTGCTTGGTTTTTATTATAACTAAAAACCAAGCGATTGTCGGGTCGTGTAAACCGGAGGCGCTTGACTATGGACGACTGTTTACTGTGAATGCAGGTGGGCAGCTGCTCTGCCTCCATCCACAGAATGACTGACTATCATTTCTGTTTAAGCAGAGGAGCGATAGTTGGGCAGCAGTGGGCGGACTGTCGGTGCATATGTAAAGCTACCTTTGAGGCTGTGCCCCATCTGTGGCTCACTTTGTGTCCCATCTGTGGCTCACTTTGTGTCCCATCTGTGGCTCACTTTGTGTCCCATCTGTGGCTCACTTTGTGTCCCATCTGTGGCTCACTTTGTGTCCCATCTGTGGCTCACCTTGTGTCCCATCTGTGGCTCACCTTGTGTCCCATCTGTGGCTCACCTTGTGTCCCATCTGTGGCTCACCTTGTGTCCCATCTGTGGCTCACCTTGTGTCCCATCTGTGGCTCACCTTGTGTCCCATCTGTGGCTCACCTTGTGTCCCATCTGTGGCTCACCTTGTGTCCCATCTGTGGCTCACCTTGTGTCCCATCTGTGGCTCACCTTGTGCCCCATCTGTGGCTCGCCTTGTGCCCCATCTGTGGCTCGCCTTGTGCCCCATCTGTGGCTCGCCTTGTGCCCCATCTGTGGCTCACCTTGTGTCCCCTAGACCTTGTATATGAATTCTGTCAGTGTAGCGTTGGGCTCCCTGTGTGGCCCTCCCTTCAGGCTGCACATAAATTCTCCTGCCCTAGGATGGGTTTCCACCGGCTGCGCTAACAGCACCCATTTTGTACCATTCTTGCACAATCCCTTTTAAGGATTTGGATTTTGACGCAGAGCCATATGAGACTTCACCCCATCAATTGGAATGATGAAATCTGTGGATCCATGTCAAAATCTGCACCAAAATCCACCACGTGTGAACACACCCTACAATTGCTTGTCCAATCTCGTGTAATCCAACCTAAAGGTGTACCTGGAGATATTGGGATATGAGAGAACTGTTTGATAGATGAATGTCAAACCTCACAGATTTCCAAAACGGGGCCACGTTAACCCCCAAATAAATGGGGTGGTGATTGATCATTGCACTGCTGCTCTGTTCACTACAATAGGATCACTGGAGATGGGTGGCTTAAACTTGGGTATCTCTGGCAATCCCATTAAAATTAATGCCTGCCGCTCTATTCATTTGGGGGTATACGTGACCCCGGTTTTAGCCATGGCAGCTCAAATCTGTTTCCTGTCCCAAGTTTGTTACATTTTTACCTGCTCTGATGCATTGTATTGGCCTGGAGAGGGTTGTCTAGACTGGATACATTGTAACAACCTGTCTGTTTGTTCCAGTGCATGCAGCAGTCATTGCCATCAATGAAGCTGTGGACAGAGGCGTGGTGCGGGACACCATGGTCGCCCTACGGAACCCCAACGCCATGCTGGTGAACCTTCAGGAGAAGCTGGCAGCAGTATACCAAGAAATCCTCCACCAAGCCAAGTCCACGAAGATGGCGAATGCCCGCAATAAGGCAAGCTGTACCTTATTATCTGGCACTGATCCGGATTAATCTAGAGTGGCATTAAAGGGCATCTGCCATTGCCTTTTGAGCCCCGTAATGTAGTTTACAGAGTGAGGGGATGGAGAGCTGTCTCTTTTATACTCCCCTGGTCTCCCATTCCAGCTCTCTGCCCCTGAGAAATCGACTCGCGCCCACACACAACCTTGTGAGAAGAGTTGAGTTGTGCATGCCGCTGTCTGAATTGCGTTTACAGGGTTAACAGCACCGATCGCCATGATCTCCGGGTGCTGCTGTTGCGTGCAGGTGTAGGTCAAAGATGTCCGACATCCACCATGTATGGAGTAGATCTGGCTCCCAAGCCCATACTTTACAGTGTCGCCCGACGTGCATCGTACATGTATGGCGCACGCCGGGAAGGGGTTAAACATTAGCTTTATAATGACTTCTTACCGTCTCTGTGCAGGTTCTGCAGAGATCATCGGACGCTCAGGATGTCTACGATCACTGCCTGACTCAAGCTGAAGTACAGGGGAACATCAATAAAGTGAACGGTAACGTAACCCCTCTGATATAACCCTGACCTCGTATGTATCTGACCGCCTGCGTCACACCGACCCTCCTCTGATCCCCCTCAGTACATGCGGCTTTGGAGTACGTGGATGAAGCACTGGAGAGGAAGGAAGTGAAGACCCTCTATGCCACGTTACAAGACTCTGCCCTCCTACTGCGGGGATTACAGAGGGAGAACGCTGACTGGTACCTGGAGCAACTTGCCAGTGACCGGGAGCAGAAAGCCCTGGTGAGTCCCGTCCTTCAACTTAATACATAGGGGATTGATAAGTGGCGCTAAAACATCTGATGCCGCTGATCATTATTCTGGCTCATGTGGTCTCAGGAAGACCCCAAACAAGTACTATATACTGACGGCACATGTTGCTTTTCAGGAGCTGGGATACGAGGACTTGCTGGAAAAAGAGGAGCTACAAGCTGGAGTGGACGCAGCCAATCAATATGCTGCCAGCGAGCGCGCCAGTAAGTGTTGGGCCTTAACCATGTCAGGTCTGCTGAACATGTATAGACATCCGATATGCGTATGGAGTGGGCTTGGGAGCCGGGTTCGCTCCATACCGGGTGGCTATTGGCTGATTCTGCCAGTCACCCGCGAATGCCATGAGCAGAATTGGCTTTGATTACAGCAGGTAACTGTTTAGATGCTGCAGTCAGGGTAGGGACCCCTTCCCATGCAGCATCACATCCCCTCAGTGCCAATGGGGTAGCATGGCAGCCCAGAGCCTAAGGAACGCTCCCATAGTTGTAATGCATAGATGCCTATCACACCCTGCTGTGATAACATGCAAGTCACTATGAAATATTGCGGTATATAGTACCAGCTACCGCTGGTCTGATCGGTAGGGGTCCAACCATTGGGACTGCCACTAGTCACAATTGTTGGAGGTAGCGGAGCGCTGTATTTGGCTCTTCTTCAACAGTCCCATAGAGATGAACAGGGAAACACATGGGCTTGGCCATCTCTAATCTTATGGGGGAGGACACAGGACCATAGTGATCAGAGACTTGTCCACTACCCTGTGGATAGAGGATCAGTTAATATGAAACAGCCCGTTTTAAGGCTTATTTACATAAAACTGCTCCTTTTGCTGATCTCCTGTTGCTTTGGGTTTCGTTGCCCTCACTTTAGGGATACTATTGCCTCTGCAGTTTGAGCAATCTTGTTTCTTCCTCCTTTTTAGTGGAGCAGGCCGTGTTCCGTATCAATAACTCTATCCGGAACGGACAGGCCACACAGACCATGAAGGAGCTGGCCTGCCCTGACGCACAGCTGCCGGACGTCTACCACTGTGCAGCAGATCTCTACCAGCAGGAACTCTCCGTTCTCCAGCGACAGAGTCCTCAGGTGGGTTTAGTTCCTCCAGTTCTTTATATCCAAGGTAGTCTCTTAACGATGTTGGCTTCTGGGTCAGCTCGGTGCTGACCAGTATGGCTGCTGCTTGGCTCTCTACTACAGGGCTACATGCTCAATGACTCCTGATTTTGGATCTAACCATTTTCTTCCAGGGCTCCCTGATGCAGGAGGAGCTATTTGTGGCTGTGGAGATGCTATCCGCTGTAGCTTTGGTTAATCAGGCTGTAGAGGCTGGAGATCTGAATGCTTTCTGGACCACCTTGGTGAGCCCCTCTCTAGGACTGTCTGATGTGGATGAGGAGAACATCCAGAGGTGAGGAGGGGCTCTGACATGGGCATCGCACTATGCATTCAGCGCCATCAAAAGTCATATCTTTAACCCCCCCTTACAATTTAGGATGAGCTCTGTTCATTCTTCAGAAATGGAACATTATGATTTTGGTTGGTCAATTCAAATAGCTGTAGCTGAAGTTCTATTGTAGCTACCGGCATGCTGATTCTTTGTTTTAACCCTTTGCAATCCCATTTTGGATTCAGGGTTTCCTAGGGGGCTTTCTCTTGCTGCCATTATACAATGGTGCCATCTGCTGGCTAGAGCCAGTACTGCGGTATGTGACATGCTGGAGGGGCCCCCGACAGCAGAGCGGCCAGTAATCTACAGTAAGAATACCCTGCCAGACGTCTTCCGACATCGGAGCTGTACAGCCTTCATTCAGAATGTCTTTAGACGTCAGACAGTGAATTGGAAAGGGTTAAACTAGAGTTCCAGCAGTTTGAAGTGGGGTCAGGAATTATTCTGCACCAATGAAAACTACAAGTTGTCCCACAAAAAAACGAACCATCATACATCACTGTCCACTGAAGGACACGAACGAAAAAAAGTTATGGCCACTGGAAGACAAAAGAGGAAATAATTTACTGCAGACTAAAGTTAGTTGTGACACTCGGGGCTTATTTACATGAGCGTATAACGGGCGGTGTTTTTCACGGCCGGCCAATATACGCTTCCATCTGAGCAGTCCACCCCCCCAACCCCCTCTTCCTCAGCGGCTCTCTGCCTCTCCTCCACTCTGGCTGTTTGCAATGGCAACAGCTTCTCCGCAGCGTTGGGACGAGCTTTTTGCATATCTCGTCCCATTTGCTGCTTTATCCCAGCGCAATTTCCGTGCAGAGTCCGCATGGAAATTCCACCCCCGCGTGAACTCGGCCTAAGGGCTTATTTACACCAGCGTATATTGCATGGCGTTTTCCCGGCTGGCGGATATACACTTCCATCTAAGCTCCGCTTCGTCCTGCCCACTCCCATTGCAAACAGCTAGATCGGAGGAGAGGGGCAGAGAGGCGGTGAGGGAGAGGGAAGGGGGTGAACTGCTCAGATGGAGGCGGAGAAGCTGTTGCGGCCAAGCCGTGATAAAACTGACATGCTACGTGGAATTCAGAGTTGCGGCATGTCAATCATATTGCCATCTCCACTGCGACCTCTCTCCTCTCTGTGGGGGAAAGACACCCGCAGTGGAATGCACGCGGCAAAGCCGCTTCAAAACCCGCAGCGGACGGTGCGAGTTTTGTAGCAGCATTTTTTTTTTTTTTTGCGAGATTTCTGTGCGGTCGCTCCGTGAGATTTCTGCGGGATCTACGCCCCATGTGAATCCAGCTGAAGGGTTCCAAAATAAACCTAAGATGGAGTTCTGCACCAATTATTTTTACATGAGACCTAAATTCAAAATCTACAGTAAAAACTGATGTTCTCTGGAGGGGTTTCCACTTTTAACCCTTTCCAATCCACTGTCTGACCTCTGAAGACATTATGATTTAAGGCCGTACAGCTCCGATGTTGGAAGACGTCCGTCGGGGTTCTCTTACTGTATATTGCCAGCCTCTCTGATGTCGGAGCCTATCCAACGTGTCACCTCATGCAGTACTGGCCTTAGCCAGCAGATAGCGCCGTTGTATAACGGCAGAAAGAGTAAGCCCCCTTAGGAAAACCAGGATACAAGTTGGATTGAAAAGGGTTAATGTGACTGTTGGCTTCACATTTATTGTTCCAATGCTTCTAAAGTAATGCCCCATTTACATGGGACGAGTGTCTGGCAAACGATGCCCCGACAGCACGTCCTAGGGATGCTCGCTCCTGTGCTGTTAGACAGGAGCGAGTATCACTGGCATCGCTCAGAGCATGGCCAGCGTGGAGGAGGGGCAGTCGGGGAGCGCTCTCCTTCCACCTGTCTCCATTCGCTGTAAGCAAGTAGTCGTTCAGTCTCTGCATGCATTTACACGGGACGACTATTGCTCAAATTCCTGTGGGAGCGCAGGAGATTGACCAACTGAACAATAATGGGCCTTAACTCTTCAGTTTCAGTTTTGTAAAAACCTTACCGTTTTGTGTATACAGCAACTCTGCAGAACTATGCATCTCCATGGTAACTGACTACTTTATATCAAAGCTTCTTGCAAGGGGCTTCATCTTGATACATTGGAGCAATAAAACAACTTTATTTTAACTTTTTTTTTAAATTTCAGGTACTTTGCCAAACTGCGTAAACGAAAGCGGCGCTCTCAGGGTGGGTGTGGCTTCCTTAGCTGGAACGATCTGCAGTTGTGCGTCAGTAACATTAACCACTCCACACAAGAAGAACATGACAGTAAGTGGAAGAGTTCCTGCATCCTAGAGGAGGTACCCCTCAGGCTGTGTGGGGGAATCCGCCATGAAATCCTTCTGCATGGATTACGCCTGTAAAACCGAAAATCCATGGCTAGCGATTTCAGTGGGAGTGAAGCCAGCCCTGGCCCTTCCACTGATGTCCGCTATGACTACCTCCGCCCTGCTGCACTGACAGCGGACCGGGTGATCGGCTCAGTGCCTGGGATCCCGAGATGGAGAATAGGGCATCAATAGTTTTTGCATTGAAAACCCCTCTAATGGGGTCTGTCCGTCTTTTAAAATCTCATTCATATCATAATGTGACTGTTTCCCCAGAAATCCTGGCAGTCGGCCTCATTAATGAAGCGCTGGAGCAGAACGATCCCCAGAAAACCTTCACTGCCCTGCTGCTGCCAGCGGCTGCCCTCACCGATGTCACCCTCCCATTAGCCAATCTCTATCACCAGATCCTCACCAGTGACCTGCAGCACAAGAAGAAGGTGATGCCATGATCTTTACACCCTGCGTACAGATATGTATACAGCTCCCCATGAGGAGCTAGCTATACGCACTGTATGGCTTCTTTATGAGACAACACCCCCCCCCCCCCCCCCCATCTAGTAGCCGGTTGGACTCTTTTGGCCTCCATAACTGCAGCAATTCGTCGTGGTCTAGATCCCACTAGGTGATGACCGCTCAGATCACATGATTGTATGCTGCGCTTTGGGGTCCGAGGTCTAATAAAGTGGCCATTCAGTGTAAATCCATAGGATGAAGCGCCTACTAGTGGTGGCCGTAGGCCACGTACATTAGATCTTCTCAAATATGTTCCTGATGTCTAGGATTGGTTTATAGGAACTACTACTGCGTGAAGTAACTCTCCGCTTGTTGCCGCAGGCGGCCCGGGATGACTCCGCAGCGCTCTGGCTGGAGGAGATACAGGAAGGAGTGTCTCAGGCAAACCAGGAAAATGCGAGAGCGCAGAAAAGTGAGTAATTAAAGGGATAAGTCTCGACTCCATTCCTGCTTCTACAGGGGGCATGGATATATCCTGAAGTGGGGTGAAAGAAACCTTCCATAAAATTCCTAAAGATGGGTCATCAATAGTTTAGTACCAGCATACTCCTTCAAAGAAGCATCTTGTGTAATTCTGTGTTGGCCTTGAGGTGTTTGGAGTTTAATCCTATAAGCCAAGCTTATGGACTGAAAGTAGGTGACCCACTGCGGCTCGGTGCGTAACTAAAAGGTCCGCCCACTGAAAAATTAGAATAGACAGCCTATTTGGCAGCAGAGCTCAATGCATGGAGTGGCAGCTTTCGGCACTGACACCAGTGTGGGGGTCGCCCTTTTCGGGGCGGTTACTCTGCTTGCTCATCTACATATTCTAGTTTTGGATATTGCAGAGTGCAGTTAGGTGTTTGTTTTAGTAATGTTTTTTTTTTTTTTTTTTTTTCATGTAATTCGAACCCAGAATGGACCCCAGAGTAGTGACGTTCAAAAATGCAACTTGTGCTCAAAAAAAGAACAAGCCCTCATACCGCTCTGTCAACAAGTTATGACACTTTGAATGAAACTATGAAAATCACTTGGTCCTTAAGGCACAAAATGGGCAGATCACTAAGGGGTTAAAAGGTCTGACACTAAGTTGTATGAATGCCACTTTCCAATAGGTGGCACTGGAGAGGCACTTTTCAATCTTGCCATTTGCATAAATATCCCAAAGGAGCATGACCTTATAAGTCGGCTCACTAAAAAGGATGTATGGTGGGTGGGTATTACGCATGTAATATGAGGGTCAGAAACGCTATCTTAGGGAGAGCACCTAGACGGTGAGTGGGGAGACTCAAATGGCCATTCATGCTCCTCTGGGTAATATGCAAATAAGGGAGATGGGAGAAAGGACACCCAGAGGAGCATGAATGGCTATTTAAGTCTCCTCACTCACCATCTTGGTGCTCTCCCTAAGGAGGAAAGATAGCGTTTCTGGCCCCCATCCCAGGCCTCTCGCTAGCAAAGCCAGACTCCCACTGTACACTGATGAAGGGCAAATACCCTGAAACAGCTGTCTGTGCATGGAGTCTGGCTTTGCTTTTAATTCCCAGTCATTGTTACAAGGCTTGTATAAAGAGTCTAACTTTGGCTTGAAGGAATGCTGCCTTCCAATAGGTGGCGCTGTGGACGTATTATTCAATCTACCATATTTGCATGTAATATGAATTACTCAATTAAATATGCATATATACTCCGTATTTTACCCCCCCCCCCCCCCCCCATTGCTTATAATGGACGCATTGCCCTTCAAAATAGGATAAGCTGCTTTTATTTTATTTTTTATTTTTCCCGACTTGTGTAATGTGCGTGTGAAGAGAACACAAATCTGAGTGGCCAAATGTAAATTAAAGTGCAGGGCAGGAGGCTTGGCATAAACCCAAGATCCAGAAGTATGCGCACCTATGTTAAACTGCTGCAGAACCTCTTGGTTCAGCCGGAGCGTGTTTGGCCGCAGCAAAAACCTGTCCCAATATGTTGATTATCTACTCGCAACTTCTTAATCTCAATTGTGGATTTTCTTATATTCCTCCCCTCTGCCTCTCAGTGGCGCTGGGCATAGCGGCCATCAACCAAGCCATAAAAGAAGGGAAGCCATCCCAGACCCTGCGGGTACTGCGGAACCCAGATGCCTTGCTGTGCGGCGTGGTGTCGGACTGCGCCAACGGATATCAATCTGAACTCGGCAAAATGATGAACGCAAAACGGAAACCAGGTAAGGCCAGCCGTACTCCCAGGGCTCATTCACACGGGCGGATTAAGTGGCGGTCCATGAATATGCTGCATATTTCACGGACCAAAACTCTGCGTATTTAGCGTTTCTTGTCGTGCCTTGTTGGTTTTTGGGCGCAAGTAAGCAGTGAATACATGCAAAAGAAAAACCCGCAAAACGGGCGCAATGACTTCATGTGCAAATATACAGTGACTATGCGTCCATCATGTATTTACGCCGCCCCATTGACTTCAATGGATAATTTGCGGATGCTACACGCAGAAAAGAAGTCGCAGCATGCTCCACTTAACTGTGGATTCTGCACGGATGGCCTCAATAGAAGTCAATGGGTCCGCAGTGCCTCCGTGAATACAATTGGGGAGATAGGGAAAAGGCTGGGAGGGGGTGTTGCAGATTTTTGTTTTGCCTGCGCAGATGATCCGCACGGAAAAAAAAATTCCGTCCGTGATCGCCGCCAAGCATTTAAAAATAATTTCCACACTGGCATGCAGGTCTTCCGCTGCGGGAATCCGCGCGTTCCGTGGACATGAGGCCTACGGAATGACTAAACCTGTAGCTTCCAGGGTGACATTACTGCAAAGCATCATGGTCCAGAATCTTAGGACTTGTCTTGTATTCCTTGTTAGAGATGTCTGAACATTTTCTGAACTCTGCTGCCCTCTTGTGTCTGCGATTGCTAACAGGTAGTGCTACCAATTATTGGGTAAGGCACAGGATAAAGGAAAGAGGGGACTATTTCTTCCACCTGCGCTCATTCGAGGGGGTGTGGGAACAACCGGCGGGCTTCAGTCCGAGCACCACACACCTGTCCCGGGAGGAGATGCAGGTAAGGGAGAAGGTTCTTAGCAAAAATGCCCAGCGGTCCCCCCCCCCAAGTAATGGCGGGGAGATGATTTGCCCCTAATAATGGATGCATTGTCTGTTTTTATAGTCCGCTATTAACAAAGTGACCAGCGGCTTCAGGCGGGAGAAGCAGTGGGAGGCCAGCGAGGACCTGCTGGTGAGGCTGCAGGCGCGGATGAGGGGCTACCTGCTCCGCAAGCACCTCTCCCAGAGGAGGCATCTCCTGCACAAGCTAGTGCCCGCCGTCACAGTCATCCAGGTAGAGACGGGCATCTCCTTATGTCCTAGCATGTTGGCTGTATTAAATTCTATTAACCCCTTAATGACATGCCTCCCCCTTTTTTTTTTTTTTTCTTGAAATGGGGGTGGGAACCCCAAACTCTCTTATTTATCGACGTCTCTGTCTAAGGGCCACAGGCACGCCTTGGTAGGCATTCATTAATGGCGGCTCTGAGGGCTTTCAAAAGCCCATGACAACTGAATGATCTGCAATGTCATCATGTGGGATGGCCGTTCAGGACCCCCCCCCCCCCAAAAAAAAAAACAACGATCAAGTCCTTTAGATGCCGCTGTCAGAATTGACGGGCATTTAAGGGGTTAACAGTTGTGATCAGTGTGAGTGCTGCTCACGGCTGTTGAGGGCAGGTGTCTGCTGTCAAAGGCAGCTGGCACCCGCCTGGTCTGGAGTGGCATCGGTACGCAATGCCATTTTATATATAGCGTACACACCCAGGATGTAAATGTACGTTGTGGGGTGTGAAGGGGTTAAACTAGACAGGGGGAGAAGTCGGCCCCTTCCTCCCTCACCGATATCTCCTTATTAGGCCGTAGCTTCCACAGTGGTGTTCTATTTTATATACAGTAGTTCAGCCTTTTCTATACAATGACTTGATGTGTCGTGTTGACAGGCGCACTGGCGAGGGTACCAGCAGCGACGGGCCTACATACAGAGGCTGACCTACTTGTACAGGAACGTGGATGCAGTCGTTAAGGTAATACTGGTGTCCCGTGTAACAGAATGTCACCACTTACCGTGCGGAGGTCACCCATATAATTCATTCATTGCCTTTATTTCTATAAAACTGTTGGGGAAGTGTCGGTCAACAAGCGTGCTGAGTGTTTCCAGTAACAGCCAGCAGAATAGTGAGTGCAGCTCTGGAGTATAATACAGGATGTAATCAGGATCAGTACAGGATAAGTAATGTATGTACACAGTGACTCCACCAGCAGAATAGTGAGTACAGCTCTGGGGTATAATATATGATGTAACTCAGGATCAGTATAGGATAAGTAATGTATGTACACAGTGACTCCACCAGCAGAATAGTGAGTGCAGCTCTGGAGTATAATACAGGATGTAACTCAGGATCAGTACAGGATAAGTAATGTATGTACACAGTGACTGCACCAGCAGAATAGTGAGTGCAGCTCTGGAGTATAATACAGGATATAACTCAGGATCAGTACAGGATAAGTAATGTATGTAGACAGTGACTCCACCAGCAGAATAGTGAGTACAGTTCTGGGGTATAATACAGGATGTAACTCAGGATCAGTACAGGATAAGTAATGTATGTACACAGTGACTCCACCAGCAGAATAGTGAGTACAGCTCTGGGGTATAATATATGATGTAACTCAGGATCAGTATAGGATAAGTAATGCATGTACACAGTGACTCCACCAGCAGAATAGTGAGTGCAGCTCTGGGGTATAATACAGGATGTAACTCAGGATCAGTACAGGATAAGTAATGTATGTACACAGTGACTCCACCAGCAGAATAGTGAGTACAGCTCTGGGGTATAATATATGATGTAACTCAGGATCAGTATAGGATAAGTAATGTATGTACACAGTGACTCCACCAGCAGAATAGTGAGTGCAGCTCTGGAGTATAATACAGGATGTAACTCAGGATCAGTACAGGATAAGTAATGTATGTACACAGTGACTGCACCAGCAGAATAGTGAGTGCAGCTCTGGAGTATAATACAGGATGTAACTCAGGATCAGTACAGGATAAGTAATGTATGTACACAGTGACTGCACCAGCAGAATAGTGAGTGCAGCTCTGGAGTATAATACAGGATGTAACTCAGGATCAGTACAGGATAAGTAATGTATGTACACAGTGACTCCACCAGCAGAATAGTGAGTGCAGCTCTGGAGTATAATACAGGATGTAACTCAGGATCAGTACATGATAAGTGATGTATGTACACAGTGACTCCACCAGCAGAGTAGAGAGTGCAGCTCTGGAGTATAATACAGGATAAGTAATGTATGTACACAGTGACTCCACCAGCAGAATAGTGAGTGCAGCTCTGCAGTATAATACAGGATGTAACTCAGGATCAGTACAGGATAAGTGATGTATGTACACAGTGACTCCACCAGCAGAGTAGAGAGTGCAGCTCTGGAGTATAATACAGGATAAGTAATGTATGTACACATTGACTCCACCAGCAGAGTAGAGAGTGCAGCTCTGGGGTATAATACAGCATGTAACTCAGGATCAGTACAGGATAAGTAATGTATGTACACAGTGACCCCACCAGCAGAATAGTGAGTGCAGCTCTGGAGTATAATACAAGATGTAACTCGGCATCAGTACAGGATAAGTAATGTATGTACACAGTGACTCCACCAGCAGAATAGTGAGTGCAGCTCTGGAGTATAATACAGAATGTAACTCAGGATCAGTACAGGATATGTAATGTATGTACACAGTGACTCCACCAGCAGAATAGTGAGTGCAGCTCTGGAGTATAATACAGGCTGTAACTCAAGGTCGGCACCCATTAACCCCTTGTATGGTTCGGAATTAGCCTGGTTGCTTTTTACCCAACGTAAGTAAATATCTCTACCGGTTCTCTTTGATCAGATCCAGTCACTTGTAAGGATGTGGCTCGCCCGCAAGAAATATCGAGAGAGGCTTACATATTTCCGATGGAACGTACGTATTACTCTTTGACTGCAACATAGATGTTTATCACCGGATTAGTTTATTCCATAGACACGAGTCTGGTGGGGAAGTGGGGCCATCACAGCGACTCCCACAGTGTAGAAAATGTGGGCACAGAGTCCTCTGTTCCCCGCAGGAAGTGGCACAGAGGTAGGGCTGTCAGATCTACACTAGTCACTTATGGCAGTGCCATATAATTATAGTGGGGATCCCTCTGTAACAAAGAAGTGAAGTTTTATATCAAGTTCGTAACGGTGGCCGGATGGCTGGTGGTGACCTATAAGGTCCTCCGCTGGGACCTATGACTGTTTCTAGCTCTGTCTCATTACATCTATCCTATTTGCAGATTGCCAGTGTTATAAAGATCCAGGCTTTCTTCCGAGCCAGCAAGGCCAGAGGCGATTACAGGATGCTAGGTAAGGAAGCTTAATCATCTCGGCTTCATTAAAGATGTCGCTGACCTATCGCTATAATATGCCATCGATGCCTGGTCAGCAGGAGTCTGACCCCAGCGGTCCCTAGACTAGGTGGCAGAGATGCCAGGGAAGTGTTATGATGTAGGCTGCTTATCTTCCGCTTGCTGTACCCCTAGCCCTGGGGTCCTTTCTAGGTCCCCAGGGTGGGCTTCACAGGGGTTCCTCAGTCCCTGATCGTGAAAGTAAAGGAGATCAGTTAGAGCGGCTTTCGTTCTGGAAGACCTGCTATCTTGTTACGGAATGACCGCCCTGCAATACTACATTTCACATTACAGCCACCGCAGGGGAAATGCTCAGGTGGCTGCAGCTTTCTCCAACAAAATTGGTTGTTTGCCCGGGCACCACATTCAGAGAGGGGCTGTGCACATTTAAAGCATACCTGAGTTTTCAACAAGTTTTCTAAAATCCCCCCAGGTTCTCCTTACTCTCCCTTGTTGCTGTTTGCACCCTGCTTAATGTCTGTAAGTTGTGAATTTCAGGTGGTCTTTCCCATTGTTCTGTTTGCAATCCACTTTCAGGGGGCATGCCTAGCATTCTGCTAGTTGTTCATGTCCTGATTTTTCCATGCTGCATTGCACACTCTAGTCCAATCAGCAGGGGGCAGTATCTGAATGCCGACCCCTATGCTTTCCCAGGATGATCAAACCATTTGGCTACAATATACCTAAATGCGTGCGTGCGTGTGTGTGCGTGCGCGTGCGTGCGTGCGTGCAAGTGTAACAGCAGATACTGTGGAATTCATTGCCGCAGTGCCTGCAGATCTGTCAGCCTGCAGCCTATGAGTGCACGAAAGCTCTTCGTGAAGATGGCTCTTCCCCCTGTTGCTATGGAAATGTCAATGTTCATGTTACTACAGAAGCTCAATGCTTAAGGACAGAGAGTGGGCGCAGAGAAGCTTGGAGACCCCCTAGTGGCAGCCACTTCAGATATGAGTTACAGGGGTAAAGCAACAAAATGTTTAATGCAAGTATATTATAAATGATCAGACTAACACAAGGTGGTAGAGGAGCAGAAGTTGGTTGAAAAGTTAGTGTCCTTTTAATACTTATTAAGGTCCCTTATTTGCCGTGGGAAGGGGGAGGGGGATATGGCCTAACTGTGGTCAACAAAGTACTAAACTTGGAGGGTTTGGAGTCACCTTGTTGGGATAAGGCCAGTTCTGCTGTTCCTTGTTGCAGTTCACGCCAAAAACCCCCCTCTGACAACTCTGCGGAAGTTTGCCCACCTGCTGGAGCAGAGCGAGCGGGACTTTTGGGAAGAGCGGGAAGTGATGAAGCTGCGAGAGGAGGTGGTGAAGAAAATCCGATCTAATCAGCGACTGGAGAACGACCTCAACATGATGGATATCAAGATCGGCCTGCTGGTGAAGAATAGGGTCACCCTGCAGGTACACAACGTCCTTGTCGGGCTTCAACGGGGCTCTAGAAATGCCATCTCGGTCACCCACAGTAATACCCGGTCAGCCCTTACATACAGACCCCCTCCAGCACTGACCTGTCGTCTCTCTAATCTGCTGTGCAGGAGGTTGTGTTTCACTGTAAGAAGCTCACAAAGAAGAACAAGGAGCAGCTGTCCGACCTGATGGCCATTGATAAGCAGAATGGGTTAAAGTCTCTGAGCAAGGAGAAGCGGCAAAAGCTTGAGGCCTATCAGCACCTCTTCTACCTGTTACAGGTGAGGCCCCAGGCCCCTCATGATGACCTTATTATTCACTTTGCAACTTTCTTATGTACTTTGCAAGAACTCTGCTTGCTTTCTGTGAATCGGATGTTTAAAAAACCCTGGCAGTGGTGAAGGGTGTGTCGTCGTGTATCAGAAAACCTGTAGCTCTGAATGCACTTTCTGCCATTTAATATTAACCACTTGAGGACCACCGAATAAATGCCCTGAAGTGTGTATGGAGCGGGCTCGGGAGCAGAGTCTGCGTCATACCCCTAGGATATCGGCTGTTTATGACAGCCGACAGCCAACGATAAGAGTTAGCTGTTTAAAGCTGACCGCACATCTAAACAATCGTAGGGGACTGCCCCCTTCCCGCACCCATCGGCACGCCCTGCAGCACAACTGAGGGTTGCCAATGGGCTAGCATGGCAGTCCAGAGCCTACTGAAGGTTCCCAGGGTGCTACATGTGTAAATGCCTATCAAGCCAGAGCTTGAAAGACCACATCAAAAATCGCTATATGAAATACTTGCAAGTCTACTGTGGAGACGAAATAAAAGTGTAAAAAATAAAAAAAAATTACCAAAAATTTTTATTTATTTTTTTTTTTTTTAAATTAACCCCTTCCAATCCGCTGTCTGACGTCTAAAGACATTCTCAATCAAGGCTGTACGGCTCCTATGTCGGAAGACGTCCAGCAGGGTGGCATTACTGTATATTACTGGCCACTCTGTTGTAGGGGCCTCTCAAGCATGTCCCATACCGCAGTACTGGCTCTAGTCAGCAGATGGCGCCATTGTATAACGGCAGAAAGAGAAAACCCCCTAGTAAATCCAAAATTGGATGTGACTCATAATGTTTACCAAAGTGGTGGTAATAAAACTACACCTCACCCAGCAAAAAGTGAACCCTCCCACAACGGGATCGATTAAAAAGCTGTGTCTTAGGATATGGCGGCAGAAAGCAATTTTTGTTGAGAAAATTTAGTTTTTACTTTTTAAAAATAATTTTAAAAAAATCCTTAAACTATATAAATTTTGGTTTCCCTCTAAACGTTCTGACCCGTAAAACAAGGATCAGTTTTACTGTACTGTGAACGCTCTAAAAACGAAATCCAACTCGCCCCCAAATAATGAAGCCCTCATACGGCTATGTCAATGGAAAAACCAAAAAGTGATGGCGCTTGGGAGGCGGGAACAAGAAAACGGAAATAAGAGAAATCGCTGGATCTTAAGTGGTTAAAGGAAAATTATCCTGCTGATCGGTGGAGGTCCAAGACCACTGGGACCCCCGCATATCGCTGAGTAACTGGCAAAGTGCATGGAGCAGCACGGCACCGGCTAGTTCTGTGAGGACGCCCGACCTTGCAGAGGCCTGAACCCGGTGCTCCATGTGAAGTAAGTGGGGTGGTGGCTGAGCACACGCTGCTGCTCCATCATTCATTTTGCCAGTATTTGGGGGAACATGGGACGCTCGTTCTGATGATCGGTGGGGGTCTCGGCACTTGAAACCCCACTAATCAGCTACTTATCCACAGGATAACTTAACCCCTTAGTGACGGCCAATATGCCTTTTTACTGACCTCACTAATGGGTTTAAACATGCACGTACATCTTTTTAAGGCAGTGGCATAACTAACTGGCAGCCGGGCTCCTGTTTTAACTGCCAGGAGCAGAGAAACCTCAGATCCTGGCAGTTTAACCCCTTATATGCAACACTTAAGCAGATGACAGAGGGAGGGGGGCACTCCTTGGCACCCTATGGTCCGATTCCAAAATACCAGTGGGTTCTCATTGCAGTCGGCACCCTGACAAAGGCCTCCATGTAACGTGTCCTATTAGACCCTGCCTCTTGCAGAACCTAATAAGCAGCTGTCATAGGCTTAGTAGAATGTACTACATAAGTAATGCAGTGTACTATTGTAGCAATGGAACCATTGCATGTTCAGATCCCCTTCCGAGACTAAATAATGATGTGAGGAAATAAAAAATTTTAATTAAAAGAAAATAAATAAAAGTGCATTTATCCCCACAAAAAGAAATGTTTTAATTGGATCTAATACCAAAGAAAACAAAAAAAACGAAACACGTAATGGGTATTACCGCATTCGTAACGGTACAGACAATGAAAATATTTTTTCTCGCTCTTGTCATTGGAGGACACGGCAAAGACCATGGGTTATAGCTATGCCACTAGGAGGCGACACTAAGCAAAAAATGTGTTAGCTCCTCCCACTGGTTATATTTCCTCCTGCTGACACCAGGCTAATCAGTTTTTAGCTTGGTGTTTGGCGCCAGGCTGGATGAGCTCATCTGGGAAGCTACAGGAGGAAAGGGTTCTCATCTACCGCAGAGTCGCTCTAAGCAACAGATGGCCCCACAGTGTAGGCGTTTTCGTTCCTTTCGCTGTGTGAGCCCTTGCAGGTCGGAGGGCAGAAAGGCCCATGAGAAGCAGGAGCAAAAGAATGGACCGTCGTTGAAGCCAAGGCCATCCTGGCAGTCAGGGCGTCAGTCCGCTAAGACCCCCAGGACCAAGTCCCCTGCATGAGGGGCACCCCCCACCCGTCTTGGACAGGGTGGGGGGGATGGCTTTCCCAGTTCAGCGTAGTTGGGCTGGCGGTTTCCTTTAGGCTGTCCATTACCTGTGTAGCCAGGGCTCCCGCCCCCGACAGTTGACCATACAATCGAGATCGGACAGGTCAGTGTGCTCCCTCGATCAGAAGATAGACGTTGCACCGAGGACACAGGGCTCCCTCGGCGGCCGTAGAACGTGGAGTTCATTGATCTGCTGGCAGACGCTCCCTGGCACCTTCCTCTGCGAGAGGATCTCCCTCTAGGACCCCTCTACTGCCAGAGTTTGTCCACGCTACCTTTAATGGCAAGGCGGTTGAAGCCGTGGTTTTAAAGGCATGAGGTTTTGCAGACCCGGTCATCCAAACAATGATTAAGGCTCGCAAACCGTCCTCATCGAGGGTGTATCATCGTGTTTGGAGAGAGTTCGCCCTTTGGTGCAAGAAGAGAGGATTCCACCCTATATGTGTTTTTTCTTTGGCCCACCTCCTGTCCTTCCTTCAGGATGGACTGAACATGGGGCTCAGCCTCAGTTCCCTCAAGGGACAGATTTCAGCCTTGTGTGTCCTTTTTCAACACCTTCGGCCTCCAGGTTGGCTGTGCGCACCTTCCTGCAGGGAGTCGCTCACACCGCTCCCCCGTTTCGCTCCCCGGTGCCACCTTGGAATTTGAATCTGGTCTTGGACGCCCTACAGGTTAATCGATTTAAACCGTTAGCAGAAGCACCATGGTGGTTATTATCTTGAAAGGTAGCCTTCCTGGTGGCGGTTACATCCCTCCGAAGAATCTCTGAGATCGCGGCACTGACGGCGAAGCTGCCCTTCACGGTGTTCCACCAGGATAAGGTTGTATTGCGTCCGGTTCCTTCTTTCTTCCCCAAGGTGGTGTCTGCTTTCCATACTAATGAGGACTATGTGCTGCCATTGTTTTGTCTGGCGGTAGTCCACCCAAGGAGACGGGCTCTTCACATTTTAGACATAGTGCGAGCTCTGAAGATCTATTTGGAACAGACTTCATCATTTCGACACTCTGATGCTTTATTCGTGATACCGGAAGATCCAAGACGTGGCCTCCAAGGTTACCATCCCACGCTGGATCCGCTCGGCGGTGGTTGAGGCCCACCGGACATGGGCTAAGACACCGCTGCCGCTGTCGTCCTTGCACACTTTCTCTAAGTTCTACCAAATTCACACTTTTTGAGTCAGCCGACGCTTTGTTAGTTCGGAAAGTTCTGTAAGTTGCCATAAACTTCGTGTCCTATTGCTAACTATTGTCTTTCCGTTCCCACATGGCTCCTCCAACTGCTGGCACACAAACTGATTAGCCGGATGTCAGCAGGGAGGGATATAGCCAGTGGGCGGAGCTAACACTTTTGTGCTTAGTGTCGCCTCCTAGTGGCAGCAGCAAGGTGAACATTGCAAAAATTGTTTAAAAAAACAATTCCGGAATTCTTGCTTTTTCTTTTGGATTTGGTTCATCTTTGAGAAGCAAACCAAAGTCACAAGTACCTCAGACTGGTACAAATAAGACTACAGCCCTTCCTGCAAGATACAAGCTCCCACGGAGGTCCGCTGCCAGAAAAATAAAAATGTTCTGGCTCTTAGGATGCGGTGATGCAGAGTCAATTGTTTTTCTTTAAACTTTGTTTTAAACTTTTTTACTACTTTTCCACAATAAAAACCCCTCTATAAACTCTATCGCAGTAATCGGGCTTATCGGATAAGAAAAGCAAAACCCAGAAACAATGGCGGAATTTTTGGATGTTTTTTCCCATTTCCCTCCCAAAAAAAGTTTTACAACACATTATATGTACCCCGCAGTGCGGCCATTAAATATACAACTTGTCCAAAAAAACACGCATATGGTTATGTCAATGACTTGCAGTTCCTGCAATGTGGTGATGAAATTAATTTGATCCTTAATCCGGCTTCACACGGCCGAAATTGCGCAAGATTTGTGCATTGCAAGACGCACAAATCCTTACCCCATCTATTTGAATGGGTCGTACACATGAGCGATGGTTTCCAGCATGGCACCGCGTTGCAAGAAAAAAAATAGCTGCAAGTTCTATCTGGCTGCGTGATCTCTCATCGCAGCCCTATTGCTTTCAATGGGGCCGGCGGCAGTAGCACCAACCCCATTGAAAGCAATGGAAGAACTCTGATACTCCGTAGCTGTGAAAGCGGCATTGGAGGATCCCTGCATCCCCGACGTGTTGGAGGCAGATTCACGTGAAAACGCCTCACATCCACGGGGATTTCACATGGTGGGGAGCGGGATTCACGGCCCCATAGCACACTCGCCTCTAAAGTTGGCTTAAGGCGCACATAGACAGCTGTAAGAGGTTAATATTCTTGGAATACCCCTTTTAATTAGAATGTTTCCATTCACTGACAACAATCAAAGTTCTTTGTAAATACATCTATTTCTCACACGCTGTCTTGTTTCAGACAAACCCCGAGTACATGGCCAAGCTGATCTTCCAGATGCCTCAGAACAGATCCACCAATTTCATGGAGTCGGTAACCTTCACCCTCTACAACTACGCTTCTAACCGCCGCGAGGCCTACCTGCTCCTCAGGCTCTTCCGTACGGCCCTGCAGGAGGAGATAACGTGAGTTCTCCTTCGTCGCACTCAAGCTTGTCATCAGTGTTAATCCGTGTCATTTATTTACCCCCTTCCCTTGCAGCTCCAAAGTGGACCGGATACAAGACATCATCACGGGTAACCCGACAGTCATCCGCTTGCTGGTCAGCTTTTACCGCAGCGCCCGTGGCCAGAACGCCTTGCGCCAGATCCTGGGGAACGTCGTCAAGGAGGTTTTGCAGGACAAAACCATAAATATTCGCATCAACCCTGTAGAAATCTATAAGAGCTGGGTGAATCAAGTGGAGTCTCAGACAGGGAAGAAGAGGTACAATGCGGACTACTGTTCATTTCTTAAAGGGAACCCATCACCAGGTTCATGCTACCCATAATTGTGGGCAGCACGAACCCGGGACTGGTATGTACGGTGCGTCGGTGTATGTTTTATTCTGAAACATTGTGACATTTCAGAATTAACATACTTTTGGAGTTTGACTTGAAAGGGCGTTCCGAGTCACAGGGGTGAGCCATGCCGGCCTTGCCCCACCCCACCCGCAGTACCTAGAGTGGTGGCTCTCTCTAAATGTACAAACTGGGAGAGCTGTCACTAAGTGATCCAGGCGGGGGAGAGGCTGTCGTGGCCCACCCCTGTGACTCAGAGTGCCCCTCTGAGTCAAACTCCAAAAGTATGTATGTTTTTTGAAATGTTGCAACGTTTCAGACTAAAATGTACAGGAACACAATATGATCCGGGCTCATGCTGTTCATATGCCCTTTTAATTGCATTATATAGCAAAGACACTGTCTTATATAAGTTTTGCCCTAAAAGAGGCAGTGTCTTATTTTCAGGGGATGGAGGGGGGCGCATACTCGACTTGCAGCCGGCATCTGTGTCCCCCGCAATGTTCTTTCTGGCGGTTCGGCAGGCTACTCTGTAATTCTCCCCGCTGTCCTCTCTCTCTGGTAAACGGGGCTTTGAATTCCCCCGTTTCCAGCAAGTAAGCGCTGTGATTGGATCGAGCGCCAGCCAATCACAGCTAGCGTTCGATGAGCCAAGCACAGCCATTCAGTCATGTCATTCATTGAATGGCTGTAAATGATCGAGCGCCTGCTGGAATTGGCTTGATCCAATCGCAGCGCTTACTTGCTGGAAGCGGGGAAATTCAAAGTCCCGTTTACCAGAGAGAGATGACAGTGGTGACTATTACAGAGTAGCCTGCCGCACCGCCAGGGAGACCATAGCGGGGGACATAGATGTCGGCAGCGAGGTGAGTATTGCGTTTTTTTACCTAGTGTAGCTAGGCCTTATTTTCAGGGGAATGCTTACATTTCAAGCCCCCCTGAAAATCAAGGTAGGGCATATTATCAGGATAGGTCTTATTTTTGGGGAGACACACCAGTTCCCATTCTGGCAAGACTTTTCCCACCCTAAAATTACATTGCACTCGCAAGTCCATGTAAGTTTTGTTTTTTTTTGTTTGTTTTTTTTTTTGTTTTTTTTATGTAGATTTTTTTTTTCTATTGAAACAATATGATTTTTATTAATGTGAAAACCGTTCATGACACTCATGTACCACGTTGTGATTTTTCTTACAAAACGCATTTACACTCGCAATCAAAATCATGGTTGTAAGAGTGCGATATCTATCAGGGGTTCTCGGACTGATATCTCGCTCGCCGATGTACATGTGGTCTGATGTGAATGGCCATCCTGCGGTACTGCACTGGAGCTTCAGCGGCCACTACAGGCTAAAACGCTTGGTGGGCTGTGGCTTACCCTGACATAATCCGCTGATTGCTCGGGATGCAGAAACTGCGGGACTCGGGGCAATCAGATGTTTACCCCAGGCCTCACTTCATGGAATGGCTTGTGTATGTTGGCACAAGCCCTTTCTAAAGGGGCTGCACATAATTTTGTGACTTCGATAAATTGGGTAGTTTTTTAATTTTTTTTTTTTAAATCTTTTTTTTGAAAGGTGCTTTTGTCTTGTCTTAAAGGGGTTGTCCCGCGCCGAAACGGCTTTTTTTTTTTTTTCAATAGGCCCCCCGTTCGGCGCGAGACAAACACAAGGGATGGGTTAAAAAAAAAGGTTTAGTACTTACCCGAATCCCCGCTCTGCGGCGACTTCTTACTTACCTTACCAAGATGGTCGCCGGGATCTTCACCCACGATCCACCGCGGGTCTTCTCCCATGGTGCACCGTGGGCTCTGTGCGGTCCATTGCCGATTCCAGCCTCCTGATTGGCTGGAATCGGCACACGTGACGGGGCGGAGCTACGCGTAGAAGGGGCGGAGCCAGAACGCCGCTCGTGCCGAGACCCAAGAGAAGGGAGAAGACCCTTCTGCGCAAGCACGTCTAATCGGGAGATTAGACACTGAAATTAGACGGCACCATGGAGACGGGGACGCCAGCAACGGAGCAGGTAAGTGAATAACTTCTGTATGGCTCATAATTAATGCACAATGTATATTACAAAGTGCATTAATATGGCCATACAGAAGTGTATAACCCCACTTGATTTCTTGGGACAACCCCTTTAAGGGTGATGCATCATTCTGTCTTGCAGCGTGCTCCCATACGATGTCACTCCAGAGCAGGCGCTCACCCACTCAGAAGTTCAAAGGCGGCTTGATATTTCCATCCGGAACCTCATTGCTGTGACTGACAGGTTTTTCTCCACCATCTTTGCCAATGTTGACCAGATACCGTAAGTATCAAGCTGGCAGAGTCCAAAGAGTTTTGTTGTACATCCTTACTAAAAAAAAGTTGTTTTTTTTTGTTTTCCTTCCTAAGTTACGGCATGCGTTATGTCAGTAAAGTGCTGAAAGATTCCTTAAGTGAAAAATTCCCGAGGGCCCGAGAAGGGGACATCTATAAGGTGAGGCTTAAAGGTTTCTGGTACTAAGAGAGGACCCTAGAATAGTTCATCAATATAAGATGATTGGGTACAATGCTTGGAACCCCTGCTGATCAGCTCTCTGAAGTGGCTGTGTTACTTGAGCCAGAGGTACAGCCGCTTGCTGCATACCGGCCATTTATAGTGGCGCAACTCAATTCACTTTACTGAGCTGCTCTTTGGGCTATATGACCCATGAACCTGATGTCACAGACCTGAGAAAAGGCCGCATAGCTTACCCAAGAGCCACAGCCTCTTGAGTCATCTGATCGTGGGGGTCCCAAGCGACAGACCCTTACATATCTGTTATTGATTCGCTGCCTCTCCCTGCATCTGCATGGGGCACGGGCTGCAGCCTCTCCTGTGCATTAGACCTGCGTCTGTAGATCTCCAATATCCCGTTCACAATTTAAGAATAATCCATACTTTCATTTCTGTCTGGCAGATTGTGGGTAACTTGCTCTACTACCGCTTCATGAACCCAGCTGTGGTGGCCCCCGACGCTTTTGACATAGTGGACATGTCGGCAGGCGTCACTATTCATCCAGATCAAAGACGAACCCTGGGCTCCATCGCCAAGGTCCTTCAGCATGCGGCTGCAAACAAGATGTTTGACGATTCCCACCTAGGACTGGTTAACCAATTCCTGGTGGAGACTCACTGGAAGTTCAGGTAAGTCTCGACCATCTCTTGATATCCTTGAGGCTTGTACAATGACTTCAGACGGAGTGTCTGTTCTTTACCTATAGGAAGTTTATCCTCACGGCTTGCAATGTCCCAGAACCGGAGGAGCGATTCAATATAGATGAGTACTCGGAGATGGTCAACACCATCAAACCAGTCATGTATATGACGGTTGGAGAACTGATAGACACTCACAAGGTGAGGGACTGGATTGATCACCATATGTTCTTAGCAACCATCATGATTATGGTGGACACTGACTGTGTAACTGTTCCTATCCTACCTTCTTTCCAGTTGCTATTAGAGCACCAAGATGCCATTGCGCCAGACCACAAAGATCCCATTCATGAACTCCTTGAGGACCTGGGAGAGCTTCCTACAGTCCAGTCCTTGATTGGTACGTTAATGTGCCCATAGACTTTCAACAATTGTCTGACAAAAGACCGTTCATCTGACAGCAGTTCCCTCATATATGCGAAGGTTTGGCTCAGGCGAGCGTTCATGTGTTTAGGGAGGTAAGCCGCAGTCAGACCGCTCTTGTGCCACTTATCTGTTAGGGAACAAAAGGCATTGGAATTCAGCATCTCTAATCTTTCTTTCTCCCGACACAATCTGTCAGGGGAAAAGTTGAGCCGGCCTCAAATACGTCAGTCATCCAGATGCCAAAAATATAGTCTAAAGGCCCATTTACACAGGACGAGTGTCGGGCAAACGATGCCTGACACTCGTCCCTGTGTCTCCGCGCTCCTGCACAGGAGCTAGCACAGCTGGCTGGGTCACGGAGCAGCCAGCAGGGGGGGCAGGGCAGTGCAGGAGATTTCTGTCTTCTCGCTTCTCCGCCCCCCTCCATTCACATAACACAGGCGCTGTTCACTATGGAACGGCGGTGTTCACTATGGAACGGCGGCTGTTTAACCCTTTCCAATCCAATTTGTATCCTGGTTTTCCTAGGGGGCTTACTCTTTATCCACTGTTATACAACGGCGCTACATGCTGGCTAAAGCCAGTACTGCATGAGGTGACACGTTGGATAGGCTCTGACAGCAGAGAGGCTGGCAGTATACAGTAAGAGAACCCCGACGGACGTCTTCCAACATTGGAGCTGTACAGCTTTAAATCATAATGTCTTTAGACGTCAGACAGTGGATTGGAAAGGGTTAAACTGCACGATGAGCGATTATCTTCATAGTTCATCTTTTAGCAGCACAAAAGATGAGCAATGACTCTCATCGTGCAGTTTATACAGCTGCCGTTCCATAGCGAACAGTGCCTGTGTTATGTGAATGGAGGGGAGCGAGAGGACAGAAATCTGCACTGCCCCGCCGCCCTGCTGGCCGCTCCGTGACCCAGCCAGCTGTGCTAGCTCCCGTGCAGGAGTGTGGAGACACAGGGACGAGTGTCTGGCATCGCTTGGTCCTGTGTAAATGGGCCTTTACCAGCAGAATTACTCTGCTTCACATGGGTCTGTCTTGTGTAAATTTTTGTGGGGGACGTTAAAAACTTTACCTTACTGCCATCGCTAAGCCAACATAATAAAGTCCAGTCCGTTCACAGCGCGTAAAGAAAAAATAGCTGGTCGTTGTGTGCAGAAATATGACACAGATATTAAGATTAGATTTTTTTTATATTCCAATTTTTTCCAGATATATAGAGAAGATTAGGCGCTAGAGAGCTGAGGTAGATTCTCCTCGACATGTACGCCTCGTGGTGAGGGAGAGTCACCTCAGCATATACGCCTAGATGGATGATATATATAGAATCCTAGAATGGTAGAGCTGGAAGGGACCTCCCAGGGTCATTAGGTCCAACCCCCTGCTCAGTGCAGGATCACTAAATCATCCCAGACAGATGTTTGTCCAGCCTTTGTTTGAACACTTCCATTGAAGAAGAACTCACCACCTCCTGTGGTAACCTGTTCCACTCATTGATCACCCTCACTGTCTAATTTGTGTCTCCTCCCTTTCAGTTTCATCCCATTGCTTCTAGTCTTTCCTTGTGCAGATGAGAATAGGGCTGATCCCTCTGCACTGTGACAGCCCTTCAGATATTTGTAGACAGCTACTAAGTCTCCTCTCAGCTTTCTCTTCTGCAAGCTAAACATTCCCAGATCCTTTAACTGTTCCTCATAGGATATGATTTGCAGACCGCTCACCATCTTGGTAACTCTTCTCTGAACTTGCTCCAGTTTGTCTGTCTTTTTTAAAGTGGGGTGCCCAGAACTGGACCCAGTATTCCAGATGAGGTCTGACTAAGGAAGAGTAGAGGGGGATAATGACCTCGCATGATCTAGACTCTGTTTCTCTTAAGAACGGTTGGTCCTAGAGAACTGAAACCTGGTCTACAACCTTCCAAAGTGCCTGATTTACCTATGTGGTAATTTTAGTGCATCTTGGTCTAGGCGTTTGGACATGTGTAAAGAACAGACAACAGAAATCAACTTTTATATATAAAGATGTAATATACTTGGGCCACATCCAATGACTCTTCCCTTCCGTACGGCAGGAGGAAGCGCCTCCAACCTGCAGGACGCGGCTTCAGAACAAGCCCTGGCCCACCTCCGGAAGCTGGAGATATCTCTAACTCTTACGAACAAGTTTGATCTGCTTGGGACAAACGCAGAAGAGATGGACACACAGAGCTTACTGCTCAGGTGAGGGAAGGAAGAGCCCAGAAGGGCCAACAGACCAAAGCTCCTCCTATGTTGTAGTGGTCTTCACCCCAATGTCTTGATATGTGCATGAAAACCAAATATATTTGCCCGTTCTGATTCCTGCTCTTCCTATAGCACCAAGCATATGTTGGTGGACATCATCCAGTCCCAGCCTGGAGATTCTGTACCTGAAGTTCTGAACACCTCTGCCTCGGCACAACAGGTAAGTACACACAGCTAGGCTTTGGTGGGTGAGCTCACACTGGAGGATGTAATGATTGCTTGTTCCTGGGCAGGAGGCATCCCACTACCACCTCATGCACCAGCGAGCCCTCAGAGATGCCCAGACCCCGGAGAAGATGAAACGCCACCGATCCCTGCTAGGCGACAGTAAATTATCGATTGAGGATAAGAAACGGAAGGTCATCCGGAACCTGCGCAAACTGGAGAGCCTGGGACTGGTGTCCTCCCATAACCATTACCAGGAAATAATCAACATGATTGCTAAGGTATCTACTTACCAGAACGTGCTGTGCATGAGAAGAAGCTGTTTGTTGCCTAGTAATACAGAAGTATTAGGCTGGGTTCACACGGGGCGGAAAACTCATGAAATGTCCACAGTGGAACCACATGGAAATGCCACGAGATTTCCGCAGAGGAAATTTGGCGCAGGTTTTGAAACCGACTTATTCCGCTGCGGCTATTTCTCCCCATAGAGAGAAGAGAGCCCGCAGCAGAAACGACGATACAATTACATACCATGGCTTTGAATTCCACGCGGCATGTCCGTTTCAGCTCGGCTTGGCTGCAGTGGACTGTCCGTATGAAAATTCCGCTCCGTGTGAACCCAGCCTTTTACTCCAGAGCTGCACTCACTATTCTGCAGGTGGAGTCACTGTGTACATACATTACTTATCCTGTACTAATCCTGAGTTACATCTTGTGTTATACCCCAGAGCTGCACTCACTATTCTGCTGGTGGAGTCACTGTGTACATACATTACTTCTCCTGTACTGCTCCTGAGTTAGATCCTGTATTATCCTCCAGAGCTGCACTCACTATTCTGCTGGTGGAGTCACTGTGTACATACATTACTTATCCTGTACTGATCCTGAGTTACATCCTGTATTATACTCCAGAGCTGCACTTACTATTCTGCTGCTGGAGTCACTGTGTACATACATTACTTATCCTGTACTGATCCTGAGTTACACCCTGTATTATACTCCAGAGCTGCACTCACTATTCTGCTGGTGGAGTCACTGTGTACATACATTACTTATCCTGTACTGATCCTGAGTTACATCCTGTATTATACACCAGAGCTGCACTCACTATTCTGCTGGTGGAGTCACTGTGTACATACATTACTTATCCTGTACCGATCCTGAGTTACATCCAGTATTATACTCCAGAGCTGCACTCACTGCTCTGCTGGTGGAGTCACTGTGCACATACATTACTTCTCCTGTACTGCTCCTTGAAGAGTGCATTCAGACAAGTTCAATCGTCTACACAAACGGATTGTTTGCAGAAGAGAATATCCAAGTCTATTGCCCAAACCCATAGCCACCCTTTTATCATGACCTCACGAGGCTCGCTAAGTAGTCCGTCAGTTCTAATTGTATAATAGGGGGACTACTTAGCAGCGTCACTCAATGTACTGAGCCTCCAGTTCCTGATGATGGGGGAGGTAAGCATTTACATCCCCAGACACAGCAGGTGATTGGTCTCTGTAACCACTTCACGACTTCTTGAATTTACTTAGCAGTTGTGAAGTGTGTAAGCTGGAAGCAGAGTCTGCTCCGTGCCCTGAGGCTATCTGCTGTATCTGACAGCCACCAATAACTGCTGCAATCATCGATAGTTTATAACAATCGCATAATTTAACCCCTTAATGACACGGCCTATTTTGGGGTTAAGGACGCAAGGATTTTTGGTGGATTTTTCTTCATTTATCAAGTCATAATTTTAATTGGCCGCGTCAACGGAAAACTAAGGGCTTTTTTTTTGCGTGGAGAACTGTAGTTTTTGATGATGCCATTTTTGGATACATAGACTATATAGCAAAAAAATTTTTTAAATTTTATTTATTTATTTTTTTTGATGCATATGCAACTTATTGTACGCGTCGTTACGGATGCGACAATTCAAATATGTGGGTATTTTTATTTTTTTCCTTGCTAATCTGAGAAAAAGCGCCAAAAAGGGTTTTTTTTTACTTTCTCCCCCCCCCCCCCCCTTTTTTTTTTAATTAATTGTTTTTTTAATCTTTTTTTTTTTTTTTTTTTTTTTTTTTTACAACATTTGTGTCCCTCCTGGGGGACTTTCACCACAACCCTGATGATCGCTGTGATATACAGCGATCTCAGGCACTGGCAACACAGGGCGCCAGTGTCTGGCGTCCTGTTGCCATGGCGACAGGCCGGGCTCTCGCGATAACATCGCGAGAGTCGGCTGAAGACACAGAGGGAGTGCGCTCCCTCTGTGAACTCTTTCCCTGCCGTGATCTACTTAGATCGCGGCAGGGAAGGGGTTAACAGTGGGACGCCGGCTGTGACTGACAGCCGTTTCCCGCTGCGGGATAGCATGGGATCATATGTCGTCCCGCGCTATCCCCAGGACGTAAGTTCACGCCCTGTTGCGGGAAGTACCCCGCTCCCAGGACGTAAACTTATGCCCTGGAGCGGGAAGGGGTTAATTTTATTGGTTTGTTTGTTTTGGTTTTTCAGGTTTTTTTAGATTAATTTTTTTTAGTGTAAGCTCTTTCTTTTTTTTTTTTCTTTTTTTTTTCACTCTGCTAATTCATAAATGGTTAAAAGGGCATTACAGACTTTAAAAAAAATGTTATTTTATTTTTCTACTGATGACCGACAGGTAACTGCCGATTAGCTGATGCCCCAGGCTGCTGTCAGTTCAGGAAGCAGAAAGCACTGACCATAGCGCAGGGTGACAGGTTAGTATTGCAGGTGCAGCTCCAGTTGAGTTCAATGGGAGCTGTGCTGCAATACCAACCCGGACCACTGTGCTATGGTCAGTGCTTTCTACTTCCTGCAGTGAAAGCAGCCTGGGGAATTGGCTAAGTGGTAGCGTTCTCAGTGGCAGGTCCCCACGATCATATATTGATGACCTGTCAGTCAACAATAGAAAAAATAATTGCCAGAATATCTCTTTAATTTCCCGCCTTTCTGTTTTTTTACACTACGGCAGTCATCTGGTTTTCTGGCTTCAACCGCTAGGTTAAATTATTTTTATTCTGTAATTGGTCCTGATGAAGGCCCCATTTCAGGATAGAAACGTGTCGTCTTGTGAACAAGAAAGCTTCTACAATTTAAGTGCTGCTCCTGTCCTGGCGCCTTACGGAGGCTCTTGCTGGTCCATTTGTGGTAGCGGCTGATATTTAACAGGCTTTCATGGGTGTTGTGCCACTGGACAGCCCCTCGTGGTACCAGTTTTCCAATGGTCTGTTGTATCCTTCTTTGGTGACATTGCCCCTCTGCACTACGGAGCGCTCTTTTCTCTATGGGTTCACGTAGTCCTAGACTCAGTAGTTCATCCATGGAAGCTCCACACTTTTTGGCTTCTTCGTTCTCCACCTCCAGGATATTCGGAACCAGAGGAGATACCGCCAGCACAGGAAGGCGGAGTTGGTGAAGCTTCACCAGACCACGCAGAGGCTGCACTGTAAGACCGCCTTCCACGAGGAGCAGATCGACTTCTACAACCAGTACATCAAGACCTGCCTGGACAACCTCACCGCCAACCAGAAGTACGTTGCTTGTGGTAATCCCATCCACACACGACGCATCGAGTCTCATCTACAAGTCTAATCGTCTGTCTTGTGTTTTCTCCCAAGACCTACAGGGAAAAGTAAGAAGCAGAACTCTCTGAGCTACACGGGGACCAGACTGCATGAGAAAGGCGTCCTACTGGAGATAGAAGACCTTCCTTTCAGCCAGTCAGTGCTTATCCCCTGATCACAGATGTCTTCAGTCTTTACTGGTCCATGAGAGTCCAAAGGAAAATCCTTAATTTGCGTTTTGTTTTCTAGATTCCGTAACGTCATTTTTGACATCGCGCCCTGTGAGGAGCCCGGCAAGTTTCAAGTAAAGACCAAGTTTTTGGGTGTCGATATGGAAAAGTTCCAACTCAATTATCAGGTCAGTGGCTTGCTTGTGGGAGGGAAGGGGTTAACTATCCAATATAAACTTGGGCAATCCTCATAGTTAAAAACTGTAATTGTGTGACAACTATGATGTCACCGCATTGATGACATCACCATATAAGTTATGCTTGGTGACATCAGTCCCGCCTGGCATCATTGCAGTAGGGGTGTAGCTATATGGGGTGCAGAGGTAGTGCTCACAACCTAGTCTTGGTGGGGGGAGCTTATCTGCTATTTAAACGGCATATGGCAGTTGGGGAGCTTTGTTACAGATTTTTTGCATCGGCGCCCTCTGCAGACACCTCCAGGTAGTTAAAGTTTTCGGATCCCCAGTGATCAGACCTTTAATCCTTATCTTGGGGATAAATGTCTTTTAATAGTGAAAACCCCCTTAGGTCTGGAGTTCTCCCTTTTTGAGTTCTGACTACAGCTTTAACCCTTTACAATCCCCTTCTCTGCCCCAGGACCTCCTCCAGCTGCAGTACGAGGGTGTGGCCGTCATGAAGATGTTTGATAAAGCCAAAGTGAACGTGAATCTTCTCATCTTTCTGCTGAACAAGAAGTTTTTCCGCAAGACCTGAGCGATCTCCGGGATTTGGCTTTCTGCCTCCACTGAGCACTACACTTTTTTTTTGCATGCTGCATTTAGCTTGCTGTATGACGACCGCCCTCTAGTGGCCGAAAGGGAAACTGCAGCTAATCTAACCACAGTACCTCCACGTATAAATCGCGTTCGCTTCCTAATTAATATCAATGCTGCTTTATGTTTCCGTGGAAACGTTATTAGACGCACGATAATTCATAGACCGTTATTGGCCGCCACATGTCCCTGGGGCCTTGAACTTTACACCACAGCTTTGTGCTAATGATGGATATAACAAATCATCTCGGCGCTGATCTACGATGCAAATTATTTCATGATTTGTGCAATATTGTGACTTTTACTACACGGCTGCACTGATTTACAGTCACAGAGGTCCTGATGGATCAAGGAAGACCAGTCCTCCGAGACTCATGAGGATATTGAGTCACCTAGAACCGATCCTCCTCTGGACTCGCCTTGGGTTGTGTGCGGTCTGCACTTATTTCTATATGATACATTCACATGGAACCTCGTCTTTTACTTGTTTATAAACCACTTTTGCCTTTTACCAAGACTGCAGCGATTTCCATGAGAACTTGAGAGTTAATGGTTGATTTAGGAGTAATCTAGAACACTAGAATTGTAACAGTATTTACAGGGATTATTTGGGATTATGAAGGTGATGGTCACTCGTTAGGATAGGTCATCCATCTCAGACCATTGGGGCTCCAACTCCTTACACCCCTCCTGACCAGGGGCCACTGAAGCAGGGCCCCTCATTGGTTAACAAGTACGGCACAGAGCCCAACAAGCAATGAAGGAGATGCAATGCCCATTGGGGTGCCAAGGCCCCTTCAAGTGACCCCTCCGGTTCCAGAACAGTACAGGTCAGTTTGGTTTTCAGGTGGCCAAATGGCCGCCTCCATCCTTAGACTACCAGAGCATCCATAGTGCATTGGTAGTGTTAGAACTATCCGTGCTCTGTGATTGGCCAGCGCACATATGACCAGCGCTAGCCAATCAGAGCAATTCACTGCCTACTAGATAGAAAATGGAGACTGCCATCCTGGCCAGCCAAAAATGAAGAAATTGACCAGGAAGAGAAGCTCAAGTTGCAACTAAAATACTCCTCCACCCTCCGGTCTTGGAACGCTCTCAGACAACTTGACCGGTGGGGTTCGAAGAGCTAGATGCCCACTGATCTGGTATTAGTTGCCTATTTTATACAATCCAAAAAATCCCTTTTTAAAGGCGAAATACACATAAGGAAATTTTCTAGGACTTTTTGTATTCATAGTTTATCTTTTAGTCCTCGATATCAGATCGGTGGTGGTCCAATTCCTGGCAATCCCACCGATCAGCTGGCTGAAGGGGGCTGCGGCAACACATAGCCAAGTGCGTTTTGTAAAGGGCCTGCCTGGTACTGCAGCTCAGTGGTCGTTCACTTGAATGGAAGGGTGTTGCGCAGAGCTGCAATACCAAGCACAGCCACTACAAAATGTACGACATTGTGCCTCGCCATGAACCCTTCAGCCAGCTGATTGCTGGGATTTGGACTCTACGTATCTAAGATGGTCTATCCTAAAGCAAGACTATCAGTATAAAGGTGTATGAGAATCCCTTAACCCCTTTTAGCTTTAAGGGTGAGGTACATAAGGAACAATTTCTATAAATCGGCTTTATCATGTCTGCAAAATGTGTGTCACATTGTATATGTATATGTGTGTGTGTGTGTGTGTGTGTGTGTGTGTATGCATATAATATATATATATATATATATATATATATATATATATATATATATATATATATATATATATATATATATATATATATATATATATATGTGTGTGTGTGTTGTCTGCCCCCAGTATATTTATACCTCAATCTATTTGCTCTACTGTACTCCAAAAATGGTTTCCACTTCTTTGTATGGCGTTAGCCTTCTTCTAAGACAGCTGTCCCAGGATCACTGATATGGTCTTGCTTTTTCTGTCACACATTTTAATAAAGCTGAATTATTCTGTATGTGCGTTCATCACCTCGCCAACCCCTATCTGAATAAACAAAATGTTAAATTACATTGCTTATCTTGTACTGATTCTGAGTTACATCCTGTATTATACTCCAGAGCTGCACTCACTATTCTGCTGGTGGAGTCACTGTGTATATACATTACTTATCCTGTACGGATCCTGAGTTACATCCTGTATTATAGCCCAGAGCTGCACTCACTATTCTGCTGGTGGAGTCACTGTGTACATACATTACTTATCCTGTACTGATGCTGAGTTACATCCTGTATTATACTCCAGAGCTGCACTCACTATTCTGCTGGTGGAGTCACTGTGTACATACATTACTTATCCTGTACTGATCCTGAGTTACATCCTGTATGATACTCCAGAGCTGCACTCACTATTCTGCTGGTGGAGTCACTGTGTACATACATTACTTATCCTGTACTGCTCCTGAGTTACATCTTGTATTATACTCCAGAGCTGCACTCACTATTCTGCTGGTGGAGTCACTATGTACATACATTACTTATCCTGTACTGCTCCTGAGTTACATCCGGTATTATACCCCAGAGCTGCACTCACTATTCTGCTGGTGGAGTCACTGTGTACATACATACCTTATCCTGTACTGACCCTGAGTTACATCCTGTATTATACCCCAGAGCTGCACTCACTATTCTGCTGGTGGAGTCACTGTGTACATACATTACTTATCCTGTACTGATCCTGAGTTACATCCTGTATTATACTCCAGAGCTACACTCACTATTCTGCTGGTGGGGTTACTATGTACATACATTACTTATCCTGTACTGATCCTGAGTTACATCCTGTATTATACTCCAGAGCTGCACTCACTATTCTGCTGGTGGAGTCACTGTGTACATACATTACTTATCCTGTACTGACCCTGAGTTACATCCTGTATTATACTCCAGAGCTGCACTCACTATTCTGCTGGTGCAGTCACTGTGTACATACATTACTTATCCTGTACTGAGCCTGAGTTGCACCCTGTATTATACTCCAGAGCTGCACTCACTATTCTGCTGGTGGAGTCACTGTGTACATACATTACTTATCCTGTACTGCTCCTGAGTTACATCCTATATTATACCCCAGAGCTGCACTCACTATTCTGCTGGTGGAGTCAGTGTGTGTATACATTACTTATCCTGTATTATACTCCAGAGCTGTACTCACTATTCTGCTGGTTGAGTGACTGTGTACAAGCAGAATAGTGAATGCAGCTCTAAAGTATAATACAGGATGTAACTCCAGATCAGTACAGAATAAGTAATGTTTCTAGTCTGTATCATTGGAGGACACAGCAGGGCCTTGGGTATAGCTTCTGCCACTAGGAGGCGACACTGAGCATAAAAGTGTTAACTCCTCCTACTAGCTATACCTTTGCTGCAGGCATTAAGCTAGCTCAGTTTTAGCTTGGTGTCTGAAGGAGGTAGACCTTCCTGCTCTGCAGGTCTTGTGTGGTGGGTGGGTTTTTTTTTTTTTGATAGACATGGAAGGGTCCTCCAGGGTCATCTGGTCCAACCCCCTGCTCAGTGCAGGATCACTAAATAATCCCGGACAGATATTTGTCCAGCCTTTTGTTTTGAACACTTCCTTTTGAAGGAGAACTCACTCACCGTGGCAACCTGTTCCACTCATTGATCACCCTCACTGTCAACAAGTTTTCTTTCTAATATCTAATTTGTGTCTCCTCCCTTTGTTTACTTATGCAGATGAGAATAGGGCTGATCCCTCTGCACTGTGACAGCCCTTCAGATATTTGTAGACAACTATTAAGTCTCCTCTCAGCCTTCTTTTTTGCAAGCTAAACATTCCCAGATCCTTTAACTGTTCCTCATAGGACATGATTTGCAGACCGCTCACCATCCTGGTAACTCTTCTCTGAAGTTTCTCCAGTTTGTCCTTTTTTTTTGTTTGTTTTGTTTTTTAAAGTAGGGAGCCCAGAACTGGACACGGTATTCCATATGAGGACTGACTAAGGAAGAGTAGAGAGGGATAATTACCTCACATGATCTAGACTCTATGCTTCTCTTAATACATCCCAGAATTGTGTTTGCGTTTTTGGCTGCTGCATCACATAGAGAACAGGAGAAGACCTGGACTGCGCAAGCGCGGCTAATTTGGCCATCGGAGGGCGAAAATTAGTCGGCTCCATGGGAACGAGGACGCCAGCAACGGAGCAGGTAAGTATAAAACTTTTTATAACTTCTGTATGGCTCATAATTAATGCACAATGTACATTACAAAGTGCATTATTATGGCCATACAGAAGTGTATAGACCCACTTGCTGCCACGGGACAACCCCTTTAACCGTTCCTCATAGGACATGATTTGCAGACTGCTCACCATCTTGGTAACTCTTCTCTGAACTTGCTCCAGTTTGTCTATGTCTTTTTTAAAGTGAGGTGCCCAGAACTGGACCCAGTATTCCACATGAGGTCTGACTAAGGAAGAGTAGAGAGGGATAATTACCTCACATGATCTAGACTCTATGCTTCTCTTAATACATCCCAGAATTGTGTTTGCGTTTTTGGCTGCTGCATCACATTGTTGACTCATGTTCAGTCTATGATCTACTAGTAAACCCAAGTCTTCTTGAGCGACTTCTTGAAGACTCTCCGTCGGAATCAATGCCACCAACGGAAGATAAGTATTTCTTCTCATCGGCTGATATAGCCCAGTTGCTGAGCGCTGTACGGTGCACTGTGCAAGTAGAACAAGAGGCTCCACAGCAGTTCTCACGCCAGAATCGTTTATTTCCAGGGTCTTCAACCTGAGCACAGACTCACATTTCCCATAAATGGCATTCTAAAACAACTGATCTTGTCTGAATGGAAAAAGGCAGAATATAAATTTCCCCTGTCAAAGGAATTCAGGGATCGGCTACTTTTTTCACCAGAAGACGTCGACTTTTTGGAAATTACCCCTAAGGTGGACTTAGCAGAGTGTCAAAGTCTGCTTTACCATTTGACGATGTGTTGCAGCTGCGGTACCCGTTAAATGTCAAGGTGGATAGCACAATGATGAAGGCTTGGGAAGTCTCCACCCTTCCCATGAAAACAAATATTATGGCCACGGCTGTCAAAAGGTCCATGACTGTTTGGCTAGATCAGCTCCAGTCACTAGTTACCCAAAGAGAGACTAGAGAAGATATTGCCAGCTGTTTGCCTCTTCTCCAGCAGGCGACAGGGTTCCTGGTGGACGCATCGATAGAGTCTGAGATTTGGAGCCCGCTCAGCGATGCCCTCTAATATGGCTAGTAGGCCCGTTTGGGTCAAGGCCAGGACCAGAGACAGCACATCTAAGGACAGGCTCTGTGCCCTACCCTTCCAGGGCTGTAGACAAAATAACTGTAGACAGCAGCAGCTGGAGACCACTAGCGTCCCCTGGTGTTATACAAGCCTGACTTCCAAGGCAAGGAGAGTATGATGCAAAGCCTGGCTATAAGGTCCGAATCCAGACTACTAATTCCTCCAGAAAATATATTAAATATCCAGGCAGCAGGAGATGAAAAAATTCTTTATTCCTCCATGTTAAAAACCACCAGCCACGTTTCGAACCATCAATGGGTCTTAATCATGCTTGGTGGATACAGACTATAACATTATATATATATACACACAAAAGTTTAAAATTACAAACAAGAAACATTTGTGTACAGCTGAGGTGCTATCAATCATCATCCATCAACATTTAACTAGTTATATGCCAAAGCATTACCTTGATGAATATCAGAATAAATGGAGCCATCTCAGCTGGTTCACCAGGAGCGGGGTTTTGTTGCTAACCCCTCTCCAGGTGACCATCTGAGATGGTTCCAGGGATCCACCCAGAACCCGCAACTTCGAGACCTAGCAGCGAACCTTCTCGGCTGGACAGAGCTACTGACCCTCTCCGTCAGAGCCTTTCACGTAAGGGGACCCGAAAACCTAACAGCAGACCTCCTGAGACGCAGGCAGATGGACCCAGGAGAGTGGACACTTCACCCCATTGTGTTCAATATGATTGTAGAAGAGTGGGGGATACCCCAGGTGAACTTATTCGCAGCAGCTTGGGAGAATCCGACAGTGCTGAGGATGGGCGAGCTGGGTGTTCTGGTGAATGGCAATCGTCGCTGCCAGGTGGGACTACTGGGCCCAGCATACCAGCTGAAGAGGTCAGCCTGCCCACCACGTCGGGTGAACCTGACCTGGAGGATACTGAGGACAGCTGCAGTGGAGAGGGGGTGCTAATAATGCGGCAGATTCAGCTGCAGGAGTCCCCAGATAGGCTGCGGTCCTTCTACTTTGGAAAAGATCTGCCCCCGGAAACATCCAGCAAGAAGAGGAGGAAAAAGGAAAAGACAAATCTTCAAGAAAAATTTGTTTATGTCACCAAGCACTCTGGTTTGGCTGCAAAGTCAGACCAAGGTGGTAACCCTGAGCTCCTAGTCCCAGGCTCTGTGGTGGGTCCGGTGCAGGGGACTGGGGAAGAGAGGGTTAATGCGGCCCAAAACTCCAAGCCTGCTTGTGCCAGTAGTGGGAATGGAGGAGTAAAGAAGGTAGAGAAGAGCGTTGGGAAAGTGAAGGGTCGCGGCCAGTCCAGAGGTGCTGGCGCTGTTGGTCACATCCCAGTGGGAGGGGCAGGTGATCAGGCGCCAGGTCCAATCTGTGGTGGCTTGGCTGTCCCCCCTGTGTCCCTAAAGCGCCTTTCAGGTGCAGAGGGGGTATAGTGGGTGGTGGCCGGGTCTGCCAATCCTCCCACCCATGATAAACATCCGCCTGTTGCTGGAAGGAAAGTTGGAGGAACTACAACTCCCAGAGTGGCTAAGGTGGGCGGAGCTACAGCCACCAAAGTCAAGAGAAATGTTGAAAGGCCAGACATGGAAGCTGCTGGTGTGCATCTCCAGCCACCCACAAGAGGTGCCATGGACTTGCCCTCTGGGCATAAAGGGAAAGATAAGGGTAAAAGTAATATGGGTCCTGGTCCAGCAGCTAATGGAGAGGCGAGTGAGGTAATTGATGTGGCTGTTGGTACCCCTGCTGCCCCTGTTCCTGCAAGGACCCTGGGAACTCCATGTGTCCTTAGTTCCCCGGTTAGTACGCCATCTTGTGTACAGGTGGGTGGGGCTTCAGAGGGTAGTCAGGGGGTGGGTCAGGATCCAGTCGCCCCCTTCAGCGGCGACAACATCTGTTAGAAGTTATACCAGTGTCACCGCTGGAGGGAGGGGAGAGGCGTCCTCCTTGTCTTTGGGCCAATGTGGTTGTCGCCCCAGCAGAGGAGAGCCGTGAGGTTGCCTCTACAGGAGAGGGGACCAGCAGAGGCGATGGAGCCCAGGAGCCAAGGAGGAACAAGCATGCTGGAGCTGCCAAGCTGAGGCGCCAAGAAAAGCGCAGAAGGAGCAGGGAGCTGGTGGAAACCCAGGTGGCAGGTGGGTCAATGCTGGCCCCTGCTCCGGATGCAAATCATGAAGCTGAGGCTCCAGGGGACAGGGAATTGGATGAGGAGGTCAGGAGGATCCAAAGGGAGGAGGCTGACACTTCTTTAGATTCCTCCTACTATCCAAGTGTGGGTGAGGATGACAAAGAGTGGCAAAAGAATGCAAGCAGGGCACTGGGAAAGGAAAAACAAGGGAAAGGAAAACTTTTCCCACATGAGGCCAGAGGCAGGAAGGTAATCCCAACTCTCCTCCTGTCGAGCTCTCCAAATAGGTTCCAAACTCTCTCCTCTTCGGAGGAGGAGGAACACAGTGAGGTACCTAGGACAAAGGTGAGGCCAACAGGGGGCGCTGAGTCTTCCTCTTGCGAGGGTTTAGTAACCTCCAAGGGGAAGGCTGGCCTGGAGCCCGGCGGCAAGGAGGACAGGGTCGAGGAGCCCCTTGCTATGGACCTTTCAATAAGCAAAAACGTGGCAAGGGGTCATCCCCAGACCCTGACTAACTTGATCACCAATGATGGCATCACCTGCTCCACTGATGCTGGCATCCATTAATGTTGCCAGCATTAAGTCTGATATGGCTAGATTGGTGGCCTTTGATTTCCTCGGCCGTGTTGAAGCCAACATTTTGTTTTTGCAAGAGACCAGGCTGCGAAATTTGGCTGCTGTGCATAAGGCAAGGAGGAAATGGAGGTCTGGTCCATCTTACTGGTCTCTTGCGGCCGAGCCATATAGCGGAGTGGCGGTACTTTTTACCGCAGCAGTTGAATGCTGACGGGTTATTGAGTTAGAAATAGGGAGGTGCCTGATCCTGGATGTTCTCATGAAGGGACAAGAGCTTCAGCTAATCAACATCTACGGTCCCCAAACCAAGCGGGACCGCAAGGATCTCTTTATGAGGATCAAGCCGTACCTTTTTACCAGTCGGCAGGTGATCTTTGGGGGTGACTTTAACGCAGTCACGAGGACCCGTGACAGGGGAGGCTCCCTAGGCAAGCTGACTTATGATAGCGTGCGCTTAATAGCATAGCTAGCGAAGCTCGCCTGGTGGATGTCCACATCCAGCACACCCCAGGCCACGCGGGTTTCACCTATTATAGAGGCGAGAGCAGGTCTAGAATAAACAGGTTTTATTTGAAGGAGGAAGCCATCTCTTCACCAGTGTCCGTTGTTGAGGTGGAATTCTCCGACCACTGTCTGATTTTGTTTTCCCTGAATGTTGCAGAGACCCCCCGGATGGACAGAGGCTTATGGAGGCTGAATTTGTCACTCCTGGAGGAAGCAGAGATAAGACAGTCCTTTGAGGATTTTCTGCAGAGCCAGGTACCATTACTGGATCTTTGTAGCAGTAAGTCAGAGTGGTGGGAGATGCTCAAGATCAGGGCGGCGAGGTTCTTCCACCAGCTCTCTAGCCTCAGGAGCCTGAGTAAGTACCGTCTTTATCAGGGCCTGAGGAGGAAACTTGAACATCTCATCTCGACTGGAGGTAGCCGCGAGGAGATCTCCAGAGTGAAGTCCTTGCTCAAAGGGTGCCAGTATAATAGGCACGGATCTTTAGATTTTGAGAGGGATTTCGGGAAGTACCACTCACCTGACCCTTACAGAAACAGCAAGATGTCAGTGAATCGTAAAGTTGTCACTGGACTGATTGATGGTACGGGATCTCTGAACAGGTCCAGATCAGGGATTCTGGAAGTCATCAGATCCTTCTACTCGCACCTTTTGAGAAAGAGGGATCTAGATCAAGATGTGATGTCGGCTTTCCTGGCTGAAGCTGTCCCCGAGCCAGGGGATGACATCTCCCTTAATGTTTTGATGGAGGAGATCAACGTAGAGGAAGTTAAACTGGCGATTGATGGACTTGAGCTCAAAAAATCGCCGGGACCAGATGGCTTAATCATGCTTTCAAAGGGTAAAGATTTGAGCCATATTGAGAACTGGCGTCCCATAGCGCTTCTCAATACGGACAGGAAAAGTGCTGTTTAATCGGCTGGTCAAGTTTGCACCCCGGCTCCTCTCGGGGGCCTAGCATTGCTCTGTTCCAGGCTGCAGCACCTTTAGTGCTGTTCTCGGTGTCCGAGAGGCAGTGGAGCAGAGTAGGGCGGGTCATTGGGAGGGGTACTTGCTGTCCTTGGATCAGGCCAAAGCGTTTGATCGGGTTAACCACGAGTACCTCTGATCTGTTCTTCTGAGGTATGGCCTGCTGGTGAGGGTTTGTCAATTGGCTCAGGACATTGTATGCGGGGGCTGAGACTTTCCCACTAGTGAATCGTTGGGTCAGCCACCCATTTGAGGTTGGGTCTGGCGTCCGTCAGGGTTGTCCTCTGAGCCCCTTGCTGTACGTGTTTGCCATTGATCCTTTCCAGTGGGCCTATGGCGGGGGTTGGGATGGATCAGGTGGTGCCGGAAGCCACCCTCAGTGTGGCAGCATACGCTGATGATGTCACTGTCTTTGTGTCCTCGAGGGGGGAGGCAGAGTACGTGATGGCGGAGGTGGATCGCTACTCGGAAGCATCTGGGTCCGGCATCAACTGGAATAAGTGAAAAAAATTCTGGTTAGGAACTGGAGATCCTACTTTTGATCTCCCGGACACCCTTCCAGTGCCCCAGGACTCAGTTTGCGGCATCAAATTTGGCCGGGGAGATTACCCCATGCAAAATTGGGTGGTCAGGCTTGATAGTGCCACTCAGAAGGTGGCCCAGTGGAAGGGTTGGTCTTTGACTCTTCGGGAAAGGGTTAACCTGATCAAAACATACCTGCTCCCTTTATTCATCTACCTGGGCAGCGTATGCATTTTGCCAGAGCCTCTCTGGACCCGGGTCTACAACCTGTTCTTCCTAATGTTGTGGGGGAACAGGTTGAACCTAATTAGGAGAGATGTCACATATCGCACGAGGAGTCTAGGGGGGTTATCTATGGTCAACCCCGTGGTGTTTCTCGTAAACACCTTTGTTAAGATCAATATAGGCAACCTCTGGCAGGAGAGGGCTCCTCCGTGGGTATTCTCCTGCAGGGGATGGCTTCAACCTTTCTTCCAGGAATGGGAGACAGGAGGGCGAGTGAAGGACCTTCGCATGCCGCACAGGCATCTTCTGGCTTACGCTACCTTGGCTCTGAAGGTAATACGCCGGTGGGGTCTGGGGATGTGGGAGATCAGAACTCTGTCAAGGAAGCTCCTTGACAAGAGGGTTCTGTTGAACAATTTCCAGAAGCCCCTGGCAATCAAGAACTGCCCAAGTCGGGACCTGGTGGTAGGTTTGCATTTATTAAATTCTGACAGGATCCCCTTGACATTTTGGGACTTGACTTGGCGCTGTTTCCACGGGAGACTGTATGTAAGAGGTAACTTGAAGAGCAGGCCGCTGGTGGATAGGGGTTGTCCCCGCCAGGAGTGTAGCAACGTGCTGGAAAGCATGGAGCATTTCCTGCTTCAGTGCTCCTTCAATACAGAGGTGTACAATCGGTTGGGAGCCTCCATTGGTTGGCCTAGGCTGGCACGCCTTTCCTATGCAGAATGGGTTTATGGGGCATTCAGGGACCTTGGTGGTAGGGACCGGTGCACTTTATTCTTAGTCAGCTTCGTGGTCAGGTTTCACATTTGGAATGCACGGTGTTTAGTGTCGACGGAAGAGAAAATCCTCCCCGCGGATAAGGTGAATAGAAACATCTTGGGTGACCTGGTGAAGGTGTGCTCTCTGGATTATGAGAGCTTGGGCACGGATAAGGCCTCTTTCCTATGGAGAGGGTTTGTTTTCCGTTAGGGACAGTTCCTTTTTCTATTGTTAGGGTCATTTTAGGGGCAGAAGAGGGAGAGCTAGGGACAGTTTTTCTGAGGGCAAGTTTAAGGGAAGGAGTAGGGAAATTTTAGGGATAGAGTAATCCTAGGGATAGATTTCTTTAGTTATCGGTGCCCGGCTTATCATATCCAGTCCTGGTGGAGGGCTGTGTGTGACACTAGTAGAGTTTTGTTTTTGGTCTACGATGAAGTATTACGGCTGCAGGTAACTGAACCTTAGGCTTTCGGGTAGTATTGCGTGTTTGTGCTTAGTTCTTCTTGTGAGGTACTGTATTATAAGGTTGGTATAAGAGGTTATAGATAGGTTGGGTGGTGGGTTATTAGGGGGAGGGGGGGATTCATGCCTCAGCCGTAGCTTGACACTGGGCAATGAACACTGGGCACGGACTGTTGGTGCGGCGGGCAGGGTGTGTGTCTGCGGTGCAGCTTGGCTCGTCCTGGACATATACATTGAGCACGGACTTGGGATGCAGGCGTGGCTCCCAGGCTGCACCGTAGGGGTGGGGGGGTGTGGTGGTTTGTATATAAAATAAAAAACAAAAACTGGTTTATTATTATTGTTATTGGAGTTTCAGTTGTTTCTCGGGTCCTCGTTTCATTTCTGACTGGATCCTGTATATATTATTTCTGTCATGGGGTGTTATATTATGTGTACTGGTAAGTGTGAGTGAGTGCGGTCTATCTGTAGTGTGGTGTGGGGATTAGTTTGGAGCAGATGGACCCTTTTGTTTTACCTGAATTAAGGCGGGTTTAGGTTTGGTTTTGTCATGTTTATGCTTTCTGAGCAATATTTGTGCTCTTGTCATGTTTTTTAATTTTATAATAAAAAAAGATCTACAGGATGTAACTCAGGATCAGTACAGGATAAGTAATGTATGTACACATCGACTCCACCAGCAGAACAGTGAGTGCAGCTCTGGAGTATAATATAGGATGTAACTCAGGATCAGTGCAGGATAAGTAATGTATGTACACTGACTCCACCAGCAGAATAGTGAGTGCAGCTCTGCAGTATAATACAGGATGTAACTCATGATCAGTACAGGATAAGTAATGTATGTACACAGTGACTCCACCAGCAGAATAGTGAGTGCAGCTCTGGGGTATAATACAGGATGTAACTTAGGATTAGTACAGGATAAGTAATGTATGTACACAGTGACTCCACCAGCAGAATAGTGAGTGCAGCTCTGCAGTATAATACAGGATGTAACTCAGGATCAGTACAGGATAAGTAATGTATGTACACAGTGACTCCACCAGCAGAATAGTGAGTGCAGCTCTGCAGTATAATACAGGATGTAACTCAGGATCAGTACAGGATAAGTAATGTATGTACACAGTGATTCCACCAGCAGAATAGTGAGTGCAGCTCTGGAGTATAATACAGGGTATAACTCAGGATCAGTACAGGATAAGTAATGTATGTACACAGTGACTCCACCAGCAGAATAGTGAGTGCAGCTCTGGAGTATAATACAGGATGTAACTCAGGATCAGTACAGGATAAGTAATGTATGTACACAGTGACTCCACCAGCAGAATAGTGAGTGCAGCTCTGGAGTATAATAAAGGATGTAACTCAGGGTCAGTAGAGGATAAGTAATGTATGTACACAGTGACTCCACCAGCAGAATAGTGAGTGCAGCTCTGGAGTATAATACAGGATGTAACTCAGGATCAGTACAGGATAAGTAATGTATGTACACAGTGACTCCACCAGCAGAATAGTGAGTGCAGCTCTGGAGTATAATACAGGATGTAACTCAGGGTCAGTACAGGATAAGTAATGTATGTACACAGTGACTCCACCAGCAGATTAGTGAGTACAGCTCTGGAGTATAATAAAGGCTGTAATTCAGGATCAGTACAGGATAAGTAATGTATGTACACAGTGACTCCACCAGCAGAATAGTGAGTGCAGCTCTGGAGTATAATACAGGATGTAACTCAGTAACAGTATAGAATAAGTAATGTATGTACACAGCGACTCCACCAGTAAAATAGTGAGTGCAGCTCTGGAGTATAATACAGCATGTAACTCAGGATCAGTACAGGATAAGTAATGTAGGTACACAGTGACTCCACCAGCAGAATAGTGAGTGCAGCTCTGGAGTATAATACAGGATGTAACTCAGGATCAGTACAGGATAAGTAATGTATGTACACAGTGACTCCACCAGTAGAATAGTGAGTGCAGCTCTGGAGTATAATACAGGATGTAACTCAGGAGCAGTACAGGATAAGTAATGTATGCACACAGTGACTCCAGCAGCAGAATAGTGAGTGCAGCTCTGGGGTATAATACAGGATGTAACTCAGGATCAGTACAGGATAAGTAATGTATGTACACAGTGACTCCACCAGCAGAATAGTGAGTGCAGCTCTGGAGTATAATATATGATGTAACTCAGGGTCAGTACAGGATAAGTAATGTATGTACACAGTGACTCCACCAGCAGAATAGTGAGTGCAGCTCTGGAGTATAATACAGGATGTAACTCAGGATCAGTACAGGATTAGTATTGTATGGGCTTTATATGTCCTGCAGTGGAGATGTATAAAACATGTGTTCCTACAGGCCCAGAAGTGAATCGCTGCTCATATGCAGTTACATGTTTCCATGCATGAAATATCTTCACAACAGTCTGTTAAAAAAATAAGCTCTATAACCCATGACATTATTTTGGTGTGTGGGGGAGGATGGATTACAAAATCCAATGTCTGTGTATTAAGAACACTTTATTTTACTGCTGGTCTTCGGTTTACATGTCTTGGTAATTTTCCTCTTCTCTGCTGTAGAATAATATTTGCCAGGCAGCTGTGAAAGAGGGAAAGTTGCTAAGAAAACATGTTTAGTCATAGACGCCCGGCTGGTAGGATTCTGCCACACAGCAAATTTAGAAAGGCGAAAACGCAAGAAGATTTATCAGGGTTGTGGAAAGTATAATTTCTTAAAGGGGTACTGCTTGAAACCTTTGCTTCACTTTATCTATCGTTAATCATGGTTGGTTATATGTAGTTTCCTCAGTTGATTACTATTAAGATATAGTCTGTAAATAATACAGACAGTTGTGCCCCTCATGCCTTTTATTGAGCATATTGAAGAAATGTGCTTCAAGATCATCAGTATTTCTGGAATGCTTTGTGTGCACAGCCTTCTTCAGGTTAAGGAACAATGCTGGTTGAACTTAAAGGGGTTGTCCCGCGCCGAAACGGGTTTTTGTTTTTTTTTAACACCCCCCCCCCCCCGTTCGGCGCGAGACAACCCCGATGCAGGGGTTAAAAAAATACACCGGGTAGTACTTACCCGAATCCCGGCGGTCCGACGTCTTCATACTCACCTGCTGAAGATGGCCGCCGGGATCCTGTCTCTCTGTGAACCGCAGGGCTTCTGTGCGGTCCATTGCCGATTCCAGCCTCCTGATTGGCTGGAATCGGCACGTGACGGGGCGGAGCTACACGGAGCCGGCATTCTGCACGAGCGGCCCCATTGAAGACAGCAGAAGACCCGGACTGCGCAAGCGCGGCTAATTTGGCCATTAGAGGCAGAAAATTAGTCGGCACCATGGAGACGAGGACGCCAGCAACTGAGCAGGTAAGTGAATAACTTTTGATAACTTCTGTATGGCTCATAATTAATGCACAATGTATATTACAAAGTGCATTAATATGGCCATACAGAAGTGTATAGACCCACTTGCTGCCGCGGGACAACCCCTTTAATGTAAATCAATGTGCCTTTCCCAGCTACTAATAGTATCTCCCAGCACTCAAATACTCCTAGGGCCAAATTATGTACCAGCCAATCGAATGAACAATAGCGTGAAACATGTATCAACACTAATGGGTAACAAAAATATAAGAATAGGGACTCACCAATAGATAATAGGATGGTGATGTAATCAGAGGATGGCACAAATGAATCAGGGCAATCAGATAATGTAGCAGATGAGTGATTGGGAACATATAACAAACTGACAATCACTGACCCTACTTCTAGCTTTCTTAAAGTCTTCCCCTAATCCAGTGTTTCCCAACTCCAGTTCTCAGGGCATCTCAGCAGATTATGTTTTCAGGATATCATATAGTAAGAACACTTGTGGCAATGTCTGAGGCATTGACAACAATTAGATCACCTATCCAATACTGAGGACATCCAGAAACCATGACCTGATACCCTGAGGACAGCAGTTGAGAAACACTACCCTAATCTATCCCTGATGCTGCCCCAAACATCAGACACCACTGTCCCTGTGTATCCTTAAAGGTATTACTAGTTGAAACACTGACCCTGAACAATGAGAGGGCATTAAGGACCAGAGACAAGAAAGCCAAACAGAACTGAACTAGAAGCAAGACAAAGAAATATAAATAGGAAAAGATAAATGGGCTACAAGCCTAAAAAGCAAGGACTAGACTAGGAATAACCATAGGAAAAAACTAAACTGAAAAGAAACACGCTAGGCTAGGAGCAAAATACTAGATACATACATGGAATACTGAAACTAAATGCACACAGCTTATGCTATAACCAGCAACACAATGCATAAGCCAGGAAAGAGCAGCTAGCCAATCAAGAACTCTTCTCCAAGTGTGCCTGAGCTGCAGTAGTGTGGCTAGCTGACCCATTCTAATAGATCAGTTGTGGGACTATGGAGGACCTAATGAGGTTGCTGATAGATTTGGATAAGTTGGGGGCAGAAAAGTGGCAAATGAGGTGTAACACTGATAAATGTAAGGTTTTGCACATGGGCAGAGGAAATACATGTCATCATTACACACTAAAAGGGAGACCACTGGGGACCCTGACATGGAAAAGGACTTGGGGGTTTTAGTTAACTGTAAGCATAAGTGGAGCAACCAGTGTCAGCCAGCTGCTGCCAAGGCAGATAGGATGATTGGTGGGGTGGCATCAAAAGAGGTCTAGGGGCGCATGATGAAAACATAGTTCTTCCTCTTTACAAGTCAGTGGTCACATCACATATGGAATATTGTGGAAGTTTTGGGCACTGGTACTCAAGAAGGACACATCAGAGCTTGAGCGGGTACAAATGCGGCAACTAAAGTAATAAATAGAATGGGCGGACTACAATACCCAGAGAGAATATCAAAATTGGGATTATTCAGTTTAGACAAAAAGATGTCTGAGGGGCAACCTAATTATTATTTAAAAATATATCAGGGGATAATACAGAGATCTCTCCCATCTTCTATTTATACCCAGGATTGTAACAAGGGGGCGCTCTCATAACTATGTATAATATATCAGGGGACAATACAGAGATCTCTCCCATCTTCTATTTATACCCAGGATTGTAACAAGGGGGCGCTCTAATAACTATGTATAATATATCAGGAGACAATACAGAGATCTCTCCCATCTTCTATTTATACCCAGGATTGTAACAAGGGGGCGCTCTAATAACTATGTATAATATATCAGGAGACAATACAGAGATCTCTCCCATCTTCTATTTATACCCAGGATTGTAACAAGGGGGCGCTCTAATAACTATGTATAATATATCAGGGGTCAGTACAGAGATCTCTCCCATCATCTATTTATACACAGGACTGTAACAAGGGGGCGCTCTAATAACAATGGATAGATATATCAGGGGACATTACAGAGATCTTTTGGATGATCTGTTTATACCCAGGACTGTAAAAAGGGGGCGCTCTAATAACTATGTATAGATATATCAGTGAATAATACAAAGATCTCTCCCATCATCTATTTATACCCAGGACTGTAACAAAGGGGGCGCTCTAATAACTATGTATAGATATATCAGGGAACTATACAGAGATCACTCCCATCACCTATTTATACTGTAACAAGGAGGCGCTCTAATAACTATGTATAGATATATCAGGGGTCAGTACAGAGATCTCTCCCTTCACCTATTTATACTGTAACAAGGAGGCGCTCTAATAACTATGTATAGATATATCAGGGGTCAGTACAGAGATCTCTCTCATCATCTATTTATACCCAGGACTGCAACAAGGGGGCGCTCTAATAACTATGTATAGATAGATCAGGGGACAATACAGAGATCTCTCCTATCATCTATTTATACCCAGGACTGTAACAAGGGGGCGCTCTAATAACTATGTATAGATATATCAGGGGTCAGTACAGGGATCTGTCCCATCACCTATTTATACTGTAACAAGGGGGCGCTCTAATAATTATGTATAGATATATCAGTGGACAATACAGAGATCTCTCCCATCTTCTATTTATACCCAGGACTGTGACTGTAACAAGGGGGCGCCTTCTACGTCTAGAGAAAAGAAGGTTTCTACACCGACATAGAAGGGGGTAACTTCTTAACTGTAAGATCAGTGAAACTATGGAACTCTCTGCCTGAGGATGTGGTGATGGCAAACTCAGTAAAAGAGTACAAGAGGGGCCTGGACATCTTTTTTGAGTGATACATTATATGTTATAAATCTTTAATAACTTCAGAGGGGTCTGTGATCCGGGGATTATTCCGATTGCCAGATTGGAGTCAGGAAGGATTTTTTACCTTAAAATGGGGAAAATTGGCTTCTGCCTAACTCATTTTTTTTTGCCTTCCTCTGGATCAACATTTGAGGGTAATAGGCTGAACTGTATGGACATGGAGCTTTTTTATCAGCTTTACTATGTTACTATGACTTTTTATGTTTTATGCGGTGCTGAATGGATGCCACTTGTTGTGGGGAAGGGGCTTGCGTGCTCTGATAAGGCTGGGGGTAGTGTTTTCCGCCGGTAGGGCCACTCATGCCAGGTAGGTTTCAATCGAGGAGCCAGACCAAGCGTATCCACCCAAATGACGGGCAGGCTGGGCTCGCTCCCCTTGGTTGGCAACCAGTTTTAGGGTGCATTCACATGAACGTATATCGGCTCGGTTTTTACGCCGAGCCGATATACTTCCTCCTCATCTGCAGGGGGGGATGGAAGAGCCAGGAGCAGGAACTGAGCTCCTGCCCCCTCTCTGCCTCCTCTCCGCCCCTCTGCACTATTTGCAATGAAAGGAGGCGGGCAGGGGCGGGACTAAGTCCTGAGAATTAGCCCCGCCCTCGTCCCACCTCTCCTCATTGCAAATAGTGCAGAGGGGCGGAGAGGAGGCAGAGAGGGGACGGGAGCTCAGTTCCTGCTCCTGGCTCTTCCATCCTCCCCCCCCCCCTGCAGATGAGGAGGACGTATATTGGTTCAGCGTGAAAACCAAGCCGATATACGTTCGTGGGAATGCAGCCTTAGGCTGCCTTCCACAGGCGTCGCGGTATCCCGCGGCGGATCTCCGCCGCCCCGGAAGCAGGAGCCGGTAGATGGATCTCTGCTGTCAGCCTATCTGACAGATAGGCTGACTGCGGAGGACCGCGGAGAATCGTAAAACCTACGAGCTGGGGACCTCGCTGTCACCGTCCTCGCTCGTTAGGCCATGTCAGATGAAGCCTGGGTGTAAAGGGTGGGGTCAGTACTGCACACACCGTACTTCACCTAAATAATTTTACTGCGCAGGCTTGTAAGACGTGACTACGTTTGTACCACCAGCAAGCCTGTAGTAATCATGGGCAGCCCTTAATCCTTGTTCATAAAGCCATGCCATGTACAGCACTGAAGAGATTTCAATAGAATTTTCCCCGTAGGCCTCATGTCCACGGGAACAGATCCGCAGCGGATCACCCGCACGCGTGATCCGCGACCCATAGGGATGTATTGGACACCCGCAGGTAATTAAATACCTGTGGATGTCATTTTCCCCTGAGGCGCGGATTGCATGTTCGGGAAAACACCCGCAGCATGCTCCATTTCAGTGCGGGTGTCCTGCAGCTTCTATTGAAGCCTATGAAAGCCATCCGGATCTGCGGCACACCTGAAGCTGAATTTCTGCTCTGCCACGGGAGCGCTGGAGAGCAGGAGTTCCAAAAAAAAAAAAAGAGTGCATGGCGCATGCGTCGGGCCGAAGAAAGAAGATCTGTCCACGACGGAGGGCAGATCCGCAGCATCTGGACAGGTAAGTAAAATGTTATTTTCAGGCCTCATGTCTGCGGGAAAGGAGGGAGGATTCTGCATTGAGAATCCGCTTACCACATGGTAAGCGCCATAAACTAAAAATATGGCAGAATTCCTTTTTTTTTTATCCCGCCTCCCAAAGAACATAAAAAAAGTGATCAAAAAGTCGTACGTACCTTAAAATGGTGCCAATGGAAACTTCAAGTCATTCTACAAAAAAATAAGCCCCCATAGCTACGGTGACAGAAACATGAAAAAAAAAACTTATGAGAAGGCGACAAAGAAAAAATAAGCCATAGAAAACTGCCTGTTCTTTAAAGGGTTAATTTTTTTTTTTTTTTTTTTTTTTTTTTTTTAAATAGAGGCGAGAAGTAAAGCTCTATTTGAGCTTGGCCCGGATTCCACAAGAGGATTATGGTCGGGGTCTCTGCTAGGTCTGGGCAGCCGCAGCGACTTCGGCGCAGTGTGGAATGACATTTGGTTGCTGGTATTTTGGCACTAACCCTCACACACATTTTGCCTATTCATGATTCTAAAATAGCCGCATTGTTCTTCCAGGGAAGAAACTATAGTCCTATTGATAAGCCGGTGTGTACACAGCCACTTCCTTCACTGCACTCTATAAATGTACTTTGGTCTTTAAGACGCTGATCGAAACAAACTTTTTTTTTCCATTCCAAAAACTCCTACTGAGCCATAAAAGCTAAAAATATCCCGGAGCTATAAATAGCCTGCGGTCTAGACGAGGCACCCGGCTCACTTCCTATTAAGTTTTTTTTTTTTTTTTTATGGATGATGTCCCGGCCTGCAAGATATTTATCCACCACATGGGGGTGGAAAACTCCAGAAAATAAGGAAAGGGAAATGAAACGCTTCTCGGATCAAATCCGCTAGAATCGTACGGTTCCTGATGATAAGCTGTAGAAAGTATGGAAATAGTTGAACAACTTCAGGGGCAACCAACCTTGGCCATAGGGAAGGGAAGAACTTGTTTGTTTTTGCTATTGTTTCTTGCAGCATGGTGTAGAAGAAAATGTCCTCTTGGTACAGGAAACCATCAGCAAGTTGCTGTTTCTGATTATTTTTATCATGTCTCTCTAGGTCAGTTGCTGAGTCTAGAGATGAGCGAACGTACTCGGTAAGGCCGATTTCGCAATCGAGCACCGCGATTTTCGAGTACTTCACTAGCTGGGTGAAAAGTACTCGGGGGCGCCGGGGGGCGGGGCGTGGCATGGTGGAGCGGGGGGTAGCAGCGCAGAACAGGTGGGAGCTCTCTCTCTCTCCCTCCCCCCCCCACTCCCCTCTGCAACCCCCCGCTCACCCACAACGCCCCCGAGTACTTTTCACCCGAGTAGTGAAGTACTTGAAAATCGCGGTGCTCGATTGCGAAATCGGCCTTACCGAGTACGTTCGCTCATCTCTATTGCTGACTAATACTCTTGTGGCTGAATGGATTCTATACCCTACAGCCATGTTCCAAAATCTAATGGAAAGCTTTCCTGGAAGAGTCAGTTATACTCCAAAAAGGGTACTAGATGAGGTCCACATACTATAGGGGATGTGTGGGAGAAAACATGTCCTTAGCATAGGCTAGTGCTCTCCAACCGGTATTTCTCCAGCTACCATGAAACTACAATTCCCAGCATGCCCTGACAGCCTGAAGCAGAACATTGCCCAGAGCATCACATGGCATCTGTTGCTTATCTCCTTTTCAATGCATCCTGATGCCATCTCTTACCCAGGTAACTGGTGCATGGGCATCCATATGATGTTAAAAGTGATTCATCGAACCAGGCCACCTCCTTCCCTCATTCCATGGTCCAGATCACATGCTTCCGCACACATTGTAGGTACGTTCGGTGGTGGGTAGGGGTCACATGGGCACTGACCTCCCCTTACAGAACGCGCTCGGATGTCATGTGACCCCTTTCTATCATCCCCAGCAGGAAGTTTCCCACAGTTCTAAGTTCATTGCGAATAAAATATTGTTATATGAGATTTACAAACCATTAAATTCCTTTGTTCTTTACATTTTTTTACATTTTACACAAGGTCCCAACGTTGGGGGTTATATGTGCAGTCAACATAAGAAAGGTTCACAAACTTTTGTGTTATGTTTGTGTAGCAATTCTGAAATCCATCCATTTTCTTACGAGAATAAGTAACAGGATGACACGCGGAGCACTGTTGGCGGCAGCCTATATTAGGGGTAATTCTAGCCGTGGGGACATGGCCCGATGATTATAGCTTTGTAGTCGAGGTGTTGGGGCCAGCCGATAAAAATATCCCTATGTTACTGGTGTTTAGTGGCTCGGCAGCCTTGTTTCCATCTCCACTTCTCAGCCTCTGTGGTGGGCAAACAGAGGTTAACCCAACTGGAAGCCACAAGAGGTTGTCAATTGTGTCCTCCAAAAGGAAACATTTTGAATCATCAGCGTTGAGGAGCGCTTACTCTGCTACTTGTACGCCAAAGACATAAATCTGATGGGCGAGTCGGACCTCAGGATTGTGGAAGTCAAACTGGGACTTAAATATTGATAACCTTGCCTTAGGATAGCGTAAGGGCTACGCGGCGACACGGCGCAGGACAGTAGGTTGCATAAAGTTGCGTGATAAAAAAAGTTATACGATCTGGTGCTGTGTAACTGTTTCAGAGCTGCGAGTTGGCGGTTGAAAAGTGGCCAATCACATGCAGCTTACATGGATGTCTGTAGTGGAAAAAGTCTCATATGACTTGCAACATGCGACCAAAATCCAACGCCACACCACTGACAGTCACTCAATGTGATGTCACATGTGACATGTCCCCATGTAGCTCTAGCCTTAGTGCTCATTCACACAGGCATGAAAAATTCACTGTTTTCACTGTGTGATTATGTGCATTTTTGGTGCATATGTGCATTTTTTACGCCTTTGTTGCATCTTTGTGTCGTACGTTTTTCACGTGCGCAAATAAAAATGGAAGAAGGCCGAAGGGAAGTCAGGTTTGTTACATCCCACAGAAAACCGGATGAGCAAAGAACCCCACAAAATACGGCTGTCTGAAAGCGGTCTGTGATTATATTATGTACTGCGACAACCATAAGGCTGCTCACAGCTGACTATTCTGGCACAGTCCTTCTGCGTCCCTGTGGAGGTTGCGCCATGTCACAAGGCCTTCTCTAGGGACTTAGAACTATCACTACATACTAATATTGATAGTGCTGAGAAACTGTATGATTGTGCCTTTAAATGTGTGATATATTGTATTCATGTCTTGTCTTGAAGGCGGTGGCTAGAATAAAGTTTAGTTTAGCCCTTCCCATTAGCCAATCAGCATTGGGCAAGTGGGTAGAGCAAAAGTTCTATAGGTTCTTGCAATGTTCTAGAAAGAAGAGAGCAGAATGGAAGGTAGGGCAAAGTGAACAAGACAGCTGGATAGGAGAGAGATCCTCACAGATTTCTGCAGATATTTCTAGGATCTAGCTACTGAGGGAAAATCGGTGCCTAGAGTAGGCTGAAGACTCCAAGGCCATGGTGAAAAATCCACATCAGCTGTACGGAGCAGGAAGGTAGCAGCACTAAAAGCTACTCACACCCAGGAACTAACATTAGATTGGTTTGCAGAAGGAATTATGCCTTCTTCATTGTTTGATGTTGTACCAGGATGCTTCCGAACCAAGCAGATGTGAGTTAAATATTACCCTTTCTGTCTCATCGGACACTCATCTACTGGGGCTATCACACTACACAAAGTTATCACACCGGGGATCAGAGACCAGCCCCTCACGATCATCCCCATATCTCACCATAGTGTAGCCATTTGGAGAGTACTTCTCTTAGTGACTGTCACTGTGGGGCTAATATCATCAGCCAAAACCATCACCCCCATTCTGGCTTACCACACTTCCTTGCACACCCCCAGGACACCATGTGACCCTACAAACATACTATGGTAATGCAATAGTTAAAGGGGTGGTCTCACGAAACAAAGTGGGGTTATACACTTCTGTATGGCCATATTAATGCACTTTGTAATGTACATTGTGCATTAATTATGAGCCATACAGAAGTTATTCACTTACCTACTCCGTTGCTGGCGTCCTCGTCTCCATGGTTCCGTCTAAATTCGCCGGCAGCTTGCTTTTTTAGACGCGCTTGCGCAGTCCGTTCTTCTCCTCTCAGCACGAGCTGCTTCAGTGTGCTCCCCGCTACAGCTCTTCTGCGCATGCGCAGACGAGCTGTCACTGCTCGGGAGCGCGCTGGAGCGGCCATTCTGTACCTTTCTCTGTTAGAGGAAGGTGCAGAGCTGCCGAGCTGTCCGGAGAAGCCGCCCAGCTGTCCCGCCGTCCAGCTGTCCTGGTAAGTGATGGGCCGGGGGGGGGCTGCCGCTGCGCCGGGCTGCGTCGGGGGGGGGGGGGGCTGTCGCTGCGCCGGGGGGGCTGCCGCTGTGATGGGGGAACTAGCGCTAGGCCGGGGGGGCTGTCGCTGCGCCGGGGGGGGCTGCCGCTGTGATGGGGGAACTAGCGCTAGGCCGGGGGGGCTGTCGCTGCGCCGGGGGGGCTGCCGCTGTGATGGGGGGGGGGGGGGGCTGCGCCGGTTACCTTCTGCCTGGCGGTGGGTGACTGGTCGGCGGCTGCGGGGCGTCCGGTCGGCGGCTGCGGGGCGTCCGGTCGGCGGCTGCTTGGCGTCCGGTTGCCATGGAGACACAGCTGGCAGCGTCTCGGGAGCACGCACGTCGGGCTGCAGCGAGCGACGGGGAAAGAGCCGGCGGCCATCTTGGGGAAACTTTTATAAGTTGCTGAAACGCTGGAACGGTAAGTAGAAACCAGCTAGGAAAGTAATTTACAGGGGTAATTAGTAATGTATGTTTAATTAGGGGGACTGGGCAAAAAAAAAAATCACTGCTTCCTCGAGACATCTCCTTTAATCCTTTCCTTACTTATACCTTGGGACTTCAGTCATGCTATGCCTAAATATTAGTGCAATTTGTTCCTAGTGGTGGTCTTGGGAACTGTTGAACCATGTCAACCTTCTGATATCCCATTTGTTAAGCCATAGTCTCCTCAGCTCTGCTACACCATCACCATGCCTTGTCCTCTCATCTGTGGTGCCAAGCTGCCCCGTGATCGCCAGTCAGTTCATGGCTTTAAGGATCCACAAAACAGCGTTTATGGTAGATGTCATTACAGATTGATTGAGTGTCATCTAGAACCGAGAGGAAGATTTGTGTATCCAGGTGACAGTGAAATTAAATCCTGCAGTGGAAATAAGGCTGACAATGGCAGGCAGACAACTCAACTCAGAAGGGTCACTACATAATTGTACTGATAGTTCTGGGAAATTGTATAAATGTGACTTTGGTATTAGTGTACCTTGACGCCACCAGAAGCTAGGGGTTTGACAGGAGGAACGCCCCTCTCACACCCCCAGCTCCCGATAGGGTGAATGCACAAAGGTCCTAGCTGCACATTGCCTAATGGCTGGCTGGCATTCTTAGCCTCACGGTTACTTCGTTTCTTAGCCATACATTATGAGCTGTCAATGCTGGCATGTAACCACAGTTACATGCCAGCATCAACATGTTATAATGTGAGGCTAAGAAGCGAAGTAACAATGAGGCTGCGGGGCGGCCATAAAGCAATGCAGTGTGTAGCGATAACTCCCGGGCGGCCCCTGCCTTAAATGCTGCATTAGCCAGCAGCTGTTGCTGTGTCTGTACTGGCTGACGGACGGTCCCCTGCTCACCCCGATGTTGTCGCTGGGCCTCTATGTGTCATCCAGCTCCGTCGGGACAGCCTGCTGCCCAGCCCCTCTATGTTCCCTCACGGCCACTTCCCCGCTGAACGCTCGCAATTCGGTCCACCGCAATGAGAGCTGGCCAGTCGGTGCTTGTATCAGCTGTCTCGCGCCTCTCTGATTTTTTCCGGCCGGTAACTCAGTGGTGATGAGCGCTCACCGCTCCTAAGGCACCAGCACTCCGCAGCTGCCCTCACATTTCTTCTGTCTGGCGCCTCGGTGCTCATGAGCAATCACCGCTCCTAAGGCACCGGGGCTCCGCAGCTAGGCTATAGTTACTGCCTTCTAGGACCTAGACCATGAGCACATCTGCGGCCAATCACATTCAGGGGACGTTACCCCCCTGTCTATCTTGACTCCACCAGGACATCCTGGTGGCGTCAAGATACACTAATACCTGTGACTTCAAATGCACTTTTAATATTTTGTGAAATGTCTTGTCTTGAAAGTGGTAGCTAGCATAGAGCTTAGTTAGAGAAGGATAGAACAGTCTAGGAACACAACCCAATCACTCAGCTCATTTCACAGCCAATCATTACTAAGTTGATGGGAGGAGCAAAAGTTATAAAAGTTCCCGTAATGCTCCAGACATTTCACAGAGAGTAGAGATTAAGAAAAGAGCAGATAATGGTTTAGTGCAGTGTCATTTTAGTGAGCTGGTTTAGGGGACAGATCCTAACAGCTCCTAACAGTCATTTCTGAATCTGACTTCTGGAGAAAATGTTCATCATGCAGGCTGTAGATTTCTGGGGTTGTGGTGAGAAACTGACATCAGCAGTACAAAATAGATAGAGAGGCAGCAGCCCATATAGCCACCACCTTCAGGACAGGACTTTGGAAACTGGATAGTGAAGGACTTTTGCCTTCATTATCTGGATGTTGAATAAATGTGAATTAACTCTTACCTTTCTTGTCTTCCTGGACTCTCTCATACTGGGGGTATCATGCTACACCAAGACATTACATCGGGGCACAGAGACTAGCCTTCACCATCAGCCCCACCACCCATCTTTCACTGTAGTTCAGCGGGATGGAGAATATACGGCGACCATGAATATCACTCCCCATTCTGGCTCATTACATTTCCTGTTCCAAAAAATTGAAGGCAGACGTAGTCTGAAACTTGTACAGGTGAGCCTGACAAACCATAAATACAGACACGTTGTCAGTGTCTTCCTGAACCATGGAGGAGTGCACTAAAATAATTCCAACCTCATATTATTTCTGGTGTTTAAGAAAAAAAAAAGCAGTTATGCCGCTGAATCTCCGCTATTAGGACAGGTTTCATAAAGTGGAAGTTTGACCTTTAAGGAGGACAGAGGGTCTCCTGGTCTCCTCCACACAATCATCCTTTACGCCTCTGTGTCAGAATAACAGCCTTTTTCTCCACCAGTCTCCTCTACTAAAAAGCATTGCAGATGCCCGACATGCTCAGGCGATGTATCGGAAAGGAGACTAGTAAATTCTCTTTGGTCACCAGGTGACAGGGTGTTCGGGTGTCATGTCATGCACAGGGTGACAATACAGTCGGGGCTTTTCTCAACCAGGAGGCAGGGGTGCCTCAAACCTTCATGCTGCTTGAGGCAAAGTGTGAAGTGGTATTATTCCCCCACCCCTGGCAAAACAACACCCATTTCATAGACATTGAAAGCACCCATACACAAGATATCCATTACATATTGGAACCACTGAGACTTGTCTGAAGTGACAGAGTAATAGTGCCCCCCATAGCGGCCCCAGTAGTAATAGTGACCCCCATAGGGGCCCCAGTAGTAATAGTGACCTCCATAGCGGCCCCAGTAGTAATAGTGACCCCCATAGGGGCCCCAGTAGTAATAGTGACCCCATATGAGCCCCAGTAGTAATAGTGCCCCCCATAGGGGCCCCAGTAGTAATAGTGACTCCCATAGCGGCCCCAGTAGTAATAGTGACCCCCATAGGGGCCCCAGTAGTAATAGTGACCTCCATAGCGGCCCCAGTAGTAATAGTGACCCCCATAGCGGCCCCAGTAGTAATAGTGACCCCCATATGGGCCCCAGTAGTAATAGTGCCCCCCATAGCGGCCCCAGTAGTAATAGTGCCCCCCATAGCGGCCCCAGTAGTAATAGTGACCCCCATAGGGGCCCCAGTAGTAATAGTGACCCCCATAGGGGCCCCAGTAGTAATAGTGACCCCCATAGCGGCCCCAGTAGTAATAGTGCCCCCCATAGCGGCCCCAGTAGTAATAGTGACTCCCATAGCGGCCCCAGTAGTAATAGTGACCCCCATATGGGCCCCAGTAGTAATAGTAACCCCCATAGTGTATCTGCAGCCAGGCAGTGATAGGACAAGCATTTAACTCCCTTGCTCTGTTCCGGTCCAGCTGCTGTAATCAGAGTGTGGCCCCTTGACCTTTCACCCGGGGTATGTGCTGCATATAGGCTGGCATCTGTATGTACATAGGAGGCACCACCGGACTGAAGCTACAGACCAAGTTCTACGTGGGTTAAAGGGGTTGTCCCGCCGCCCAAAGTGAATTGTTTTTTCCATTAGTGCCCTGTAAATTAAAAGCATCATACAGTACAGCATTACACATAAAACTATATTCTGCTGACCGTTTTATTCGTTATCTTCTCCTTGTAAAGGTGACCTATACAAACCTCCAAAGATGGCGTTGTCGGGGTAGTTCCCATGATGCACTGCTCTCTCTCCTACTGCGCGCTCCTGATGATGCCATTCACATGACTGGAAGACCGACAAGAGGCGCACACTGTTATGGGGAAAGAGAGCATCGCAATCTCCTGCTACCCTCATCACTGGATGCTGGGACAATGATGTGACAGTGCTGTCCCAGTGATGAGGGTGAAGGAATGAAGGAATCTCCTGTCACAGCTGTCACAGCAGTAGCAGGAGATCGCAATCTTTATCATTACTTTCAATGGGACAGAATCACGATCTCCTGCTTACTGCTCTGACAGCTGTAGCAGGAGATTCCTTCATCTCTCCGGCATGTCCCCTCATCACTGGACGCTGGGACACTGCTGTTACATCATTGTTACATCATTGTCACATCATTGTCCCACATAGTGCCCTCACATGGTGCTCCCACGGTGCCCCCCCCAGTGACCCCACATAACATAGTGCTCCAACAGTCCCCCACATGGTGCTCCCACATAGTGCCCCCACATAACATAGTGCCCACACACGATGCCCCCACATGGTGCTCCTACATAGTGCTCCCACAGCGCCTCTCACATGGTGTCCCCACATAACATAGTGGCCCACATAGTGCCCCCACAGTGCGACCTGACATAACATGGTGCCCCCACACACTGCCCCCACATAACATGGTGCCCCCACAGCGCGCCCCCACATAATATAGTGCCCACACACACTGCACCCACATAGTGCTCCCACACAGTTCCCCCACATAACCTGGTTCCCCCACAGTGCACCCCCACATAACATAGTGCTCCCACATAGTGCCCACACACACTGCCCCCACATGGTGTACCTACATAATGCCCCCACACGGTGTCCCAAGTGGTGCACCTACATAGTGACCCCACATGGTGCACACACAGTGCTCCCACATAGTGCCCACACATAGCATGGTGCTCCCACAGTGCCCCCGCATAACATAGTGCCCCCACATAACATAGTGCCCCCACATAACATAGTGCTCCCACCCATACTGCTGCCACATAGTGCCCTCACATGGTGCTCCCACAGTGCCCCCCCCCCAGTGACCCCACATAACATAGTGCTCCAACAGTCCCCCACATGGTGCTCCCACATAGTGCCCCACATAACATAGTGCCCACACATGATGCCCCCACATGGTGCTCCTACATAGTGCTCCCACAGTGCCTCTCCAATGACCTCACATAACATAGTTCTCCCACATAACACAGTGCCCCCACATAACATGGTGCCTCCACATGGTGCTCCGACAGTCCCCCACATGGTGCTCCCACATAATGCCCCCCATAACATGGTGCTCCCACAGTGCCCCCCATAACATGGTGCTCCCACAGTGCCCTACATGGTGTCGCCACATAACATAGTGCTCCCACATGGTGTCCCCACATAACATAGTGCTCCCACATACCCCCACATGGTACTCCCACATGGTGCTCCCACACTGCCCCCCCTCACAGTGTACCCCCCAGTGACCCCACATAGCATAGTGCTCCCACATAACATCAGTGCCCCAACAATAGTAGCCCCAACAGTGATAGCGACCGTCAATGGTTGCCACAGCACTAATGGTGACCACCAATAATTACCCCAATATGAATGGTGATAATTGCCCCAACAGTAGTAGTGACCCCCAATAATTGCCCCAGTGGTAATAGTGACACCCAATAATTGTTCCCTGTACAGAAAGGATTACACTGAGAGATTACACCTATATGTAGAGGACACAGGACCCACCATTCAGAATAGTCACAGCTCACCTCCTCGCTTCCCTGTACAGACAGAATTACACTGAGAGAATACACCTATATATAGAGAACACAGGAGCCATCATTCCCAATAGTCACAGCTCACCTCCTCCCCTCCCTGCACAGACAGGATTACACGAAGAGGAGACAACTTCAACTTTATATACATAACACAGCAGCCACCATTCACAATAGTCACGGCTCACCTCCTCCCCTCCCTGCACAGGCAGGATTACACTGAGAGGAGACACCTATATATAGAGGACACAGGAGCCACCATTCAGAATAGTCACAGCTCACCTCCTCCCTTCTCTGTACAGACAGGATTACACTGAGAGAATACACTTATATGTAGAGAACACAGGAGCCACCATTCACAAAAATCACAGCTCACCTCCTCCCCTCGCTGCACAGACAGGATTACACGGAAAGGAGACAACTACATATAGATAACACAGCAGCCACCATTCAGAATAGTCACAGCTCACCTCCCCCCTTCCCTGTATAGACAGGATTACACTGAGAGAATACACCTATATGCAGAGAACACAGCAGCCACCATTTAGAATAGTCACAGCTCACCTCCTCTCTTCCCTGCACAGGCAGGAGAACACTGAGAGGAAACAGCTATATATAGGTAACACAGCAGCCATCATTCACAATAGTCACAGCTCCCCTTCTCCCCTCCCTGCACAGACAGGATTACACTGAGAGGTGACACCTATACGTAGAGAACACAGGAGCCACCATTCACAATAGTCACAGCTCACCTCCTCCCCTCCCTGCACAGGCAGGATTACACTAGGTAAGTAGGTGGGTATGGTGGCTGGCTGGGTCAGTCAGTGGCAGCACCAGTAATACTCCCCACCCCCGGGCAACAAGTTATCAAGTTATGACAGCCCGCCTCCCCCACCCCTGTGCGACAACTTATGACAGCCCCCCCTCCTCCCTGTGCGAAAAGTTATGACAGCTACCCCTACCCCCACTGCAAAAAGCTTTGACAGCCCCCCTTCCCCCCACCCCACCAGTACATTGACAGCACCCCTGCCCTGTACATTGACAGCAGCCCCCTGGTACATTGATAGCCCCCCTCTCGGCCAGTACATCCAGCACATTGACAGCCCCTCTGGACAGTACATTGACAACAAACCCCCCCCCTCCCTGCAAGTACATTGACAGCCCCCCCTTTCCCGGCCAGTACATCGACAGCACAGCCCCCTTCCCCCTTAGGCCAGTACACTGACAGCAACCTCCACTCCCCACCAGCCAGTACATTCACAGCCCGTCCCTCCACCCACCCTACCCACAAGTACATTGACAGCTCGCCCCCCTCCGCACAAGTACATTGACAGTCCGCTCCCCGCAAGTACATTGATAGGACCTCCCTCCAGGCTGCTATAGTTACCCTCCGCCGCTTGAGAGTCATCGCTGGTTGCTTCTGATCGTGGCCGCTGCTATCCAGGAATGAAGCGTGATACTGCGCATGCGCGAACTACACCAGGCTCGTCCACGGGCCGAGAAGCTCTACTGCGCATGCCCGACGAGTGGAGAAGCCAGGTGGAAGAATTTGTCAGATCCAGGGACAACGGGATCAACAACACGGGGGGAGGGGGTGGTGTGTGGACCCCTGGGGACCCCTGTAGGTAAGTACATAACTTCTGTATGGCTCATATACAATGCACAATGTATATTACAAAGTCCATTATAATGGCCATACAGAAGTGCAGACATGGACTTCTCACAACGGGACAACCCTTTTAAGTACTTGTTAGGCTCCTGCCCGGCTGGCTCAGATGAGGCAATTATTTTTTCCAACTGGTAAAAAAATAAACACTGGCCAGGTAGCAACCTTAGTGCTGCCCCTCTGAGGTCCTGCATGCTGCTGCCTGAGGCAGCAGTCTCAGGTTGCCTCATGGTAGAGGCACCCCTAGTAAGTGGTCCCACTACTGTCCCATCTTCGGCTGCCTAGGGACAGCACTCAGGTTATGGCACTCACTGGCTATCACCACTTTCTTTGTGGCCTCTCTCTTGCCCCATCTGCTCAAGCTTCTACTGCTGCTACTCTCTCCTTGGGGGCACAGCTCAATTTCTACAGTATATAAGGTCAAGATGGATTCTCCCCTGGACGATAAGTGGGCTTAGACAGGGCCTCAGTCCTGATTTATACACTTTTCCCTATAATGGGGCATCTTCCCAGGGCAATGATGCACTATTCGCGTCCCTGCCCCTGCTCGCATTATCACTGGGGTGGAACCCCCATCTTCAGTCCCCTAGAGGCTTCAAGAAAATGACGCACTTCTCACTGCCACCCCTACTCAGCCACTGCTCTGGCAGGCAGAGGGGAAGCTCCCAGCACTGCACTGCAGTGCTTTTCAGACCTGCACTGGCAAGCACCAGACTCCTGTGTCTCTCTCCACTCCCCTTCTGGTCTGGACACTAGACCAGAGGGGCCAGAGCCTAGTGCAGCCATTGGCTGTGTGCCGCTCCATTAAGGGTGAATGCAATAGCGTTACCCCCTTACAGAAGAGCCTAACAACATCAGTGAGGACACAGGGAGAAGAGATTGGAGCGTTTGTCTGCAACAACTTGTAAGTGAGGCCAGCCTCAGTAAATCCAATTGGTGTGCATACTGATAGGGACAGTATGTTAGCAGGCCTGCTGTAGGAAGGGCTAATATTATGGACACTGAAGGCTCATTTACACGCAAAGACAATCTTTCAAACGATTTAAAGACTGACAGTTCTAGCGATAATATTGCCTAAATTGCTAATGGACACTAATGTCCTTTATTAGCTTCATTTGCATGTAAATGAGCTGCTTGCAGAACACAGCAGGTGGTCTGAGCGCTGCAATCAGCTCCTTTGTTCTCGCAGGGGCTGTCAGCTGAATACAATGCAATCAGTGCTCCCATGCAGAACACAGCATGTGGTCCCCGCCATCAGCTCTCTGGCTGAACGATGAATTTTAAGCTCGCCTTAAAATCATCATTCAGCCAAAGAGTGAGTGATGTTAGCATCATTACCCTACACGTTTTGTAAATAATACATTTGCATCATATCAACTAAGGCTTTTATTTCCCTATATACCATGTACTTAATTGTGTCGGAAATACCTTAAAGTGAAATATTTAAATGCTAAATTGCAAAAAAACTAGAGCTTACAGTAAAAAACTAACTCCAGACTTGAATTCAAATTACACTAAAACAAGTGTTTATATAAATGCAACAAAAAAATTTGTTGGCCGGTGTTATCGCTCATATGCCATCATTTGAATGAATTTTGAGCGATAATCATTGCGTGTAAATGGGGCTTTACACGGTACAAGTTTCTGTGTTTTATTCTGGCCTCTTCCTTTCTTTGAGGCGGTCAGGTTAATTATCGAGTGCAATTGTCATTGTCCACAAAGTGTTAATGCTATTATGTAGTGTGCATATAATATTGGTAGCTTTATGTTTTAGCTAGCAGTAGATGGCGCCTAGGAACTCAAAAGCACAAGTTCAATTGCTTAACCATCAATATCACTTCAATTACTGTTAAGTCCCATTTAGACACAACGATTATTGCTGAAAAGATGTCTTTTGAGCGACTTTTGAGCGATAATCGTTGTGTCATTTTCAGCACAAGATGATCGCTCAAGATGACTGATCACCTTGCACAGTGAATGGAGGATGCAGAAGACAAGCAGGGTGTCCCCGCTTGTCCTCTGCATCCAGCTGTTCCCCGTTCTGAGCGCCCGGCTGTTACACAGCCGAGCGCTTGGAGCGGAGGATGCAGAAGACAAGTGGGATGTCCCCGCTTGTCTCCTGCATCCAGCTGTTCTCTGCACGGAGCACCCGGCTGTTATACAGCCGAGCGCTCCGAGCGGGGTATGGAGAACGCAGCTGGACCGCTCTGTTCTTCATACCCAGCCTTTCATCAGGGAGAGGGATACAGCTGAAACAATAGTATCAGCTGTATCCTGCTGTAAATCCCTGATAAGGCTCATTGTTGTCTTTCAGCATGCTGAAAGACGATGAGCGACAGCTTAACGAAAACGGCATGATGTCAGTGCAGTTAGACACAATGATTGTCGCTCAAAAGACGGCTTTTGAGCGAATTTTGAGCGATAATCGTTGTGTCTAAATGGACCTTTATTTCTGTGTTCTAAAAAGTTGTATAATCTTTTGGGACTTTTCTGCTGCATTGTGTCTTGAATCTGCATTGCTAAACCCCGGAACAAGGAACCCCATAAATAGCTACAACTGTGATGAAAACCTCCTAGTCACCATCAGCTCAGTGAAGTCTTATGACCGTACACCCACAACACACAATTTCTGTTCCCCAATTCTCCACTGTAAAAGTTCCCTGGTCGCTGATTTCCCAATATTTATCAAGGCCCTATAATTCCACTTTCTATATCTTCTCATTACGTGTTCGATGACTCGCATGGTTGTTCACTGTAATAAAATCTGTGCCCTTTTCAGAACTTCCCTATCAATATAGTGGCAATACTCCCTCTCCTGCTCTCCTACCCACTTCCTGAATTAGCACAGCACCCCCCCCCCCCCCCCACCGCCACACTGCTTGAATCAGCTGAGCAACCGCACCACCGGCCCCTGAGTACATCATCCATGCTGCGTATCCTGCCATCTGTTGGGAGGGTGAAGTTAGAGTTCCAAAATGCCCTTCCCCCTTACTCTGGTTTTGAATCTGAAATCTGAATTTTCGTGGCCATGTGACGTGGGTAAGGGTGTGTGATGCAGGTTGCAGGATACGATACAGCAGACGGAGTTATAAAAATTCTATGCAGTTTTTATTTTAGAGCAAATAACTGTAAAGGAACAATAGTGTGACATCAAGGAAACAAATCAACTCTTTACGATGCCGTTATCCAGTTCTAACTATGGCTAAGGTTCAGGAACATCACTATTGGCGCACTAAGAAAAATAATATCGTCACACTTAATATGGAATAATTACAAAATTGTGACAGAGTATCAATAGTGCAATTCAGACATTAACACAATGTAACAAATCTTGGTTTAGTTCACCCAGTTTGTGGCAAAGAAGTAACCCTCCACAACTTGAAGTTATGGAACCTGGTTTGCATGAACTCTATTAACCCCTTGAGTGGCAGGTTTCCTACCACCCTGTCGTGCCCACCAGGGCAGATTTTTTAAAATGGTCTAATCATTGAATTTCAACTAATTTTGCAGTTGCGTCTCAAGAGCCATAACTTTTTCATTTTTCCATTGACACGGCCATATGAGGGCTTGTTTTTTGCGGGACAAGTTGTGATTTTTTTAAACAGGGGGGAGGAAAAAAAGAAATGGGGAAAAAAGAAAAAAAGAGGCCATGTCATTAAGGGGTTAAATAATGTATTAACTTCCTTCTCTGGGTCATTATGACGCATGGATACCACATATGTGATTGTATTTTTGATTTTTTACAAAGTAAAGGGAGACAAGTGTTTTTATTATTTTTTTTATAATTTTTTAACTTTTTTTTTAATTTTTATTTATTTTTATTTTTTTGTCCCTTTAGGGGACTTCCACAGGGACCCATCAGGACCCCCTGATCACATTCCGGGGGTCCGATGGTGACAGCCCTTTACATGCTGCAGTGACAGCCCTTTACATGCTGCAGTCACATAGACTGCCGCATGTAAAGGGTTAACACAACAGAGATCGGAGGTTTTCTCTGATCTCTGCTGTAAGAACTGGTACCTAGCTGTCCTCTCACAGCCAAGCACCAGGTCTCCCTGCCACACAGACCATCGGCTTGCTTCTGACAAGCCGATGGTCTCTATGGCAACCTGTAAACAAAGCAGGAGATTGCGGCATATCGGCAATATCTTCTGCTGGTTTTTCAAAGCCCTTGCTTTGTTCTCTGTGGGTCTGTGCAGGCAGAGCACACTGTCACAGCTTGTGGCATTGTGCTCTGCAGCTCCCATAGTGATACATAGCCCGGAAATCTTCCGGGCTAGATCACTATCGGCAGTGGAGCTCGTCCCGGAAAATTTCCGGGCGTGCCACTCAAGGGGTTAATGCTGTCCATAAATACCTCGACTCAAATTCAGATGATTTCCCAAGGATGGTTTATTCATAACCGGTTGCGCCCAAGTTAGATCTGTACTGTCCATATAAATAGTGTTTTCTTACTATGCTCATAGCAGGCTGCTCGCTAATGATTCCTTTTTGGGTCAAAGACTCTGATGTGAGTCGAAACGTCGTTGCTGCTGCTAATCTGTTGAAGAATAAAGAAGTTCCTAATAGGATAAAAGTGCAACATCTGTGCTGTCAGACTTTTTCTATTGAACGATTGATGGATTTAGGTCTGGATCGGATTCTCTATCTGGTGTGCATAACCCAAACCGCTCCGCCGTGTCTGGCTGCTGGTGAGGGCTGCTGACACTACTGTTTTTCTGCTTAACAATTCCTTTCCAGTGTACACACAAATCTGCATTTAATGAGACTAGCCTCACTTACGTATTGCACGGCACGGATGTACTAGCTTTGGTTGACTCAGGCTACTCCAGAGTCGGGAGCATTCCTCTACCACAATTCCCAGAAATACTGTGGGGGGAAGTAGGTGTCTGGGGGGTGTCCAGACATCCTTCTGTAGTTGTAGCCTCCCTCTCCCCAGCAGATTGTTACACCTTGGATGGCGGCTCCATTGCAGGCACCTCTGTGGCTGTTTCTTTATGGCTCCTAGCAGCCCCCAGTCCTAGCACAGTGGCCCCAGCGTCTTCCAAAGCAGCTCTTGCTGCTGCTGTCATCAGTTTCTGGCAGACTATTGTGCAGGGTACTCACAGCAGAAAAACTGCCCTCTGTCGCAGTCTCTTGGCTGTGCTCTCCTGGCTGTGACACAGCTCCCCACACCTTATATAGTGAGTGATATAGATGACATCACCTCTCTCGAATGTTTCCACAGAGCATGGAACATGTCCCCATTCCGAGCTCTGTTCCTGTCCTGTATTGTCACTGTATATTTTTAGTTTCTATTAAATATCTGGGCACAGCAATTCTGCGGAATGATGTTTGTGGTTTTGTCTCTGGGTGGAGAACCCGTGTCTTTGATGAGGCTGGGACAGGCGATGTGCTCCACCCCAACAAGCTTTTTCATGGCTGTCCACTGGACCTATTCAGTCTATCCCATTTATAAAGAAGGTTGCTAATCTGTCGGGGTTAGTGGAACCAGTCCCCTAGGCTGCTTTCACATCTGCGCTGGAACCTCGGAGATACTGTTGCCGATCCAGCACCAAAAAAAACCCTTTCATCCGGTAAAACGTTGGAGAGCTGAGTGGAGAGCAAAGGGATCCCATTAATGATCGTTATTTATATAGCGCCAACTTATTCCGCAGCGCATAGCCAATGGAGTCTGTGTTGTGTTGTTTGGTTACGAAATAAGACAGGTCCATTTGGCGGGGAAATTTCCCCTTCCAACAGGAAAACGGAGCCTCGATGCTGATGTGAAAGCAGCCTTACCTGTACATTCACGGTACGGTTTAGGAGAGGCCAGGAGTTTGCACACAACAGTCACAGGTACCCAATTTTCCTCCAGGAGTAAACTTGGTGGAAATTCTCAAGCCGGGCACTGATACATTGTATCAAACTATCAGAATTGGAGGGAGACTGGTGCTGCTGCCGTGTTCTGCTCACAGAGGATTGTCTAGACTGGATACAAATGTAGCAAACCCTCAGCTGTGAGAAGTATGAGTTCTGTTACAGGGTTTAAGCCTGTGATAGTAAAGAAGAATGTTCCCTTCCATCAATAACAAGCAGAGGTTTTAACAAGAGAGTTAAAGGGGTTGTCTCGTGAAAGCAAGTGGGGTTATACACTTCTGTATGGCCATATTAATGCACTTTGTAATATACATTGTGCATTAATTATGAGCCATACAGAAGTTATTCACTTACCTGTTCTGTTGCTGGCGTCCTCGTCTCCATGGTGCCGTCTAAATTCGCTGGCAGCTTGCTTTTTTAGACGCGCTTGCGCAGTCCGGTCTTCTGCTCTCAGCACGAGCCGCTTCAGCCTGCTAGCCACTACAGCTCTTCTGCGCATGCGCAGACGAGCTGTCACTTCTCGGGAGCGCGCTGGAGCGGCCATTCTGTACCATCCTCTCTTAGAGGAAGGTGCAGAAACTTGAGCCACCCAGCTGTCCTGAGAAGCCGCCCAGCCGCCCCGAGAAGCCGCCCAGCTGTCCCGCCGTCCTGCCGTCCTGCCGCCCAGGTAAGTGATGGGCCGGGGGGTCTGCCGCTGGGCCGGGGGGTCTGCCGCTGGGCCGGGGGGGGGGCTGCCGCTTGGCCGGGGGGGCCTTTGTCTGTTGTCAGGGGTCTAGCGCCGGTTACCTGCTGCCTGGCGGTGGGTGACTGTGTGCCGTGGTCGGACGCGTTCAATCCAGGGGTCCGGTCGGCGGCTGCGGGGCGTCTGCTTGTCAGGGAGACACAGCTGGTAGCGTCTCGGGAGCGCGCACGTCGCGCTACAGCAAGCGACGGGAAAAAAGCCGGCGGCCATCTTGGGAAAATTTTTATAAGTTGCTGAAACGCTGGAACTCTAAGTACAAACCAGCTAGAAAAGTCATTTACAGGGGGGCTTAGTAATGTATGCTTAATTAGGGGGACTGGGCAAAAAAAAAATTCACTGCTTCCTCGAGACAACCCCTTTAAGGCCCTTTTACACACAACGATTAGCAAGGAATGGAGCCTGCAGCAGCATGAATGGAAGCAGTAAAGAAATTCCGATCTTTATTCCTCCATATAGACAGGGGTGACGTTTCGACTTATCAATAGGTCTTTGTCAAGCACAATGCACAGCACACACACATCCTGCGAGAAAATGGTGATGTCACAGTTTAGAGACCTGCAGGGAAGCAGCGCATGCGCGAAACCTCCCAGTCGCGGGGGACTCTATTCACCAATCAGAGAGGAACATATCGTCACTAAGCAACATCCATAGAAGCCCTACAACTATATTCCATTAATGACCAATATCTATGCCGTCCCGTAGCACACAATGGTCAGTCCCTTATAGATATCTCTGTTCGTGTATATCCATATATAGAGGAAGAGATACATATAGATGTTATATACTGCCTATTGTGGATAGAAAAACTATTAAAGGGCAAAGTCCTCTCTATAGAAATTGACCTCACAAAAAATGCAGATAAAATTTTTTTTATTCACATATTAAGAATATGTCACATATATAGAAATCAAAATCCATGCGCATGAGGACGATCAAAAAAGCGGAAACGGGTGGAAAACACATCTAGACACCACATCGCATCTCCTAAAAAGACAAAAAAAAACAAGTTACCGCGTTTCCCCGAAAATAAGCCAGTGTCTTATATTAATTTTTGTTCAAAAAAGTTCAACTTTTTTACATGTATAGCTGCCTGGACACTATTTAAATTGACTTTTTAAATTAACTGTTAGCAGGGCTTAATTTTGGAGTAGGGCTTATATTTCAAGCATCCCCAAAAAGCCTGAAAAATCATTTTGCATCCTCAAAAATTCTGGAAAATCATGCTATGTCTTATTTTCAGGGCATGTCTTATTTTCAGGGAAACAGGGTAGACGTATAATATATATTAACACTATGCATAACTAGTATGTTTACCTACACCAAACAAACAGGTCCACATCCTATATGTAAGGCGTATATGAATATTCCAAATTGAGGCCCATAGGAGCCATGGGGTCAAGCTCATATATCCATTTCAACTCCTTACGCGTCAATAGTCCCAGTCGGTCACCTCCTCTTGGTAGTGGGGCAACCCAATCAATAATTCTATACTTAAAGGGGTTGTCTCGCGGCAGCAAGTGGGTCTATACACTTCTGTATGGCCATATTAATGCACTTTGTAATGTACATTGTGCATTAAATATGAGCCATACAGAAGTTATTCACTTACCTGCTCCGTTGCTAGCGTCCCCGTCTCCATGGTTCCGTCTAATTTCGGGGTCTTCTTGCTTTTTTAGACGCGCTTGCGCAGAAGGGTCTTCTCCCTTCTGGACGGTCCGGGCACGAGCGGCGTTCTGGCTCCGCCCCCTTCTACGCGTCATCGCGTAGCTCCGCCCTGTAACATGTGCCGATTCCAGTCAATCAGGAGGCTGGAATCGGCAATGGAACACACAGAGCCCATGGTGCACCATGGGAGAAGACCCGCAGTGCACCATGGGAGAAAACCGCAGTGCATCCCTGGGAAAGCACCGGCGGCCATCTTTGGAGAAGAATTTTATAAGTTCATCTTTCATCACATCGGTGAGTAGCAAGCGGTTTAAAAACCGCTTTAAAATGCTATTTTATGCCAGGGGGGTGACAGGGGGAATGGGGTAAAGTAAAATTTTGATGTTTGCCGCGCGACAACCCCTTTAAGCTGACTAATAGAATGGTACTGCTCAATAAAGTGTTTTCGGATTTGGTTTTTCTTGACCGAATTGTGCTTTTATGGTTCACTATGTGGGTGCGAGCCTCCATACTCGTCTCACCCACATAGCCAAGACCACATGGACATGTAATAAGATAAACCACATGTGTGGTAGCATAGGTAAACCTCCCCTTCAGGAAGTATGTCTTCCAGTTAAAGGGTGTCTGAAGTGGTCACCTCTTAAGATGTTGCCACAACACAAGCATCCTAAACAGGGAAAGTTGCCATTTCTTACAGGTACCAAGGTTCGTTAAACCGACTCGCCAACTGGATGTATCTGAGGGGGCGTACCAATCTATCACGCAAATTATGGCTCCTTTTATAGGCCATCATCGGGGATCTAGAAAACTCTGGAATATTGTTACATCATTTACCAATCAGCGGACAGTATTTCTGGATGATGTTTTTAACTTTTCGACTTTCAGGACCATGAATTGATAAAAAAGGAGTTTGTGCTTCTTTTTGTGACCGGGTCTTCTCCACTAGTAGCTCCTCCTGAGTCAGCCTCCTCACTTTTCAACATGTATTACTTAGCAATTGTGTTGGGCAGCCTCTATCCTCAAATCTTCTAAACATTTCCTAGAATTGAGAGTCTATTGTCTCGTCATCAGTAACACGTCGGACACGAAGCAATTGAGACCAAGGAAGCGATTCAATCACTCTCCTTGGATGATTGCTGTCCTAGACCAGAAGACTATTTCTATTGGTCGTCTTTGTGAATAAATCCATTTTAACTATAGAGCCAACAACAGACACGCTCACATCGAGGAAATGGATAGCCTCCCTAGAGGATGGCATGGTGAATTCAATCATATTCAGAAACGTGTGGAACTCCAACAGCTCAGAGTTAGTACCCTTCCACAATACAAAGATATCATCTATAGATCGATACCAACAGACGACATGTTCCCAGTGCACAGATGAATAAATATGGTCCTCCTCACAAATGCGCGTGTAAATGTTGGTGTTATTGGGTGCCATGTTGGACCCCATAGCGGTACCTCACTGCTGCCAGTAGTACACTCCTCCAAACACAAAGAAAGATGTACTCCAGCAGCAACAGGGCAAACCACTGGCAACCCACTAAGAGAGTAGAAGACTCAAGGCAACGCCTGACAGCTGATAAGCCCCTCACATGTGTGATGGATGTGTACAGGGCAACCGCATCAAAATTATTACGATTATCAATCAAAATTTGCTCAAAAGCCATCTTTTGAGCGATAATCGTTGTGTGTAAATGTGTGCCCATCGTGCACTTTTCGTCCATCACTGACTTCAGGTCAGCATGAAATCCGTCGTCCCTGGTAAGAGGAACCGCACGCTGAGATTTCCCAGGGCAGCGCTGATAACATTCTTTAACAGCTGCTGTCCAGCTGGAGAACAATAGCGATGTATTTAGAGAACAGACCACCTACTGTTCTCTAAATACAGGTAAATAAAGCTAGTTAGCTGCTAATGGGCTGATTAACCCATGAGTACCTAATACAAAATGATCGCTCAAAACTGTCAGTTTTTGACGAATTTTGAGCGATTATCTGTGTGTCTGAATGCACCTTTAAAGGTGCACTCATTGACAAAAAATAATGCGCCAAGCCCGCGTCAAGGAACCCTTATCAGTACATTGGTAAGTATATGGCCACTTTCTGCTATTTTTCTTTTGTATATTCTCTTTTTAGTGATTTTTAAATTGAGATTAGTGTAAGGACTCACAAATTAATGAGGACCCTTGACGCGGGTTGTGAGCTTGTGTACTTTGGCCAAAATATTAACCAATACCTCGTATTTATCAGTATCTATCAGGTAGTATCAGTAACATGCAGTGCGGCTTTGAATGCTGGTGGAGCCCATGTTGCCAGTGTAGTTCACCTATGAGGTGCAGGGCAGCCCACTGGACTGAAATATGGCATCACTAATAAGTTGTGAGCCTGCATGGTGCACTACACATACTATGTGGCCTGACACCCTGTATATGCCTTATCTTTGTGCAAGTATAGTACATGGCACCCCCCCCCCCCTCAGTATAAGGTTGTTCATCAGTACCTTTACCTGTGCGGTGGCTCCTCTACATAGCAGTCTGGCTGTCTGCATGTGGCGCTTTGACCTGCCCCCTTGTATTAGTACATTGGTAAGTATATGGCCGCTTTCTGGGATTTTTTTTCTCTATTTTGCCTTTTTCAGTGATTTTAAATTGATATCAGGTTTCTCATTCATGACATAACTACAAATGAAGGCAACGGTGGGTGGGTGTTAATGGCAGGACAAATACTGGGCACTGTGACACCAAATTTCCTTCTGCTAAGTGCCTGGAAATGCCTCAGACAGACAGAGTAGTGTAACGATGGCGCCACCTGTCTCTGGATGGCGGACAATGAAACAGTCAGAGCTGCTGGTGCTTATCGGATTATCAGACTATCCTCTCTACTGGTGGTCTGCCTGTGATACCTGTGCCCCGTGGGCATTTGCCCTTACGTATCACTGCTCCCAGCACTTCCCAACAGCCTGGTCAGAATGGCCTACATGGCGGGCAAATTGATGAAATTACCATTCTGCTTCTCTCGTTCCGATGATGCGCCCCTCTGAGGGCCGTTTTTTGGGCCGGGGGGGGGGGGCACTTTTAGGTCCTCCGATGACAAGACCGTTCATCTAATCACCACAACAGGACGGGTTTTACAGCAAAACGACGTTTCTATCTGCACGGATTATTTATTTTTTGTCAATTAGTCTACACTGACAAGTAGCAAGCAAAGCTCTATTTACGGAAAAGCAGAAAACCCTTTAAAGGGATCATCCCAGGGCCCAAAGGAGAGGGGATGGTGAGGCCAGGGAGCGGTGTTTCATACTTACTGGTCGCCCCGTTTCAGCACTGTGTCTCGCGAATTCAGTGCTCGCCAGCAGCTTGAGTCTTTCTGCATGTGCACCTCCCATAGAGATGAATGGGAGATGCATGCGCAGAAAGAAACAAGCTGCTGGCGCATGCTGGAGCAGAAAACCCGTGGAGTATGAAACACCGCTCCCCGGACTCCCCGTTCCCTTACTTTTGAGCCCTGTCATTACAGGTTCCCTTTAAAGTGGTTGTCCAGTTGTAAAATATTTATGGCCTATCCTCAGGATAGGTCATCAATAGTAGATCGGTTAGGGGTCCATCGCCCATAACCCTTACTAATCAGTACTTCACCAGGCTGGTACGCTCAAGCAGTGAACTAATTTCTACAGGAAGCAGACAGCTCCATTCTTTCAGCAGTGGCCAGATTTGTTATTACAACTAAAATTTCCATTCATTTTAATGGGAACTTAGCCCTGCCACTGCTGTAAGAATAAAGCGGTTTGCCTTCTGCAGAAATTAGTTCACTTCACAAGTACTTCAGCCCAGTGAACAGCCGATCAGTGGGGATCCTGGGTGGCAGACTCTCACCAGTCTACTATTGATGACCTGTCCTGAGAACAGACCATAAATGGTTTACAACTGGACAACCCCTTTAAGTTTCCTGTATACCACAACTCCCAACTTGAGGTCAAAGTATATGAGCCATTTACAGAGTCTCCCATATACAGTATAAGCATCTCATATATGAGCCATTTAGCCTCCCCTATACAGGGCCATTCACATATACAGCATCAGCTACAATAGGGATATAGAGGAGGCTATAGGGATATATGGACCACAGGGCCACCTATATACTATATAGTGTCAGCCTTATATGCATAGTGCACCCATATAAATGTCGGGCACCGCTCCCCATGTACCAATATTACAATTGCATCTCCTAATGTCTATGGGGGATCCAGTATGTTGGATTACAACTAGTGTGATTAAGGGGTTCCATCTGAGATAAGCAGCATCTATATGTCTGACAACCACTTATCTCCACCCGCAGTGAGATAACTTAGATGCCTGGGTTGTCAGGAGCCTCGTTATCTTCTGTACATCACTCATTTATTCTTTTTCCACCCAAAATTGATCATTTGAAGAATGATATACTTGGCAGCTCCATACCCCTGGCGGTCACCGCTGATCTCCGCACATCACATCCCGCAGACTGCAGCAGACTGGAAGGCTTTTCTTGGAAATGTAACAGAAATCTCAACCATGAAGTTTCGCAGGCCCCACCAGCCTCCTGCTGTTGTTTACCAGCTCCGTTGCCGTGGCGACAAGTGACAAGATGGCAGGACAGAAGCCTTTTCTTGCATTGCTCGGGAAGTGTGAACGTGTTTGAGAAGGTGATGGCATTTTGCTGCAACCGAAAAAATTAACCCATTAACTGTCTTGCTCTGGTCAGACATTCATCAGGATAGCGCTTCTCCTCCGAGAATACCGTAAGGCTAATTCCATTTTGGCGTGAAACGCGTCCCGATATCGCGTTCGGGAACGTGCGATGTGCCCTTTTTGTGTCAAAAATGCCTGCCATCCCTTCAGGGAAGTAGCAATCCTCCAGCGTGGCTAAAAGGATCGGCAAGTGTTTCACAGTGCACGTTGGGTCCGGTAACTGCACTGTAATCACTATTACTGGAGGTAACTGCACTTTAATCACTATTACTGCAGGTAACTGCACAGTAATCACTATTACTGGAGGTAACTGCACTTTAATCACTATTACTGGAGGTAACTCTACTGTAATCACTATTACTGGAGGTAACTGCACTTTAATCACTATTACTGGAGGTAACTGCACTGTAATCACTATTACTGGAGGTAACTGTACTGTAATCACTATTACTGGAGGTAACTGTACTGTAATCACTATTACTGCAGGTAGCTGCACTGTAATCACTATTACTGTGTAGAACTGGTATCTGACTGTTATTTGATGACTGCATTATTTAGAGGTACACTAGAGCTGAGCTTTTGTATCTGAGCCTGCCATGTTATCAAAGTTGCCTTATGTCGTTGTGTGTGCAGATTATATATATCTTTTAGGACTCCAGCGACACCTCTGACTGCTACTGCTGCACTGATGGGTCACTTCCAGAGACTCAGCCATGCAGCTAATAGTCACACATAAGCCATGGGTGATGGCCTGAAGAGGAGGTGCAGCGTCCCGTAGGGTGACCCCAGACACAGGGCATACTTTGAGGAGTGCGGAGGGTAAGATGCTGGCTTGTCATGGCGGCACTTAACATGCTACCTCCCGGAGGAACGCACGTAGCCTCAGCCAGGGCAGCGCTGGGCCTCTTCCGGTTACCCCTAGGACAGGGATGCCCAATAAACGGTACCGCAGGGATAGATATTGTCACAGGTGACGCCACCGTTCCAGTACACACTGGAATGACCTTCGGCGGAGAATAAAAAAGCCGCAGACAGACATAGCGCACCTCAGGTCCATGGGAACGGTCAGGGCCAGGAACAACTTTACTTAAAGGAGATGTCTCACGCCGAAACGGTTTTTTTTTTTTTTTTCAATAGCCCCCCCATTTGGCGCGAGACAAACCCGATGCAGACGTTTAAAAAACAAAACATATAGTACTTACCCGAATCCCCGCGGTCCGGCGTCTTCATACTCACCTTGTGAAGATGGCCGCCGGGATCTTCACCCTCGGTGGACCGCAGGGCTTCTGTGCGGTCCATTGCCGATTCCAGCCTCCTGATTGGCTGGAATCGGCACGTGACGGGGCGGAGCTACACGGAAGCGCTCTCCTGCACGAGCGGCCCCATTCAGAAGAGAAGAAGACCGGACTGCGCAAGCGCGTCTAAAATTGCCAGAAGAGGCGATTTTAGACGGATCCATGGAGACCAGGACGCCAGCAACGGAACAGGTAAGTGAATAACTTCTGTATGGCTCATAATTAATGCACAATGTACATTACAAAGTGCATTAATATGGCCATACAGAAGTGTATAACACCACTTGCTTTCATGAGACATCTCCTTTAAACAAACTCCAGCAGTACAAGGCAAAGTAGACAATCTTCCAAGTGCAGGCATTTAGACAGACTTGATTAGGAGTACCTTCACATGGTGATCCCAGACTTCAGAACGCCCATGTATGAACAATTGAAGACGTGTACCTACACCTGGCGGTCCCAGATTCAGGATGCTCGGGTGTGAACAATTGAAGACTTGTATACCTCCACCCGGCAGTCCCAAACTTCAGGACACTCGGGTGTGAACAATTGATAAGAGTACCTCTGCACTGGGCCTTGGGGAAAACTCCACTTACTTCTCTCTCACACTCTCTCTCTAATTGGGGCTCACTCCTCTCTCATGCTAGATCAAGCAATCCCGGGAACCTCTCCTTCTCTTCCATTCTTCACTTTATGAGGGTTGAAGGTACCCACATGTAGCTGGCACTCTTTATCAGGAACCCAGAAGACATGGACCTCTTCCTGCTCTCAAGCACTCCTGTTTATACTCTCACTCATACCATGGGACAGGACATAAGTTGATACATTCACAGGCAATCTGCAGGCTCTTGTAAACACTTAAAGGGGTTGTCTCGCGAAATCAAGTGGGGTTATACACTTCTGTATGGCCATATTAATGCACTTTGTAATATACATCGTGCATTAATTATGAGCCATACAGAAGTTATTCCACTTACCTGCTCCGTTGCTAGCGTCCTCGTCTCCATGGTTCCGTCTAAATTCGCTGGCGGCTTGCTTTTTTAGACGCGCTTGCGCAGTCCGGTCTTCTGCTCTGAGCACGAGCCGCTTCAGTGTGCTTGCCGCTACAGCTCTTCTGCGCATGCGCAGACGAGCTGTATCTTCTCGGGAGCGCGCTGGAGCGGCCATTCTGCTACCATCCTCTCTTAGAGGAAGGTGCAGAAACTTGAGCCACCCAGCAGAGCTGCCCAGCCCAGCCGCCCAGGTAAGTGATGGGTGACGGACTGACGGGGGTGACGCATGACGGACTGCCGCTGTGGCCCCGGAGCCTACCGCTGTGGCCCCGGAGCCTACCGCTGGGCCCCGGAGCCTACCGCTGGGCCCCGGAGCCTACCGCTGGGCCCCGAGGCCTACCGCTGTAGCCCCGGAGCCTACCGCTGGGGAGCCAGGGCCTACCGCTGGGGAGCCGGGGCGTAGCGCTGGGGAGACGGGGCGTAGCGCTGGGGAGCCGGGGCCTAGCGCTGGGGAGCCGGGACCTAGCGCGGGGGAGCCGGGGCCTAGCGCCGGTTACCTGCTGCCTGGCGGTGGGTGACTGGTCGGCCGCGTTAAATCCCGGGGTCCGGTCGGCGGCTGCGGGGCATCTGGTTGTCAGGGAGACACAGCTGGTAGCGTCTCGGGAGCGCGCACGTGGGGCTACAGCAAGCGACGGGAAAAGAGCCGGTGGCCATCTTGGGGAAACTTTTTATAAGTTGCTGAAACGCTGGAACTGTAAGTAGAAACCAGCTAGAAAAGTCATTTACAGGGGGGCTTAGTAATGTATGCTTAATAAGGGGGACTGGGCAAAAAAAAAAATTCACTGCTTCCTCGAGACAACCCCTTTAACCCATCACACGCTGCAGCTGTGCAATACATATAACAGAATGACTAGACAGATTTGCACAGCGCACCAACATAAGACAAGACATGTATGACATTATGGAGGGGGCCAGGAAAGCATGTACTGGGCCACTACAGAGGTGAGTGCTTGCTGGGGGTGGGCAAGTTAAGCTTTTCATTAGGGCCCATGAGACTTTTACTACGCCCCTGCCTCCAAGACATATACTGTAAATCTGAGAAGAAATTGAAAGTACCGCTAAGAGCTGTGTACAAGCCAGAGCAGAGCGCCAATAAGTCAGAGCCACACCCACTGTGGTGGGCCTGCTCGTCAGATGGTGATAACACAACTCATTAAAGGGAACCCGTCCTGTCCCTGCAGAACTACCAGCCCATAAACTTAGTTATGGTTGTGTTAGAGGAGATGACAGGGAGCCGGGCAATGTATTTTTTATACTCGCCTGCTCCCGCGATCCAGTGTTGCCGCCCTCTGAAGTTCGTGCGGCGCTGGAAAATCTGATTTTTTTCAGATAAGGGAGATGGAATAAATCCTCCACAGTGCCACCTATTGAAAGTCAGACTTTTTATACAAGCCTTGTTACAATAACCGGAAATTACAAGCAAAGCCAGACTCCATGTACATACAGCTGTTTCAGGGTTTTTGCCCTTCCTCAGTGTACAGTAGGAGTCTGGCTTTGCTAGTGAGAGGCCTGGACGGGGGTCAGAAACGCTCTTTTCTCCTTAGGGAGAGCAACGATATACTATAAACTAAGTGAGGAGACTCAAATGGCCAAGCACGCTCCTCTGGGTAATATGCAAATAAGGGAGATGGAATAAATCCTCCACAGTGCCACCTATTGAAAGGCAGACTTTTTATACAAGCCTTGTTACAATGACTAGGAATTACAACCAAAGCCAGACTCCATGTACATACAGCTGTTTCAGGGTTTTTGCCCCTCATCGGTGTACAGTAGGCGTCTGGCTTTGCTAGTTAGAAGCCTGGGACGGGCGTCAGAAACGCTCTTTTCTCTTTAGGGAGATGAAGGGCAAAAACCCTGAAACAGCTGTCTGTACATGGAGTCTGGCTTTGCTTGTAATTCCCGGTCATTGTAACAAGGCTTGTATAAAAAGTCTGACTTTGACTTGAAGGAATGCTGCCTTTCAATAGGTGGCACTGTGGAGGATTTATTCCATCTCCCTTATTTGCATATTACCCAGAGGAGCGTGCGTGACCATTTGAGTCTCCTCACTTAGTTTATAGTTGCTCTATAAGGAGAAAAGACCGTTTCTGACTCTTTTCAGAGTCACATGTGTGCGATCTCCTATATAAGTTCATGGGAGAAGCATAAATCTCCCATGGATGACAGTGCCGGATCGCGGCAGCGGGTGAGTATAAAAAATACATCACCCCGCTCCCTATCACCTCCCCTAACAGCCCCATAACTTATTTTATGGGTTTATGGTGCTGTGGGGATGTGACAGGTTCCCTTTAATAGTAAGCAATGGCATCGCAGCTCAATGAAGATAACAAGTTACATCACAAACTAGTGATGATAAACAGTGACATCACGGCCCACGGACGATTAGTAATGACTTCACAGCTCACTAATAAGTGGGGATATCACAACTCATTGATTAGAAATTGTAACATTACGCCTCAATGATGATAAATGATATCACAACCTACTGATAAGTGATGATGTCATGACTTACTGATGAGCAGTGACCTCACAATGCACAGGTGGTAAATGCTGATGTCACCACTTATCATCGAGGAATTATGACATCACAACTCCCTGATGCTGACATCACGATGCTCTGTAGATATCACTCGTAGGAGTTACACATGTGATATGGTCAGTACATTCCGTAGGTTCACTTCTTGGTTACACTAGTAAGACATGAGACTGCTCTGTCTTCCTGCGGAGGCTGCCAATCGGCTCTGAGGTTTAACTGCCTGTCACATCTGTCACCACAGGAGCCACCTGCAGAACCCAGATGAGGGGACCATGTCATAACTCAGAGGGGAACGTCTTCTTGAGGTTGACTAAGTCATAAGAACGCGAGGTTCGGTCCTCTGTCAGGACATAAACTTCCACAATCCGGAAGGATGAATTGCTAGATGCCGGATTAAAGGAGCGTTACTCAATCTACAGAATCCAAAGTCAAATTTAAAGTGATATGGACTATGAAACAAAGTGCAGCAAAGCAAATACTCCATGCACTAAACCTGATCTAATCAGACATGTAAGCATGCGTTTCATATCAAAGGAATAGTCTGGAACACCACTGCCCAGAAATAAAGGGTTAAACACTTCATGTGGGCACCATACTTATATTTTTCTCTCTCCCCCCCCCCCCCCCCCCCCCCATCAGTCACCACCTCTCCATTAGTTAATATGACCCCTTATTACATGCCGCAGGCAAAGCCTCGCTATGGGTTCCCTGGCAACCACCCGTTACCATGGCAGCCCCTGACAACCTTATGCTCATTAATTTAAGAAGGGAAAAAAAAAGAGGGATCACTGTGCAACAAATGATATTGTTATAATCGTCTCAGGCAGACAGCGGGGTGGGGACGTGTCCATGTTCTATGGGCCTAATACCAGGGTAAGACGCCAGGCTCACAACTCGTCTCCTAATTTAGAATGTACAAACCGTTTCTAAACTTCCTTTAGAACTAAGCGAAGGGCTGATAAAGTATATTATAGACAACAGTAAGCTGCAAAGCACTATGGGTAATGGTTAGTTGTCACCACTTTAAAAACAAGTGCCCCCATCACACTGATCCCCCTTTAGGAAGCATGCATCAATATACAACCAACCCTTCTAGTGAATGCGAATAGCAATACCCCAGGTCCAAAGCTTGCAGAACCAGAGTTGTCAACTGCAGGCCATATCCTATTCCTATACTCCAGAGCTGCACTCACTATTCTGCTGGTGGAGTCACTGTGTACATACATTACTTATCCTGTACTGATCCTGAGTTACATCCTATTCCTATACTCCAGAGCTGCACTCACTATTCTACTGGTGGACTCACTGTGTACATACATTACTTATCCTGTACTGATCCTGAGTTACATCCCTATTATACTCCAGAGCTGCACTCACTATTCTGCTGGTGGAGTCACTGTGTACATACATTACTTATCCTGTACTGCTCCTGAGTTACATCCTGCATTATACTGCAGAGCTGCACTCACTATTCTGCTGGTGGAGTCACTGTGTGCATATATTACTTATCCTGTACTGATCCTGAGTTACATTCTGTATTATACCCCAGAGCTGCACTCACTATTCTGCTGGTGGAGTCACTGTGCACATACATTACTTATCCTGTACTGATCCTGAGTTACATCCTATTCCTATACTCCAGAGCTGCACTCACTATTCTGCTGGTGGAGTCACTGTGTACATAGATTACTTATCCTATACTGATCCTGAGTTACATCCTGTATTATACTCCAGAGCTGCACTCACTATTCTGCTGGTGGAGTCACTGTGTACATACATAACTTATCCTGTACTGATCCTGAGTTACATCCTGTATTATACTCCAGAGCTGCACTCACTATTCTGCTGCTGGAGTCACTGTGTACATACATTACTTATCCTGTACTGATCCTGAGTTACATCCTGTATTATACCCCAGAGCTGCACTCACTATTCTGCTGGTGGAGTCACTGTGTACATACATTACTTATCCTGTACTGATCCTGAGTTACATCCTGTATTATACTCCAGAGCTGCACTCACTATTCTGCTGGTGGAGTCACTGTGTACATACATTACTTATCCTGTACTGACCCTGTGTTACATCCCCTATTATACGCCAGAGCTGCACTCACTATTCTGCTGGTGGAGTCACTGTGCACATACATTACTTATTCTGTACTGATCCTGAGTTACATCCTCTATTATACTCCAGAGCTGCACTCACTATTCTGCTGGTGGAGTCACTGTGTACATACATTACTTATCCTGTACTGATCCTGAGTTACATCCTGTATTATACTCCAGAGCTGCACTCACTATTCTGCTGCTGGAGTCACTGTGTACATACATTACTTATCCTGTACTGATCCTGAGTTACATCCTATATTATACCCCAGAGCTGCACTCACTATTCTGCTGGTGGAGTCACTGTGTACTTACATTACTTATCCTGTATTGATCCTGAATTACATCCTGTATTATACTCCAGAGCTGCACTCACTATTTTGCTGGTGGAGTCACTGTGTATATATATTACTCATCCTGTACTGCTCCTGAGTTACATCCTGTATTATACCCCAGAGCTGCACTCACTATTCTGCTGGTGGAGTCACTGTGTACATACATTACTTATCCTGTACTGATCCTGAGTTACATCCTGTATTATACTCCAGAGCTGCACTCGCTATTCTGCTGGTGGAGTCACTGTGTACATGCATTACTTATTCTGTACTGATCCTGAGTTACATCCTGTATTATACTCCAGAGCTGCACTCACTATTCTGCTGGTGGAGTCACTGTGTACATACATTACTTATCCTGTACTGATCCTGAGTTACATCCTGTATTATACTCCAGAGCTGCACTCACTATTCTGCTGCTGGAGTCACTGTGTACATACATTACTTATCCTGTACTGCTCCTGAGTTACATCCTCTATTATACTTCAGAGCTGCATTTACATTGCTGCTGGTCGTCACTGGAAACAATCCACAAACTTGCTGTCAAAAATATGACTATGGCTGGGTTTTCACACGCCAGAATCCCAGCAGAAATCTCGCGGTTTGGCCACAGTGAAAACCGCAAGATTTCTGCTGGGAAAGCGCTGCTTTAAAACCCGCGACACTTAGCTGCGAGTTTTGAAGCGGCCTGGCCACACGCTTTTCCGTTGCGGCCGGCGCTCCCATAGAGAGAAAAAAAAAGGACATGCTGTGGCTGGCGAATCTGCGCTGCAACACAGGCTTCTCCCGGCTTAGCCACCGCTGATTCGCCATCCCATGTAGACGAGATTTCTGAGAAATCTCGTCCACATGGCTGGTTAATCCTGGGATCAGCGACCACAGGCGGATTTGCCGCGGCTAAATTCCGGACGGAAAATCCGCCCAGTGTGAACCCAGCCTAAGGCCTCCGCCTCTAGACTCTGCAGCAAATACTGTCCATAGGAATTCAATCGCAAAACGCCATTTCATCTCCACAAGCGGAAATCGACTGAGAATTTCCGCTCGCGGAGAATAAATCGAAGCATGCTGCGATTTTGTGCCGGTTACGCACGGCCGGCTTGGAAAGCCGTCCGTCCCGTGGCACTTCCACAGTGAGCACCACGGAAGTATTGTGGGATACACATCACCCCTCCCAGCACCGGCAGCTACTGCGCATGCACGACATCCGCAGAGCTCGCAGCAGATGCCGAAAAGAAACGCAGCGGGCACCAGGTCAAACCCCACTGCTGGAATCCAGCATGCAGGGTCCGACCCGCCTGTGTGCAGGAGGCCTAACATTTTATCACTGCTGCTACAACGCAGATGGGCATTTCCGTTTTTCTTCATATAAGATGACTATATAGTACCTTGGGTAAGGCGATGGCAAACCACCCCACAAAAACGGTCTGCCAAGAAAATGTGACAATGTGACGTCACCCTAGAAGTTAGTCACGACTCAGGGCTTGCACCACGGACTTGACCTTTTACCTTGTATAGTACCTGGTGTAAGCATGATACTTCTGCACAGTGCAGACACTGAACAAGCAGGGAATAGTTGGACATTACAGCTTTGATACCTGCAGAATTATGAATGCAGCTCTGGATGTTAAGGGGAAATGGCCTTCTTGGATCCAGCTCTGTTCAGCCCTTTCACGGCTGACAACCATTATTCTTTACTATTATCATTCTGCGTCGTAATTCTGAATATCACGGTTCATATATAGCTTGCATTCTAACAAAAGTGATGGGACCATTCATTGGTCAAACCTGCGAGTCGCAGCGATAACGAGATCTTCAAAACGATTCCTTCCCATCACCGCCACCCTAATGAATGTCCCCTATTATTTTACCCGCTCAAATGCCAGGGAGAGACGTAACCGTCCCAGATGGAAATGAGGACAATCCGCTCGGCCCCAATTACCGGTGAGCCCCTGTTTTATTCCTCTGTTCGCTTTCATCCTTGATTTTACACCCAGGTCCGCCCCGAACGTAACCCATTTCATATGAAAGTTCTTCTCACTCCATTTTATTATGATATAAACCAGGAATAATACGATGATTTTTTTTCTTACTTGACATCAAAGACCCGCGGTGCTGAGAAAATACGTCTTTTATCTCTGCCGGATTCAGCCGCGTCCCACATTTTAAAGGGCACCCAGTCTCCCTTGATCATCGGCTAAGACTGAAAGTTGAACATCTAACAGGCTTCCATGGCTGTGATTGTGCTCTCCAGACGGAGCTCTGTTCCTTGGGGAACTGTGCCGGCATAATAGCGTCCTTTACTCCTATATTCAAGAGTTTAACATGGTTTAACCCTCAATCCCAGCAGGAAATTCAAGCCTTGTGCCCAATAAGTAGATTGGCGGTGTGAGCCGGCAGGAGAAGATCAGGAGGACAGAGCTGGATGTATCGGCCCTTTCACTGCTGGCTGCGGCGAGTCACGGAATATGAATCTTATGGAAGGGATTTCATAAACTGATGATTTATACTAAATGTAAACTCCTCCGATAATCACAAGAACACTTTATATGTGTGTCGGTCCTACCCTAAAATGTTTATCTATCTCATAATTATCTATCTATCCATCTCATATCTATATTTATCTATCTCATATGTCTGTATCTCCTATCTATCTATCTATCTATCTATCTATCTAATATCTATCTATCTCATATCTATCTATCTATCTATCTATCTATCTATCTATCTATCTATCTATCTATCTCATATCTATCTCTCTATCTAATATCTATCTATCTCATATCTATCTATCCATCTCATAGCTCTCTAATCTATCTATCTATCTATCTATCCTCATATCTATCTATCCATCTATCTCCTATCTATCTATCTATCTATCTATCTAATATCTATCTATCTAATATCTATCTATCTATCCATCCATCTATCTCCTATCTATCTATCTCCTATCTATCTATCCATCTATCTATCTATCTATCTCATATCTCTCTATCTCTCTATCTATCTATCTATCTCATATCTATCTATCTATCTCCTATCTATCTATCTATCTATCTATCTATCTATCTATCTATCTATCTATCTATCTATCTCATATCTATCTATCTATCTATCTATCTCATATCTATCTATCTATCTATCTATCTATCTATCTCATATCTATCTATCTATCTATCTATCTATCTATCTATCTATCTATCTATCTATCTATCTATCCCATATCTATCTATCTATCTATCTATCTCATATCTATCTATCTATCTATCTATCTATCTCATATCTATCTATCTATCTATCTATCTATCTCATATCTATCTATCTCATATCTATCTATCTATCTATCTATCTATCTATCTATCTATCTCATATCTATCTCTCTATCTATCTATCTCATATCTATCTATCTCATATCTATCTATCTATCTATCTATCTATCTATCTATCTATCTATCTCATATCTATCTCATATCTATCTATCTATCTATCTATCTATCTATCTATCTATCTATCTATCTCCTATCTATCTATCTATCTATCTATCTCATATCTATCTATCTATCTATCTCCTATCTATCTATCTATATCATATATCTCATATCTATCTATCTATCTATCTATCTATCTATCTATCTATCTATCTATCTATCTATCTATCTATCTATCTATCTATCTAGCTATCCCATATCTATCTATCTAATATCTATCTATCTCCTATCTATCTATCTATATCATATATCTCATATCTATCTATCTATCTCCTATCTATCTATCTCCTATCTATCTATCTATCTATCTATCTATCTATCTATCTATCTATCTATCTATCTATCTATCTATCTATCTATCTATCTATCTATCTATCTATCTATCGAGATGAATCATTCAATGTGAATTTTGTTGAAAAAAAGGGTGGAAAAAAACCCTAAACTGTGGTTGCATAAATATACACACCCTAAAATTAATACTTTGCTGATGCACCCTTTGACTTTATGACAGCATTCAGTGTCTTTGGGTTGGTGTCCATCAGCATTTTTTTTCTCTAAATCACTACATTCAAAGTCCTGTAAATTTTTTATTATTTGATGTACGGAGCTCTATGACGGCTTATTTTTTGCGAGACGAGCTGTAGTTTTTATTGGTACCATTTTGGGGTACATTCGGCTTTTCTGATCACTTTTATTGCGTTTTTAGGTAGGCAAAATGCTAAAAATGAGCATTTGCCTCAGTTTTTTAGAGTTTTTTTTAAGCTTTTCCCCTGCACAGTCAAAAGCATGTGCAGCTTATTGTACGCGTCGTTACGGACGTGACAATACTAGATATGTGGGGTTTTAATTTCTTTTAACCTTTTTTTATACTAATATGAGAAAAAGCATAAAAAAAGGGTTTTTTAACTTTTTTTTTACATTTTTTTAAATTCATTTTTTTACCTTTTTTTTTACACAACTTGTGTCCCTCTGAGGACACTGCCCTGATGATCGCTGTGATAAGGCATGGCAGGGCTACTACCCTGCCATGCCTTATCGCTTATACAGCGATCTCAGGCACTGGCAACACAGAATGCGAGAGCCCGGCAACTTCACAGAGGGAGTGCGCTCCCTCTGTGAACCCTTCCCATGCCGTGATCTACATAGATCGCGGCAGGGAAGGGGTTAGAAGGGGGGGGGCGCATCTCCGATGCACACCTGCTGTTGCAGCGGGAGGCCGGCTGTGACTGACAGCAGGCTCCCGCTGCGGGATAGCGCGAGATCATATGTGATCTTGCGCTATCCCTATAATGTAGGGGAACGTCATTTTGCGGGAAGTACCCCGCTCCCATGACGTACCCTTACGTCATGGGGAGGGAAGGGGTTAACATTGCTGTCGGCCTCTTGTCCGCTTCGTGGACCAAATGTTCTTTTAGTCTTTCCATCAATTTTTGAGGGGCGCCCAATTCTTGGGAATGTCAGTGTTGTGCCAAATTTAAAGGCGTCTTCCAAGGAAAATAGTATTGATGACCTATCCTATGGGTCATCAATAGTTGATCAGCCGGGATTTGCCGCTTGGGACCAATCATCTGATTCTGCACCCGCCTTACGAAGCCGCAAATACACAGGGGTTGGAACAGATGCCATCGCTCTGTCCCCTGTGTAGTGGCCGGCACTTGTAACTGTAGCCACAGCTGCCATTAACTTGCAATTACAAGCACCAGCCACTACACAGGGATCGGAGCAGTAGCTTCTGTGCCAACCCCTGTGTATCTGCAGCTGTCAGCGGTGGCTTAGCTTTTTACTGATAGCCTCTCTCTCTAATACACATTATTCTCATATCTAACTCTCTATTTCATATGTATCTCTGTCTCATATCTCTCTCGTATATATCTATCATATCCTTTTCTCTCTCATATCTCACATCGCTCATATCTATCTTTTTTTTCCTCATATCTCACATCGCTCATATCTATCTTTTTTTTCTCATATCTCACATCTATCTATCTCTCATATCTATTTCATATATCTCATATTTCACACCTCTCTCTCATATCTCTCACATCTATCTATATCTCTATTTAATCTATCTCATATCCCACATACCTCTCTCATATCTATCAATCAATCTATCTATCTAATATCTCTCCCTATCTCATAGATATCTATGTCATATCTATCTATCTATCTATCTATCTATCTATCTATCTTCTATCTATCTCATATCTATCTATCTTCTATCTCTCTCATATCTATCTATATATCTATCTATCTCCTATCTATCTATCTATCTATCTAATATCTCTCCCTATCTCATAGATATCTATGTCATATCTATCTATCTATCTATCTATCTATCTATCTATCTATCTATCTATCTATCTATCTATCTATCTATCTCATATCTATCTATGTTCTATCTATCTCATATCTATCTATCTATCTATCTATCTATCTATCTATCTATCTATCTATCTATCTATCTAATATCTCTCCCTATCTCATAGATATCTATGTCATATCTATCTATATCTTCATCTATCCATGCAATAACTTGCAGTTGCTGGGCTCCTAGGCAAAATCAGTGAAATGTTCCCAACTATAATGCTTCATTTATGGTACTTGTCTCCTTATTTGTGAGACCCTCCGGGTTCCGTGAGGATCCAGCGCCCAGCTGTGACCTTCTCTAGTTACACCCCAACATCCATCCATATAGCTTTTTTATATGTGAAATGTCACCAGGCATGTCCGATAATCCAGATTATTTCAGAATTCGACAGCACTAAAATCTCATTGATGCCAGATGAAAGGAATTTCCCTGTGACAATAAACTGTAATAGTAAATCAATATACACAGACAGCTGCTGGTATTTACCTAGGATGTGGATTCAGGGCGCCCAAGAACCCAATGAACAGTGCGGGACATATTTACTTAGACTGCTGTTTTACATGCGGTGAACACTGGCGGAAGTGCGACAAATATATTAAAGAGGGGCAAGTCTCCTAATACATTTGTCACATCTAATGGCACCTCTGTGCTCCAAGCTGAAATCTATGCCAGCGACAGGGCGGTATAGGTGTCAGCTATAATGCCAGCCACTTTGTGGTGTAAATTACAGTAATTTGACAGGCCACCCTAAACCACGCCCCCTAGTGCTGGACACCACCCACTTTTAAAAAGAGCATAAAACTTCAAAAAGTTGCAATTTTGGCACTTGAACCAAAGTTAAGACTTTCTGACTCCAGGATTCTGGCACAAGAGGAGTAATACGTATGCCACAGTGTGCATTAAATACACGTTTCATGGCGATCAGACGGATGGAACTACTTTACTTTTTGTACCCATTTCATATTAATTCCTATTCATATCCTGCCAACATACTGCTGGTTGGAGATCGACAGTAGATTAAGACCCGCCCTGTTGTCAGTCACATATGTTGTTAGTGAAACTGGTTCCGGGTGGTGGTGCGTCACAGGATGGCGCGGCGGTGAACATGATCATGCTCCATTGGAGGGTCCTTGTACTTCTAACGTTACGTAATAAACTGGTGGCATGAACTCTCTCACCTAAAGAGCTAATACTCCGCTTGGAGTCTTTTGTATACACATCTGGTTCTGTTCCTCTACAGTTCCTCACCGCCCCCCCTTAGGTTCACCTGGCCAGATGATCTTCTTCCTCCCTGTGGCATCAGCTTCTGGAACTACATGAATCTTCTGCCCTGTCTCCTCCCTGATGTTCCGTTGTGCTGGATTATGGTTTTCTCCAGCAGGTTTCGGGGTATTTTGTAGCTTCCGAATTGTATAGTGTGCACACATCATCGAGCAGATTAGACACAAGCGATCAGTCTCATATCCAAAATGGCTCTCTGGGCAGAGACACCCAGACGGCCCCTTTTATTGTAAAGCATAACACCTGCCCTTTAATGGGCGTGCAACAGATTACATCAGTAACATATAGGATTCTCATTTGTCGGATCATATAGAATCCCCCCTCCTTCCTGCCCACCTTCTCTCAACTCCAATGTATAAGCAAGTCTTTGTCTTACAAACATGTGCTCGAACCTGAAACTGAAAGTAGGTATCTCTTTGTTGAAGAAGATTCTGTGTGGGGGATGGGGAGGACTGGGAAAACACTCAAGATGAACACATAAGCAGTAACATAACACTGTGATTTAACTCTTTCCTTATGCAGCAGAGTTCCACATTAGGCTGAAGTCACAAAACACATATCTTTTCACCATTGTCCAGCAATTACTATAATGAAATTATGCAGTCATTAGCCTCTAAGAGTTAAAGTCACTACAGCTGCGTAATACCTCTAGTTTAGTACAAATCAATAGACATTTTACACTGACTAATCATCATGTCTATCACACCGTGGTGCTGTTTGCTGTTGTTAGTGTCCCCTCCCCGTCCAACACAATCACTTAGTTCTGCTGCTTTTCTTATGTTATGGACTTGATTCTGGTACTGTATCTGTGTACTGAGCTTGTTTCTGAGGCTGCATTTATGTACAGAGCTTGGATTTATAGCTATAGCCCTGCTTCCCCTGATCGAGCATCGGTCTTGTCGAGTGACTGATTACTCGACCGAGCACCATGCAGAGGGGCGGCGGGGGTGAGCTGGGGGGAGAGAGACAGAGATCTCTCGACAAGATCGATGCTCAATCGAGCATCAGCCTTAAACGAGCGTGCTTGCTCATCCCAAGTTATGAGCTTTGTTCTGGTACAGTATTTATTCTGTTCTGGTGTGGGCATGCTGCTATCTTGCTGCATTAGTAGAATACAGGTATGTTGCATATAAGTGCAAAATATATTGTTTTTTTCTTTTGATGGGGAAAAGGGGTGCAGCCCAAAAAATTCCATTGAACCTAAGGCTATCTGCTTATTACTCCGTAATACTGTCAGCGGCCTAGAGAATAGCTGATCGGCCAATCAGCTACTGATGACCTGTCCTCAGGATCGGTCGTTAGGTGCTTTTACACAGAACAATTATCATTCCTTCTCCGTTCAGTCAGCGATGCTTGTTCCTTTATAAAAGCACAGGGACAATTATATCATGAGGATGAGCTGTGGGGCATCTGTAGCCCGACAGGGTGTCCTGTGTACAAGGGACAACTATCGCTGGGGTGAGCTGCGGGGCCTCTGTAGCCCAACAGGGCGTCCTGTGTACATGGGACGAGCTGTGGGGCATCTGTAGCCTGACAGGGTGTCCCGTGTACAAGAGACGATTATTGCTGGAGTGAGCTGTGGGGCACCTTTAGCCCAACAGGGCGTCCTGTATACATCGGACGATTATCACTGGGATGAGCTGTAGGGCATCTGTAGCCTGACAGGGTGTCCTGTGTACAATGGACAACTATCATTGGGGTGAGCTATGGGGCATCTGTAGCCCAACAGGGCGTCCTGTGTACATGGGACCAGCTGTGGGGCATCTGTAGCCTGACAGGGTGTCCCGTGTACAAGAGACGATTATTGCTGGAGTGAGCTGCGGGGCACCTTTAGCCCAACAGGGCGTCCTGTATACATCGGACGATTATCACTGGGATGAGCTGTAGGGCATCTGTAGCCTGACAGGGCGTCCTGTGTACAATGGACAACTATCATTGGGGTGAGCTATGGGGCATCTGTAGCCCAACAAGGCGTCCTATGTACCAGAGACTATTGTCGCTGGGATGAGCTGTTCGGCATCTGTAGCCTGACAGGGTGTCCTGTGTACATGGGACGATTATCACTGGGACGAGCTGTGGGGCATCTGTAGCCCGACAGGGCATCCCATGTACAAGAGACTATTATCACTGGGGTGAGCTGCGGGGCATCTGTAGCCCGACAGGGCATCCTGTGTACATGGGACGATTATCACTGGGACGAGCTGTGGGGCATCTGTAGCCCGACAGGGCATCCCATGTACAAGAGACTATTATCACTGGGGTGAGCTGCGGGGCATCTGTAGCCTGACAGGGTGTCCTGTGTACATGGGACGATTATCACTGGGACGAGCTGTGGGGCATCTGTAGCCCGACAGGGCATCCCATGTACAAGAGACTATTATCACTGGGGTGAGCTGCGGGGCATCTGTAGCCCGACAGGGCATCCTGTGTACATGGTACGATTATCACTGGGACGAGCTGTGGGGCATCTGTAGCCCGACAAGGCGTCCTGTGTACATGGGACGATTATCACTGGGACGAGCTGTGGGGCATCTGTAGCCCGACAGGGCATCCCATGTACAAGAGACTATTATCACTGGGGTGAGCTGCGGGGCATCTGTAGCCTGACAGGGCATCCTGTATACATGGTACGATTATCACTGGGACGAGCTGTGGGGCATCTGTAGCCCGACAGGGCATCCCATGTACAAGAGCCCTAAGACAACCCCTTTAAAGGATTATTATCAATGAATAATACAGACAAAACCGCACACGCTGTAAACAGCCGCCAGGATCCGTCCTTACTGATCGCAAAGGGAATCAGACGCCTTGTTTTAGCCGAGGTGAGGAAGTTGATGTCCCAGGGCAGGGCCTGAGGTTTTTAATAGCTATTACTTAATAATTCAAGGGCTGCAGCCTGAAATAGCGCAGATAGGGCTCGCTGCGGCGGGGGGTACGGTCTGGCCTGTGTGCGGAGAGAAGAGGCAACCACCATAATATCAAACATGCTGCGTACAACAGTCATCGCGCCGTCACCTTGAAAAGTCAGACATCAGAAGTGCGGCCATTCATAGCTCCTATCTCCTCCTCATCTGAACCTGCCGCCTTGTGCTGAGGAGTCCGTGTGTCCGAGGCTGGGGTGTGATACTGTCTGGCTTACCAAGCCATTGTGTGACACCCTTGGCTGAGCTGCTGTATCTAAGCTTATCATGTATACTGTCTGCTGAGCCAGTGTATCTATTGATGAAAACTGCTGGAAGCTCCCATAGACTCCTATGGGAGCCTAAACAAAAAAAGGGAGGGGGATGGAGTTTGTCTGCGTCTGGAGCTCGGAAAAGAAGACAGCGGCCACTATTTAAGCAATTAGAAGTCATTCCGAGAATCAACCGACGGAATTCCGTGCCGCAGCATATTTTTCACGCGATACGCCCATGTGAATGGACGAGAAAACGCTAATTAAGCTCGGGACTCGATCGCGGCTATTCGTCATTGATTCCATTTTCGGCCGCGATGCAACCAGTGTAATAGTGTCTACATGTTTGTTGAGCTGAGTATTTTATGGCTCGCTCACATGGGCGTATGTGTCCCGCGTAATACACGCGTATTTATCATATGCGTGAAATAATCAGGACGTGCGTATTTGCCGTGTATGTTAAATATTCATAGCCTATATTGGCATGTGAAAAAATGCAGGTGTGAGCGGCCCGATATACATCAATGGTCATTTGCACCGCGTAATATGCGAATGAGGACTTATTCCCACGACCGTGGGCGCAACTGCTCTCGGCGGCATAAACGAGGGGCATCACTTCGCTGGCATTTCAAACTCCGCGCCAGAGTGCAGGGGTTTGAAAAGAAGAGGTTGGAGGACAGGTGCCGCCCGATCTTTCACGCACGTAGTTTAGCGCAGGTCCTATATTTACCCGGCCGTACAAATCACGGATGAGAAAAGAGGTGCTGAAGACGAAAACACGGAACTCCTATTCAGATCAGGGGGTTCGTTTTGCCTCGTTACACGCATTGAAATCAATGGGTGGATTCAACTTTCAGCGTATTGCATGCGCAAATTTTGAATCCGGCCTTAAGGTCTATTTACACGGGTGAGTGTGACATAAATCGGACCTATATCCCACTCGCTGACCTGCGATCTTACATGCGATTTTCGGGATGTACTTCTGTTTCACGCGTGTGAAAAAAAAAATGCAAATAGTCCCAATAGTTTAAATGATCTAAAGCATCAAACTCGCGTGAGAATTACATTTACGCGCGAGTGCGATATTTTGGTTTGTTAGGAATTAATGGGCGATTCTCGCAGCGGAATCGCCCAAAAACAGGACGCACTGCAATTTTTTTTTTTTCTGATCTTTTTTCTGGAGACAAGATTGATAGGCTGGTGATGCCCCTGTTCCTGATTGGCTGCAGAGCTGGCTCCCATGCAGGTCCTGGCAGCTCACTAACCTTCCCCCGATCTCCCTGCTCTGTCACTCGGTGCTGTGCTGGTTCTTGGCTCCCAGCCTTGTTTTCACCTCCCTGCTGCTCCTGTCACTCTCCCTGCCTCCCAACTGTCCATCAGTATTATTGTACCTTGTCACCACCAGAATAATGGGTGGTGATCTAAAGTGACAGCTTAGGGCTAGGGTACGCCCCCAAAGGTCCTGATTGGCTGCCTCCAGAAAGGTCCTAGCAGTGTGGGGAGTTTTGCCTTGGATGGTGCGGGTCCCGCTGAAAAATAGAACATGCTGCGATAATAAATCTGCAAGCAGATATCGCAATAGCGGACATGCAAATGTTCTATTCTTTCATTAGGTGCAGAATACCGCGGATCGTCCGCGCGGGTGACGATCGTGGATTTAGCAATTCAAATCCGCCCGTGTACAACCAACCCAACACAGGGTATTAGTTTTGTCTGGAGTGTCCCTTTAATAGTAGCCGTAGGACCGTGACGATTCCACGTAATTAGGGCGGGGCTGTAATTTGTTTTTATACAGTCGACGCAGTGCGTGTCACAGATTGACTCTCCCAAATGTGGCTGCGCTCCAGATGACACAAGGTTGTGGCGACTTTTCAGGAAAATGAGTCTGCATTTCGTATAAACAGAAACGTGACACTGATATATGAAAAATATCGCGCTCCATATTCACGACAAGCAAATACTCAAATATAACCCGACTGCCGACCAGATTCACTATATTATAAGCACCAGACCTAATATGTGCCGTCATGTATGCGGTCTATATGTAGTGAGTTTGCTGTGTATACAGTGTATACTATATGTGGTGTATCGGGCGTGAGATGTATGGTGCTTGTGCTATATACAGGGTATGTGCTGTTTGTGCCATGTCTTCCACATAAAGGGGGTTTTGTGCATTATGTATGGGCTGTGTATACAGCATATGACGTTTTGGGCTGTGCATACAATATATCTGATGTTTTGTGCAGTGTATTTGCTATTTTGGGCTGTGTATACAGTATATATGATATTTTTCATAGTGTATTTGCCGTTTTCTGCAGTGTATACAGTGTTTATTCGCTGTTTGGGGCTGTGTACGCAGTATATGATGTTTTACGCAGTATATACAGTGTATTTGCTGTTTTAGGCTGTGTATACAGTATATGAGGTTTTCTGTAGTGTATGCAGTATAAAATGTTTTGTGCAGTGTATACAGTGCAGCATATATGGTGTACATGATGCTTTGTGCAGTGTATACAGTAAAGTATATACAGTATATATGTTTTGTGCCGTATATACAGCATGTTTTGTGTAGTGTATACAGTGCAGTATATATGTTTTGTGCAGTGTATAGAGTGAAGGATATGCGGTGTATATGATGTTTTATGCAGTGTATACAGTGCAGTGTATACAGCATATAAGATGCTTTATGCAGTGTATACAGTACATATGTTTTGTGCAGTGTATACAGTATATATGATGTTTTATACAATGTATACAGTGCAGTGTATATGCGGTGTGCACTGTATACAGTATATGTTTTGTGCAGTGCAACACTGCAGAATGTTTTGTGCAGTGCATACAGTGCAGTATATGCTTTGTGCAGTGTATACAGTATATATATGCTCTGTGCAGTGCCGTATATATGTTTTGTGCAGTGTATACCGTATATATGCTCTGTGCAGTGCATACAGTGCAGTATATATGTTTTGTGCAGTGTATACCGTATATATGCTCTGTGCAGTGCAGTATATATTTTGTGCAGTGTATACAGTATAGTATATATGTTTTGTGCAGTGTATACAGTATAGTATATGCTTTGTGCAGTGTATACAGTATAGTATATGTTTTGTGCAGTGTATACAGTATAGTATATGCTTTGTGCAGTGTATACAGTATAGTATATGTTTTGTGCAGTGTATACAGTATAGTATATATGTTTTGTGCAGTGTATACAGTATAGTATATGCTTTGTGCAGTGTATACAGTATAGTATATGTTTTGTGCAGTGTATACAGTATAGTATATATTTTGTGCAGTGTATACAGTATAGTATATGTTTTCTGCAGTGTATACAGTATAGTATATATGTTTTTGTGCAGTGTATACAGTATAGTATATATGCTTTGTGCAGTGTATACAGTATAGTATATATATATGCTTTGTGCAGTGTATACAGTATAGTATATATGCTTTGTGCAGTGTATACAGTATAGTATATATGCTTTGTGCAGTATATACAGTATATGTTTTGTGCAGTGTATACAGTATAGTATATATGCTTTGTGCAGTGTATACAGTATAGTATATATATATGCTTTGTGCAGTGTATACAGTATAGTATATATGCTTTGTGCAGTGTATACAGTATAGTATATATGCTTTGTGCAGTATATACAGTATATGTTTTGTGCAGTGTATACAGTATAGTATATATGTTTTGTGCAGTGTATACAGTATATGTTTTGTGCAGTGTATACAGTATAGTATATATGTTTTGTGCAGTGTATACAGTATAGTATATGCTTTGTGCAGTGTATACAGTATAGTATATATTTTGTGCAGTGTATACAGTATAGTATATGTTTTCTGCAGTGTATACAGTATAGTATATATGTTTTTGTGCAGTGTATACAGTATAGTATATATGCTTTGTGCAGTGTATACAGTATAGTATATATATATGCTTTGTGCAGTGTATACAGTATAGTATATATGCTTTGTGCAGTGTATACAGTATAGTATATATGCTTTGTGCAGTATATACAGTATATGTTTTGTGCAGTGTATACAGTATAGTATATATGCTTTGTGCAGTGTATACAGTATAGTATATATATATGCTTTGTGCAGTGTATACAGTATAGTATATATGCTTTGTGCAGTGTATACAGTATAGTATATATGCTTTGTGCAGTATATACAGTATATGTTTTGTGCAGTGTATACAGTATAGTATATATGTTTTGTGCAGTGTATACAGTATATGTTTTGTGCAGTGTATACAGTATAGTATATATGTTTTGTGCAGTGTATACAGTGCAGTATGTTTTGTGCAGTGTATACAGTATAGTATATATATTTTGTGCAGTGTATACAGTGCAGTATGTTTTGTGCAGTGTATACAGTATAGTATATATGCTTTGTGCAGTGTATACAGTATAGTATATATATATGCTTTGTGCAGTGTATACAGTATAGTATATATGCTTTGTGCAGTGTATACAGTATAGTATATATGCTTTGTGCAGTATATACAGTATATGTTTTGTGCAGTGTATACAGTATAGTATATATGTTTTGTGCAGTGTATACAGTATAGTATATATGCTTTGTGCAGTGTATACAGTATAGTATATATATGCTTTGTGCAGTGTATACAGTATAGTATATATGCTTTGTGCAGTGTATACAGTATAGTATATATGCTTTGTGCAGTATATACAGTATATGTTTTGTGCAGTGTATACAGTATAGTATATATGCTTTGTGCAGTGTATACAGTATAGTATATATATATGCTTTGTGCAGTGTATACAGTATAGTATATATGCTTTGTGCAGTGTATACAGTATAGTATATATGCTTTGTGCAGTATATACAGTATATGTTTTGTGCAGTGTATACAGTATAGTATATATGTTTTGTGCAGTGTATACAGTATAGTATATATGTTTTGTGCAGTGTATACAGTATATGTTTTGCGCAGTGTATACAGTGCAGTATATATGTTTTGTGCAGTGTATACAGTGCAGTATGTTTTGTGCAGTGTATACAGTATAGTATATATGTTTTGTGCAGTGTATACAGTGCAGTATGTTTTGTGCAGTGTATACAGTATAGTATATATGCTTTGTGCAGTGTATACAGTATAGTATATATATGCTTTGTGCAGTGTATACAGTATAGTATATATGCTTTGTGCAGTGTATACAGTATAGTATATATGCTTTGTGCAGTATATACAGTATATGTTTTGTGCAGTGTATACAGTATAGTATATATGTTTTGTGCAGTGTATACAGTATAGTATATATGTTTTGTGCAGTGTATACAGTATAGTATATATGTTTTGTGCAGTGTATACAGTATAGTATATATGTTTTGTGCAGTGTATACAGTGCAGTATGTTTTGTGCAGTGTATACAGTATAGTATATATATTTTGTGCAGTGTATACAGTGCAGTATGTTTTGTGCAGTGTATACAGTATAGTATATATGCTTTGTGCAGTGTATACAGTATAGTATATATGCTTTGTGCAGTGTATACAGTATATGTTTTGTGCAGTGTATACAGTATATGTTTTGTGCAGTGTATATAGTATAGTATATATGCTCTGTGCAGTGTATACAGTATAGTATATATTTTGTGCAGTGTATATAGTATAGTATATATATTTTGTGCAGTGTATACAGTATATATGTTTTGTGCAGTGTATACAGTATATATATTTTGTGCAGTGTATACAGTATATATGTTTTGTGCAGTGTATACAGTATATATATTTTGTGCAGTGTATACAGTATATATATTTTGTGCAGTGTATACAGTATATATGTTTAGTGCAGTGTATACAGTATAGTATATATGCTTTGTGCAGTGCATACGTTTAGTGCAGTGTATTTGCTGTTTCGGGCATTCTCCTTCACCCCTCTAGCACAGATCAGCCGCACTGCACGGGCTCAGACATCCAGCTGCCCCGCCGGCCGCCGCGGACTGACAGATATCCCTTTAACAGCGGCCACGTGCAGCCTGGTAGCGCAGGAGACGGTGACGTCATTGTGACGTCAATTGCAGCTTTGGGCGAATTTGGGGCTCGAGGAGAAGGAAGAGTTTAGTAAAATGATGAAACAATTACAGGGTGAGCAGTAGAAGAAGCCGCGGAGGGCGGCGGCACCGGCTCACCCACACGATCTGCATGCTGTGCGGCTCACTACTGCCTATATGTAAACAATGTGTCCTTCCGCTAAAGAGAAGTAGTCCCTGGCAGCGCACAGCATAAGGGGATTAGAGGACGGGGAGCTCATAGTAACACGTGATAGGGCTGGAGACAACAGGTAGTATCACACCGGAAGGGCTTAGATACACTGACTCCAGAGACGGGCATGGCACTGTGTGATCAACCACACTGGCATTATAGACTACATGGGGGCCTGGAATGCCCATGAGGTGCCTCATCACAGACCCTGCCCTGACTGGGGTCTCAATCTGTGGTGGCACCAGCATATCCTGACCTGCAGGAGGCGCCACATTACACCCATCTCACTTCTAGACTCATCCCAAAATTACCCAGCTCAACATCAGGGCATACGATAGCAGATTTTGGGCGACGCCAAGTGTACCACCACCGCCTCAGGATGAAGACGCCTGCCCCGCACCTACTACCTCACCGTTCCTCCTCAGAGACCCACAGGGGTAATCTATCGTTTCTACAGATGGAAACCTATTAGTGCCTTGTACCTACCTGCTGAGAACAAGGCATGGCTACCCCTCGTCATTACTAAACCCCTGCTGGGGGCGATCGGATTCTTATAGCATGTCTGATTAACAAACCTACCGCATCTAGTCATCATCTGAGGTGTACGTGCGAGGCGCTCAGTGTGCTTTGGTTAGACAATGACCCGACATCTTGTCTTTTTACTATGTAGTCCTTCTATTAAACATTTATTATAATACTGCCCCCTATGTACAAAAACAACTATAATACTGCCCCCTATGTACAAGAATATAACTACTATAATACTGCTCCTATGTACAAGAATATAACTACTATAATACTGCCCCTATGTACAAGAATATAACTACTATAATACTGCCCCTATATACAAGAATATAACTACTATAATACTGCCCCCTATGTACAAGAATATAACTACTATAATACTGCTCCTATGTACAAGAATATAACTACTATAATACTGCCCCTATGTACCAGAATATAACTACTATAATACTGCCCCCTATGTACAAGAATATAACTACTATAATACTGCCCCCCTATGTACAAGAATATAACTACTATAATACTGCCCCCTATGTACAAGAATATAACTACTATAATACTGTCCCCTATGTACAAGAATATAACTACTATAATACTGTCCCCTATGTACCAGAATATAACTACTATAATACTGCCTCCTATGTACAAGAATATAACTACTATAATACTGCCCCCTATGTACAAGAATATAACTACTATAATACTGCCCCTATGTACAAGAATATAATTACTATAATACTGCCTCCTATGTACAAGAATATAACTACTATAATACTGCCCCCTATGTACAAGAATATAACTACTATAATACTGCCCCCTATGTACAGGAATATAACTACTATAATACTGCCCCCTATGTACAAAAACAACTATAATACTGCCGCTATGTACAAGAATATAACTACTATAATACTGCCCCTATGTACAAGAATATAACTACTATAATACTGTCCCCTATGTACCAGAATATAACTACTATAATACTGCCCCCTATGTACAGGAATATAACTACTATAATACTGCCCCCTATGTACAAAAACAACTATAATACTGCCCCTATGTACAAGAATATAACTACTATAATACTGCCCCTATGTACCAGAATATAACTACTATAATACTGCTCCTATGTACAAGAATATAACTACTATAATACTGCTCCCTATGTACAAGAATATAACTACTATAATACTGCCTCCTATGTACAAGAACATAACTACTATAATACTGCTCCCTATGTACAAGAATATAACTACTATAATACTGCCCCCCTATGTACAAGAATATAACTACTATAATACTGCCCCCTATGCACAAGAATATAACTACTATAATACTGCCCCCTATGTACAAGAATATAACTACTATAACACTGCCCCCTATGTACAAGAATATAACTACTATAATAATGCCCCCTATGTACAAGAATATAACTACTATAATAATGCCCCCTATGTACAAGAATATAACTACTATAATACTGCCCCCTATGTACAAGAATATAACTACTATAATACTGCCTCCTATGTACAAGAATATAACTACTATAATACTGCCCCCTATGTACAAGAATATAACTACTATAATACTGCCCCCTATGTACAAAAACAACTATAATACTGCCCCTATGTACAAGAATATAACTACTATAATACTGCCTCCTATGTACAAGAATATAACTGCTCTAATACTGCCCCCTATGTACAAGAATATAACTACTATAATACTGCCCCCCTATGTACAAGAATATAACTGCTCTAATACTGCCCCCTATGTACAAGAATATAACTACTATAATACTGCCCACTATGTACAAGAATATAACTACTATAATACTGCCCCCTATGTACAAGAATATAACTACTATAATACTGCCCCCTATGTACAAGAATATAACTACTATAATACTGCCCCCTATGTACAAGAATATAACTACTATAATACTGCCCCCCTATGTACAAGAATATAACTACTATAATACTGCCCCCTATGTACAAGAATATAACTACTATAATACTGCCCCTATGTACAAGAATATAACTACTATAATACTGCCTCCTATGTACAAGAATATAACTACTATAATACTGCCCCCTATGTACAAGAATATCTTATGTAATACTGCCCCCTATGTACAAGAATATAACTACTATAATACTGCTCCTATGTACAAAAACTACTATAATACTGCCCCCTATGTACAAGAATATAACTACTATAATACTGTACCCTATGTACAAGAATATAACTACTATAATACTGCCCCCTATGTACAAGAATATAACTACTATAATACTGCCTCCTATGTACAAGAATATAACTACTATACTACTGTTCCTATGTACAAGAATATAACTACTATAATACTGCCCCCTATGTACAAGAATATAACTACTATAATACTGCTCCTATGTACAAGAATATAACCACTATAATACTGCCCACTATGCACAAGAATATAACTACTATAATACTGCCTCCCATGTACAAGAATATAACTACTATAATACTGCCTCCTACGTACAAGAATATAACTACTATAATACTGCCTCCTATGTACAAGGATATAACTACTATAACACTACTCCTATGTACAAGAATATAACTACTATAATACTGCCTCCTATGTGCAAGAATATAACTACTATAATACTGCTCCTATGTACAAGAATATAACTACTATAATACTGCCTCCTATGTGCAAGAATATAACTACTATAATACTGCTCCCTATGTACAAGAATATAACTACTATAATACTGCCCCCTATGTACAAGAATATAACTACTATAATACTGTCCCCTATGTACAAGAATATAACTACTATAATACTGCCTCCTATGTACAAGAATATAACTACTATAATACTCCCCCCTATGTACAAGAATATAACTACTATAATACTGCCCCCTATGTACAAGAATATAACTACTATAATACTGCCCCCTATGTACAAGAATATAACTACTATAATACTGCCTCCTATGTACAAGAATATAACTACTATAATACTCCCCCCTATGTACAAGAATATAACTACTATAATACTGTCCCCTATGTACAAGAATATAACTACTATAATAGTGCCCCTATGTACAAGAATATAACTACTATAATACTGCCCCTATGTACAAGAATATAACTACTATAATACTGCCCCCTATGTACAAGAATATAATTACTATAATACTGCCTCCTATGTACAAGAATATAACTACTATAATACTGCCCTCTATATACAAGAATATAACTACTATAATACTGCCTCCTATGTACAAGAATATAACTACTATAATACTGCTCCTATATACAAGAATATAACTACTATAATACTGCCCCCTATGTACAAGAATATAACTACTATAATACTGCTCCCTATGTACAAGAATATAACTACTATAATACTGCCCCCTACGTACAAGAATATAACTACTATAATACTGCCCCCTATGTACAAGAATATAACTACTATAATACTGCCCCCTATGTACAAGAATATAACTACTATAATACTGCCCCCTATGTACAAGAATATAACTACTATAATACTGCCTCCTATGTACAAGAATATAACTACTATAATACTGCCCCCTATGTACAAGAATATAACTACTATAATACTGCCCCCTATTTACAAGAATATAACTACTATAATACTTCCCCTATGTACAAGAATATAACTACTATAATACTGCCCTCTATGTACAAGAATATAACTACTATAATACTTCCCCTATGTACAAGAATATAACTACTATAATACTGCCCACTATGTACAAGAATATAACTACTATAATACTGCCCCCTATGTACAAGAATATAACTACTATAATACTGCCCCCTATGTACAAGAATATAACTACTATAATACTGCCCCCTATGTACAAGAATATAACTACTATAATACTGCCCCCCTATGTACAAGAATATAACTACTATAATACTGCCCCCTATGTACAAGAATATAACTACTATAATACTGCCCCTATGTACAAGAATATAACTACTATAATACTGCCTCCTATGTACAAGAATATAACTACTATAATACTGCCCCCTATGTACAAGAATATCTTATGTAATACTGCCCCCTATGTACAAGAATATAACTACTATAATACTGCTCCTATGTACAAAAACTACTATAATACTGCCCCCTATGTACAAGAATATAACTACTATAATACTGTACCCTATGTACAAGAATATAACTACTATAATACTGCCCCCTATGTACAAGAATATAACTACTATAATACTGCCTCCTATGTACAAGAATATAACTACTATACTACTGTTCCTATGTACAAGAATATAACTACTATAATACTGCCCCCTATGTACAAGAATATAACTACTATAATACTGCTCCTATGTACAAGAATATAACCACTATAATACTGCCCACTATGCACAAGAATATAACTACTATAATACTGCCTCCCATGTACAAGAATATAACTACTATAATACTGCCTCCTACGTACAAGAATATAACTACTATAATACTGCCTCCTATGTACAAGGATATAACTACTATAACACTACTCCTATGTACAAGAATATAACTACTATAATACTGCCTCCTATGTGCAAGAATATAACTACTATAATACTGCTCCTATGTACAAGAATATAACTACTATAATACTGCCTCCTATGTGCAAGAATATAACTACTATAATACTGCTCCCTATGTACAAGAATATAACTACTATAATACTGCCCCCTATGTACAAGAATATAACTACTATAATACTGTCCCCTATGTACAAGAATATAACTACTATAATACTGCCTCCTATGTACAAGAATATAACTACTATAATACTCCCCCCTATGTACAAGAATATAACTACTATAATACTGCCCCCTATGTACAAGAATATAACTACTATAATACTGCCCCCTATGTACAAGAATATAACTACTATAATACTGCCTCCTATGTACAAGAATATAACTACTATAATACTCCCCCCTATGTACAAGAATATAACTACTATAATACTGTCCCCTATGTACAAGAATATAACTACTATAATAGTGCCCCTATGTACAAGAATATAACTACTATAATACTGCCCCTATGTACAAGAATATAACTACTATAATACTGCCCCCTATGTACAAGAATATAATTACTATAATACTGCCTCCTATGTACAAGAATATAACTACTATAATACTGCCCTCTATATACAAGAATATAACTACTATAATACTGCCTCCTATGTACAAGAATATAACTACTATAATACTGCTCCTATATACAAGAATATAACTACTATAATACTGCCCCCTATGTACAAGAATATAACTACTATAATACTGCTCCCTATGTACAAGAATATAACTACTATAATACTGCCCCCTACGTACAAGAATATAACTACTATAATACTGCCCCCTATGTACAAGAATATAACTACTATAATACTGCCCCCTATGTACAAGAATATAACTACTATAATACTGCCCCCTATGTACAAGAATATAACTACTATAATACTGCCTCCTATGTACAAGAATATAACTACTATAATACTGCCCCCTATGTACAAGAATATAACTACTATAATACTGCCCCCTATTTACAAGAATATAACTACTATAATACTTCCCCTATGTACAAGAATATAACTACTATAATACTGCCCTCTATGTACAAGAATATAACTACTATAATACTTCCCCTATGTACAAGAATATAACTACTATAATACTTCCCCATATGTACAAGAATATAACTACTATAATACTGCCCCCCTATGTACAAGAATATAACTACTATAATACTGCCCCCCTATGTACAAGAAATTAACTACTATAATACTGCCCCCTATGTACAAGAATATAACTACTATAATACTGCCCCCTATGTACAAGAATATAACTACTATAATACTGCCTCCTATGTACAAGAATATAACTACTATAATACTGCCCCCTATGTACAAGAATTTCTTATGTAATACTGCCCCCTATGTACAAGAATATAACTACTATAATACTGCTCCTATGTACAAAAACTACTATAATACTGCCCCCTATGTACAAGAATATAACTACTATAATACTGTACCCTATGTACAAGAATATAACTACTATAATACTGCCCCCTATGTACAAGAATATAACTACTATAATACTGCCTCCTATGTACAAGAATATAACTACTATACTACTGTTCCTATGTACAAGAATATAACTACTATAATACTGCCCCCTATGTACAAGAATATAACTACTATAATACTGCTCCTATGTACAAGAATATAACCACTATAATACTGCCCACTATGCACAAGAATATAACTACTATAATACTGCCTCCCATGTACAAGAATATAACTACTATAATACTGCTCCTATGTACAAGAATATAACTACTATAATACTGCCTCCTATGTGCAAGAATATAACTACTATAATACTGCTCCCTATGTACAAGAATATAACTACTATAATACTGCCCCCTATGTACAAGAATATAACTACTATAATACTGTCCCCTATGTACAAGAATATAACTACTATAATACTGCCTCCTATGTACAAGAATATAACTACTATAATACTCCCCCCTATGTACAAGAATATAACTACTATAATACTGCCCCCTATGTACAAGAATATAACTACTATAATACTGCCCCCTATGTACAAGAATATAACTACTATAATACTGCCTCCTATGTACAAGAATATAACTACTATAATACTCCCCCCTATGTACAAGAATATAACTACTATAATACTGTCCCCTATGTACAAGAATATAACTACTATAATAGTGCCCCTATGTACAAGAATATAACTACTATAATACTGCCCCTATGTACAAGAATATAACTACTATAATACTGCCCCCTATGTACAAGAATATAACTGCTATAATACTGCCTCCTATGTACAAGAATATAACTACTATAATACTGCCCTCTATATACAAGAATATAACTACTATAATACTGCCTCCTATGTACAAGAATATAACTACTATAATACTGCTCCTATATACAAGAATATAACTACTATAATACTGCTCCCTATGTACAAGAACATAACTACTATAATACTGCCCCCTATGTACAAGAATATAACTACTATAATACTGCTCCCTATGTACAAGAATATAACTACTATAATACTGCCCCCTATGTACAAGAATATAACTACTATAATACTGCCCCCTATGTACAAGAATATAACTACTATAATACTGCCCCCTATGTACAAGAATATAACTACTATAATACTGCCCCCTATGTACAAGAATATAACTACTATAATACTGCCCCCTATGTACAAGAATATAACTACTATAATACTGCCCCCTATATACAAGAATATAACTACTATAATACTGCTCCTATATACAAGAATATAACTACTATAATACTGCCCCCTATGTACAAGAATATAACTACTATAATACTGCCCCCTATGTACAAGAATATAACTACTATAATACTGCCCCCTATATACAAGAATATAACTACTATAATACTGCTCCTATATACAAGAATATAACTACTATAATGCTGCCCCCTATGTACAAGAATATAACTACTATAATACTGCCCCCTATGTACAAGAATATAACTACTATAATACTGTCCCCTATGTACAAGAATATAACAACTATAATACTGCCCTCTATGTACAGGAATATAACTACTATAATACTGCCCCCTATGTACAAGAATATAACTACACTAATACTGCTCCCCATGTACAAGAATATAACTAACTACTATAATACTGCCCCCTATGTACAAGAATATAACTACTATAATACTGCTCCCTATGTACAAGAATATAACTACTATAATACTGCCCCTATGTACAAGAATATAACTACTATAATACTGCCTCCTATGTACAAGAATATAACTACTATAATACTGCCTCCTATGTACAAGAATATAACTACTATAATACTGCCCCCTATGTACAAGAATATAAATACTATAATACTGCCCCCTATGTACAAGAATATAACTACTATAATACTGTGCCCTATGTACAAGAATATAACTACTATAATACTGCCCCTATGTACAAGAATATAACTACTATAATACTGCCTCCCATGTATATCTATATTTCCCTAGGGGGTAATGAATGAGTAGGAAAAATAGTCTTCTTATTGGCTGAGTGCAGCTCTTGACCTGATTGGTCACTTTCTCTAATACTATATTAGATGTGTCTTCTCCTTTAAGACGCTGTGTGTTGGTTCGAGTCCTCTGTGAACACATGCAGGGGGAATGGCCAGTAACACAATTGCAGTTCATTAATAGGATATTCCAGAGGCCTAGAGGGCAGTGATTGAGCGCATTTCGCCGGGGTTACTGTGTGTCTGTGACTAGTTTACCATTGATCTGTGGTCAGCTGCTCTTGGATGTCCTGCGGGATGGAGAGTAACTCGTCTCTCTTACATCCAGCTCATTACCAGGAATCCTCGCCGTGGTCTGTCTGTGTCCCTATTAATGTCATTACCAAATCTCAAATTCATAGTACGGAATCGCTTATCATTTCACGTATGTGCATCGTAAAGCTTCACACCGGAAGCCTATTAATATCCAAAATGTATAAAATACCGCCACATATCACACGGAGAAAGAGCATTTCCTCCTAAAGCAGAGCAAGAATGCCCACAAATACATGTCCTTATGGTGTCCTTTACCCTCAAGTTGTGGAAACTTCCATTTGCTTTCTCAGATGGCCAATATGGCTACCAGAAGGGTTGTCACCTGACTTTTAGCTATGCAGTAACACATCCCTGTTCTATACAGTCTGAGGGGCGTATGCCTTGTGTGATCCCACAGCGTGCATCTGCCAGGGGGCAATGCGTGGCCGGAGATGGTCCTGAGACATTTTAAAGGGGTTATTTAGGTGTCGTAAAACTCGGTGCTTTCTTCCCAGAACAGCACCACACTTGTTCTCAGGTTGTGTCTGGTAGTGCAGCTTGGCTGCATTGCAGTAACACGCAGAGCCTGTCGACAATTGTAGAGCTGTTTTTGGGAGAAAGTAGCCATGTTTTTCTAGTCCTTGTGAACCTCTCAATTGTCTTGCGCTATTATTTATACATTGTATAGCGCTGTTATTAGATTAACCCCTTCCCTCCCTAGGACGTACCGGTACGTCATCGGGATAGCGCGAGATCATGACTGACCTCATGGCAGTAGCTCTGCCATGCCTTATCACAGCGATCATAGGTACAGTGCTGCAAGTCCCTCAGAGGGACTCAAATAGTGTAAAAAAAAGGGAAAAAAAAAGAAAAATGTTAAAAAAAATGTAAAAAAAACACCTTTTTCGTGCTTTTTTTAATATTAGCATAAAAAAGGTGAAAAAAAATTAAAACCCCACATATTGGGTATTGACGCGTCCGTAACGACGTCTACAAAAAGTTGAACATGCCTTTTATTTTGTACGGTAAAAAGCGTTTAAAAAAACGCTAAAAAGCAATAAAAGTGAGCAAAAAAGCCGTACATTCCCCAAAATGGTACCAATAAAAACTACAGCTCGTCTCGCAAAAAATAAGCCCTTATACAGCTCCGTACATAGAAAAATAAAAAAGTTACAGGACTTTGAATGCAGCTATAGAGAAAAAAAAAAAGATTTACAAAAAAAAGGGGCTTTATTGCAAAAAAGTGTAAAAACCTAAAAAAAATATAACAACTTTGGTACCGTTGTTACCGTACCGACCCGCAGAAAAAATGTAGTGTGTCATTTATGCTGCATGATTAACGCTGTAAAAAAAAGATTAAAAAATCTATGGCAGAATTGATGCGTTTTCTCTCCCTGTTATCATAAAAAAAATAATAAAAGTTTTACGATATAGTCTATGTACCCAAAAGTGGCACCGATAAAAACTACAGCTCCCCACGCAAAAAACAAGCCCTTATACGGCCGCATCGACGGAAAAATAAAAAAGTTATGGCTTTTGAAAAATGGAGATGGAAAAATACCACAAAATCGCTTGGTCCTCAACGCCAAAATAGGCCGTGTCATTAAGGGGTTAAATACATAGTAGTCACTGTACACTGAATGTGCCCTGTATTAGAGCCCCTGGCCCTTCCACGATTGGAGCTTCCCTATATTGAAAGTAGACCTTTAACCCCGGAGTGCAGCAAAAAAAAAACCAAAAACACGTGACAAGTTTTCCGTGGATCAGTTTCAGTGTGAATCCACATTAATAGGAAAATCCAGCGATCGGAGCGGCTTCCAACAAGGCCGGTCATCGGTGCTAGACTAGCCAGGGCCGGGATGTGACTGCCAACAGCGATGTGGAAAGTATAGAGAGAATGGCGCGATCGAGTAAAAACATCCAGCGAAAGGGGATCCTGTGGAGGGAAACATCTCATCAACAAAAGGGGTCAGAGGAGGATGTCAGGAATCATTCAGATGAACAGGTGCTGCACAGTCAGGAGCAGCTGAATGCAATGCTGGTGCTCTAAGTAACCTATCTGAATGCACAACTTGTCGTTCCTCCGCACGGATGAGATATAACGGCAGACGACCAGTTCCAGCGCCATTGTGTCTATGAGAAACAGAAATATGAGACTCCAGCGGCCAAAAGAGCGCGACAATTGTATCTCTGAGTAGCGGAAAAACATTGCCTGGATCCAGACTTCTTTTGCTCTGTGCTGATGTAAGGGTCAGAATTGCTGTAAGCAGCATGAATCGCTGATCCCTTCCTGTCAGCTGATCAGAACATGTCAGCACCGCCATCTAATCTGCAGCGACTACAAGAAGCTTCCTGTCCGCAGGGGCCGATATTCTTAGCTGGCGTAGATTTTTTTGTCGACACACAGAGATGCCCCTAATAGATGAAGAGGTGTGTGCCTTTACATATAATAGGCGCATAAGAAACGCGTTGGTCATGCGGGTCTTAGTATGTGTCCCCCATGGAGTTCATCATAATCAATGATATGTGTCTGGGCTCTTACAGATCTTGTGTCTGAGTGATCCGCAACAAAGGGAGTTTTTCAGTGGCATGAATCTACGGTTCTTTGGTGATCTGATGCTTCTGCCTCCAAAATACGGTACTTCCAGAGGGGCGGAACTATTCTGCTTTCCGCACCAAAATCCGCGATTCTACCTGAAGTGTTCAAATACTACCATTGTTTGCTTTTCTGCTAAACAATGGATGTCATGTGAGCGTGAAATCCATCCTTCATGATAGCAGGGACCACAGGCTAAGTTCTCTGCGGGCAGCGCTGATAACATTGTTATCAGCTGGCAGCCCATGGCAGAACAAAGAACATTTATTTATTTAAAGAACAGACCACCTGCTGTTCTGTAAATACATCTCCTGGCAGCTCATTAAAATGCAAATGATGTTAATTAGCTGCTACTGGACATCAGTGCCCATTAGTAGCTGTGCAAAATGATCGCTCAAAACTGTCAGTCAAACTGTTATTGAGCGATCGATCACCTTTGCGTGTAAATGGGCCTCAACATAATACGTAGGTAGTAACTAGTATTAGCACCCTGTGCTCTCCGTGATGTCCGCTGATATACATTATGGAGATCAGACCGTTGGGCCTCGGTCACACAGTGGAATAAGCATCAGGAAAATCCAACGTGGATCCAACTCGTAACCCGATTCACTGCGGATCTGCACTGCGCATATCCACACGCCATTAGTTTCTTTCAGTAGGGTTAATTCATGTACGGACTTCCCAATGTTGAATCCACGTCAAGAAGTGATACGCCACTTTTATTTCGCATGCAGACTTCATATCTGCACCGGAGTCTAAATTAATGGGACACTTATTTGTATAGATTGCACCATGGAATAGACGCAGAATCTGCAAGAATTCCGCACCAAATCCACAGCAAAATTCACCATGTGAACACAGGGCAGAGATACAAATTTTTTCATAATAATATACTTATAGGGGTTCTTCAGTTGTAAACTATTGATGGGTTATCCACAAGGCAAGCCATCAATAGTAGATTGACAGGGGGCCGCCGCTCAGGACCTCCACTGATCAGCTGTTTGCCGTGATTTGTGCAGGAAGCAGACAGCTCTGTTCTTTCTACAGTGGCCAAACTTAGTATTACAGACAAATTTCCCATTCACTTCAATGTCTGCAATACCAAGCCTGGCCACTACCGTGAGAATGGAGATGTGTACTTCAGGGTGAACACCCTTTGGCGATACGATATCCTTGTGATGCGAGAGTGAGTGAAAACGCATGATTTTCAATGGTTTCATTCTCATTAGCGATGTTTTCACTGTAACCTCGCATTGCAAAGAAGAATCTGCGATATCGCCCATTGTTTTCAATGGGGACAGCAGCGCCAGCTCCATTAATAACATAGACAGTACATTGCGCTCCCCTGACACAGCTGTGACAGCTATGGCAGGGGATTCCTTCACCCCACAGGGACAGCGGGGATGAAGGAATGCCCTGTCATAGCTGTGGCAGAAGTCCTCTATGCTATCCCATTGCTTTCAATGGGACCGGCGCAGCTGCAGCCCCATTGAAAGCAATGGAATGAAGGCTTCCACCGCGGCAATGATTCAATGTCATTCAATGACTGTCATTCAATGATGGCTGGGCACTGCCTCTGATTGGCCACAGCGCCCAGCCAGTCAGAGGCAGCGCTTTCTGGAGGCGGGGATTTTTCAATTCCCGACCTCTAGAGCACAGAAGGCAACTGCTGGGGCCAGAGAGAAGAGCCGAAAAGCTCTTCTAGGTGAGGTAATCTTTTTTTGCTACCTTTTTTTACAGCTAGCCATGATTTTCAGGAAAGGGCTTATATTTCAAGCCCTACACCGAAAATCATTGCCACGGTGGTAGCCTTCATTTTTATTAATTTTTTGCTGCCATTTTTCTGTTGAGAAGAAGGTGAGATGCATCAGCAAAGACCTTGTTTACTGCTGGAGTGTCCTTTAAATACTTTTGAATTGGCGTCGATTACTGGAATACATGAGTAGGATGAATGGAAGGAGGGTCATGGTTTGGAAAATATCCTTATAGCACTGGTTGGGTCAGGTTAGTGGTGTTCCTGGTCCCCATGTTCTCCATCTACGTCTGCACTAGTTGACTTCTGCTCCCAACCAACTGCCTTCCACAAGCAAGGCAAGTGTGATCTATGGCCCGGCACCAGTTTGCTACAACTTTGCCGAGGTGTAGATGTTTTGCTGGTTCTTCCACAATTCCACAAGCTAATCCGGCAAGCATATTGTCAGGCTATTGTGCTTGTAGAAGAAAAGAACCTCAGTGACCTTTAGATCCTGCAACAAAGCCTCGCCCTGGGATGGTTCCTCTTTATGAAGTGCCAACCGTGCTTACACAGCAGTGAACGACATCAGCTTAGGGGTTCCTGAATACTGGAGGAGTGCGTGAATCATGGCGGATAATGAAATGGCGCTGCGCTCTCCCAAAAACATCAGTAGTATTGGGCCAAAACCTGGCGAGGACCTCATATTAGATTGACCATATAGGGGCAGAAGAATCCGCTGTCAAGAAAAAAAGATGCCTGTCTTCTGGTGACCACCATATTGTCCTTTTAGAAAAATATGCAAATCGGTCTAATTTGCATACCTTTTCCCATGGAGCATTGCCTGTAAGACTCCATAAATCAGCTGGATCTCCTCAATGAGAACCGCTATCTTCCAAATCTATGAGAAAAAAAGTCAGGATTGTGTTCAACCAATGCATAGTTCTTTTTTTTGTGCCAGAGAAGTGGAGAATAGCCAGATGGAAGTGCTCTTTACTAATAAGGCTCAGTTCACACTTTTTTTATGGCTCTCTCTTTCCATCTTGTGCTTCCATCTCGAATGCCTAAGATGGCACTGAGACAGAAAGCTGGAAGAAACCATAAGGCATTAAAGGGGTTATCTGATATTTCAAAAAAGTGCCGCAGGGTATGGAATGGTGTTAAAAAATAAACTAGCCATCACTCACCCTCTAATATTGCATCCGGTCCAGCGCTGCTGACCTGATTCCCTCCGCTGCGGTCCCGCTGATACTTTCTTAACTGTCAGCAAACCCATTTAAAGGGGTTTTCCGGACAAATACTATTGATCACCAGGATAGGTCAACAATAGTTGATCACCGATATCTGCCGCTTGGGATCCCTGGTGATCAGCTGATCGTCCGGCCTGCTGTGAGTACAGAGGAGTCAGACATCGTCATCAGGTTCAGTACAGGAAGTTTCAGAGACGGCTACACTCCTACTGAAATCAACAGGCCCGGCTGATATATGGTGTCCCTTTCTGCAGTGGGTGGAGGCAGGCCGGGCCGGGAGCAGTGCACTGAGCTCCCGCCCCCTCTCCGCTGTTTACAATGGGAGGGCAGGACGAGGGCGGAGCTAATTTCCGCTCCGTCCCGCCCCGTCCTATTGCAAATAGTGGCGAAGGGCACTGTATAAACAGGCTGCAGGAGCGAACGAGTGGCGCCAAATCATGACTTCCAGGACTCCCTATTCTTTCTAACGCTGAAGATTGTTCTTAACCCCTTAAAGGAGATGTCCCGAGGCAGCAAGTGGGTCTATACACTTCTGTATGGCCATAATAATGCACTTTGTAATGTACATTGTGCATTAATTATGAGCCATACAGAAGTTATAAAAAGTTTTATACTTACCTGCTCCGTTGCTGGCGTCCTCGTCTCCATGGTGCCGACTAATTTTCGCCCTCCGATGGCCAAATTAGCCGCGCTTGCGCAGTCCGGGTCTTCTCCTCTTCTCTATGGGGCTCCGTGTAGCTCCGTGTAGCTCCGCCCCGTCACGTGCCGATTCCAGCCAATCAGGAGGCTGGAATCGGCAATGGACCGCACAGAAGCCCTGCGGTCCATGAAGACGGAGGATCCCGGCGGCCATCTTCAGCAGGTGAGTATGAAGACGCCGGACCGCCGGGATTCAGGTAAGCGCTGTGCGGGTGGTTTTTTTAACCCCTGCATCGGGGTTGTCTCGCGCCGAACGGGGGGGGGGTTTAAAAAAAAAAAAAACCCGTTTCGGCGCGGGACATCTCCTTTAAGGACATCGCCTTTTTTTCAGATTTTCAGTTTTTCCTCCCCCTTTTAAAAAAAATCCTAGCTCTTTTATTTATCCATTGACGTCGCTGCCTGCGGTCTTGTTGTTTTTTACGGGACGTGTTGTATTTTTCAGTAGGACTATTTAATGTGCCATATAATGTACTGAGAAAACATTTGCTAAATTCTAAGTGGAATGAAATGGAAAAAAACCTAAATTCCGCCATCTTTGGTGCGTCCCTGCGATGCCAGATGTAAATAGTTTTTTGCTGTAAGACTTTTATTTTTTTTCAAAGATTTTTTTAAATTATTTTCTGCCGCCATCTTCTGACCGCAATAACCTTAATTTTTCCGTCAACCGAGCCGTGCGAGGGCTCGCTGTCTGCGGGATGTCCTGAAGTTTCTATTGGTACCCTTTTTGAATACATACAACTTTTTGAGCGCATTTTTATGGCATTTTTTTCTTGGAGGCGGGGTGACCAAAAAAGCGCAATTCTGACATTCTTTTTTTTTTTTGACAATGGTTACCGGGTGGGGTAAATAATGGATTACTTTGGGGCCTCATGCCCAGGCCGGGTCGGGTCAGACCCTGCGCCCCGGCATTGACCTCCGCATACCTGTCGCTTTCTCTTTTCTCTGGCTGGCGCGATGACGCACATGCGCAGTGCAGAGAATGACGAGCCGCTGCGCTGGTGATGACGCGGATCCACGGCGACTCGCTGCGGGACGGACAGCTTCTATTGACTGCAATGGAAGCCATCCGTGCGAGGCTCGCAATAGAATAGGACATACTGCGATTTTTCCCCGCGGGCATGGAAAATTGCATGGGCATGGAAATTTTTTTTCCATAGCATGTCCTATGGGCAGTATTTGCTGCAGGATCTGCAGGCGAGCGCTCGCTCCGAAACACGCAGTGCACATACGGCCGTGGGCATTCAGCCTGATAGATTGGCCTTGTACGGACGCAGCGATACCAAATACGTTTTTTTGTTTTATTATGTAGATTTTTAATTATAAATAGGGCAAAAGGTTTTTCTTTTTTCAAACTTTTATTACCCTTTATTTGCTTTAATAATTAGTAAAATTAAGTTTTACTTTTTTTTTAGTCCACAGAGGGGACATAAACTTGCGATGCTTTGATCACTCCTGCAATATGATAAAATGCAATGGCATTACATCATATCGCGATCTGACAGGCATGGCATGATAGGCACTCTGCAATGGTAGCCCTCTGGCCTTTCAGAAGGCCCCCAGCTGCCATGGCACCCACATGGCAACCCGCGGGAGGCTGTATGGGACCCCCGAATATTGGGCTGCTGTCAGAATTGATGATGGAATTTAAAGGGTTAACAGCTCCGATAAACGGCGCGGCTTATTGGAGCTGCTGTGGGCGAGTGCTGGCTGTAAGAAACAACCGCCACCCGCATTGTATGGAGCAGGATCGCCAAGCGCTCTCCCTCCATACACACCCTGAAGCTACAGGACGTAACTGTACATCCTGTAGCGTTAAGGGGTTAATGACATTGGCTGGATGTTATCCGGACTATTATACCCATCCTCCATTGTAATGTCTGCGGAGGACACAGGGAAACAACCCGTCAATACGGTGCAGACATATTCTTAAGTGGATGGTCTGCATAGTGATGGCATCCCCAAGACGGGGAGAAGGAGGGAAGGTGATCCTCGCAGACAGTAATGGGGTTACGTAATTGACCATTGAAGTCAATGGTCAATTAGCCGCGAGCAAAAATGCAACGACCGTTGTGCAAATGCGTGCGGAAATGCGCTTACGCCCGTGTGAAGCGGCCTTAATACATCAAAAGGTAAGCACTAATTAAAAAACAAAAAGTTCAGAGGTTGTAGCATTTCTAAAAAGAAGTTCTGCAGCAGCTGAGGTGTATCAGGAAAAGGTCTGTAACCTTAAAAACTCCTGACCTGTTAACCTGATACGTGTATGCGGTCACAAAGCACCTCCAATTTTATGATTTCCTCAGATGACAATCCCACGACTCACCAGTAGGTGCCGCTGATGCTCACAGGAAGGGAAAGGAAGTGCGGAATGTATAGCAGGGTCCATCTGTAAGTTATGATATATAATGGCTGCACGCAGTCCTACAGCAGGAACGTTCTGGAATTCTGTGCCTGTACATCTGTCTGAACAGGGGCGGATTGGGGACCCAAAGTGGCCCTGGAGAAAAAAACAAAAATGCCAATGCCCATGTTGTAAGTGGGCCAAAACCAGCAGTAAATGGGGTGAACACCCGCCAGCTGCAGCCCAGTTGGTGGTAGGAGGGCAGAAGCTCGCCGCAGCAATATTTCTACGAAGCGCAGAACATGTTGGAGATAGAGCTAGCCACTAAGATGCAACTTAGTTTTAACCCATTAACCCCTTACCGCTATATGACGTAAGTTTATGTCCCGGGAAGGGTGGTACTTAGCGCACCAGGACGTAAACTTACATGATGTGGATGGTGCAAGATCAGAAGCAGAGCCGCAGCAGGAGACGGCTGTTACTGATAGCAGCATGTAAAGGGTTCACAGAAGTTCTGCAATGCAATCTTTCATAGCTGTCATGGTTCAAGTCCCCTCTAGGGACATAAAATATTTTTTTTTAAAAAAGGGTAAAAAAACCCACCCTTGTTTTGCACACTTTTTCCTATTTGTATGAAAAAAAAATTTTTTTTAAATCCCACATATTTGGTATCATCATATCCATAACAGGCAATACAAAAAATTGAACATAAAAAACTGTAAAAAGTGGCAGCAGCACCCGCCCCATTGAAAGCAGTGGAAGAAACTCCGCGGTCCTCGGCCGTGACTGTGACAGCCACGCCGGAGGATCTCTGCATCCCCGAAATGATGTGCTTTGCCATAAATTCACATGGTGGGAAGCATGATATGGGGGGGGGGGGGGGGGGGGGGGGGAGTAAGTGGTTGTCCAGGATTAAAAAAAACATGCCTGCTTTCTTCTAAACAGCGCCACCCTTGTCTAAGGGTTGTGCCTGGTATTGCAGTTCAGTTCACATTCACTCGCCTCGGCCCCTGCTGTTCTGGCCAGAATCAGAGAAATATCCAGTCCTGGTAATTTCCCTCCCTAGATGCCACCTTCAATAGCACTATACTGTTACTGGAAAAAACACTACAAAGATCAACATTACCAATAATACCGCCACACCATGATCACATATTAGCACCACATAGTGATGGATTACTAGTAGTTCCACCATACCGTTACTAACAAAATAATATCCAAAGACCAATATTACCAATCATAATAGTAAAGGAAGGCCAAATAACACCCCCACACTATGACCACATAATACCGCCATACTGGTTACTAAAAATACACTCATAAAAAGACCAATATTATGTGCTTATATTACCGTTATATTCAGTGATCACAGGTGATGTTTACTCTGTCTTGATTTCTTAATGTTCCCTTTTCTTCTCCATCCAGCCCAGATGCCCATGATGACTTTCCCCAGCCTTATATGAGACATATAAACATCTTTGACACCGTATTATTCCAGCGTGCTCCCTATGTTTTTAACACCTCTACACAATCTCTTTATGCACAGTGCACCAATGTAGTTATTAGTCCCATAGAATAAGAGTCCCCGATCACTAATAATGCTGACCTCATCCGGAATAATGCTCCTCCTTAAAAATGTTCCATAATATTACTCCATCATTAAAAATGATGCCCCCCCCCCCATCAGTAATAACGATCCCCTTGTTGCCCCTGTCAGTCTTAACCCCTTAAGGACATGGCCAATTTTGGGCTTAAGGACGCAACGATTCTTGGCGGATTTTCATCTCCATTTTTCAAAAGTCATAATTCTTTTATTTTTCCATCGGCGTGGCCGTATAAGGGCTTGTTTTTTGCGTGGCGAACTGTAGTTTTTATTGGTGCCATTTTTGGGTACATAGACTATATTGTAAAACTTTTATTATTTTTTTATGATAGTAGGGAGAGAAAACGCATCAATTCTGACAGATTTTTTTTTACAGCGTTAATCATGCAGCATAAATGACACAATCTATTTTTTCTGCGGGTCGGTACGGTTAGAGCGATACCAAAATTCTTACTTTTTTTAGTTTTTCCTCTTTTCTGCAATAAAAACACTTTTTTGGAAAAAAATTTTTCTAAATCGCTGCATTCAAAATTCTGTAACTTTTTTTTATTTTTCTATGTATGGAGGGGTGCAGGATAATGACACACTGATACTTGGGGGACAGGATAATGACACGCTAATACTTGGGGTACAGGATAATGACACACTGATACTTGGGGTACAGGATAATGACACGCTGATACTTGGGGTACAGGATAATGACACACTGATACTTGGGGGACAGGATAATGACACACTGATACTTGGGGGACAGGATAATGACACTCTGATACTTGGGGGACAGGATAATGACACGCTGATACTTGGGGGACAGGATAATGACACACTGATACTTGGGGGACAGGATAATGACACGCTGATACTTGGGGTACAGGATAATCACACACTGATACTTGGGGGACAGGATAATGACACGCTGATACTTGGGGGACAGAATAATGACACACTGATACTTGGGGGACAGGATAATGACAGGCTGATACTTGGGGGACAGGATAATGACACACTGACACTTGGGGTACAGGATAATGACACGCTGATACTTGGGGGACAGGATAATGACACACTGACACTTGGGGTACAGGATAATGACAGGCTGATACTTGGGGGACAGGATAATGACACACTGACATTTGGGGTACAGGATAATGACACGCTGATACTTGGGGTACAGGATAATGACACGCTGATACTTGGAGGACAGGATAATGACACACTGATACTTGGGGTACAGGATAATGACACGCTGACACTTGGGGGACAGGATAATGACACGCTGACACTTGGGGGACAGGATAATGACACGCTGATACTTGGGGTACAGGATAATGACAGGCTGATACTTGGGGGACAGGATAATGACACGCTGATACTTGGGGGACAGGATAATGACACGCTGATACTTGGAGGACAGGATAATGACACACTGATACTTGGGGGACAGGATAATGACACATTGATACTCGAGGTGCAGGATAATGACAGGCTGATACTTGGGGGACAGGATAATGACACGCTGATACTTGGGGGACAGGATAATGACACACTGATACTTGGGGGACAGGATAATGACACACTGATACTTGGGGGACAGGATAATGACACGCTGACACTTGGGGGACAGGATAATGACACGCTGATACTTGGGGTACAGGATAATGACAGGCTGATACTTGGGGGACAGGATAATGACACACTGATACTTGGGGGACAGGATAATGACACGCTGATACTTGTGGTACAGGATAATGACACACTGATACTTGGGGACAGGATAATGACACACTGACACTTGGGGTACAGGATAATGACACGCTGATACTTGGGGGACAGGATAATGACATACTGACACTTGGGGGGGACAGGATAATGACACACTGATACTTGGGGGACAGGATAATGACACGCTGATACTTGGGGGACAGGATAATGACACGCTGATACTTGGGGTACAGGATAATGACACGCTGATACTTGGGGTACAGGATAATGACACGCTGACACTTGGGGGACAGGATAATGACACGCTGATACTTGGGGACAGGATAATGACACGCTGACACTTGGGGTACAGGATAATGACACGCTGATACTTGGGGACAGGATAATGACACGCTGACACTTGGGGTACAGGATAATAACACACTGACACTTGGGGTACAGGATAATGACAGGCTGATACTTGGGGGACAGGATAATGACATGCTGATACTTGGGGGACAGGATAATGACACGCTGATACTTGGGGTACAGGATAATGACACGCTGATACTTGGGGACAGGATAATGACAGGCTGATACTTGGGGGACAGGATAATGACACGCTGATACTTGGGGGACAGGATAATGACACGCTGATACTTGGGGGGGACAGGATAATGACACACTGATACTTGGGGTACAGGATAATGACACGCTGATACTTGGGGTACAGGATAATGACACGCTGATACTTGGGGTACAGGATAATGACACGCTGACACTTGGGGGACAGGATAATGACACACTGATACTTGGGGGACAGGATAATGACACGCTGATACTTGGGGACAGGATAATGACACGCTGACACTTGGGGTACAGGATAATGACAGGCTGATACTTGGGGGACAGGATAATGACACGCTGATACTTGGGGTACAGGATAATGACACGCTGATACTTGGGGACAGGATAATGACAGGCTGATACTTGGGGGACAGGATAATGACACGCTGATACTTGGGGGACAGGATAATGACACGCTGATACTTGGGGTACAGGATAATGACACGCTGATACTTGGGGACAGGATAATGACAGGCTGATACTTGGGGGACAGGATAATGACACGCTGATACTTGGGGGACAGGATAATAACACGCTGATACTTGGGGGGGACAGGATAATGACAGGCTGATACTTGGGGGACAGGATAATGACACACTGATACTTGGGAGACAGAATAATGATACACTGACACTTGGGGTACAGGATAATGACACACTGATACTTGGGGGACAGGATAATGACAGGCTGATACTTGGGGGACAGGATAATGACACACTGATACTTGGGGGACAGGATAATGACACGCTGATACTTGGGGACAGGATAATGACACACTGATACTTGGGGTACAGGATAATGACACGCTGATACTTGGGGTACAGGATAATGACACACTGATACTTGTGGGACAGGATAATGACATGCTGATACTTGGGGGACAGGATAATGACACACTGACACTTGGGGGACAGGATAATGACACACTGATACTTGGGGGACAGGATAATGACACGCTGATACTTGGGGGGCAGGATAATGACACACTGATACTTGGGGGACAGGATAATGACACACTGATACTTGGGGGACAGGATAATGACACGCTGACACTTGGGGGACAGGATAATGACACACTGATACTTGGGGGACAGGATAATGACACGCTGATACTTGGGGGACAGGATAATGACACGCTGATACTTGGGGGGCAGGATAATGACACGCTGATACTTGGGGGCAGGATAATGACAGGATGATACTTGGGGTACAGGATAATGACACGCTGATACTTGGGGGACAGGATAATGACACACTGATACTTGGGGGACAGGATAATGACATGCTGATACTTGGGGTACAGGATAATGATAGGCTGATACTTGGGGTACAGGATAATGACACGCTGATACTTGGGGTGCAGGATGATACAATGATACTTGGGGGACAGGATAATGACACGCTGATACTTGGGGTACAGGATAATGACACGCTGATACTTGGGGTGCAGGATGATACAATGATACTTGGGGGACAGGATAATGACACGCTGATACTTGGGGGGCAGGATAATGACACGCTGATACTTGGGGGCAGGATAATGACAGGATGATACTTGGGGTACAGGATAATGACACGCTGATACTTGGGGGACAGGATAATGACACACTGATACTTGGGGGACAGGATAATGACATGCTGATACTTGGGGTACAGGATAATGATAGGCTGATACTTGGGGTACAGGATAATGACACACTGATACTTGGGGTGCAGGATGATACAATGATACTTAGGGGACAGGATAATGACACACTGACACTTGGGGTACAGGATAATGACACACCGATACTTGGGGGACAGGATAATGACACGTTGATACTTGGGGAGACAGGATAATGACACGTTGATACTTGGGGGACAGGATAATGACACGCTGATACTTGGGGGACAGGATAATGACACGTTGATACTTGGGGGGACAGGATAATGACACGCTGATACTTGGGGGACAGGATAATGACACGCTGATACTTGGGGGACAGGATAATGACACGCTGATACTTGGGGGACAGGATAATGACACGCTGATAATTGGGGGACAGGATAATGACACGCTGATACTTGGGGGACAGGATAATGACACGCTGATACTTGGGGAACAGGATAATGACACACTGATACTTGGGGGACAGGATAATGACACGCTGATACTTGGGGTACAGGATAATGACACACTGATACTTGGGGTACAGGATAATGACACGCTGATACTTGGGGTACAGGATAATGACACGCTGATACTTGGGGTACAGGATAATGACACCCTGACACTTGGGGTACAGGATAATGACAGGCTGATACTTGGGGGACAGGATAATGACACGCTGATACTTGGGGGACAGGGTAATGACACACTGATACTTGGGGGACAGGATAATGACACACTGATACTTGGGGTGCAGGATAATGACACACTGACACTTGGGGACAGGATAATGACACACTGATACTTGGGGGACGGGATAATGACACGCTGATACTTGGGGGACAGGATAATGACACACTGATACTTGGGGACAGGATAATGACGCACTGACATTTGGGAGGACGGGATAATGACACGCTGATACTTGGGGGACGGGATAATGACACGCTGATACTTGGGGGACAGGATAATGACACGCTGATACTTGGGGGACAGGATAATGACACGCTGATACTTGGGGGACGGGATAATGACACGCTGATACTTGGGGGACAGGATAATGACACGCTGATACTTGGGGGACGGGATAATGACACGCTGATACTTGGGGGACAGGATAATGACACGCTGATACTTGGGGGACAGGATAATGACACGCTGATACTTGGGGGACGGGATAATGACACGCTGATACTTGGGGGACAGAATAATGACACGCTGATACTTGGGGGGCAGGATAATGACACGCTGATACTTGGGGGCAGGATAATGACAGGATGATACTTGGGGTACAGGATAATGACACGCTGATACTTGGGGGACAGGATAATGACACACTGATACTTGGGGGACAGGATAATGACATGCTGATACTTGGGGTACAGGATAATGATAGGCTGATACTTGGGGTACAGGATAATGACACACTGATACTTGGGGTGCAGGATGATACAATGATACTTAGGGGACAGGATAATGACACACTGACACTTGGGGTACAGGATAATGACACACCGATACTTGGGGGACAGGATAATGACACGTTGATACTTGGGGAGACAGGATAATGACACGTTGATACTTGGGGGACAGGATAATGACACGCTGATACTTGGGGGACAGGATAATGACACGTTGATACTTGGGGGGACAGGATAATGACACGCTGATACTTGGGGGACAGGATAATGACACGCTGATACTTGGGGGACAGGATAATGACACGCTGATACTTGGGGGACAGGATAATGACACGCTGATAATTGGGGGACAGGATAATGACACGCTGATACTTGGGGGACAGGATAATGACACGCTGATACTTGGGGAACAGGATAATGACACACTGATACTTGGGGGACAGGATAATGACACGCTGATACTTGGGGTACAGGATAATGACACACTGATACTTGGGGTACAGGATAATGACACGCTGATACTTGGGGTACAGGATAATGACACGCTGATACTTGGGGTACAGGATAATGACACCCTGACACTTGGGGTACAGGATAATGACAGGCTGATACTTGGGGGACAGGATAATGACACGCTGATACTTGGGGGACAGGGTAATGACACACTGATACTTGGGGGACAGGATAATGACACACTGATACTTGGGGTGCAGGATAATGACACACTGACACTTGGGGACAGGATAATGACACACTGATACTTGGGGGACGGGATAATGACACGCTGATACTTGGGGGACAGGATAATGACACACTGATACTTGGGGACAGGATAATGACGCACTGACATTTGGGAGGACGGGATAATGACACGCTGATACTTGGGGGACGGGATAATGACACGCTGATACTTGGGGGACAGGATAATGACACGCTGATACTTGGGGGACAGGATAATGACACGCTGATACTTGGGGGACGGGATAATGACACGCTGATACTTGGGGGACAGGATAATGACACGCTGATACTTGGGGGACGGGATAATGACACGCTGATACTTGGGGGACAGGATAATGACACGCTGATACTTGGGGGACAGGATAATGACACGCTGATACTTGGGGGACGGGATAATGACACGCTGATACTTGGGGGACAGAATAATGACACGCTGATACTTGGGGGGCAGGATAATGACACGCTGATACTTGGGGGCAGGATAATGACAGGATGATACTTGGGGTACAGGATAATGACACGCTGATACTTGGGGGACAGGATAATGACACACTGATACTTGGGGGACAGGATAATGACATGCTGATACTTGGGGTACAGGATAATGATAGGCTGATACTTGGGGTACAGGATAATGACACACTGATACTTGGGGTGCAGGATGATACAATGATACTTAGGGGACAGGATAATGACACACTGACACTTGGGGTACAGGATAATGACACACCGATACTTGGGGGACAGGATAATGACACGTTGATACTTGGGGAGACAGGATAATGACACGTTGATACTTGGGGGACAGGATAATGACACGCTGATACTTGGGGGACAGGATAATGACACGTTGATACTTGGGGGGACAGGATAATGACACGCTGATACTTGGGGGACAGGATAATGACACGCTGATACTTGGGGGACAGGATAATGACACGCTGATACTTGGGGGACAGGATAATGACACGCTGATAATTGGGGGACAGGATAATGACACGCTGATACTTGGGGGACAGGATAATGACACGCTGATACTTGGGGAACAGGATAATGACACACTGATACTTGGGGGACAGGATAATGACACGCTGATACTTGGGGTACAGGATAATGACACACTGATACTTGGGGTACAGGATAATGACACGCTGATACTTGGGGTACAGGATAATGACACGCTGATACTTGGGGTACAGGATAATGACACCCTGACACTTGGGGTACAGGATAATGACAGGCTGATACTTGGGGGACAGGATAATGACACGCTGATACTTGGGGGACAGGGTAATGACACACTGATACTTGGGGGACAGGATAATGACACACTGATACTTGGGGTGCAGGATAATGACACACTGACACTTGGGGACAGGATAATGACACACTGATACTTGGGGGACGGGATAATGACACGCTGATACTTGGGGGACAGGATAATGACACACTGATACTTGGGGACAGGATAATGACGCACTGACATTTGGGAGGACGGGATAATGACACGCTGATACTTGGGGGACGGGATAATGACACGCTGATACTTGGGGGACAGGATAATGACACGCTGATACTTGGGGGACAGGATAATGACACGCTGATACTTGGGGGACGGGATAATGACACGCTGATACTTGGGGGACAGGATAATGACACGCTGATACTTGGGGGACGGGATAATGACACGCTGATACTTGGGGGACAGGATAATGACACGCTGATACTTGGGGGACAGGATAATGACACGCTGATACTTGGGGGACGGGATAATGACACGCTGATACTTGGGGGACGGGATAATGACACGCTGATACTTGGGGGACGGGATAATGACACACTGATACTTGGGGTACAGTATAATGTGGGGGCACTATTACTGAACAGAGTCATGCCGGTGGTATTATTACAGATGGGGGTGATATTACTCTAAGTGAGCTCTATTAATGAAACAAGGGCTCCCTGAGTGGCTGCTATTTCAAGGCATAACTATTTCCTTTAAGCGCTGTGGAATACATTGGCACTATACAAATAAAGATCATTATTATTATTACTATTAGTACGAGTCATTAAGGGGGGCTATTACAAGGGGTCAGATGTGGCACTAATGTTATTACGAAGGGTCAGAGGGCACACTATTACTATCACAAGATGTCACTGAGGAGGCACTATTACTGTTACGAGGGGTCTTTGAAGGGGTACTATTACTGTTACAAGGTGTCAATGAGGGAACACTATTACTGTTATAGGGGGTCCCTAAGAGGGCACTATTACTATTACAAAGGTTAAATGAGGGGGCACTATTACTGTAACAAGGGGTCACTGAGGGGGTACTATTATATTGAGTCACTGAGGCGGCACTATTAGATCGGGCCACTAGGGGAGCACTATTAATGTAACAAGGGTTCACTAAATGGGCACTACTGCTGTTATAAGGTGTCACTGGGGGGCACTATTACTGTTAGAAGGTGTCACTGAGGGGGCACAATTACTGTAACAAGGGGTCAATAAGTTGGCACTATTACTGTTATAAGGGGTCATTGAGGGGGCACTATTACAAGATGTTACTGATGGGGCACTATTATTGTTATAGGGAGTCACTGAGCAGGCACTATTACTATTATAAAGGTTAAATGGGGGGGGGGGCACCATTACTGTAACAAGGGGTCACTGACGGGGCACTATTACATGATGTCACTGAGGGGGCACTATTACTGTAACAAGGGGTCACTGAGTGGGCAATATTACTGTTATAAGGGGTCATTGAGGGGGCACTATTACAAGATGTCACTGATGGGGCACTATTACTGTAACGAGAGGGCACTGAGGGGGCACTATTACTGTTCTAAGGGGGTCACTGAGGGGGCACTATTTTTGTAACAAGGGGTCACTGAGGGGGTACTATTACATTGGGTCACTGAGGCGGCACTATTAGATGGGGTCACTAGGGGGGCACTATTAGTGTAACAAGGGTTCACTGAGTGGCCACTACTACTGTTATAAGGTGTCACTGGGGGCACTATTACATGGTGTCACTGAGGGGGCACGATTACTGTAACAGGGGGGCACCGAGGGGACACTATTACTGTTATAAGGTGTCACTGAGGGGGCACTATTACTGTAACAAGGGGTCACTGAGGGGGCACTATTACTATAACAAAGGGTCAATGAGTGGGCACTATTACTGTTATAAAGGGTCATTGAGGGGGCACTATTACAAGATGTCACTGATGGGGCACTATTATTGTTATAGGAAGTTACTATGGAGGCACTATTACTATTACAAAGGTTAAATGAGGGGGCACCATTACTGTAACAAGGGGGCACTGAGGGGATACTATTACTGTTATAAGGTGTCACTGAGGGGGGCACTATTACTGTAACAAGTGGTCACTAAATGAGCACTATTACTGTTATGAGGGGTCATTGAGGGGGCACTATTACAAGATGTCACTGATGGGGCACTATAATTGTTATAGGAAGTCACTGAGGAGGCACTATTACTATTACAAAGGTTAAATGAGGGGGCACCATTACTGTAACAAGGGGTAACTGAGGGGGGCACTATTACATGGTGTCACAGAGGGGGCACCATTACTGTAGCAAGGGGTCACTGAGGGGGTACTATTACATTGGGTCACTGAGGCGGCACTATTAGATGGGGCCACTAGGGGGGCACTATTAGTGTAACAAGGGCTCACACAATTGGCACTACTGCCGTTATAAGGTGTCACTGGGGGGCACTATTACTGTTATAGGGGGCCCCCAAGAGGGCCGTATTACTATTACAAAGGTTAAATAAGGGGGCACTATTCCTGTAACAAGGGGTCACTGAGGGGGCACTATTACATGGTGTCACTGAGGGGGCACTATTACTGTAACGGGGGCACCGAGGGGACACTATTACTGGTATAAGGTGTCACTGAGGGGGCACTATTACTGTAACAAGGGGTCACTGAGGGGGCACTATTACTGTAACAAGGGGTCAATGAGTGGGCACAATTACTGTTATAAAGGGTCATTGAGGGGGCACTATTACAAGATGTCACTGATGGGGCACTATTATTGTTATAGGAAGTCACTGAGGAGGCACTATTACTGTTACAAAGGTTAAATGAGGGGGCACCATTACTGTAACAAGGGGGCACTGAGGGGATACTATTACTGTTATAAGGTGTCACTGAGGGGGGCACTATTACTGTAACAAGGGGTAACTGAGGGGGGCACTATTACATGGTGTCACAGAGGGGGCACCATTACTGTAACAAGGGGGCACTGAGGGGATACTATTACTGTTATAAGGTGTCACTGAGAGGGGTACTATCACTGCAACAAGGGGTCACTGAGTGAGCATTATTACTGTTATGAGGGGTCACTGAGTGAGCATTATTACTGTTATGAGGGGTCATTGAGGGGGCACTATTACAAGATGTCACTGATGGGGCACTATTACTGTTATAGGGAGTCACTGAGGAGGAACTATTATTATAACAAGAGCTCACTGAGGGGGCACTATTCCTATTCTAAGGTGTCACTGAGGGGGCTCTATTACTGTAACAATTGGTCACTGACAGGGCACTATTACTGTTCTAACGGGGTCACTGAGGGGGCACTATTACTGTAACAAGGGGTCACTGAGGGCGCACTATTACTGTAATAAGGTCTCATTGAGGGGGCACTATTACTGCTATAGGGGGCCCCCAAGAGGGCACTTTTACTATTGCAAAGGTTAAATAAGGGGGCACTATTCCTGTAACAAGGGGTAACTGAGGGGGCACTATTACATGGTGTCACTGAGGGGGGACTATTAGATGGGGTCACTAAGGGGCACTATTAGTGTAACAAGGGTTCACTGAGTGGCCACTACTACTGTTATAAGGTGTCACTGAGGGGGCACTATTACTGTAACAAGCGGTTACTGAGTAGGCACTATTACTGTTATAAGGGGTCATTGAGGGGGCACTATTACAAGATGTCACTGATGGGGCACTATTACTGTAACAAGGACTCACTGAGGGGGCACTATTACTGTTATAAGGGGTCACTGAGAGGGCACTATTAAAGTTATAAGGGGTCACTGAGGGGGCACTATTAAAGTTATAAGGGGTCAATGAGGGGGCACTATTACAAGATGTCACTGAGGGGGCACTATTAGTGTAACAAGGGGTCACTGAGGGGGCACTATTACTGTTATATGGGGTCACTGAGGGGGGCACTATTAAAGTTATAAGGGGTCACCGAGGGGGCACTATTACAAGATGTCACTGAGGGGGCACTATTAGTGTAACAAGGGGTCACTGAGGGGGCACTTTTACTGTTACAAGGGGTCACTGAGAAGGTAGTATTACAAGAGGTCACTGAGGTTTTTTTTAATGATAAAGGGGTCACTGAGGAGGCACTATTACTATTACAAAGGTTAAACGAGGGGGCACTATTACTGTAACAAGGGCTCCCTGAGTGGGCGCTATTTGATAGTAACTATTACTATTAAGCGTTGCGGAATAAGTTGGCACTATACAAGTAAAGAATATAATTAATATTACAAGGAGTCATTAAGGGGGCGATTACAAGGGGTCACTAGTAGAAGAGGTCAGATGGGGCACTACTACTATTACAAAGGGGTCAGGGGGGCACTAATACTATTAAAAGGTGTCACTGAGGGGGCACTATTACAAGGGGTCACTATTACTGTTAAAAGGGCTCACTGAGAGGACACTATTACTGTAACAAGGCGTCACTGAGGGGGCACTATTACTGTGTTAAAAGGGGTCACTGAGGGGCACTATTACTGTAACAAGAGGGCATTATTACAAGGGGTCAATGAGGGGATACTATTACTGTTATAAGGTGTCACTGAGCGGGCACTACTATTGCAACAAGGAGTCACTATTACTGTAACAAGGGGGCACTATTACTGTAACAAGGTGTCACTGAGGGGGCACTATTACTATTACAAGGGGTAACAGAGGGGGCACTATTACTATTACAAGGGGTCACTGTGGGGGCACTATTACTAATACAAGGGGTCACTGAGGGGGCACTACTACTATTACAAGGGGTCACTGAGGGGGCACTATTACTAATACAAGGGGTCACTGAGGAGGCACTATTACTATTACAAGGGGTCACTGAGGGGGCATTATTACTATTACAAGGGGTCACTGAGGGGGCACTATTACAGGGGGTCACTGCGGGGGCACTATTACAAGGGGTCACTGAGGGGCACTATTACTGTAACAAGGTGTTACTGAGGGGGCACTATTACTATTACCAGGGCTCACTGAGGGGGCACTATTACTGTAACAAGGTGTTACTGAGGGGGCACTATTACTATTACAAGGGGTCACTGAGGGGGCACTATTACTATTACCAGGGGACACTGAGGGGGCACTATTACTATTACCAGGGGTCACTGAGGGGGCACTATTACTATTACCAGGGGTCACTGAGGGGGCACTATTACTATTACCAGGGGACACTGAGGGGGCACTATTACTATTACCAGGGGTCACTGAGGGGGCACTATTACTATTACAAGGGGTCACTGAGGGGGCACTATTACTATTACCAGGGGACACTGAGGGGGCACTATTACTATTACCAGGGGACACTGAGGGGGCACTATTACAGGGGGTCACTGAGGGGGCACTATTACTATTACCAGGGGACACTGAGGGGGCACTATTACTATTACAAGGGGTCACTGAGGGGGCACTATAAGGGGTCACTGAGGGGGCACTATTACTATTACCAGGGGGCACTATTACTATTACCAGGGGTCACTATTACTATGCATTTTTTTATAGGAGATATTAGAAAAATATCTGAAGGTCAAACTGTTTTCTATAGCAACCAATCACAGCTCTGCTATTCTTTATCGAGCTGTAAAATAAATAAAAGCTGCGCTGATTGGTTCACAGGATGACACAACCAATCACAGCGCATTTTCATAACTTTCCCTGCGCGTGAAAAATGAGAGCAGCGCTGTGATTGGTTGCTATGGGGCAACAAACCCCGCTTTTCCCCCTCGTTGCCCAGTGCGGTCCCTCTTCTAAGCAGATTCTCTTTATGTGGTGAAGTATAAACGGTCTTGTAGTTCTCCGGGCTCCTCGGCCTCACACAGCGCCAGTAACGAGCGGGTTAAGGCCTCTCCTGCTGGCGGAGGGATTCACAGTAACACGGCTCAACCGAGCATCACGCGCAACCTACAGTGACAGCGGAACCGGTCCCGCCTTCGCTCCTCATTGGCTGGCCGTCACCGATCCCTGCGCTGTCATTGGCTGCCCGTGCTGCCCGTCACAGTGTCAGTGCAGCAGCCGCACATACAGTGGAGTTTTTTTTTCATAGCTGGGTGAAAATTGTTAGAGAGGAAGCGGCGGCGGCGGCGGAGATCTGCGAGCTCGTCCTGTGTGTTGGAGGGGGGAGAGAAGAGCCTGAGACTCCCCTCCTGGAGAAGAAGGGAGGGGAGAAGCCTGCAGGAAGGAAGCCGCTAGGTGAA